>CM053593.1:85719208-85851046 GCA_028646575.1 Pseudocheirus occidentalis
CGCAAGAGCACTTGGCCCTGATCAATCAATTTAGCCCCCCTGTGGAGTCTGCAGGCCAGGGGCTCTGAAGCAGCCTGGTGGGGGCCACCGCCGGTTCCAGCAGTTCCCTTCCCCCACTGCTTCCTTGCCCCAGTGGCAGAATGGCCAAACTGCTATATCACCCCCAAATTAATTTTCAAAGTTTCACTTTCACTAACCGACTCTGCCGATTTTAAGCTCTCCTTAGGCAGGTGCTTTAGATTTTCTTTGAAGTAGACTCACGCTATGGTTTGGGAGGCTCCTCGTGGCTGCTGCTGCGGTTTTGGGCTGGCCGGGACTCTGCTCCGCTGTGGTAGGAGCTGCGCCTCTCCCGTCCCAGATCCTCACGCCTTGGCAGATGTGGGGGTGCTGGAGGCTGTAGAACCTGTGCAGGCTGGCTGTGGTGCCTGCTCAGCTCAGCTCAGCCTGGCTCCTTCCCACCGTCCCAGGCCTAGCTGCGGTCTCAGCTTCAGGCTGTTCCAGCCTCCATTCCGGCTGCCGCGATGAGCCCCTGCTGCCGAGCTGCCTTCAGTGAGAGATGGGTTCTCTGTATTTTTGTGAGTCTGAGACTCCTAGACTTTATCTGGGCTCATAATTTAATGGGTGTTTAGGGTGGCGGTGTGGGAGCTGCGGGACCTTGCTGCTTCTACGCTGCCATCTTGGCTCCACCCCGCTTTAGCGCTGTTTTTATGTTGATGTTTCTTTTTCTATAATATTTTCAGTTCCTCTTTCCTCTATGCTCCCACAGCATAAGGTTGCAACCCTTCTGATAAACATAGGCTCCAAATCATGTCTTTCTCTTGTTGCCTCTCCAGAGTAGTATCTAGGGTGGGGTAACTGGATTTTTTCCCAAGGGTCCCAAAATTATTATTGAGTCCTTATTAACTAAGGAATAAGCATGATTTCCCCTTATATCCCCACAGCATACCTTCTGAGATTGGTTGCTGGTTGTTGTCCTTCATATTCAAAGAGGACCAAAATAATATCCCTATGTTGGGGTCAATGTACAGTGTGGCTGACTGTGGCTGATCAGACTAATACAAGTTCAGAAGGCCTTACTGCAGACTGGACACAAATAGTCTATAAGAACATGTCCTCATACTGATTCTTTTTTTTCTTTTTTGGAGGGGAGAAAGCTGGGCAATTGGGGTTAAGTGACTTGCCCAAGGTCACACAGCTAGTAAGTGTGTCAAATGTCTGAGGCTGGATTTGAATCCAGATCCTTGTGACTCCAGGGCTGGTGCTCTATTCATTGTGTCACCTAGCTGCTCCCTATACTGATTCTTTTGAGCAATAGCTTCTTCATTCTTCTTGTTCTTGTTCTTGTTCTTGTTCTTGTTCTTGTCCTTCTCCTTCTCCTTCTTCTCTTCCTTCTCCTCCTTCTTCTCCTTATCCTTCTTCTTCTTCTTCTTCTTCTTCTTCTTCTTCTTCTTCTTCTTCTTCACAAAGACCCCCAACGAAAGGAAGGAAAGCACTCCCAGCATGCAAGAGTTCCCTTTCGGCCTAGTCTAGTTTTTCTGCGGGGCTTTTTGTAGTCTTAAATATGCCTTTCCTCACTGAGTCCAGTCTATTCTTGGCTCCCAATGCAGATTTGGCTGCTGTCCTGGGAACTGCTAGAAAACTGATGAAAAAGTCCAAATTGTCCAACTGAGGGGTGGAGGTGGGGGAGCTAAGTCTGAATCAAGGCTAAACTGTTCTCACTCCTAAGTGATTCCTTCTCAGCAGTTTGGATGGAATGTTCTCCTCCCTGGCTCAACACTTCATCCAAATCTCCTGGGTTCTGAACTACCTTTGGTGTTATACAAAGCTCCTCAAGTCTCTTAATCAATTAGAATAGACTTTCTCTTAAATTCACTTAAGTCCATCCAGTGACTTTTAAGGACTTTTTGCACTTAGTTTAGAGCATTGCTTCTCAACCTGTGGGTTATGTTCAATTTGTAACAATGAAAATATATTCTGCATATCAGATATTTACATTACGATTCATAACAGTATCAAAATTACAGTTATGAAGTAGCAATGAAAATAATTTTATGGTTGGGGGTCCCCACAACATGAGGAACTGTATTAAAGGATCACAGCATTAGGAAGGTTGAGAACTACTGGTCTAGAGTCTAATTGACTGATCCCTATTCTCACTTGGTAAAGATATCAGGGGAAAGCCTCTTCTAACTTAGTTTAATTGGGGTGGAGTAGTTAAGTGAGTAATGCAACTTAGTGATCCTTGATCTTGGACTCATCTAACTTTAGACTTAGTAAGCATTTAATACTTGTTAAATTGAATTGAATCCAAGAGATGAGGACAGGGGCAGAATAAATATTTAAAAATAACAGTTTTATTCAAAACAGTGTCAGAACCCTAAAGTTCAGAAAGTACGTAGCAGACAGGGAATGCTAAATTTACCACAAAAGGACTCTTTTTAAAAAAGATATGTTGGTATTAAGAGGAAGTTCGAAGGAGGAATCAAGCCGCTTTTCCAAATGGATGAGACTATGATAATGAAATACAGAGAAGAAGCAAGACTTCTTAAATTTAAGACTAAATAAATTTATGAATTAAATCTTATTTTACTTCTGTTTTCTCTTCCAAGGAAAATTATTTTCATATTGAGAAGGACAGAACAAAAATGGTTAACAAGGGCTCGAAACTCAAGTTAAATTAAGAATTGGTAAGACATGACCTCATTGCCCTCAATGAGTTCAAGTCGGGCATAAACTGTGTTCCAGGAAAATGAAATAACTATCAGAAGTAATTAATGAGTCACTATCTAGAGATAGGCAAGTGTCCCAATTTTCAAAAGAGGGAAGTAACTAGAGCTGGTGAGCTAGATTTCAATTTCTTGCAAAATTCTTGAAATAATTATTTAAGATTGCTAAGAACCATTATAGTCTCAACAAAATCAGGTTTTGTGCAATGAAGAAAAGCTGCTTTTTCTAAGCAAAGAGGTAGAGGACTATGGGTATAGAATGTTTTTTAAAAATTAAAACATTTTAAATTTATTTTTAGTTTTCAACATTCACTTTTATAAGATTTTGAGTTTCAAATATTTCTCCCCTCCCTCCCCAAGATGGCATGCAATCTGATATAGGCTATGAATGTACGATCATAGTAAACATATTTTCACATTAGTCATGTTGTGAAAGAAGAATCAAAACAAATGGGAAAAAGCATGAGAAAGAAAAAGCAAAATAAACAAAAAAGAGAAAATAGTGTGCATCAACGTGCATTCAGATTTCATAGTTCTTTCTCTGGATGTGGACAGCATTTTCCATCATGAATCTTTTGGAATTGTCTTACATTGTTGTATTGCTGGAAAGAGCTAAGTCTCTCAAAGTTGGTCATCATACAATGTTGCTATTACTGTGTTCAGTGTTCTCCTGTTTCTGTTCACTTCCCTCAGCATCAGTTCATGTAAGTCTTTCCAGGTTTTTCTGAAAATCACCTCCTCATCATTTCTTATAGCGCAGTAGTATTCCATTACATTCATATACTACAATTTGTTCAACCATTCCTCAATTGATAGGCACGCCCTCAATTTCCAATTCTTTGCCACCACCAAAAGAGCTGCTATACATATTTTTGTATATGTGGGCCCTTTTCATATTTTTATGATCTCTTTGGGATATAGACCCTAGTAGTGGTATTGGATCAAAGGGTATGTACAGTTTTATAGTCTTTGGGGAATAGTCTCAAATTGGTCTCCACAATGGTTGGATCAGTCCAACTGCACCAATAATGCATTAGTGTTCCACTTTTCCCACATCTCCAACATTCATAATTTTACTTTTTAAAAATCATATTAGCCAATTGGATAGGTGTGAGGTTGTTTTAATTTGCATTTCTTTAACCAATAGTGTTTTAGAGCATTTTTTTTCCATATGACTATAGATAGCTTATGGGTATAGATGTTACACTATCAGACATGATCACTGTATTGGTTGGTTTTGTTGAACTATTTTCATTCATTTCAAAGAGGGTTCTACAGAATGTATACTGGGAAATAACACTGATATTAAAAAGGGATAAAGTATTAAAGGAAAAAATGACTAGGTTATGTCATAATAACCTAATTTCACTTTCAGATAGCTCAAAGGAATGCCATAGACATAGTATACTTAAATTCTGTATAGTCATTTGATGATCTCTCAAACCACCCTTATGAAAATGTGGAGAACTATGGGCTATATAAGAATAGGGAGATTCAGAACTGGCTGGATGATTGGTTTTAAAGAATGTTCCTTGGTGGATTGATAACAGCCTAATAGGTAGTGGAATACCTCCATCCTTTGCTCTATGCTATTCAAAATTTGAATCAATGACTTGGATGAAGTCATAGGCAGCATGGGTATCAAAATAGTAGATGACATGAAACCTTAAGGAATAGCCAAATCAAAAGATATGAGCATGTTAAAAGGATGGGGCAAATAAAATGGCATTTAATTGAATAGAATTAAATTTAGGAACCTCCAGCTCTTCACTATCCACCCACTCCTCCATTTCTATCATACTGACTTCCAACCTTACCCCTAGTGGTATGGGAGGGATGGGAAGGGAGTGTTGCCATTCCCAAGCTTTCTGTATTGTGGCAACAGTTGGTCAGCAATTGGTATTGGTGATGATGAGGAAGGTGGGCTCCATCTCCATAGTGATTTTCCTATTCACTGATGACTTTGGGGCCTGGGATAGAAGCAGGTCTGGTAGTCTATTGCTAGGATTCTCAGGTTCAGAGTCCTGGCCTGTCTCCATTTGGATCTTGGGTGAGGTGGTGGTTGAGCTGGTGTTGGTGGTTTGTCTTGTCTAGCACAAGCAACCTCCAGTCTAGATATGCCACATACTGTGCTGTACATTAAAAATGGGAGAGGGGAAATGTTAGAAAGATGCTGGATTGGGAGGTTGTTGCAGTGGTAGTGGTGAGAAGGATAAGTGACTGAATTGTATGGCTTTAAGAAGAGGGGGAGGGTTTATGAGAGTGGATGAAGAAGTAAAGGTGACTGAGATTTTGAACTTGGGTGATTGGAAGGATCATGGGGCCCTCAAAAGAAACAAGGAAGTCTGGAGAAGGCAAAGATTTAGGAGAGAAGAAAATGCACATGTGCTTCACAAATCTAATCTGTTTAATAAGCTCCTTGTATTTACATGTCAGTCTTGTAAGACAAGGGGCTCTTAATTTGGGGTCCATGAACTTGTTTTAAAAATATTTTGATAACTGCATTTCAATATAATTGGTTTCCTTTGTAGTTTTATGTGTTTTATACATTTAAAACAATTATTATGAAGAGGTCCTTAGACCTCAGCAGACTGCCCACTGGTCCATGACACAAAAAAGGGTAAGAACCCCAATCTCAGACAATCTTCCTTCTTTCTCACTGGGTATTTTATTCTTTTTACAATTTAAAAAAATTTTGAGATATTTTATTCTTTATGAGCAACCCATGTCCCTTGGACCTACTTCCACTGAAGAACTTTAGGCCACGAGAGTTTAGGTACCCCTTTTCTGAACTCTGGAATCCTTAAATATTCAGTGGTACCCTCTTGAGCTACTGTGCTTTCCCTTTTCCTATCCTCACTGCCAACCTTCTAGAAAGACTTGTTAATATTTGTTAGCTCTGTCTTTTGCTCTCTACTCTCTCCCTCTTAGTTTCTTACAGTCGAACTTCTATCCCTACAATTCTATTGAAACTACTCTTTCCAAAATCACCAAGAACTTCCTAATCCCCAAGGTCAATGACACTTTTGTAGTTATGAGTTTTGAGTTATGTCTTCAACCTCTCCGTGACAAAGGATCACACCATCTTTTCTGCAAATGCTCTCTTCCCTCATCTTCCTTTTGTTGACACTGTGTTATACTCATTTGAAGTTCTCTTACCTCTCTGACAGTGCCTTCTGTATCTCCTTTGATGGCTCTCATGCTTCTTTTTGACTCCTCAATGTAGGCATTCCACAAAGAGCGCTGCTCAAGGTTACCTTCTTCAAGGAGCCTTTCCAAGTCTATGTTAATGGGCTTTTATCCCATGCTCCCCCAATCCCACCCCATCCCAAGATACTGTCCTTCCTCTTTCCCCTCCCACCTCCATCAGCTGTATGCTACTACTG
Organism: Pseudocheirus occidentalis; assembly: GCA_028646575.1. Classification (NCBI taxonomy): domain Eukaryota; kingdom Metazoa; phylum Chordata; class Mammalia; order Diprotodontia; family Pseudocheiridae; genus Pseudocheirus; species Pseudocheirus occidentalis. The sequence goes on from CM053593.1 coordinate 85,725,321, forward strand.
GTGGTTGGTTTTAGATCTGGCTCTCTTTCTATGGGTTTTCATCCAGTCAGGGAAAAATTGTGTTTTTTAGACCATTCATCTAAAACATTATCCCCACCCATATTTCTTCATGCTTCCTATTCTCATTCCTCAGTAGTCATACTTACCCCTTTCTGCTCTTCTTCCCAAACAGAAGTGTGGGCCAAAACATTCCAATCTAGAATACTGAGGAAATCAGACAAATGGACGAAGGAAGGACAGAGGCAAGGGGGTCTGGTCCTGGGCTGGCGGGCAGAGATCATGTGTTATTCATGTGTGACCTCCCTCCCCCAGTTCCTAGAATATCAGTGTTTGGTCAATCAATGTTTGCTGAATGAATGAGTGGGTAAATGAAGTTTGCTCACGACTTGTTTCCTTCAGGAAGCTTTCTCAGACTAACCCAATTCAACATTCTAATTATCCTCTAGCATTGATATACAGCAACAATTAGTAAGCTGAGAGGCAGTTTATCACAGTGAATAGTGAGCCTGGTCTAGAAGTTCAGAAGATCTGAGTTCAAGTCCTGATATATGCTGGCTAGGAGGGTGATTCTGGACAAGTCACTTAACTTTTAAGCACCCCAGGCAATGCTTTAAGATTACTGAATAAGGTGTAGTGAAGGTTCTGATCTACATTAAAAACAGACTTTCTTACAGAGAGTTTCCTATATGCATGACATCACAAGAGCAGTTTAAAAACACATAGACAAAAGTATTATATATAGAATCATGTGGAATCTCACATAGAATGTCAGAGCTGGAAAAGAGATGAGTGGATCCATGCTTTCAACTTACAGAAGAAGAAATGGAAAAAAACGAGATGTGCAACATCCATGTATGGTTGTCTTAGCTTTCCTTCTTCCTGAAGCTCATATAGAGTGGCTTGCTTGAGTGGCTGAAGGGAGGAGGTCCAGGATGCTCTCCAGCTCAGCCTAGCCCCCTTCCAGTGTCCCCATCCCAGGGTAGCAGCTACTATCAGAATCACAACTACCTCTTCCCCTCCTCCTGCCCTCCCCTTCTCCCAACCAAAAAGGAAACAAATAATTCATAAATAGTGACTATGGCATATCAAGGGCTCTGGTTAGCCACAAAGAAGAACTTCCTGGCCATCGTAAGGATGAGAACAGCAGGCTAAGGAGCAGAGAAGGTGGGAGCTATAGGACCTTGGTAAGCTTTAGTCTCTCCTAGTAGGGGAAAAGACTGAAATACATTCTGATCTGCCTCTCTATCATTGTCCCATAATCTTCCTTTTTCTGAGGTGTCTCTGTTGGGTCTCATTGCTGGGAAGATGGTGGTAGAGTAGAAAGAACATGGATATAGAGTAAATGGACCCAAAGGGACTCCTGGTTCTGTTACTTAGTGTCAGTTTGATTTTTTGGCAAGTCACTTAACTCTCCTGGGCCTCTGACAACTGGACTAGATAAAAAAGAACACTGATGAGTCAAAGGATCTGGGTTCAAATCTTACTTCTGACTCGTATTACAGGTATGACTTTGGGTCAGTCATTTAACTTTCTTAGGTCTCTACTTCCCTCAGCTGCAGAATGAAGAGATTAGATTAAATGGCTTCTAAGCTACCTTTAGGTGCAGCAACCCCTCTTCCTGAGTTCAAACCTAGCTGTGTGGCCCTGGGCAAGTCACTTAACCCTGCTTGTCTCAGTTTCTTTATCTGTAAAATGAGCTGGGGAAGGAAGTAGTAAATCATTCCAGTATCTCTGCCAAGAAAACCCCCAATCACAAGGTCACAAGGAGTAGGATATGAATGAACAACAACAAAGTACCATTTAACTCTAGATTTATGATCCCATTATCTGGTGATCTCCAAGGTTGACTCTTTTTATTGTGTTTTTTTAAAGTTTTATTGATGCCTTTTATTTTTACATCACAGTTATTTCTGGAAATATCTCCCTCCCTCCTTGAAACTCCCATAGCAAAGAAAAACAGTTAAGCCAAAGTATAAGGTTAACTCTTTCCACTTTAAACCTTTTCCTATAGGAGGGAAAGGGAATGAATGATGGGATGACAGAAAAATCTAGGTTCTAAAGGCTTCCTTAATTTGAGGATCACAGGCAAAATTTTCAAAGGGACAAAGGAAAAACTGATGCAGCTAAAGGTACATGGAGGGTGGCCTTGGCAGGAGGCTTCCTAGGCCATTTCACCTGATTGTCAAAAGCGTCTTCCAAATTTGTGAGTCCAGTCAGCTCCTCTCACCCCCATGCCTGCTCATTCATTAAAAAATTTAAAAAAATTTTTTTGTCTTTATTTATTTGATTGTTTACTTTTACTTTGCAAGATTCAGTTCTACAATCACTTGAATTTCAAATTTTCTTCCCTCCCCCTCCCCATGGCAACATGCAATTAAGTATAGGATCTACAAATACTTTCACATTAGACATTAGTCAGGTTATAAAGAAGGATTGTAACCAATGGAATGAGCAATGGGAGAGAGGAAATAAAACCAAACAAGAAAAAGAAAGGGAGCAGGTAGTTTGCTTCAATTGGCATTCAAACTATGTTCTTTCTAGTTTTTCCCTCTGAATGTAGACATTTTTCTCCATTATGAGTCTTTTGGAGTTGTCTTATAACCCTGCATTGCTGAGAAGAGTCCAGTCTATCAAAGCTGTTCATCACACATATGATGTGTCTGTAATTGTGTACAGATTTCTCCTGGTTCTGCTCTTCCCACTCAGCATCAGTTTGTATAAGCCTCTCCAGGGAAATATGAAGTCCATCTGCTCCTCATTTCTCATAGCACAATAGTATTCCATTACATTCCTATACCACAACTTGTTTAGCCATTCCCCAATTGATGGGCATCCCCTTAATTTCCAATCCTTTGCCACCACAAAAAGAGCTGCTATAAATAGTTTTGTACATATGGGTCTTCTTCTCACTTCTATGATCTCTTTGGGATACAACCCTAGAAGTGGTATTGCTGGATCAAAGGGTATAAAATTATTTATAGCCCTTTGGGCCTAGTTCTAGATTGCTCTTCAGAATGGTTGAATCAGTTCACAGCTCCACCAGCAATGCATTAGTCAGTGTTCCAATTTTTCCACATCCTCTCCAGCATTTGTCATTTTCCTGTTTTATCATCTTAGCCAATCTGACCAGTGCGATGTGGTACCTCAGAGTTGTTTTGATTTGTATTTCTCTAATCACTAGTGAATTAGAGTATTTTTTCATATGCTTATAGATATCTTTCATTTTTTCCTCTGAAAACTGCCTGTTCATATCCTTTGACCATTTATCAATTGGGGAATGATTTGTATTCTTATAGATTTGACTCAGTTCTCTGTATATTTTAGAAATGAGGCCTTTAGCAGAGACATTGGTTGTAAAAATTCTCAGTTTTCTACTTCCCTCTTAATCTTGGTTACGTTGGCTTTATTTGTACAGAAACAAAAATTTTTTATTAAGGGGTTTTTTGTTTACTATATATCAGCGGTTCTCAACCTCTGGGTCGTGATCCCTTTGGGGGTCAAATGACCCTTTCACAGGGGTTACGGGGGGCGCCTAAGACCATCGGAAAAAACATATTTTTGATAGTCTTAGGAACTGAGACACCGTTCCTCTATCCATCTCCAGGTGGGTCTGCCCACATGCAGATATGCCCACATAGGAGTATTAAAGGGTCGATGCATTAGGAAGGTTGAGAACCACTGCTATATATAAAACCTTGTGCTGGATACTGTGAGTGACAGAAAATTAGGTAAGTCATTGTCTGTTAAAATTCATGGAGCTTTCAGTATGGTAAGAGGAGAAGTCACAGATACAGATAGAAGATTGTGCATCTATAGCATGCTAAAAATGGTCCAAGGCCCCAAATAAACCCCAGTCGTTCCAAGAGACAGATGAAAAACCTAAAAACCCTCACAGGCACTCTCTTTGTAGAGCTGCTGCTGTCTTCAAAGGACGTCAGTAGCTTTGCTACCTCCATCTGTCCTCCTTTCTCCGAATGTGGCTGGGATGCCTGAATAATCCTCAGACTGTCACCAAGCTGGAGTGAGGGAAAAAAAGTCATCTATTTCCCTGCCCTGGAACTGAAGAAGTTCAGTCCTATTTTGAGAACCCACTGGCGATAGAGAATCCAGAGGAGTTCTTTCTCAGTGCCCCCAGGTTCCAGACACAACAGACATTCTAACCAGGGCACCTGGGTGGCACAGTGGATTGAGCAGTGGGCCTAGAGTCAGGAAGATTCATCTTTCTGAGTTAGAATCCAGCCTCAGACACTTACTAGCTGTGTGACCCTGGGAAAGTCACTTTACTCTGTTTGCCTCAGTTTCCTCATCTGTAAAATGAGCTGAAGGAGGAAATGACAAACCACTTATAGTCTCTTTGCTAAGAAAACCCCAAACAGGGTCACAAAGAGTAGAACAACAACAGTATGAACAACAACAGACTTATTAAACATGCCCATCAGGGTCCAGAAATTCTACTGAGTCTACAGTAGTCAGCTAGTAAATATTTATTAAGTGCCTATTCTACGCCAAACTCTGCGCTAAGCCCCAAGGATACAGAAAGAAGCAAAAGACAGCACCTGTCTTCAGGGAGCTGACAGTCTAATGGGGGAGACAACAGAATAAGCTAATATGTTATATTTGGGATAAAAAAGAAGTCGTTAAGAAGGGTGTTAGAATGAAGAGAGGTTCAGAAAGGCTCCCTGCAGAAGAAGGGATTATAGTTGTGACTTAAAGGAAGCCAGGAAAGGCAGTAGGCAGAGATGAAGAGCAAGAGTGCTCCAGGTGTGGGGAACAGTCAGAGAAAAGGCCCAGAATGGAAGAGATGGAATGTCTTGTTTGTGGATCAACGATAAGGCTGGTGTCACTGAATCAAAGAGGATGTGTTGGGGAGTAAGGTGTGAGAAGACTAGAAAGGTAGGAGGGGACTAGGTTAGGAAGGGCTTTGAACGCCAAACAGAGCATTTTGTATTTTCTCCTGGAGGCAACAGGGAGCCACTGGAGTTGGGTGGTTCGGGTGTGTGTGTTGTGTGCTGTGTGTTGTGTTGTGTGTGTGTGTGTGTTGGGGTGTAACATGGTCAGACCTCTGCTTTAGTAAAATCACTTTAGTGGCTGGATGGAGATTGGATTGGAATGAAGAGAGACAGGAGGCAGAAGACCCACTAGCAGCTATTGTCATAATCTAGGTGTGATGTGACGGGAACCTACACTAGAGGGGACAGTATCAGAGGAGAGAAGACATATTGCAAAGGTGAATTCAGTGGGCCTTGGCACCAACCTGGCTGTGGAGGGGTGAGAAATAGTGAGTAGTCCAGGATGATTTCTCAATTGCCAGGACTGGGAGGATAGTATTGCCCTCTATGGTGATAAGGAAAGGAGGAGGAAGAGGAGGAAAGATCATGAACTTGGTTTTGGATGTGTCGAGTTTAAAATGTCTGCTGCGCCTGAGGGAAGACAGGAAAAAAAAAACCCAGAATGGGTCCTCTAGGAGAGAGTAAGGAAAGGGAGAATGGGAGCAAAACACTGAAAGCATTTCTCTTTATTATGAAATTAAACAGGAGAGGGAAAGGGAGAGAAAAGGAGGAAGAGCAGAGGTGGAGGGGGCTGGAGAATGAAGAGGGGAGGAGGGGGGGAAAAGTAGGATAGAAGAGAGCAGAGAGTAGAGTTGTTTAGCAGAGAGGGCAGGGAACCCTGATGAAGACGGAAGACTCAGCCCTAGGAAGAGGGTGGAAAGAAGTTGAGTTCAGATGGGTCAGTCTCCTGGGGCCCTGGGAGACCTGGGAAGTTGTTATACCTGGAGCAAGTTCTTAGAACCTATTGCTTTGCATATACTTTGTGCATTCTTTGTATATACTGTGTATACAAAGATGGCTTTCGAGCTTCTTTCCAGTTACATCCATGACCCTTGAAAACAAGGACAGGTTTTTTTTGTTTTGTTTTGTTTTGTTTTTGTTTTTGGATGGTGTCTGACACTTAGTAATTGCTTGATAAATATTTGCTGAATTGAATCAGTCCTTTGACTAAGCCCCCTTCCAGATCTCCTATCTATTCCCCTACTGTGCTCTTCCCTTCCCCAGTTGAAACTCAGATCTTAGTGTGTCTTGTTGCCTAGGAAGTGCCCAAGTTTCAGAGTTTAGAGACTCTTCACATGCACTGTTCACCAAATGGAATCTGTCCAATTCTCTTTTTCAGCAGGGTCTGCCTATTCTGACATGGAGTGCTTGCTGATGGTGGTGAAAGGGGCAGGCAGGACACTCAGTTGATTTTAATCTAAAGTAGATAACCTGAAAATCACCCACATGTATCATGCAAATGGAAATGGGTGGTTCTTTTAAGCAGTGGGTTTGGATGGAGAGAAGGGAAGTTGCCTATCTGAAGAAACTACAACTCAATGTTTCTGTGAAAGCTCTGTCTGTTTGGGTAGGGCAGGGTAAATGTAATAGAAAAAAGATTCAAGAATTTCTATCCAGACCCATGGCTTTGGGTCATCAAGGTCATTTGAGCACTCTAGTGCCTCAGTGGGCCAGAATAGGAAAGGACATTGCTAAACCATCCCTTCCTCCCAATTCAGTCTGGACCTTTCAGTGTTATTTTACTAAAAAAAAACCCAACCCATAAAAACACAAGTTGATGCCTTTGGGGGTTGTTGACCCTATTACTTGGGAGATAAAAAGAGGTCACAGGTTTATGCTATACATTTATATCTGGAAGGGACTTTAGCAGTCTTCTAATCCAACTCCTTCATTTTACAGATTAGGAAACTGAGGCCGCAGAGAAGTTTCTTTGAGTTACTAAAAGTAATAAATGTAGCATATTGGCAAAGTTGGCATTTGAACCCAAGATTTCTGACTCCAATTCCAACACTCTTCCCATTGCATCCAAGAGCCTAGAGCAGTGATTCTCAATCTGTGGTTTGTGACCTCTTTGGGGGTCGAACAACTCTTTCACAGGGGTCACAGGGGTTGCCTAAGACCATCAGAAAACACATATTTCCAATGATCTTAGGAACTGAGACACTTTCCCTCTATCCATCTCCAGGCAGGTCCACCCAAATGCAGATACGCCCACATACAAGTATTAAAGGGTCACAGCATTAGGAAGGTTGAGAACCTAGAATCTCAGGGGCATGGAAAATGCAGAGAAAGATGGGAAGTGTCCAAGGTGGGACAAGCCTTTTTGGAGGTGGGACGATAAGCAACGTGAACTCAAGATCTCTACGTCACAATCTCCACTCTTCCTTGTCTGAATTGTTTAGGATTCTGTGACTCTCTTACCACTGGGCAGTGAGATCTCGAAATCTCAGAAGTGTAGTGTTGGAGAAGCCCTGAGAGATCATCTAGACCAAGTTAGATCTGAACAGAATTCCCTTCCACAACCATCCGTGACCAGTGAATGTCCAGCTTCTGCTTGAAGACATCAAGTGATGGGGAGTCTGCTATCCTTCAAGACATCCCATTCCATTTTGGGATGGCTCTAACTCTTAGAAAGTTTTGCCTTATGTCAAACCCCAAAATGCCTCTCTACAACTTCTCCCAAATTTGTTCCTAATTCTGTCTCTTGGGGTCAACAGAAACAGTAATCTCTTTCTCTGTCTCTGTCTCTCTTAAGAATACTTGGGGACAACGATCAAGTCTCCCAACTCTTGCCTGGGGTAACACAGCCAGTAAGTGGCCAAACTAGCAATTGAAACAACACATTTCCGTGTTCTTGTCATTAGAACAGCGATGCAGAAAGTTACTGTGCAGAGATTAGAACTGAAGAAGTCATATAGTGTTTGGAGCTTACTGTAAAAAGCTCTATGACAGAGACCTTGTCTTATCTAGACTTGGTATCTATTTCAGAGCCTAGCACAGTGTTTGGGATGTGGTAGGCATTTAATAAATATTTGTTGAGTTAAATTGGAGCTGTCATTAAGGTAGGGGATAAGGTTTTATTATTATTATTATTTTTCTGGTAAGTGTGCTTGAGACAAGGGTAGAGGGTGGGGGGTGGGTGGGAAAGGGCTGAATGGGAAATGATCCTCAGAGTGAGCGGAGGGGAAAGAGGAGAGTCACAAAGTTATCTCCATTGCCTGCCCTTGGTAGTGCAAGATGTTCCCATAATCCTCTGATCATCTTCTGATCTTCCCCCTCCTTTCAGAGGAGGGCCCATACTGGTGGGGCATGGCACAGGTACAGTCTGTGCACATCATCACCTAGATCCCTGTGCCCTTTCTTGCATCCTCAGCCCTACCCAACCCTCAATTCCCAGAACAGGGATTTCTGTGGTGGGTGGAGGTGAAGGTAGGGTTGGGGCCCCCTGCATCCTGGCATTTAGCCTGAGGTTTGCACTGCCCCCAGGTCCAGGTTAAACTTGGCTCCTAATGGCCTGAAGTGAAATCCCTTCAGGTGGGGACAAGCAACCTAAAAACAGAAAGGAGGGAGTGGGTGCCTTTTTGCCGGGGAGTGGGGTAGTCCAGCAATGAAAAAAAAAGTGTTTCCTGTGTGTTTTGGGGTGTCAAGGGAGAGCGCTATACTGAGTGTATGGAGAATACTCCCCAAGTGCCAAAGTACTCAGAGGAGACGCTGGCATTTGAAAGATATTAGTGGGGTGCTGCGATACCAGATAGCAGAGATGAGCATGGGATGGATGCCTATGTGACTGATCAGAATCGGCAGACGATAAGGGGTGTGGGATGCTGGAGTCTTGCAGGCGGGATGCTGAGATGGGGGAGGAGGATGGAGAAGGAACCCCACAAGTCTAGTCTGGGCCGATCGAATCTTTGTGGGGGCGGAAGACAGCTGACATTGGGGAGGAGGAATGGTGCTTCCCAAACTGAGCCTGGATCCAGATATCAGACCCTTCAAATAGTCCCTATTTTTGTCGCTTTTCTCACCCATATTCATTTCCTTTGTTCAGAAAGCAGGAGGAGAGAGAGCGGGAAAGGATAGGGGAGGTGAAAAAGGGGGGGGGGAGGAAGAGGGAAGATAACCAGAGCCAGGAGGGAGGGGCTCACCAGTTTGCAGGTTGGAACTGTCACATTGTCCCCTCCTTCTGGGCGGGTTCTGAGGTGTATCGGAGTTCTGTCAGAGACCCAAAGCAAGGCACCCTCAGGGCACTAGCAGGTTGGCATTGTGCCTTCCAGGGGTGCCACTCTCATAGGCATTAGGGGGGGACAGAGGATTCTGAGCTGGGGGGTACCGAGGCTGGGCAGCTCAGGTGCTCGGGTCTCTTGACCAGCTGGTGCCAGCTTGGTTCACCTTGGGTAAGTCTGTCTTGGTTTTCCCTCAGGCTCATATGCCCTTGTCTTGGACGTGAGTGTGGGAGTTAGGGACCAGTCCACCCTGCAGGAATAGGAGCCTGCCCCCTTAGCATGGAGCAGGCAGGGGCCAAGGGGTCCTGACCATCTGGAAGCTGGCAGAATAGGGAGACTGTCTGGAACCCAAGCGCCAGAAGTACTCAGACTGAGGGTGAATATTGTGTACGTGATGGGGCAGGGATAGCTCAGTTCCTGGTTCCTCTCTTGGCTATGGGGTCCTCACCCGTGACTCCCACCCCGTTGCAGGTACAAAAACAGCGGCACTATCTCTTTAAAGATTCTAGGGCTGCTACCGCACCATGTGATTGCTTGAAAGGCTGAGCGCTGGCGCTGCAGCAGAGGAGTTCGGAGGAGGATGAGCTGCGGCTCGCAGCCGCCCCGTGTCCGCAGCCCAGCCCAGCTTCGGGCTCTCCCTGAGCCCTGGCCCGGACCTGTGGTCCAGGCCCCCCGGGGACTCACCTCTGGAACCACCTGCTGGCCAACTGGCAGGATGGTGAGCCCATTACCTGCTGGGCATTGGGGGGGGTACAGTGGCTGTGGGTGTTGGGTGGGATCCTAGGGGTATGTTGTGGAGGGGGGCTGGGTGGGTCACACCTGATAAAGGGAGTGGAAGGGTGGAAGGGGAGTGAGCAGAGCTATTTTTAAGTTGCTGAATGGAGTTGTGGGCGTGATAAGGGATAGGGGCAGAGAGTGGTCAAGGGGCTGCCCTCCCCTTTTTGGCTCTGGGTGTGGGGCACATGGTGTGCCAAGGGGCTCCAAGTAGGGCATGCCTCCAGGGAGTGCCAAGATAGTTTCCTTGCCCAGGCTCTGTTTTTCCCTAGCAGGGGGCTTACCCCCTTGGCTCCCATGCCCGCAGGTGCCTGCTGTGTGCCCACCAGTGCCTGCTGGCTGATGTTCCTGCCCAGTGCCCGCCATGCCCCACTCCATATCGGCCTTCCAGGCCGCTTACATTGGCATCGAGGTGCTCATCGCCCTGGTGTCAGTGCCTGGGAACGTGCTGGTGATCTGGGCAGTGAAGGTGAACCAGGCTCTTCGTGATGCCACCTTCTGCTTCATTGTGTCGCTGGCTGTGGCTGACGTGGCCGTGGGTGCCCTGGTCATCCCTCTCGCCATCCTTATCAACATTGGACCCCAGACCCATTTCTATACCTGCCTCATGGTGGCCTGCCCCGTCCTCATCCTCACCCAGAGCTCCATCCTGGCCTTGCTTGCTATTGCTGTTGATCGCTACCTCCGAGTCAAGATCCCGCTCAGGTCAGTAGGTGATGACCAAGGTAACCAACCCTCTGTCCTCCAATCCATTTCTGGGTAGCCCTGGATGACAGTGTGGGATGTATTGTGTTTCTGGGTGCCCTCACATTTCCTTTCCAATATATCTGAAGAAACAGAGGAACAAGTGGGATATTATCCTCAAAAATGTAGGTGTCTCCAGGCATATTTTGTCTAGGCATCATGCCTTCTGTCCTTCTGCTCCTCAGTGTCAGAGTGCTGTTGGTGGGTAGGAATTGGATAGGCAAGAAGGGAAGGCTCAGACTCAGCGGAGTGTTGCTAGAACAGGGAAATTGGTGGGCATGTGAGTCCCATGAGCTAGGTATGCCAGAGAGGGGAGCTTTGCCTGTTATCTCAACATGGTTCCAGAGGCCCAAGACTAACTTCCATTTCTGTTTTGGAAGCTGCTCTGGGGAACTAGGGATATGTGATGGGAAAATGTCAGCTAATGCTTGAGCCCAGAGCCATGGGGGCTGTAGAATTGGAATGAGACAGGGACAAGAAAGAGGCCAGGGCTGTAGAGTTTTGGGGTTTGATACTACCCTTTCCCCAAGCCCCTAGGGAACCAGAGGAAGATGGGGAGGTAGGAGCAGGATTGCTGGTCCAGGGAAATGGATCTGCCTTTCGGGCTGCATTATGGTACCTAAGGGACCTGGTTCCCTCTGTCCACCATCCATTCATAGGCTGTTTGTTGTGGGTTTTAGGGAGGGAACTATGTTCTTACTGTTCCTTGCTCTGTTGAAAAAACATTCTGAGTCTTAGTCCATGGAACAGGGTAGGAAGCAGGATTCCTGTTGGTGCCTTATAGTGCTATTGCCCAGGCAGTGTCAATCCTCATTGCTGGTGCCCAAGTTCACATCAGGGCTCAGTGCCCAGGGATACCAGGACATGATGTAGTTCCTGGGGCAGTGCCTGTGCCACCTAGTGCCAGGGAGCAACCTGGACCAGTGCCAGGTAGTAGCTGTGCCAGGATACCCACAAAGCGTGCTGGTCTCTTCTCTAAATGTGACAAGCTTCCCTTTCTCTCTGGAGAACTTGACCATCTTTGGTACCTGCTAGCTCCCAGAGAGGCAGGAGAACTGCTGCTGTTTGGTGATCTGTAGGTGGAGTCGGCTCCAGTGATCTGGGGCACCTTCCTTTCTGGGCGGGAGAAGGTGGTAGAGAAGAGTTTGTTTCTCTTTTGCATTTGAACAGCTCCTTTAATTTCAATCATTCAACCTATATTTTTTATGTATGTCCCTGTGTAAGACACTGGACTATATTCAGAGGTAGCTAGGAGGTGATTCCTATCCTCAAGGAACTGGCCTGGCTTAACTGAATGCTTTCATGTATATTACCTTATTCTGTCTTCACACTAACCCAGTGAGGTAGAAAGGGTCTTATTTCTATGTCATAGATGAGAAAACCGAGATTTGGAGGAGATGAAGTAACTTAGTCACAGCCACACAGCCAGTCAGTGGCAGAGCTGGCAGCAGAAGCCAGGGTGACTCCTCATCCCAAAGCCTGACATCTTCCTTGGGGGCCATCAGGTACCTCAATACCAGACAATCTCCTACTCTTTCCCCTGATGAGTTTCCTGTCATCAAGAATTGTGCCCTTTGCTCCAAAAATGCAAGGCTTTGAATCCCTTGTAGGATCAGCCTAGTGGGAACTTAAGCACGTATATGGTGGCTCTGTGATGAAGAATGACTGGTAGCAGGTCTTTGTATTGTTCAGATGATTCTGAGCTTAGTACATCACACACAGGATGGGCCCCATGGGCCCAGGACTTGATTATAGGGAAAACACCCTCCAGTGTAGCAACTCTTCCTTTCCAGAAATCCTGACTTTTGAGTGGATGCCAACTGGAAGCATGTGAAAGCCTTGTTGATATTACTAATATCATTAACAATTAGAACATACTGTTGTCTCCCCAAGGACAGGAGGGAAGGTCTGGTCTCACAGCAAATGAAGCTCACACCCTTATGACAGTTCCTTGGCACTCAGACTCCCTCCCCCACACAAGGATCTTCCTTCAAGGTGCAGCTGTGGCTTTATTGCTAAGAGTGCTGGATTGGAAGTCAAAGGTTTTGGATTTGAGTCTTGGCTCAGTAACTTGCTGCATGGCCTTGGATAAGCCAATGTTTCCCCCTCTGTAAAATGAGAGCATTGGACTAGAAGGCTGAGTCTCTTCCTGCTCCAACTCTCCGATCTGCTCCTGATCTCTCCTGCAAGCCTTCCTTTTTCTCACCTGCTGGCCAGCAGCCAGCCGGATGTGATCTCCCCCGCCTCAAATTTTCCAAGGACGCTTTGGATCTTTCCTTTTTCTTTATTGTCATTCATCATTAGTGGTCTCTATGTGTATCTCCCTTCTCTCTCCTTTCCTTCCTCCCTACCCCTTACATTCTCCCACTTCCGCTCCTGAACTTTGTAAGCAATCTTTCCCTTTTTTGTCTTTGTATATGTTCCCTGGCAGGGAAGGGTGGGGGACATCTACAGTCCTCCCCGTCTATATCTTGCCACTGAATCCAGACGACTCCAGAGAATAAAGAGAGGCTGGTGTCTTTTGCACAGCCCTCCCTCACTTAAATTCAATTCACTTGCAAGTCATGGCATCACATTCCTGATGTCTTGATCCTCTTCAGAACTAAGGACAACGACAGTGTGCCCAGCACCTGCTCTCAGTAGAAGCTTAATAAATGTTTGCTTGCATAGAATTGGAACTTAGTCTATTGTCTTGGCAGGACTGCCATCATTCTATTCCAGTCTTTTCCCACTTTCCTTTCCTCCTTCCTTCCCTCCCCTTCTCCTTCCTTCCTTCCTTCCTTCCTTCCTTCCTTCCTTCCTTCCTTCCTTCCTTCCTTCCTTCCTTTTTTTCCTTTCTCCCTGTCTCTTTGTCTCTCCATTTCCAAAGACAGGAGAGAGAAAGATGAAATAATCCTCCTTGGATGTCATTTATGACAACTTCCTTGATGTCCGTTGTCTATCCTTTCTTGTTGCCACAGTCGATGCTCATTCTTCTCTTTGTTCTGCCCTCAGTGACTGAAGAGGCCAGTTGCTCCTTCTTAGTTCAAACACCAATCCTTTAGGAACTTGGGGGTGCTGAGAGAATCCCAGACTAACATGCTCAGGATAAGAGCAGGGCTATTCCCAAATAGGATGCTTATTCTGCATATTTAGGTATTCACAAGGATAAACCAAAGAAGGCAGGGAAAGGGCTTTCCTAGGAAGAGAACAAGGAAGAAAAATGTGGCTTCCCAGAAGGTTCTGTTCATCTCCCAGGGCTTCCTTGAAGACACAGTATGATGCAGAGGGAAGAACTGAATATGGGGGTCTGAGGACCAGTCCCTGTGTGACCTTGGACATATCTTCCCCTCTTGAGGTTGTTCCCTCTGCTGTATAATGAGAGACTTCGATTAGATAGACTCCTTAGGTCCCTTACATCCCTACATCCATGATCCTTGATCATCCCAGATCTCCCCTTGCTTGAATCTGGCCTCTTAAGGTAGAAATATGGGGTGGGAGGCCTGCTGTGATATTTCCTAGTCTAAGTCCATCCTCATCACCCCCTACGCAATGACAAGCAAGGAATGAAATCTGTTCTACTATCAAAAGTCGGGGAACATGGTGTCTGAGAACATGGGAAAAAGGGCAGCTGATGGAGATTTTTACATCTCCAGCCAGAAGCATTGGAAACATTTGGCTCTTACTCCAGATAGTCAACCAAAAGCAGCTCCGGCCTCTATCACCATCACTGGGGATTAAATTCATATTTAATTAGCACTGGGGTACCCTCTGTGTGACTTGCAGAGGGAGGGGAGACCCTTGGTGGACTGAACTTTGCTTAAGGCATTTCAGGGATAAAAGGGAGCAGTATGTTGGTCATTCAGCCATAAATGGAAGAAAAGATGGTGTGAAGGAAGGCTTAGGCTTCTAGGATTGGGATCCTGTTCCCACAAAATAAGCCATTGATTTGCCACTAATAACTTATTTGTATATTGATTTGTATACCATTTGCATACAATGTCAGCATGGTTAGTATTTCCTTCTCCTTCCTTTACTCCTCCTTTCAGAAGACCTCCAACATCTATTCTGCTTGACCTTTCTTAGAGCCCATGCTTGAATTGGTCCCATGACATCCATCATGGCTGTCAAAGGGAGTGCCTGTGCTGTACTAATGGGCCATGAGCTTTGTGCCACAAAATCCCCAGCTTCCACCCCTGGCTGCAGTTTGCTGCTTGTTCTTCCCAGATTGGCTTGGAAAGGGTCAAAGCCTTGGAAGTGGAAAGCTATCTCCTCCTCTTTGAGTCGCCAAGAAGTAAAGAAACAAGAAAGTAAGGGGATGGAAGAAGGGAAGGAGCAGAGGGATCCTGAGACTCAAGTAATGGGTCTGCAAGCACAGCTAGCAGGAAACCCTTCTTTGTTGCTATGATTCATTATGGCTAAGAGCAAATGTGCTATGAGCAAACAAACAAAAAACAACTACGCCCCCCCCAAATAACAACCCCCAAACCTGTTTGAGAACTACTGATTAGGATTACTTTCAAGGATTTAGAGCTGGTGTGTAACTTAAAGGATACCTAGAACAACTTCACTTTATAGGGGAGGAAATTGAATTCTGTAGAGAAGGGACTTATCAAAGGTAAGCAGTACCAGAACTGAGATTGGAACCCCGGTTCTCTGACTCCAAGTTCAGGTCTCTTTCTTCCATATCACACTTTTACTCATGCAGAGAATTGGACTGTGGCAAGGTTCTATGGGAACTCCGATACAGACAGGTGGCCTAAGGGATTCTCAGTCTGTCTAGCTGGAAAGGAGACTGGATTGATAGTCGAGGCTGTCAGATTTGCTGTGGAGCCTTGAGCAGATCATCTGTCTTTATTCCTCTGCTCCTCAGTTTCCTCATCTGTTAAAATAGGGGTTTAGACAAGATGGCATGTGGAGCCCATTCTGGCAGTAAGATTTTGTGATTCTTTCCTTTCACAGTTTGCTGTTGTCCCAGGTCTGAGTCTGTGTGTTGTTTTGGGTGACCCAACATTGGTGTCGGTCTTGAGTGAACAAGAAACTGGAGGATTTAGGAAGAATTTTTCAAGGACTTGGGAGGATAGTGTTGGTTTTGCTTTTTTGGAGCTTTTCCAGATGGTATTATTTGCTGCCCAGCTTCACATCTACCCCTTGTTCCCTTCCCTTCAAGCTGGGGACACCTCTACCCCAGTGGGCAGTGGGGTCCATCCCAGTCCTGCTTCTGTTCATTGCTGGATGCTTGCCTCACCCGAGATGTGAAAGGAAAGCTATGTGGGGGAGGGTTGAAAGTCTGGCTGGATTAGGCTCCGACAGAGAGAAATGTTAAAAATTGAATTATGGGTAGATTAGGGATTACTTAGATTTTTCACCACCTGCTGCCCTGGATTGGCCTCAGCTTCATTTGATCAGTAAAGGGGCCGACAACAGTTATCTAATCCATCTGCCCATACATCAGTGGATTGAATAGGGGAGGTCTTGTGGCTTTCTGTATCCTGGAAATATTTGCAGTCTAAATCTTGAAATTTGTGAAAGAGGAGAAAGTGAATAGTTTGTGCATCTTCTCTATAAAGGCAGACGGTTTGGATGGGGAAACTGATGTATCACCACTTTTCTGAAACATGAGACAACCTTCAGGCTAGTTTCTTCCTATTGCTCATGTCTAGGCTAGGTCTTCATTACTTCTCTCTTGATCTCATGCAATGGACTCCTAATTGGCTTCTCCTGCCTCTAGTTTCCCCTTCCTGTAGTCCATTAATATTCCTATGGTTGCCTGGAGAAAGCTAGGTGGTGTTCTGGGCCAGGAATCTGAAAGGTGTGAGTTCAAATGCAGACTCATGTGCTTACTATCTGTGTTACCCCTGGGCATGCCCCTTACTCTCTGTTTGCCTCAGTTACTTCAGTTTTAAAAGGAGGTGGTAGCAGTGGGGTAGCCTCCCGGGTGAGAAGATAAAAGGAGATGATATTTGTCTTGATATTTGTCAGTATGGGCATGGTGCCCATACTTTCCTTCCTTCCTACTCTTTCCTCATTGTGTTCCTGGTCAAAAATCTTCAATGATTCCTTCTTGTCTATTTTTAAAAACCTGAACTCCTTAGTTTGACGTTTAGAGTCCTCTGGGAGCCAGTCTCAATCTACCTGTCTAAATTTGTCTCCCATTTCTTCCCCACATAAATTCTACACTGCCACCAAAGCGGATGCCTTGCCGTTCTCTGGCCAAGTCTTTTCCACTTATGCATCTCTGCTCCTGATATTCCTGCTGCCTGCAATATCCTTTAGTTCCATCTCACCTCACTAAAATTCTGCTTGCTTTTAAGGATTATAGGACACGGATAATGAGCTGGAAGGGACGTTAGAGTCCATCCGCCATACCCCATCTCCCTCCATTTGACAGATGAGTGCACTGTGGACCAGGAAGAGGAGGTGATTTCCTCACAGAGACACAGGGAAGAAGGGTAAGGGGAGAGAATTGAGCTCATATCTTCTGACTGCAGCGCTATTTCTTCTGTCCTGTGCTCCCAACCTGGAATAGCTAGCTAAGTGATGTAGTGGATAGAGCCCTGGGCTTGGAGTCAGGAAGACTCATCTTTCTGAGTTTAAATCTGGCCTCAGACACTTACTAGCTATGTGACCCTGGGCAAATCACTTTACCTTGTTTGCCTCAGTTTCCTCATCTGTAAAATGAGCTGGAGAAGGAAATGGCAAACCGTTCCAGTATCTTTAAGAAAACACCCAAATATGACTGAAACAACTGAACAACAAAATGTTCCCTACCATAGAACCTATCTCTGAGGCCACTTACTTACAAAGTCTCCTTTATTCTTCATGTGTATATTTCTTTCTTTTATCAAATCCCCTAGGACTTTGTGTCTTTCGTACGGTATTTGCCATAGGCTGCCTTGCATGATTCCTGTTTGTGAATGTGCCTCATCTCTCCTGCTATGGTAGATTGCAAACCCTTACAGGCAGGCATCGTGGGTTACCCATCTTCGCATCTCTGCTCCTCGATACTTAGCATAGTGCCCTGAACACGGTGTTGTGATGTTTGGATGATAGCGAGGGCAGAATCAATAGACAGCACTTTCAGCAAGAAGGATCTAAGTTAGATACGAAGATGAACCCTTGCCCCCCAGCCGTGGCCTCTGGAACCCTTCAAGGAAGATGGGAAGCTCTTTAATGGCTTGAGTAAAGCCCAGTCCTTGTTTGGTGGTGGGGGGATGGGTGGCAGGGGGACCCTCCCAGAGGGACTTCTCAGCCTCCTAGCATATTAGAGCATCATCTGACAATCCAAGTGTTTTATTCAGTAGATGAGAAAACAGGTCCGGAGAATTTACACGAGAGGTTTGGAACCTACTCCAGTGGGTGCTTTTACTATATCATGTTGCCTCCTATTTATGACAATTCTGGTGTCAGATTAAGAAGAAGGGCCTTCCCCATCCCCATGCCCCTAATCACAGATACTATGTTGTGTGCCTGGTATCTTCCAACCTATCTGCCCAGGCTAAGAGGAAGAAGGAGGAGAATATCTGTTCTTTGTTTCACAGGTTTGGGCATCTTCCTCATTTGTTTTTCCTATGCTCTTTTCATGAAAAGACAAATTTTCCTTATCCAGAGCTGAAGATTCCAAGGGCAAGGACCATGGGGTGTGCCCCTTTGGGGGAAGAGATGAAGTAGGGTGAGTAGCAGGCAGTTCTCTTGTGGCTCATATTATCCCCTGGTCACAGCCTCTTTAAGACAAATGAGGTGGAGACAGCTGCTGCTAGGGAGCCAAAAACAAGATGGTAGTGGTGATGGTAGTGGTGGTGGTGGTGGTGGGGAAATAGCTTTCTCTCTGCTAGGGTCCCAGGAAAGGAGAATAGACAAACAGAAACTGAGCCTGGGCACAAAGCAGCAGGAGCTGCTGTGCCCATATTCCATTGCCTTGAAAGGTAGTTGGCCCTTGGGGGAAGCTTGTAAATGAAACTCTAACACTAGTTACTATCCTCAGAGTACAGGACAGGGGCTTGGGCTAGATGGGAAGCAGCTGACAAGGGGACTCTGGCATAGGGGAAGAGGAATTTGAGGGCATTTTGCTCTGACTATCCCAAGCCTCTTTTAACTTGAGGTCTGTAGTATAATATGACTGAAGGAAGACCTACAAAATACAAAACACTTTTTTCCTACTCAACATCTGCCCCTCTGCCCACATATTGAACCCTTTCTCTGACTATCCTCCCACATCTATCCAAGCAGCATAAGACCAGGCTAGACAATCAGGGAAAATGGCGGGCTAGACTCCACCCTAGCCATGCTATGCCTTGGTCAGAATTCTCCCTTGGACCTGCCCCGCCCCTCTTGGTGGCCAGTTGTGCTGAGAATGATGTCCTTTTATCCTTGGGTGTATAGGGACAAAGGGACTGAGCTAAGGACATCTGGTCTGTGTAAAACGCCTCTCTCTGCCTCCTTGCCATTGGAGGTGGCTCTTGAGGAGAGCTCAGCAGTACCCCGGGCCCCTTTCCCAGTCCTCTGTTTTCTTTCCATGTGGGTACTTCAGGCAGAGCCACAAACATGGGATAAATAATTCACATGCCAAGCCCTGGCTGGGGGCTCTGGGTGAGGCTGGGAATCCAGAGTTCTATGGTGAATTTCTACAGACAGAAGATGTGGCAAATAGACTACCCAGATCCATAGAGAGCACCCAGGGTTTAGGATAGCTGATTCCTCTCTCTCATTGGCTCAAAGGAGTGAGCTCCCTCCTCAGGGATGCACTTCTCGCTTACCAGCATCCGAGAAGCAAGAAGACAGTTGGTCACCCTAAAATTTGGGGGCATGGCACTTCCCTTCTTGATTCATGCTACTCTAACATTAGAGGAACCAGAATTTAAGAATACCCCAAAGGACCAAGCTGCATCAATTGGCACAGAGAAATTTTTAATCCATAAGAAAAAGAAAATAGAGACAGTAAGATTAAAATGTTTATTGCAAAGTAAAGTTATAATATTTTGCAACAGTTGATAGTCCTGTTCCTTCTAGTGTCAAAATCCCAGGGCTCAAAGGCTGTCAGGATTTATTGTCTTATCTCCACATAGCCCAGGCAGATTGGAGTCCTTCCTGCCTTGGTCTAGCTTTAGGGACGTTACCATCAAGCAAACACTGTCATTCAGAGGCTCTCCAGCTCCAGCTGTTCCTTGTGTTTTTTTCTTCCTTTTGATCTTCACCTCCTTTTCAGGAGGCTGTTCTCTCCATTTAAATCTCTTGCTGGAATGACCATGGGGATCTGTGATTTCCTAACCCATTACTTCCCTTTCTCTTCTGCCCTCAACATCTAGACCCATGTGCTAGAAAGATATTACTCCTTTGTGGATTTGAACTAAATATCTCTACAGTCCCTTCCAGCTCTGAGATTCCATGAGCTAGGAGGTGCTAACTAACCTATTGTTGGGATCCAGAGGGGATTCAGACAAGTAGACTGTAGTATGGCATCAATTTTTTTTTCAGGAGGAAAGAAAGACAGATGCTCAGCTGTTGAGGTCACCTATCTTTATCTGGGAACATTATGCAAGCTATAACCAATCCCTGTACTCCCAAGGTGTTCCCCATTCCTGCTGGGTAGAGGATGCTTGTCTTGCCAGGGAGAGTTTTTTTTTTCTTCCATCCTGTCAAAGCCATCTCAAAGCAGCAATAAGCAATGGTGTCTAAAATGGGTCTAGACCAGAAAAGATTGCTGAGCTGTCTATCACATTGAGGATGGAGGCTTTTCAATTAATGCTGCAGAAATCATGAGCCACCAGCATGAGTTTGTGGAGTGCCTACTGTATGTTTGCTGCTGCTGGGCAAGATGGGCAGGTCAGAAGAGCTGGGTGGATATGTGTGTATGTGTGTGTGTGTGTGTGTGTGTGTGTGTGTGTGTGTGTGTGTAGCAATAGGAGTGTGTGTGTCATGAAAGGATAGTTTGGAAATGGTGCCAATGGCCCTTGACACAGAATCAGTCTTACTTGGCTAGACTCCTCTGTGTTGGTCACTCCCTTGCAGAGGGTTCATGGGATCACAAGATCATAGTTAGAGGAGGAAGGCAACTTACAGACTGCCTAACCTTAGTTTATAGATGAGAAAGAGGAGACTCGGGAATGTGAAGTGAGTTATCTAAGGCCACATACATAGTATAAAAGGCAGGATTTGAACTTAGATCTTTTGATTTCAAAGCTAATGCTTTTTCCACCACCCACCTTGATGTACTGGAGAGAGTCTGGAAATCTGAATTCTAGTCTTGGCTCTACTAAAAATTGGCTACATGGTTACAGCTGTCATGTCCCCTGCCTGGGTCTTATGTTCCTCATCTATAAAGCAAAGATGGAGAAGAGAATAGACTAGAAAACTTTTATGGTCCCTAAAATTCTGTGATTGAGCTGAGTCTTGAAGGAAATTAGAAATTCTAAGAGGTGGAGATGAGAAGGGAGCACATTCTAGGTAGAGGGGACAAGGTCACTGTCCCACTCAATAAACTCCTGTGGCTCCCTGTTACCTCTAGAACAAAATCAAATTTCTTTGGCATTTATAGCCCTTTACAACCTGTCTCTAACCTAATCTTCATAATCTGTCTCTCACTTTCCAGCCTCATGTGTTCCAGTGGTCCAAAAAGCCTTGCCTTTTTGTGGTCCAAAGAGCAAATCTTCAGGATAAAGGCATGGAGAGACAGGATATGGGAGATGGGGTGTTGTGTATGAAGAGAAGATCTGGAATTTGGATCAGGAGATCTAGATTGCTTCTTGTTAGCTGTATGACCTTGAGCTAGTTTTGTAAAAGAGGGTCATGGTGGTAACCAGCTGATATCTGAGGATTTTTATAGCTCTAAATCCTATGATTTCCCTTCTCCACAGTGATGGGATCAGGAAGGAGAAAGTCACATAGGTGGAGAATGTTTGAGATGGTTGGGAGAAAATATATTCCAGACTTGTTGCCTATAACCCACAGGGTGGAGGAGTCTCTGGAAGTTAATTGAGAATTATTTTATTTCAAAACTAACTCCTCTGAAATAGGTGAGGCAAAATATACTGCCATCTCTGCCCTACAGAGGAGGAAACAGGTTTAGCCCAAGGTGGTTTGTCTGGATGGTGCCAGAGATAGAATGGAGATGGGTCCTGAGCCCCAGTGGGAAATGCTTCATAAATGCTTGTTGACTGACTGACGGAATGAGTGACATTTAAGAGAAGGAAAGCAAAGGACCAATGGCCAACTTGCTTTCCTTAGAACATTGATCACCCCTCCCGATCATTCTGAGGAAGCTAAAGCTAATCACTCCCCCAGGAGGCTTATTGTTGTGCCTCAACAAAAAGTCACCCCTCCAGGGAGAAAAGCTTTTCCAGTATTTTAGGATTGTGTTTATCTGGGCCCACCTGCAGTGCCCAGTTACGGCATAACATAAATATAACAATATTACCCCTGTGAGGAAAGGATCATATTATGGCCTCCCAGGGTCTGTTCTTGAGAGCATGATTAGAAGCAGCAGATTACAGGGGCCTGAGGGAAATGCAGAGAAACACACAGATGGTTTTGTGAAGTCCCAGGAGGCCAATAAGGAGGGAGCCTGGGGGATGGGGTGGGGTTTAGACAAGACCTGGAAGGATGGAAATAATATTCCTCACTCATAGATTTAGAACTGCCAGAGACCTCAGCGTGTCCAGCTTTCTTCATTGCACAGAGAAGGAAACTGGAGATCTAAAGTGTTGAAGTGGCTGAACAAAACCCCCGAAGTCCTAAACCTCTGGTCCTGACCCTCAAGTCAAAAATTCACAGTGATTAAGGAGTTAGGGTTTAATGGAAAGATTAAGGCACTGGAGATTTAGAATAAGAAGAATCATATTCAAATCCTGTTTCCTAATTGAGTGACCTTGGGCAAGTCACTTAACTTCTCATTTATAAATTGAGGGGGACTGGATTTGTTGATCAGCAGGGTCACTTCTAGCTCTAAGAGTCTGATTTCTCCCTACCCCTTTCTCTACTACCTCAGCTCTACCTAGTCCTTTAAAGCCAGAAGAGACCTCAGATATCGTCAACTGGTCTGACTTTCTATATTTATAAATGAGGAAACAGGTCCAGAGCAGGGATTTTACATCTAGTAAGTGGGGGAGTCAAATGGAACTCTGATTTTTTTTTCAGGACCTGGGTTCAAAACTCACCTCTGATGTCTACTGTCATTCACCTCCCTGAGCCTCAGTGTCCACGTTTTTAAAATGGGGGTGTTTAGATGATCTCTGAGGTCCCTTTCAGATCTAGATCAATGACCCCCAAATCCAATGTGCCCTGTATCTATGACCCCTATATCTGTGATCCTATGACCCCCAAATCTAGCGTCCTTTCCACTTGCTGGGCTGCCTCCTACTCTGGTTAAACATCAAATTTGTAGATTCTGGCTCTCTCCTGTCTTGTGCAGGAATAAGATCCTCTTCCAACCTGGAGTAACCTTTCCCTCCTCCTCTCTTCTTTTCCTCATGTGTATTTTTAGCTCTTTGGCCAAAAATCACCTCCTTAGGGGTAGATGCTAAGTGTTGTGCAGACAACTGCACTGTCCTGCCGTGCTGAGATTTTTGTTCTGTTTTTTCAGTTGTCTCTGACTCTCCATGACCCCATTTGGGGTTTTCTTGGCTAAGATACTGGAGTGATTTAAACATTTCCTTCTCCAGCTCATTTTGTAGATGAGGAAACTGAGGCAAACAGAAGTGACTTGCCCAGGGTCACACAGCTCGTAATTGTCCGCAGCTAGGTTTGAACTCAGAGAGATGACTGACACTCCTTGTCTGAGCCTTCTCCTTGACCTTTTCTTTCAGAGAACTAATGTCCGTAATGTGCAATACTCTTCCCGGCTTGCTTGAGTTCTTTTGTGCGCTTTCTGGATTTTTCCTGGTTTATGTTCTGCCCCTTCCACCTGGCTGTGAGCTCACAGCTAGACAGCACCATCTTTGGAGGCTTCCCGCGAGGACAAGTGTAGAGATTTGTATGAGATCAGTTAATGGAGCTCATTGACTGACTCAGTAAATGGGAGCTAAGGGAAGAAGGTGCTAGAAATGAGGAGGAACAGAAAGGGGGAGGATGACTCACCAGGGACAAAGATACTGAGTCTGACTCTGGAGCTTTTTTTTTTTTTAAAAGATTATTAGTGATATGCTTGGTTTTTATATCACTTTTATTTCTCAATATTCTTCTAACCAAATCTGACATTTTATGCAGTGTTCCACACTCCGTCTCTAACCGATGCAAAGAAGGAAGGAAGAAATTTTCATAGCTCTTTTTTTGGAGCCATGCTTTGTCCCCATCAGTTTTACCATTTGAGGATGAAGAGTTCTCTCTTTAAAAAAAACAAAACCCTCCGTTGTTCATGTTCATTCTAATCTTTCACTACTTAGTTTCTGTTTTACTCTTATTCTTTCTATTTACATTGTTACAGCCATCTTATTCTGGCAACTAGGTGGTGAAGTGGTTAGAGACCCACACCTAGAGTCAGAAAGACTCATCTTCATGGGTTCAATTCCAGCCTCAGACACTTACTAACTGGGTGACCCTGGGCAAGTCACTCTACCCCATTTGTCTCAGTTTCCTCATCTATAAAATGAGCTGGAGAAGGAAATGGCAAACTACTTCAGTACCTTTGCCAATAAAATCCTAAATAGGGTCATGAGAGTCAGACATGACTGAAAAATGACTGAACGGCAGCAATGTTATATGTTATGCTATATGTTGTTTTGCTGGTTCTGCTTACTTCACTTTGCATCAGTGTGTATAAGTCTTTTGATCCTTCTTTTTATTCTTTATCTTCATTGTTTCTTTTGGAGCAGGCATATTCTACTACATTCACACACAACAATTTGTTTAGCCATTTTCTGATTTGGAGGAATCTACTTGGTTTCTAGTTCTTTGCTACTATCCAAAGTACTGCTAAATTTTTTTTTCGGTGTATTTATAGGACCTTTCTTTTTAATTCTTCATCTCCTCGGGGTATATTCCTAGCAGTGGGATATCTGGGTCAAAGTATATGGACATTTTAGGCTCTTAACATAATTCCAAAATTCTTTCCAGAATGATTAGACCAACTTGCAGTTTCACTAGCAGTAGTTTAGTGCTTCTGAAATTTTGTTTCTTTTTTAAAATTAATATGAACTTGACAAGTATTAACACACTTGAACATTTAAATATACAGAGAACAGAAAAAGAGGATTGTGAATGAAACCAAGAATCTATATGAAAGGTTTTTTAAAAGTGTATATTAAATTTAACACAATACACCCAGCATTGCCATTCATCCCCTTCTGAACTTTTATTTCTTTTCTGTATATTTTTAAATCTTTCGCTTATACTTTTTGCAGGTGGGGAATTATTTTTGCTTGTTTGGTCGCCAAAACTTTGCTCCACAAAACATAAAAGCCCTGCCTTATTATTAAAAAATAAGTATAGTCAAGACATGAACAGTGGAGGTTTGTTTTTTAAAGAGAGAACTCTTCATCCTCAAATAGTACAAATAGCTAGTTTGTATAGCACTTTATGATTATAAAATACACATAAAATGCATTCCCTTATTTAATCCCTGCTTTGACCCCTTGAAGTTTGAAGGAGAAGAATAATATTATCTTGGTTTTATAGAAAACTGAGGCTCTGACCAATGACATGATTTGCACCGGATCACATAGCTATTACAAAACAGAGCGGCAACTGAGGAAAGTCTGAGATAGGGCTCTGCTTGCTAGACCACACTCAGTAGAGTGAGGAGAGCTCTGGTTTGGAACAAAAGAACCTAGCTTTGAATTCTGACATGGGTACTTACTAGTAATATGACCTTGGGGCAGAATCAGAGGATCTCAGATATGGGAGGGGCTTCGGGGACTCGTAGATTTACCCTTTAGTCCAACTCATATAGGAACAGCCAGTCTCAGCCCCCCCTTTTTTTTATAAATGAGGAAACTGGCAAAACTCCAAGATTGTTTTTGAGATTCTTTCCATCCATGCTTCCCCATATTGTACTTCAGAAGTTAATTTTTAAGCCCACGTGTAAAACTCAATAAGTATTAAAGTTCATGTTATTAGTTCCTAACTTAACTTGTTGAGATTTTAACCCACTGAAATATTTTCAGAGATTCTGACTATCACCTAGACTGTTTGCTATCCCTGCCAGCTTTGTGTGGTCTGCAGATGAGATGAGTGTGATGTCTAGACCTTTATCCAAGTATCTAATAAAAATGGTAGGCAACACAGGACCAAGGACAGATCCCTGGGGAACTCAGAGGCCTCCTGACAAGTTCAATTCAACTGACATTTGCAAAGCACCTGCTAGATATATGGCTTTGTACCAGGCATAAAAAAGGTGAAACAGCTCCTGCCTTCAAGGAACTTACATTCTACTGTAGAGTCAGTAGAATGTGAATAGATACATACATATAAAATATTTGAGGTGAGAAAGATGATTGATACCTTGAGGGAATCTGGGAAGGCTTAGCATGAAGTGGTACTTGATCTAAATGGGGAAGGGATGTAGGGAGTCTCAGCGGCAGGGGAGAACATTTCAAGTATGGGGTAATTATCTATTTCAAGGCACAGAAATAAGAGATGGAATGTGGTGGGTAAGGACCAGTGAAAATTCAATTTGGCTGGCTGCATATAGGGTACAATGAAGGAGTGCAAAGTATGCTAATCCTGGAAAGGTAAGTTGAATTTAGGTTGTGAAAGAAATCAGCCCCCCATCACACTAACCTTCTATGGAAATATTTTCTACCCTCATTCCCTTCCCGCCCCCATACCATATGTAACTGCTTTAATTAAGAAATGTACAAATTGGAAAAGGTTGGGGGTGTTGGTGTTGGTATGTTGTGTGTGAACAACGGCAAAAAAAATCAGTTTGGCTGAATTGTAAAGTATATAAAAAGGAATAATATATAACAAGTCTAGAAATGTAGGTGACAGTCAGATTGTAAAAGGTCTCTAAATGCCAAATAAAGGGAATGTGTTTTATCCTATAGGTTACTGAGTAGGTGAGTGTCATGGTCAGACCAGATGCCACTTTGGCAGCTCTGTGGATGGATGATGAATTGGATAAAGGAAAGTCTTGAGGCAGGAGGCCAATTAGAAGGCTATGTAAAAAAATAAAAATAAAACAAAATTTAAAAAAGAAGACTACGGCAATGGTCTAGGCAAAGGTGAGGACAGCCTAAAGTAGAATAGTAGGAATGAAGACAAGAGAATGGATTCAAGGGATGGTAAGGAAGAAGAACTGACAAGGTTTGGTAATTGACTGGTTGCATAAGGAGTAGAGGATGATTAGAGTGAACCTTGGGCACTGGAAGCATTGTGGTGCCTTTGACACAAATTTGGAAGAATAGATTTTTTTGGGGAAAGAGACTGAATTCTGTTTTGTACACGGTGCACACAAGATGCCTACACAATATCCAGATGGAAATGTCCAATGTGTAGGTGGTGATTAGGATCAGAGCTCAGGGAGGAGACTATCCAAAATCATCTCTCACCACCTCCACTGCCTTACCTTCTTAAATCCTTTCGTATTCAACTGAAAGTACTGTTCCCAAGGTTAGCAACGATCGCCTAATCGTCCGGCATGTTGGTCTTTTTCTAGGTGTTCCTTTTGCTTGATGTTCCTACAGCTTTTCACAGTGTCAGATAACCATTTTTTCTGTATCCCCTCTCCTACTTGGCTTCAGTCGTACTGCTCTCTTCTAGTTCTGCATAGCAGTCTGCTCTTTCCAGGAGGGTGTGTGTAATGTCTTCTCCAGTATCATCCCACCAGGTATGAGTATCCTGGCTCTGGTTCTGCCCTTTTCTTTTCTCTCTGTACTTCTATTTACAACCTCTTCACTTCCCACGACTTTATTGAAACAACTCATAAATGTGTATGTCCCACCTTAATCTTTCTTTTATCTTTCAGTCCTGTGTCAGCGGATACCTTCTGGACAGCTCCAGCGATGTCCCTTTGATATCTCAGATTCTTCATGTCCAAAAGGCAATGAACTCATCACCTTCTCTATGAAACCCATTCTCCTTTCAAATATCATTGTATATACCAGGGTCACCACCATCCATGCTCACAACCTTGTAAATTCCTTGAGAGCAAGAATTGTTTTGTTTCTGTCTTTGTATCCTCAGCACTACACAGTGCTGGCACATGGGAGATATTTATCTAATGTTTGTTGATCGATTGACTCTTCCCTCTTACACCATCCATATCTAATCAGTTGCCAAGTCTTATGGATTCTTCTGCATTAACTTTTTCATTCATCCTCTTCTCTTTGGTCATAAGACCACTACTGGAATTTAAGCTCTCATCACCTCTCACGCGGATTTTTGCAGTATTCTGATTTTTTTCTCATTTCTAATCTTTCACAGCTTTCAAATCAATAGTGTCATGATATATGCCCAACATTACTCTCCTGCTTAAAAATATTCAGTGACTCCCTCTTGCCTTTATAATAAAATATAAACACCTCAGCTTGCCATTCAGAACTTTCCACAATCTGACTTCAATCTACCTTTCCAGACTTAATTAATATTATTTGTCTTCTTGCACTCCACATTCAAAGGTGATATGGTACCATCAACAATATTCTGTGGGTGCTGCCGCCATCAAACCATTTTCAAAGTCACCTAATTGCACTGGACCTGACTGTAGAGATTCTCTTAATCCCCTCATCTTACAGATGTGGAAACTGGTGCCCAGTGAGGCAAACTTCTCTCTACTTGTTTCTTCATAATTTTGGAACAATGATGTTTATAAATAATAGCTTCAAGGTCTACCAAGCCCTTTATATATATATATATATATATATATATATATATATATATATATATGTATGTATGTATGTATATATAATATCTATTTTGATATGTGTACTACCTAACTTGCAGAACTGTTATGAAGAAAATGCTTTATTAACCTTAAACTGCTGAAGATGTGAGTTGTTATTCTTTGTTAAACATCTGTGACACAGTGGCTAGCACATGGTTAGGAGCTGAAGGCTTGGGTAGCATCTTTGTTAACATTTACGTTTATAATTGAAAGTAGCAATTCTGGCTTTAGGAAGAGGAGAGAAAAATGAGGTCTAGAATTTAAGAAGAGAGTTAATATGCAAGCAAGGAAAAAAATCAACTTCTCAGGGTGAGGAATATATTGCTTGCAGGGAAGGGAGTCTGTATGCATTCTGATAGGTCTCTGGTGACTCCCTGGACCAATGGCCATATACAAAAGTTGATAGTGTCATAGGATTTCTAATTGAAAGAGACCTTGGATCTCATGTTGCCAATTTTATGGTTGAGGAAACCAGGTTAAGAAAAAGAGATCACTAACTGAAGGTTACATAGGTATTAATGATAATTCGTATTTCTGAGTCACTTCAAAGTCTGAGAAGCCATTTTCCTTACAACCACTTTGTAAGGTATTAGTTTAAATATTATTGCCCCCAATGTACAGATGAGGAAACTGAGACTCTTGAGAGGCTGTGACTTACCCATGATCATATAAGTAGTAAGTAGCACAACCAAAATTTGAACACAACTCATATGACTCTAAATCAAGAGTTCTTTTCACCAATGCAGGAGTTGAGGGATCAGACAGTTATCTACTATACCTTCCTCTTATTCCCTCACAATCTCCAATATAGGCTCAGCCCCTTCTC
This sequence comes from Pseudocheirus occidentalis, assembly GCA_028646575.1. Lineage (NCBI taxonomy): Eukaryota > Metazoa > Chordata > Mammalia > Diprotodontia > Pseudocheiridae > Pseudocheirus > Pseudocheirus occidentalis. The sequence continues at coordinate 85,754,508 of CM053593.1, forward strand.
TGGTTCCCACTGGTAAAGGACATGGCTTATGTTTAAATTCTCCAGCAAGATTCAAAATAAAAATGTACAAGACAAGAATCCATCCTTACAAGTAGAGAGTAGAGCCTAGACCCACCAAAGCTGCCATAGAGGGGTTTGGAGGCATGGGGTGGGGTATAACCAAATCTAATTAGCATGATATAAATACATTAGATTAGGAAGCAGAAAAATTGGCACCTCATCCTAAACCTGCTGTCTCCTAGCTATGTGAAATGGACAAATCATTTAACTTCCTTGGACTTTGGCTCCTCAACTGTCAGAGGAGGTGATATGACTTTCCCAGTCTTCCTTAAAGCTTTGGTGAGGTAATGCATTCAAAAGCACTTTGTAATGCACTACAGGCTGTCAGTGGTTATTAGCATCATTATTTAAAACCCAGCTGGACCATCACATCACTTGGGTTTCCCACAGGGCTTGGAGCTCCAGAGTGTGGACAGAATGTGTATATGTGTGTCTGTGTGTGTGTGTGTATGACTTTGCTCAGGAATTCCAGAATAAGGCTTCTTCGCCTTCTTTATTGGGACACTGTGGGACATTAAGGAAAAATTCTTATGTGTCCTGAGTCTGACCAGTCTTTCTTTTTGCCAGTATTTGACCAGGAGTCAGGTGGGTACAGGTGCAGAGGGTAGTAGATATGACAGTTTTTGAAGAATATGAAATAATACTATGCAATAATAGGTATTTCATCATTATAAATATCAAATCGTCATTAACATCATGATCATTATCATTGATAGTGGTGGTGGTAGTATTCTATGGTCTTGTTGTTCAGTAGTTTTCAGTTGTGTTTAAAACTCTGTGACCCTCTGGAAAATGTTCCTTAATTGTTTTGGGGGTTTGTAAATATCAGAACACATTTGTGACCTTCCCAGGACCCGCCAGAGCAAGCATAGGCCTTCTGTCTATCCATAATCTCTAAAACCACATACACACATCATCATCATCATCATCCTTCCTCTTCTCTCCACATCCTCTTCAGCATTTATCATTTTGCTGTTTTGTCATCTTATCCAATCTTATCCAATCCGACCAGTGAGATGTGGTACCTCAGAGGTGTTTTGATTTGCATTTCTCTAATCACTAGTGATTTGGAACATTTTTTTCATATGCTTATAGATATCTTTAATTTCATCTTCTGAAAACTGCCTGTTCATATCTTTTGACCATTTATCAACTGGGGAGTGGCTTGTTTTCTTATAGATTTGACTCAGTTTTTTGTATATTTTAGAAATGAGGCCTTTATCAGAGACACTGGTTGTAAAAGTTCTTTCCCAATTTTCTACTTCTCTTTAAAAGATATATTTTGAACAGTTAAATTCATCCCCCTCCAATCTAAAATGGAATGGAGTATTAAAAAGATGATTTGTAGGCACTTATACTAAGGGTGACCACCAGGGACCACCACAGTTGGGATAATGCCAAGGCAAAGTCACGTTGAAATAAGTAACCTGATTCACTTCTTTGGCTTGGTTGTTTACTAGCCTGACACATCAGAGACATGATGGGCACATAGTCCCTCTGGATTCAGGTGAGGCATTTGATGTCTCTTAATGAAGTCTTTGTGGATAGGATGCAGTGATATTTAAGACTGAGGATTAGGGGCAGCTAGTTGGCAGAGTGGATAGAGTGCCTGGCTTAGAGTCAGAAAGGCTCATTTTCCTGAGCAAAAATCTAGCCTCAGACACTTACTAGCTGTGTGACCCTGGGCAAGTCACTTAACTCTGCCTCAGTTTCCTCATCTGTAAAATGAGTTTGAAAAGGAAATGAAAACCACTCTAGTACCTTTGCCAAGAAAATCCCAAATGTGGTTGTGAAGAATCAGACACAACTAAAATAACTGAAAACCAAACTGTAATTAGCATGGTGACTGAGATCAGCCTTAGAGAATCGCCAGAAAACCTCAGAATTAGGAGGGGCCTCAGAGGTCATCTTGTATAACTTGTAGCTCAGTAGAAATCTCTGTAACATCTCTGACCTCCTGAGGAAACTCATTCTGCCTTTGGATGTGTCTACCGAGTTTAAATCCCTGCTCTGCTGCTTACTTCATTCATGATTCTGGGCAAATCACTTAACCTCTCTCAATCTCAAGTTCTTCATCTGCAAACTGAATGGATGACCTCTGGGGCCCACTCAGCTCTCCATCTTTAAACTCTGAATCCAAACTGGTAGGAAGCTTTTCCCAATATTGAGCTCAAATTATCCTGTGTGTCACAGACCTCTTGCCCTCTGGGGACAAGAAAGGTAAATTCCTTTCAAAAGGGATCGCCTTTACAACAGTCTGAGTTGTCTGTCAAGTGGACTTAGATCTTCTCTTCTCTAAGGCAAGCACCTTTGGATTCTTGAATCAATCTCCATATGGCATGAGTCCCAACATCTTCCCGGTCACCCTTCCCTGAATGTGAGCCAGTGCATCAATGTCCCTTCTGAAATGTGGTTCCTGAAAATAAACTGTACACACGGAAAGAAGCATACATATATGTGTGTATATATATGTATGTACATATATATTATACGTGTATGTGTGTGCAGATAGATAAATAGATACAGAAGGGTAGGGCAGCTGGTTGTCACAGTGGATGGAGAGCCAGCCCTGGAATTAGGAGGACCTGAATTCAAATCCAACCTCAGACACTAGCTATGTGACTCTGGGCAAGTGATTTAACCCTGTTTGTCTCAGTTTCCTCATCTGTAAAATGAGCTGGAGAAGGACATGGCGAAACACTCCAGCATCTCTGCCAAGAAAGCCCCAATTGGGGTCACAAAGGGTCAGATACAACTGAAATAACTGAACAACAAATATATATGTGCATGTATGCATATAAATATACATATATTGTGTGTATATATATATGTATATATACACACACACATACACATATATTTTGACCATAGAAGAATGCAGTGTAGACCTCACTTTCCTTGTTGCAAACACTATACTTTTCAATACAATCTATAATTGAATAAGCTTTTTTCTCTCTCGTTTCACATCATTGAGCTTGCAGTCCACTAAGACTTCCAGATCTTTTTCACGTAGATTGCTCTCTAGCCATGTTTACCCTATCTTATACTTGTAAAGCTGATTTTTTAAATGCAAGTGTAGGACTCTATTTATGTCCATTAAAATTCATCTTACTCCATTTGACACAACATTCTATCTCATCAGGACACGCTGCTCAGTGTGGATGAGGTGATATCTGGTGACAGAGAGGAGGCCATGTTGCTCAAGCTCTTCTTCCACTTCTGTTTCTTTCACCATGAAGGATGATCTCTAGAATGGAAAAGAGGCAACGATTATGGGCTGGATCATTGATTTAAAGACCTTTAGAAGAAACCTCGAAGGCCATCTAATCCAACAAAATCATTTTACAAATAAGTAAACTGAGGCAAGAGAGGCTAAGTAATTTTCCCAAGGTGACTCAGGTAGTGATAAAAGTCAGATCTGAGCCTAGATCTCTGTGCTCAAACCCAGTGCTCTTCCCACTGTGCTGTCCTTGTAGGTTAATGATGGAACTTGGTACTCAGGACACAAAGGGAGATAGTTATAAGAGTATGTTAATGCCCTTGACAAGTTCAAGTCTCCAGGAATGAATTACATCCCAGAGAATTAAAGGAAACGGGAGAGGTTATTGATGAACTAATATCAGTGATTTAAAAATCCTAAGAATGGAAAGTGTGGCGTAGGATGGAAGAAGGGAAAATGTCCTGATTTTTTAAAAAAAGGAAGGTAGAGACTGAAGTCTGCATGACTCGGTTAAAGGCATAAGTCATATGCTCATCAAATTTGTAGCTGATGAACAGCTGGGAGAAAGAGCTAACACATTAGATAACAAAGCCAAGACTTAAAAATATCTGGACAGGCCAGAACCAATGTTCTGAATTGAATAAGAGGAGACAAGATGTTTCTTGAATTGAAATTTAATAGAGATAAATGTAAAGTTTTACACTTAGGTTCAAAAAAATCAGCTTAATAAGTACACAATGGGGAGGTTAAATAGCCATTTCCACTAAAGAGATACTGAAGTTTTATTGACCTGTAAAGGCAGTGTGTGGATGGTTCGAGATGGCAATGAAAACAGCTAATGCAGACTCTTTTCTGTGGCGGGGGGAGGGCAGATCTTTGACACTGGAGCGATTTCTTGGAGGACAAATGTCCTCTTCCAGTGCAGGTCAGCAACTCTCTGTCTGTAGTCCTAGGAAGAAGGGAGGGAGAGGAAGGGAATAAATCTTATTTATTTATGTAGCATCTATTGGGGACCAGGCACTTTGCTAAGCACTTAACAAGTATTGTCTTCTTCCATCCTCACAACAACCCTGGGGGGTAGGTGCAGTTATCATTTCCATCTTACAGTTGAGGAATCTGAGGCAAATAGAAGTGAAGTGACTTGCTCAGGGTCACACAGCTAGTAAGTGTCCGAGGCCAGATTTAGAGAGTTGTTTGGTGGCGTGGGATGGGCAGGAAGTGACCCAGTAGAGAGAGAATGGGGCCTAGAGTCAGGAAGACTCACCTTCCTGAGTTCAAATCTGGCCACAGACTTTTACTAGCTGTGTGACCCTGGGCAACTCATGTAACCTTTTTGTGCCTCAGTTTCATCATCTCTGAAATGGGGATAATAATAGCACTTCACAGGTTATTGTTAGGATCAAATGAATTAACATACGTAAAGTGCTTTGTGAACTTTAAAGTACTGTAAATATTAGCTATTCTTAGTGTTGTTGTTATTACTATTTTTTTTTGGAGGGGGAAGGTAGGGCAATTGGGGTTAAGTGACTTGCCCAAGGTCACAAGGCTAGTTTTGTGTGTGTGTGTGTGTGTGTGTGTGTGTGTGTGTGTGTGAAGTGTCTGAGGCTGCATTTGAACTCGGGTCCTCCTGATTCCAGAGCCGGTGCTCTATTCGCTGCGCCACCTAGCCGCCCCTGCTGTTGTTACTGTTACTGTTATTGAAAGGACAGATGCTTCTCCTAGAGAAGACTCTGGGGCATTCTATAGCCGTCTTTAAATATTTGAAGACTGTTATGTGGAAGAGAGATTAGGCTGCTTCTGCATGACCCTGGAGGGCAGAGCTAGGGCTAGGGAGTGGAAGTTACTGATATGGAGGTTTGGGTGAAGAGAAGAAAGCTTTCTGGCAGTTAGGGCTGCTAAAAAGAATGGAGGTTGTGAACGCCCTGCTGTGTTCAGTCATTCTTTTCAGTTGTGTCTGACTCTGTGTGACCCCATTTGGAATTTTCTTGGCAAAGATACTGGAGTGGTTTGCCATTTCTTTCTCAAGCTCATTTTACAGATAAGGAAACTGAGGCAAATAGGGTGACGTGACATGCCCAGGGTCACCCAGCTAGTAAGTGGCTGTGATAGGATTTGGACCCAGGTCTTCCTGCCTCCAAGCCTGGCACTCTATCCCTTGATTACCTTATTACTAGACATTTTTAAGCCTCGGAATGACCACTTCTTGGGGGAGGGGGTGTTAGAAGGCTTCCTGAAATAACTAATTTGAACTAGATGGCTCCCAAGGACCCACCTTCCAACTTTAGGTTTCTTTCATTCTGTGATGTGTGGGAAAGAGTCCCTGCTTTGAGGAGATTCCTCTTCTAATGAGGAAGATTAGGGGCTTGTCTATTGTCATTCAGACCTTCTCTCCCATTTCCTTCAGGCCTTACCTGGTATCCTGTAGGCATCAGAGCCCATGGCCCAGACTCTTCTTCGTGACTGCCTCAGTCACATGTGCCAAGGAAACTAAATTAGGAGGTGTTGCTAACACCATGACAACAGAAATAATACTAGTTAGGCCCACGAGGGTGAGAACAGTGGGCAGAGGAGATGAGGAGAGAGCTTAGCAAGGGCTGAGGAAGTCACCTATGAAGATGAGGATGGAGTGGGCCCTTGGACTGGCTTTTGGGCCAGGGGACCGAGGGCACCGGCAGGGAGTAAGGCTGAGAGAGACCCAGAGAGAAGGGATCCTGAGAAAGTGATGCTATTTCAGGGACTCTGGGAGTCTCACTTTAATTCCTTCCCAGTCAGAAGTACCTCTTCATGGGGCCTGATTCTGAGGATCAGGAATCTGGGGTTCAATGACCTTTGAATTTGCTGTGTGTTCTCCGACTCTACCCTTTCCTTCTCTGGACCTCAGTTTCCTTCCTTTCCCAGCAGGATAGAAGATATATTTAATTATGATTTCCTTTACGTTAGCTGGGTACCTAGTGTTGTTCTGGGTACAGGGAAGCCTCAGAGGAAGGAGATATTGTCACTGAATCTAGAGGGTTTAGAATGGTGGGCATGGAGTCAGGAAGACCAGAGCTCAAAAAAGACCTCTGATACTTACTGGGTGTGATCTTGAGCAAGTCACTTAACCCATTTGACTCTGTTTCCTTACCTGTAAGACAAGGATAACACTATGACCTGCTTCCCAGAATTGTGAAAATCAAGTGAGATATTTGTAAAAGCCCATAGCATAGGGCCTAGCATAATATATACATATACACATAAATATAGTACATGCTACATAAATGATAGCTATTATAACTATTATGGTGCCCTCTGAAACAATTAATCAGCTGTTTTAACACCAGTACCCGAATCCAGCTTAATTTAGAGTCAAAGGACCAAGATTAGAATTTTGACTCTGCCATTGACAAACTACGTGACCTTGAGCAATACCGTGACCTTCCCTGGACCTCAAATTCCTTGTTAGTAAAACTAAGGATTTTGGCTGGATAATCTCATACGTCCCTCTTAGCTTTAAATCCTCTGATCCTAAGAATTAGGGACTAAGATGATGGTGTGTGCAATCAAGTGTGAAATAAGCTAGGAATGCTGTAGAAAGTCAGAGGAGGGGAGGCTGTTGAGGACTGTAGAAGTCAGGAGAGGCTTTATGGGAAAGAAAAGACATGGGGCTTGAGGTGGGACACTTGAAGCTGCCCCTTTTTTACTTCTCTATGACCTGGGAAAAGGTGAGAGGTGGTGGGAATAGATTCCATAGGGTTAAATAGAAACACACAGATTCTCTATAACAGTGTTGATCTCCTGGAATGCTGTCTCTCTGGGTCTCTCTAGGTCTTCTTTCTTTCCTGTTTTGTGCTTCCTGGCCTGGGACAGAGGGAGGTTTAGAGCCCTCACTGACTGGGGGTGCAGTCCCAGATCTCTGTTGGAGTGAGGGTTGCAGTCCCAGATCTCTGTCTGATTGGGGATCCCAGTCCCAGGTCTCTGGCTGACTGGGGATTGCAGTCACAGATCCTAATTGATTGGGGATTACAGAATCAGGTCCCTCATTTATTGGAAAACTTGATTGTTGATGAGGGGCTGGGAATTGTAAGTTTTAGAACTGTAAGGATTCTTAGAACCTACCTAGTATCAACTCTTTCATTTTCTAGATGAGAGAACCAGGATTAGAGGTTTAATTAGAGGTTTAAAACCGGATCGAGGTTAAGTGACTTGTCTTAAATTTACACAGCTAGTAAACATCAGAGGTGGGATTCAAATCAAGGTATTCCTGACTCTTAAGTCCAGCCTTCTGTCTATAAGCCCTCCTGTTCAGGGACCTCACCCGCATCCCAATAGAGAGGCAGTCTAGAGCTGCCACTGATAAATAAGCTGACCTCTCTCTCTCCATCATCAGCACTGCCACCATCCCAAAGTGCCCCCTGGTCCCCAGACATTAGTTCGGCTCATTGCTTGTTCTCATGCAAGGTGGCTGAGATTCATGCTTAGCTGATTTCTCAGCTGGCTCGATCCCTGTCCAGAGCCCTTAATGCCGGCTGGCTTCATTTCTTTTTTCCAGATCAGGGCCCTGCCCTTTGAAGTTTTCGTGAATGGTGGATGGAAAAAAAGAGTTTTGATTAAATAAGCTCTTCTCCCCATTCCCTCCTCCCTCCTCATGATCCCTCCCCAGAGTCAGGCCAGATGCTAGGGATTTAGACAGGCTCTGCCCAAGTAGGAGAAAGCAGTTGGAACTGAATTTATTGATCATCTTTTGGAGAAAATGCCTTCCCCAGCCCTGGCACAGAGACCCTACCAGCTGCCACAAGCCGTTCTGTTTTGTGCAGCCCCAAAGAAAAGGGCCAGGGCCAGCTTCGTATTGCAGGGGATGGGGACCAGCTGTTCACCATCTCTGCTGAGCTCCAGGCATGAGGAAATGGGTTGGCCTCACAGCAAGAGGGATTAAGGTTAGACTTCTGGAATAACCCACCCTGTTTATGAGACCTTGGGGCTGGCTGATTTAAGTGCAGTTGTGGAATCCATACCCAAAGGATTCAGTGACAGGATCTTGAAGGAAAACATCTCAGAGGGAAAGAGTCTGGTCTTGCAACCCTTGAGACCAGCCTTGCCCTTCCTGGGGTTGTTGTAATGGAAAGAGCATTGGTATTAGACCTGAGTTCTAGTCCTGGCTCTGACCAGTAATCACTTTTTCACCCTGTGCAAGTCAATTGAGCCCCCTGAAGGTCTGCAGTTTGACCTATGAATTGGAGAGAATACTTTCCCTGAAACATTTGTGAAGGAAATGCTTTATTGAAATCTTAACATGGTATATAAATGTGAGCTAGAATGGTTATAATCCATGTATATAACCAGGTCTAGCTTCTCTTAGCTGCTGTGCTGGCTGCCCCTTCTCTCCTACTGAATCTCTGCCCCCAGTCTGTGCCTGGATGCCCCCTTTCTTTTCCTTAGTACACCCAGAGCACCAGGGAAGAGGTTGGGTTTTTCAGAAAGCACTTTTCTTTTTCCACAGCCCTAAAGAGAAAGGCAGTAAGATAGATCAGACTGACAAAGCCCAGAATTGTTGGGTTAGCGCACAGGAATCTCATTCTAAGATTCTGCTTCTACTGCTGTTATCACCACCATCACACCCACTCCCACCCCCAACCATACCCTCCCCTGCACTGCATACACCCATTCACATTCACACTCTTCACATCCCCCACTCATCTTCTCACATATGATCTGCTCTCTCCCTCTCTCCCTCCTCCCCCGTCTCTACCACCACCATTACTAACCACTATTTCTGTAGCACCTTAAGATTTGCAGGGCTCTTTCCAACCACAGAGAGAAGCATAACATCCACGACTGCCTAAACCCATTCCCATATCAGGATCTGGACTTATCACAGAATGACATTATAGGGTCGAGGAACCTGTGACCTCAAGGCCACATATGGCCTTCTAGGTCCTCGGGTGAGGCTTTTTGACTGAGTCCAAGTTTTAAAGAACAAATCCTTTTATTAAGAGGATTTGTTCTGTGATGTTTGGATCCACAGGGCTGCACAAGAGGCCCTAGTGGGTCACATGTGGCCTCTAGTTCTCCACCCCTGGTGTAGTGGAAAGAATGTTCATCTGAACTCAAAAGATTTGGATTCAAATCCTGACTGCCCCCCCTTTTTTTGTGTGTATGACCTGGGTCAAATTGCTTTGCCTCTCTGGGGCTCACTTGCCTCTTCTGGAAAGGGTGGGGTTGTACTGGATGGGTTCTGAGGGAGCTCTGATCCTGTGACTGGGCTCCTACTGGAGAACACCCTACACATGCCTCTTGGTAGCTGGGTACAAATTGGAGTTTCTTTCTGTTTTTCAGCCGGTGCTTCCTAAGAAGTTTTGGGTCCAGTGATTAAGGGCACTGAAGGCTCTACCCACCGCAGTCAAGAAAGGATTTATTGTTTGCAGGGTAGTACCACAGGTGTTGACTGAGAGAAATTCTACTGAAAAGTAGGAGATGGACAAGATGATCAGTCTTTTTAGCTTGCCTGTTTTTCCTTTTAAGTGACAGTCAAGAAAATAGAAAGTATGCCAGGGGAAGTGTTGGGTTGAAAGTCCCATGAAGTCATTGTGTGTGTGGTTGTCCATTGTGGACAAAGGTGTCCAAACTCCTGGTCAACCCATGGGCAGTAGGGCTGGCCACCTTCAAGGGTAAGTTCTGGTCAGACTGAGATGTCTTACCCCACACCCCTCACTTCCAACAACAAACTTTGGTTGTAGAGTCAGGTGGCCTGGGTTTCACACCAAATTTTGGGTAAGTCACTGATCCCCAATTTCTTTATCTGTAACATGAGAGGCCTAGGCTATCCCCAGGTGAATCTTGAAGCTCCCTTCCAGCTTTAAAATGTCTGACCCTCTCCAGAGCAGAGGATCATGGGGGTTTGCAGATTCCTTTTTGGGCTGGCATGCCATCTGGGGACTTCGTGCTGGGGTTGGCATGCTGAAGGAAACTGGCACCTAGATAGGGCTTGGCAGCTGCCTTATTCTAAATGCTACATCTCACTGTGGGGCCGTAAGGGAATCGAGTGAGTAATGACTGAGGCACAGAATAGAAAAACAAGATCAATGTGGGACTGTGAGGAAGGGCTGAGAAACGGCAGGTGCTGTAATGGTGAAGGTATTACTGTTACTGGTGACTGCAGGTATGTCCCAGGTGCAAGGAGGGAGCCTCCAGAAGAGGAAGGGATAGGGATTAATTTTAGGGGAAGGGGGAGAAGGAAGGAAACTGGCCTTGACTTCTAGTCTACTGCCCTTGTTTTGACACTTTCACCTTTAGCTTCATCTTCATATCCTCAGTTCTGGCCCCATTATTCATTCAACAAGTCTTTTTGAATATCACCAAAGGCTTTACATTTATATTGAGTGTTTAGCTTTACAAAATTCCTTACTCTGTTTAGCCCTGTGAATTAATTAGTGAATATATATTATATACACATGTATGTATATGCATATGTATTTTTATGTATATACACATACATACATACATACTTTTTTTTTTGCTTTTTGGAGGGAGAAGGCAGGGCAATTGGGGTTAAGTGACTTGCCCAAGGTCACACAGGCTGGATTTGGGGTTAAATCTTGCTGGTCTAGGCACTTGTTTAGAACAAAAAGCTGGTAGCTTCCCTGGTCTCTGTCTCTTAAAATGGGGGTAGTAAATCATGTTAGATTTGAACTCAGGTCCTTTCAGTCTGAATCCAGTGATCTTTGCAGATCCAAACTGGCTCTCTTTATCCACAATGTATTCCCAGTCTCCTTATCTCTACCATGATATTAAAACCCTTAGCTTACTTGTCAGTTTGACAGCTCTTAACAAATACTAGTTACATAAAAGACCATCACAAATAGTGAAGAATAAGTAAGCTTGTTTATCTAAGGAGAGAGCAAACATAAATCAGAGAAATTATACAGATTAGCATAGATTAAAAAATATATACGTATATATACACATACATATATGTGTGTATTAACCATATATATGTATATATACACATACATACATATATACATACATGTGTATGTGTGTATACGTATATATGTGTATATATATGTGTGTATATGTACACACATATACCTATATATACATACATACATATATATATATATATATATATATGGTTAATGAGAGTATTGCTCAACCAAGAGAGAGGCCGCAGGTAAATCTAAGTTGAAATTATCCACAGTCTTTATGGAGGTGAGCTGGAAATTGGAAACTTGTTGAGGACTTGGCTTCCCCTACAGGTCTGTAAGAGTCTTTCTCCTTCTTTTCCTTGGAATTGATCTTGAATAGAATCTGGAATCACATATGTTTCTCTCAAAGAAGAAATGAAGTAAGTCTCTCTTTTCCCAAAACTCTTACACCAACTCTACCCCTCACATAGTCAAGAACAAAATCATGTTAGTGTTCTCTCATCTTCTTAGGTTAGTCTCATGCAAAATGATCAAGCTTGACTGAAAACTGGGGTCACCTGGAAAGGATCTCAGAGGTCATCTATTCCAACTCCTCATTTTATAGATGAGGAACTGAGGTTCAGAGAAGTTGATTTGTCCAAGATCGCAGAAGTTATAAGAGCCGATTCAAATTCAGATCCTGAGACTTTGAATGCTTGCGACTCCTGCCGTGCGGTCTCATTTTAGAATTGGCCTAAATCCAGCAACATCAGGGGATATACCTGCTGAAAAATAAACTCAAATCTTAGAATCCATTTGAAAAACCAAATAGAAATAACTGTCAGTTGACTCATTGCTTGGACTTATCGGTCTCTTCTGTCAATGAGTATGTCCTAAATGGAAACCTGGATTTTTGTTCCTAGAGGCAGTTTGTGTGGCACAGTGGTTTTCCCACTCATAAAATGGAGATGATAAGAGCACACACCTCCCAGGGTTGTTGCGAGGATGACATAATATTTGTAATAACACAGTACTGGCACATTGTAGGCAGTTTATAAATACTAGATATTATTATTATTATCATTATCATCATCATACTGTATTTAGTGGAAGGTACAGCAGGAAAATAATGGAGATGGGAAGGTCTTCCCCTTGGTAGATATTGCCAACAAGGTCAAATTGGAAGAGCACTGGATTTTTTTCATGATTATAGACCTGAAAGGTTCTTTAAAGGCCATTTAATTAAACTCCTTCACTTTATGGAGACAAATCACTTAACCTTTTGGGGCCTCAATTTCCTACTCTGTAAAATGCAGGGTTTGGACTAGGTGGCCTCTAGGATCCATTGTAGCTGTATATCCCAAGATATAGCAATAGATCGAGTCACAGCGTACTTTCAAGCCAAAGAGAAATGAGTTTTGGATTATTCTTACCTCATTTCCCCTATTTATTAATTCCCTACTGTTTTTCCCTATTTAAAAATATTTTTATTGTGATCTTTTATTTATACTTAGTAAAAAAATTTGTTTTACTATTCCTTCTTCTTTTCTTCCCAGTCATCCATCCCATATAAAAAAGATTTTTTTTAAGAAAAAGAGGAAGAAAAGGGGAAAAAAACCCAGCAAAATTGATCAATATATTAAAGCATGAGACTTCTCTGAAACTTCCACTATTGCTCTTAGTTCTCTGGTCCTTGGTTTCCTGATCTATAAATTGAAGGAATTGTTACTGTGATCCAGTGGAAAGATCACCAGTGGAAAAGAGTGCTAGGTTTTGTGTTAGAGGACTTGGAGATTCAGATCCCATCTTTGGTGTTTGCTGCATGTATGTCCTGTAGTGAGTTACCCTCTCTGGGTCATTGTTTTCTCATGTAAAATGAGCAGGTAGGGCTGGACTATCCAGCTTCTGGGGTTCCCTTTAGCTCCAGCTCTGTGACTATGATGAGGTAATACCACAGATCCATTTCACTTTTATGATCCTATAAATAATTTCCCACCCCTTTATTTTACCAGAGAGGAAATTGAGGCAGAAATAAGTAGTGACTGGCTCAAAATCATACACCTAGTTAGCTGTAGAATCAGGATTTGAACCCAGCTCTCCTGACCAATACCAGCTTTCCCCCCGATTGTTCCAAGTTCTACTGAATTATTTTAAGTAATAGCTTCTCTCATTTCTAGACCCCTCTGTTCATGCCCAATGCACTGACAACTCCCTCCCTCAGTCCCCACAATGAACAACATTAAAGGGCTCTGTACTGTCCTGGGTGACAGCATAAAGGACGTCTACAGACTTCACCTTGCTGTGCATGTGAAGGCAGCCTGGACTCCCCCATTACTTTGGCTCTCTTGTCAACCTGGCTTGTGCATACCCAACAAATTTCACAGAGGCTCACAGAGAACTAAGCAATTCAAATAATTGTCCCTTCGGTCCCCAGGACTTTCTGTAGAGGGATTGTTTTGTTTCACTGGTAAAAGGAATCTTCTAGCCTCTTTTCACTTGTGGCCTAGTTGACATATCTGAATTGTGGGGCCAGCCACAGGTCATCAAATACCCTGGCCAGACAGGCTGGGTTTTTTCCATCTAGCCCAGCTGAATCTGAAATAGCTACCCACTGTAGGTGGGGCCAACACTCCTGATTCAATTCCCCCCTCAAGGTAAGAGAAAATCTAATCCTCACAGTCTGCAAGAGTGAGCCTGGGCTGTGGCCTGGGTCCTACTGATTCCTTTAGCAGCATTTCTGAACGCTCCTTAGGACTTGGGCCCCCAGTTTGATTCTTTGGCTGGGGAGCTCTCAGAGGGCATGGATAGTGTGTCTAGAGTCATTACTTGGAGCTGCCCATGAGTAGTCACTCATGGCGGATCCCTCATGAAACTGGAACTTTTAGTCCCTGATAGTAAGGAACATGCCATTGCCATCAATTAGTCAATCTTCAAATATTTACGAAGTGCCTCCTGTGTGCACTGTTGGAACACAGAGGTTAGAGTAGGGAGTTTCTTGTTTTTCTCAGTCAACAATTCTTCGGAATGTTTCCTTTATTTTCCTGGTCCCTTATCTCCCACTTCCAGCTTGAAGTCCCTGCCTTCAAGTTCATTCTTTCTGGTGGTGAGGAAGGAGGAGGGGGTGGTAGACAGTGTTCACAGATAAGTAAATACAGGAGGTATTCACAATAATTACAAAGTGATGGGGGAGGGGAGGCGGCCCTTGACAGCATCTCCAGGGGGCCAGGTCTCTCAAACACTTAACTGGATTGAGAGCTCCATGATAGCAGAAGCTGTTTCCTTCAAAAACATGGGAGCTCAGAACTGGGCTTCTGCCTTCGGATCCCTCAGGGTGCCCACAAGGCTGTGAATCTAGGGCACAAGCTTAGGACTAGCTCTGCCTAAAATACTCCAAGTCAGAAATTTTGACTCCTAGCATTGACCCTAGACAAGTGCCTCTAACCAGTTCCAAGGCCAGATGAGGACAATCATTGCCTTTAGTGGATCCAGTTCTTTCCCTCTGAAGGACACAAAGTATCACCTCTCCTTTCCTCCTCCATTCCGTCCAGCTCAGCCTAGTGAAGGGGAAAGGGGAAGGGGAAGAGGTTATAGATGACACCCTAATCTTCAAATTGGTGGAGACTGAGGTATGACCCCTAAATAAAGCTCCCACAGCAAGAGAGCAGGGGAAGCTGAGTCCCCACTTTGCACCCAGCCCTCCAAGGCTGTTCTGATTAGAGCCTCATATGTACCCTGGAGCATTCAGTCTTGTTAAATTGTATCTGATTTCCTGTTCCCCTTAGGCCCACAGGAAGGAAGAGTTTCTATGTAATAAGTGGCTTAATAATCTTATAATGATGTAAGCCTCACTTCCCTTGGTGGCAGATGGGATCATGTGGTCACTAAGGCAAGCCTGGAGAGTTTGGAGTTTACAGTTGAAAAAAAAAAGCCCAGAAAGTGTTGTTACTACAGGTTTTCTTTAAGTAGAAAAAGAATGATTTTTCCCCTCCTTAAAACATTGAGAAGTGTCTTTTTTTTCTCTGACAGATCCGTGTGTGTTAGACTTGGCTGAATCCCTGTTAAATCCCCCTTCTCTTTCAGAAAAGACACAGATGAATGCTATGAAAAGATTAGTCATCTGCAACTGGCAATTCATGAGCTTCACTTTTTTCCTGGTGTTTTTTTCATCACAGCCATGGCCTGGATGGGTTTTTATCAGTCTTTGCTCACTACCCTCCCATGCTATCTGGGGACTAGATTATAGAGTTAAGAACATGAGGCTCTGGAGTTCAGGCACGAAAAGCTTGCCATGTGCGTGCCAGCCCATGGTAACCAAGAGAATGGGGCAGATAGCAAGAAGAACTCCCAGTGGAAGTATGAGACAAGGGACCAAGAGAATAAAGGAGATGTTTTGAATATCTGTTGATTCAGAAAAAGAAGAAATTCTCCACTCTAACCTCTGCATCCTTAACATTTTGAGTTTGGGTTACATTTATTATTTGTTCTAAGGCAAGAGTGTTCCAATGCCATGGGATGCTGCAAAGATGTATGCCGTTGAATGGTTCCATGTAAACTCACCATGCTTGTGCACATATCAGTTAATCTTTATCAGTCTCAGTTTTCTCATCTGTAAAATGAAATGCTTGGACTCGGGGATCTTTCTAGTTCTTACACACGTCTCCATGAATTGAGAAGTATCATACTTTAGTGGAAAGAGCACTAAAAGCCCTGGGTTTGAATCCCAGCTTTGATTCTCATGACTTGTGTGGCCTTGGGCAAGTAACTTTTCTCTTGCCTCAATTTCCTCCTCTATAAAAAGAAAGGACTGGATTAAGTCATCTCAAAAGTCTTAAGTCTAAATCTATAATCATATAAATCCATGACAGTTACGAGTTACTAATAACCTGGGCTATAAAGTAACTCTGGGGTGTGAAAGGGAAGGCTAGAGATGAACTAGATCTGGGAGGGCCTTTTTCTTTTCTGAAACTAGAAGGGAATGGGTAGGTATTTAGCAAATTTCTGACCCTGGAGTCCCTGGACTTTGTTTTTAATATTTGATAACTATATTTCAGTATAATATTTATACTCATATGTGTTTCATTTTTTGCATTAAAATATTATCCTAAAAAGGATCCACAGGTTTATGAGACTGCCCAAGGGATTGGTCCATGACACAAAAATGGTTAAGAATCTCTGCCGTACCGGTGGCTAGGTGCTACAGTGAATAGAGCACCAGCCTTGGAATCAGGAGGGCCTGAGTTCAAATGTGACCTCAGACACTTAACACTTACTAGCCTTGTGACGTTGGGCAAGTCTAACCCCAATTGCCCTGCCCTCCCCCTCCAAAAAGCAAAAAAAAAAAAAGAAAGAAAGAATCTCTGCCATAGAAGCTAAGAGGCACAGAATGGTAAGGTGGAAAGGACTTTATTAGTCTAATCCCTTCATTTTTTGGCAGATGAGGAAACTGAAGGTAGAAAGATGGAGTGATTTTCTCAAGGTTGTACAGTTAGTGAATGGCAGATCTGGGGAAAGAAATCAGGTTTCCTGACCCCGAGGCCAGTGTTCTCTCTATTACCCCACATTTCCTTCACAGTGATCCAAGTGCCAAAACTATGAGAAAGAATGAACTTTCATTCCTTCATCCTAGCAAAGCAGGGTGTCTGGAGGGTGAGAAGGAAATATAGTAGGAAAAAGTGAGGACCACAGTTTCAAACTCTGCCAAGTTGGGTCCTTTTGTCTATTTCCCTGCCTCTAAACGGGACCAGATCTTAAATGAACCTAGACATTTCTTTTCTAAGTTAAAAAAAAAAATCTCCTTTATTCTCTTGGTCCCCTGTCTTGTTCCTCCTGTAGAGAGTCATTCCTGATGCCCACACTGTATTCTTCATGCTCCAATTGAACTCTAGTCTCTTGTGCTGAGTATGACACTGCTCAGTGGAGAACAGCTGGGCTCCTTCATCTAGCTGTAATCTAGCTCTCTACCAGACTGGAAATAATCTAATTGTTCTTCAGTTCAGATCTCTCCACCATCCCTCAACAGCCTCTTTTCCCAGCTAAGGAGCCTGCCCTAATTCTTTCAACCTTTTACCTTGTTCCTGTTGTCTCCAGTGCTTATTGGCAGTAACTCACAGGATTACTGAATTTTAGAGTCAGGAAGGACCTCAGCAGCCATTGAGTCCCATGACTCAGTGGGACTCTGCTAGACAGACAAGCAGTCATCTACCCACTCCACTTTGGGTTAGCTATGATTGCTGGGAATTTTCCCCTTGTATAAAATATGGCTTAGATTTGTTTCTGAAACTTCTGCCCATTGATCTTAGTACTACCCTCTGGGGTGCAACAGATTGTCTCATCCTTGTTCCACATGATTTCAGTCCTTTCAAGTACAAGACAAACACCAGGTCAGGAAGTACTACCTTCTGGCTTAGAGCCAGCAGCTACCCACACCTAAGGAGAGGATTATCTGTCTCCAGAGAGCCACGGGAGGCTGAGGGCGCCTTTCTCCATCACCAGAAAACAGCCAGCCTACAATGTAATCAATGAAAAATGAACTTAACATTTGAGGAAAATCTGTCTATTGAAGTGAAAGAATCCATGGGGTGTAGAGAAAAGGCCAATCAACTGGAAACCAGGGCTGGGTAATAGTCCTCATCCTGCCACTGACTAGTGAGTTATGTGACTTTGGCCTAGTTACAACTCTTTCTTAAGTCAGTTTTCCCTCCTCCCTTTAAAGGGATAGACCTGCATTTTTGAGGTCCTCTCCAGCTCTAATACTCTCTAAATCATAGATTTTAGAGTTAGAAGGAAACTCAGAGGTTGCCTACTCTCCCTCCCCACCACCAGCCATCATTTGACAAATTAGACCGTGAACTCCTTGAGATCAGGGACTATCTTTTGCTTTATTCTCAGTACCTGGCATATGCTTAATAAATACTTGTTGATCTGTTAACTACAAATGAAGAAAGTAAGGCCAAGAGGGGTAAAGTATTAGAGTCAGGATTTGAACTCAGGTCTTTTAGACTCTTAAAGCCATCGCTCTTTCCACTGGGCCACACCATCTCTAAGTTATTTTGATTTGGCCAAACAGAACATTGATTATTCTTAAGGAACTTAGAGAAAAGGGGGATGGGTGTGCTGGAATTGGTTGATGTGCCTTCAGCACTGCCCACTAGTGGCTCTCTGTTCCCCCCAGGATCAGATTTAAAATCCTTTTCTGGCCTGTCCCATTTTTCCCTTGGACTCCTGTCCATTTGCTTGTTGATCCTGCAATACTGGTCTTCATGCTCTTCCTTGATTATGATATTTGATCTCTTTTACTTTATGTCTTTTCAATGGCTGTGCTCCACATTCTTCACCTCTGCCTCCTGCTTTCCTGGGACTCAGCTCAAATCTCAGTCTCTCAAGAGGCTTTTCCTGGTCTGTCTTCCCACCACCCATCACCCCTGACTACTCGTGCCTTCACTCTGAGATTATCTCCCATTTACACACACACACACACACACACACACACACACACACATACATATGAACATTATGTTATACGTTATTATATATACTATGTGTATATTTTACCTTTATTTCTATTCCTAGGGCTTAGCATTCCCTATGTGCTTAGCACATAGCAGGTACTTAATAAATAATTGTGTGCATATATAATACACACACATATATGTGTATCTATATTACACATACATACACAAACATATATAAGGAAACATGTGTGTATGTATGTATATATACACATATATACACATGTGTATATCTATCTTGTATATACATGGTTATTAGCATGTTTTTCCCCCCATTAAAATGTGACTTCATTTAGGGAAGGGGTCTTGTTTTAATTTTTCTCTCCATCCCTCCAAATTTAGCATGGTTCCTGGCCCATAATAAGCATTTAAATGCTCGATTGCTACCATTTTTATGTTGCTTCTGTATTCTACATAGTGTAAAGAATGTCCCAAAAGTCTTAGTGCAGTGTTAATCCCTTAAAGCTTAGAACTTCACTAAGACTTTTGGCACTTCCTGTATAATGCCTGAGCTTGCTACCATAGATTTATAGAAACATACTTTAAGAGAACCTAACTCTTATTCCTCTAATTTTGTGCTAACCCAACTGCTTTGTGCTCTATCTAGTACTTTGGAGTATCCTCACATATGATAAAAGCGTGCCAAATATTGACCACTGGTGTATGTTACAGAACCACAGGTTGTCAGAGCTGGAAGAAAACTTATGCATTCCTGAGGCAGACTATGGTATTTGACAGATGAAGAAACAGGCTCAGAGAGAGGAGGGAACTTGCTTAAGCTAGCAAATGATGGAGCAGAGATTCCAACCCAGTTCTCCTGACTAAAGGCCCGTGCTCTTTCCCGTGCACTACACTGCATCTCCTTGACCATGAGTGTATTGGCATCTGTAATTTTAGTCTCTTGAAAGCTTGGCTAGCATGGTTTCCCTGCCCCCACCCCCAGCCTGATCACTGCTGAAATCAAGTTTCCGAAGCTCAGTCTAGAGCTTAGGAGCCTTTGCAGTCCCACCAAGGTACAGCCAACCCCAGGAGGCCCAGCCAGAAATAGCTGACTGGTCTTTTTCCACACTCAGCCCTGCTGGCTCCCTTTTAGTTAAGCTTGGGTTCAGTGTGGTGCCTAACTCCAAAAAAAGCCCAAAGGGTTGGCAATGTCCCAGAGATAAGAGCCCTGAATAATTAGTGGTCTTTGACAGAAACTCAAGGAATGAAGAATGGAGAAGAGGGGGGTGGCACAGAGGGGAGGAGGGACTCAACTTCCAGTTCCTAAAGGGCTGCTTTCTTGGACTCTGTGGACAAGGCAGGGATAAGAGAATAATCTTTAGTTGAAGCAGGAAGGATTCAGTTGTGACAGCAGCTGTGGTGAGACACTTATTTGAACCTGACCTGTGATTTCATTGGGGTTTGGAACTCCCAGGGAGGAAATTTCCTCTATCACACAGATTGGCACCTGCTGTGGAACTGATTGTCTCTGAGAGAATGGAGCACTAGGAGATTATGACTTAGCCAGGATTGCCCAGCTGGTATTTGCCTGAGGCTGGACTTGAATTCAGACCTTTCTATCTTTGAGACTCTTTATTCATTATATCACCACTTGTGAGAAACATCACAATGATTCTAATTATAATCTCATAATCACTGAGCCCAGTGTAGTGAAAAGAACTTAATTCATGCCCACTGAAATCCCTCTCTTCCTTTAAGACCCAACTCCCCTGTTATCTTCTTTGTGAAGACTTTCTTGGCCTCAGCTGTAAGGACTCTCTCCTTCCTTAGATCTTTCAGAGGGCAAAGTTACATGACAAGCATGAATGCTTGTGAATTGATTCAGAGGTGGACCTGCAGAGAAAGCCCTGAGTAGGAGTCTGGAGGTCTGAATTCTCTAGTCCAAGCTCTGGCACCAACTTCCTGCTTGGCCTTGGAGGAATTGCTTACTTCAGCAACTCAGTGCTTAGCTCTGTAACCCTATGCCAACTCCTGTGGGTGGTACAGATCAATCAGGCTGCAGACAAGCATTCATTAATCACCTCCTGTGTTCCATGCACTGTGCTAGGAATACACAGACAAAAATGAGAATGGTCTCTCAAGCAGCTTACATTCTGTTAAGGAACAGAGGACCCCTGCTCCGAGGAGCCTCCAGCGCCTTCCTTCTTGGGAAAGGATGAGGAGGCAGTATTGAGAAGCAGCTGATGTGCAGTCTGAAGACCCTGGCTCCACCACTTTCTGGTTATGTAGCAAAGAACAAGTCAGCTCTTAGAACAGTAGTATCCTCACCTGTGAAATGGCAATGACAGTCTTTACCTCTTACCACCTCCCCCCAGGATACTTGGCCCTCTTGTAGGCTGTGACTTGATGTAGAATTTTGTAACCAGTCATTACATACGTGAGGTGAGGCAGGGAAGACCTCCCAATGGGAATGAGTTGTTCTTAGCCTGATTTCAGGACCTCTTCGTTCTTGCTCCCATGCTGGCTACCATATAGAGCTGGAAGTGACTTCTGACATCGGATCCAGGTCTGGTTTTTTTCAGATGATGAAACTGAAGGCCAGAGAAGGTCACACCCATGGCAAACCCAACCTGGTCCTCTTTATTACTGTGGCTCTGCTTTCTGAGATCACAGGTAGCAATGTCAGAGCTGCAGCAACCCCTTGGGGATCAGCCAGGCACCGTGCTATGTGTTTTACAAATGTCTCATTTGATCCTCATGGCAACTCCATTCTACAGTTGAGGAAACTGAGGCAAATGGGTTAAGTGACTTGCCCAGGATCACACAGCTGGCGAGTCTCTAAGATCATATCTGAACGTGGGTCCTCCTGACTCTAGCTAGGCCCAGAGCTCTACCCACTGCACCACCGAGCTGCCTGTGAGCCCTAGTACACATTCCTAATGAGCGACAAGAGTCAGGATTTAAGCCCCAGTCTTCTGACTTTTAAGTCTGCAATATCACATTGCTAGTAGGGTCGGTTCTAGCATACAGACTAGCAAAATGCTCAGGAGACAGATTCACGTTAGCTTTAGCATTGCTACAAGCCAAGGTGGAGTCCTGTTCTGAGTGACAAGGGAGAGCCACAGAGAGTCACTGGCTCAGACTGAATAGGAGCTGAAAGAGGTGACTTCCTTAACCCCGGAAGAGGTGACATTTTAGCAGCCTCTACTCAGCTCCCCTTCTCTGCTTTATTTTCCTTTATCCTCTTGTCTCTGAGTCTTCTCTCACACTGTATTGTACGTCTGGAATACCCATCCAGCTTACTAAACTTCCTCTCTCTCCATTCATACAGATCTTCAGAGTCCACTTCCACTGGGAAGCCTTCCTAGAGAACACTGAGTATTTTTCTTGCCTTTCCCTGTTTGGATAAATACTCCTCCCCAAGCTGTCACCCCTGTGTTTTATTAGGAAGTAAATACCTTCTTGTGTGGTCCTCCCTGGGCTAAATTAGGAAACAGATAAAGTTTGTCTTAGGTGTCCATCACTTCCCCCTCTACCATTTAGGTACTTCCCAATTATCCTTCAGACACCCAGTACTCCAAAAAAAGTATCTGATAAATTCATTCATTCTAAGGTGCTAGTGACTTTGTTAACGGGAGAGAACTCTTTCCTTAATTCAAAGGAATGACCGTCCAATGGTGAAATGGCAAACATCAGTTGGGGAGATAATGTGCTGTTCTCCTTGTGTTCATGTGGGATGGCCTTGTGATCGAGACTGGGGGGAGGAGGAAGAGGAGGAGAAGGGTTGGGGAAGCGGTTGCTGGGGTGTGGAAAGAAGAGGTATTTGTGGGACTGTGTCCAGAGTGGCCCCCCCTCCGCTGTTTGAAATGACTTTCAGGCTTGCTCCTGATTCCCACGAGTAGAGAGAGGTGTGTCCTCACCTCCTTCCCACTGAGGGCTGTCCTTCCCATGAGAACCTGTCCCACCCCAGCCAGGGGTCCTGTGTCCTTTGGGTTTTTTCCCACACAGGGAAAAAATAGCAAGAAAAACAGATCAGAGCTGATACTCTAATCACCTGGGTCAGCTTCCTCTTGCTCCAGGAGCAGTCCCTGGAGAGGGAGCCTTCCCCTCCACAGGCCCCAGGCAGAGGCACTGGGTAGGAGGAAGGTGAATAGAGCCAGGGTAGTGTTCACATGCCCCAGCCAGAGATTCCTCCTCTGCCTGCAGCCTTACTGGAGGTAGTGAAGGGGTGGCTTCCAGAGACTCTCCTTCGAGAGCATACCAACATTTCCCAGGTCTGTGGTTCTAGATATCCAGAGAATTTCCAGATTTGCAGAGCTCTGGTTTTTCCACTCCTTTCACCTACTTACAGGAGACAATGTATGGAAGGGGCTTTGAGATCCTCAGAAAAAAGTACTGAGACAAATTTTTCAGCCTCAGTTTCGTCATCTAGTTTCCTCTGATGAGTGCTTGGTAGTCCCTGGGAACTATAGGCAGAAGAGGACCAGGTTGGGCTTGTAGGTGCTAAACCAAAGCAACTGCAGAGCCAAATGCCCTGAAAGAGTGATTTCACTTCTTTTGCTTTTGGAAAACAAAGAGACATAGCAAGGTACAGTTTTCCCTGAAAGGAGGAGGATGATGTGGACGATCTTAGAAGGTTTTTCCTAGCCTGAGGTGACAAGGAGTCTATGATATGGGGAATTTCTAGATTATTCTTCAGTTTTCCCCATCTGTAAAACGGGGGAGTTGGATCAATGATTTCCAAGGTTTCCTTCTGTCTTCAACATTCTGTGTTCTGTGATTATATAAATGAAACCACCTGGTGTTTCTCCTACTCCTGCCCTACCAAGCAAGGAAGACCTGAAAGAGGAGAAATCTTTTTGCTGGAGGGAAAGGATGGCGTTTGGGAGAGACAGAGGTTTGTAGGATCATAGGATTTGACGCTGGGAAGAACCATCGGGATCATTTAGCTCAGCTCGCTTTTATGTTGTTTAGTTGGTTTTTCAGGTGTGTCTGACCCTTCATAATCCCATTTGGAATTTTCTTGTCAGAGATACTGGAGTGATTTGCCATTTCCTTTTCTGGCTCATTTTACACATGAGGAAACTGAGGCAAAGAGGGTTAAATGACTTGCCCAGGGTCACACAGCTAGTAAGTGTCCAAGCCTGGGATTTGAACTCATAAAGATGAGTCTTCCTAACGTCAGGTTTAGCACTCCATCTCTTGCACCACACAGAAATAAGACTCAAGGATGTCAGGTAGATGAAGCTAATGGCAGAGCAGGGATTCAGACCTAGATCTTCTAACACCCAGTCCCTATCTTTTCCCACTATATGATATGGCCTTTCTTCGGGGGTAGAAACAGCTTAATCTTCCTTAAAATTCTTAAAGTAAGAAAGAAGCCTGCAGGTCCCTGTATAGGGAGGTCGGGATGAAATGAGCTTGCTCACTTGGAGTCCCCATTCCCTACACCCCTGGAGCTGTGTGGCTACAGTCCAGGGAGATCTCACCATCCATCTCTGGTGCTGCATTGGAAAAACACAACCAGGCAGAGTGCAAAGACAGCCTGCCTCAGCAGTCTCTCCGGAAGAGTTGGGGGGTAGGGGGGAGGAATGCCCTGGCAGCTGGTACTGACCACTGCTGTATAGGTGGAGGAGGGGCTGGTGCCCAAGTGGTTGATCTGAAAGGAGGCCGTCTGTGCATAAAGCACCACCTCTACCAAGGTGTGTGCCTTGGGACCTGAAATTCTGTTATTAGTGATTCATTTTTCAGTAGATTCATCTACCCTCACCCCCTGGTTTTACAGTCAGAGAGACTGTGCCTTGCCAGAGGCCACTTCTTTGCTACTTCAACAAATTGATGATGTCTGAGAAATTAACAAATGAGTGCTCCCTTCAGTGGCTTAGATCACAAACCATCCATGCCTGTAGTATTGTCCATTTTCTCCTGGAATCTGCCAAAGGATTCTTTTCCATCTTTTCCCCCTGGTCATAACATCTTTTTCATTGCTGGCATCTTTTATGTTCTTTTTCTATCGTGATTCCACCTTTGTAACATTCTGTAATGTGTCCATGACTACCACTTGCCTATACATTTGCCATTTAGATGATCCTCAACTTCAATTAGTTTTTTCTTAATTAAAAAAAATTTAAGACTAGGTTTCCAGTCTAGCCCAGGCCAAAAGTGCAAGGGCTACTTGTGGCCCAATTTCTGTACTGATAGGAGCTTTGGCCTGCTGTATTTCCTACCTCCTTAGGCAATCTAGTGGCTCCATCCTCTGCCACTCCCTTCTATCTCCCAGAGAAGCATCATATTGATGCCAAACTTAATATGGACACCTGACCTACATAGCCCTCTGCAGCTCAGAACTCCTGAGCTCAAGAGATCCATCCACCTCAGCCTCCCTTGTCTTTGGAATTACAAGCATACGCCACCATGGCCAACCTTGTTGGACTATGATTTGTCCATCCAGCTGCATATCATGGTCATTCTTGATCCAGTTGGTTTTTTCTATGTGGATAGTTGAACTGAACTCTTACATAATTTTGGGTCCCATTTAGTAGATTCTGCAATATTTGGGGTTTTGATGCAATTTGCACAATTACACCAGCAAACAGGAACATTTGGAGTACTTTACCATCTATAGGAAATCTCCCTTCAGTATGAACTTACTAGACGTCTTCCATATCAGTGGAAAAACATCTTTGGTGAGCATGGGTTTTGCCATATTATGCCTTGCTCTGTATTAGTAATCAGAAAGATATTAATGTTATCTCTGTTGTTACACCTTTCAGAGAATCTTGTGACATGTTGACATATGCATGGGAGATATCTTTGGAGGAGGAGAACCTTTAATGAAGCATTTTAATCTACATGGTTAATGCTTTTTATAATCAACTAAGGGTGAGCACATTGGGATCTTGTGTTGCTATAGTTTTCACATTGTATGTCTATAAAGATGTGGTCTTTATTGTTGACAAAAGCTTGTTCCCTTCTAATAGCATCATTAAGGGTGCTCTCGGTGTGAATGTAGATTGTGCTCGTAACAGTTTTGTAGAGATATACATGTCATCTGGTTGACATTCTCTCTGTCGCCTTCTTTTGATAACGGTATCTGAGATTTTTTCCATACCTTTGGTATCTTTTCCCTTGTGGATGCCTTAAGAACTAAATCCTCAGGCCCCCCCCCCTCCCAATTGCATTACTTACAGCATAGACTTTCTCTGGGTTTTATTTCAGTTGTGTCTGACTTCATGATCCCATTTGAGGTTTTCTTGGCAAAGATATTGGAGTGGTTTGCCATTTCCTTTTTCAGATCATTTTCCAAATGAGGAAACTGAGGCAAACAGGGTGAAGTGACTTACCCAGGATCACACAGCTAATAACTGTCTGAGCCTGACTCCATGCCTTGCACAATATCTACGGCACCACCCAACTCCCCCTTCTCTGGAACGACTATGTCCAATTCAGCTACTCTTCATATTTTTATCTTTGTAAGCACCATTTCTGCTTTCTCATATAGCGCATCTGGGACTGGGATGTTAAGAATCCAGATGTGGTAGTTCCACTGTCTCTGTTGGTGAGAAGACTTTGTTATGCAAATCTTTCCAGGTCTTTTTCATTTTTCCTCTATTTGTTGTCTCACTCTCAGTTTCATCTTTAAAAACCCTCCAGACTTTGCTTAGTTGTCTCTCTCAATAAGCTTTTTGGTTAACTTGCTTCCCTCTCCACTGCCTTCTCACTGTTCTTCTCTGTAAGACTCTTGGAAAATGCTTATATTTGAAACCACTTTCCTTGGCTGCTGTATCTCTCTGCTTGACCCAGAGATTTCGAGTGTTTGCTAGCACTTTTAGTCTCTTAGTTGTGGCAATTGATGTACATTGCTTAGACTTTCTTAGGAAATGGCTATAATCTGTATTGATGCCAATTCCTCCATCCATTAATCATTTTTTTAATCATCCAGAGTTCATTTAAATGGGTTGCATTGGAGTTGTTTTAATTGTCTGCAGTATATTTTTCCAATTTTTGTTTTTTCAGAGTCAGTATTCTCACTGTACATAATAGATTCAGGAATGATTCCCACATGAGTAATCAATCAGGTAAAACATGACCAATTTATTATTTGGGGATCTTGTTGGTGTTTTTCTCATTTGATCAAACTGGAATCTTTTCTTAAAGAATGTATTTGTGATAAGTAGCATAAAGCTTCTGTATAGTCTACAAGCCATCA
Source organism: Pseudocheirus occidentalis (assembly GCA_028646575.1). Lineage (NCBI taxonomy): Eukaryota > Metazoa > Chordata > Mammalia > Diprotodontia > Pseudocheiridae > Pseudocheirus > Pseudocheirus occidentalis. The sequence goes on from CM053593.1 coordinate 85,781,325, forward strand.
GCCTCTCATTTCTTATTCCTGAACCACATTTTTTTTGTGGTCTTCCCCTTTGGCTGCCTTTGCACTGAAGTCACCGAGTAGCAAAATAGATGGTGATTTAATTTAGAGCATTTTCTCCAGGTTTTACCCTTTTTCTGCCTCCTCATTTTCTACATCAAACACTGGTCTTCATAATGATATTTTTAAAAAATATTTATTATAAATGCCACAAAGAAGAGATGAGCAAAGTGTTCCCTTCTAATAGCCAATGGCAGCCTAGGTGATTTGGTGATTAAATGATTCTTCTTATTGCCTTGATAGACATCAACTCTGCCGACTCTTGTATGTGCCTCTCAAAGGCAAGCCTGTGAGCCATCTTTCAATCTAGTAGCAACTTCCTTTTGTCTTCTGGTTTCATTTATATTAAGAATATAAAGATTCTTATCACTTAGTTCCTTAAGCAGTATGACCAATTATCCATCACCAGTAAAGGATCTCACATTTAGAGTAAGTACCAAGTGGTTAAGTTCATGTTTAGAGATGGTCTAAAAATTGTGCTTTCTCTGGCCCCTTTCTCTGGTCCCTCTGTAAGCAGAAGGGACCTGACCAGGACTGAGAATCGTATTATATTATTCTTTGTTTCATGGGTTACTAGGCCCAAAGGATTCATCACTAAATAGAAATCCTGTTGATAGCGAGCCCCAACTCGCTTGGCTAGGCTGGTCTCTGGAAAGTACACACAATCTTTTTCAAAGCCTTTCCAGTAGGGCAGGAACTTTCAAAGAGCATGACCCGCTACCATTTGAAAATTCAGGGTCACCTCTATGCCATAATGAAGTATTGGAGTAGGTTTTTGTAGAATCCCAGAGCCACACAGATTACAAATGGCAGTCTGAATTCAAACCTAGGTCTTCTAAGAAGAAGGTCTATGTGAGGAAAGTCAGGGAATGTAGAGATTAAATGTCACAAATAGCATCATTTTGAGGAAGATCTAATCTCTTTGGTGGGGAGGATCTTCTGAGGGCACTGAGGCTAGTGTGGGGGGAACCCAGGGAAGAGCTTTGAATTGGGGTGAACTACTCAATATGAGACTGGGTTAACTGCCTTTCTATCTACTGACTGCTTGCTGGGGTGGAGAGATTGGTGAAAGTACAATGTTTAACAGCTCCACATTACCCCAGAAGGGTTTTGGTCCTTAAGGGCCTTGAGATCCTTCCTGGAAGGGGATACTCCCTAATTTGTTCTCCAGAGTCCAGTCCTTGCACTGAGAGAGGAACTCCTAGGAGGAATGGAGCACGGATAGGGAACTTCTCTGGTCATTTTCTGATAAAATCTGGCCACAAGACCAAAGAGATAAAAAAAATTGCATGTTAATCATCTGGTTGGTTCAATCAGTACAGGTATGGTCATTTAAACCCTAGCTTTTTTTTTTTTAATGTCAACCCAGTTTCTCAATTTTCCATCAACTCTAGACACACAAAGGAGCCAGGCAATTTTGGGGTTCAGGGGTAGACTAGGCAACTTCTAAGATCCATGCCAACTAGAAGATTAGAAATTCTTTCTTGCCTTTGGTGTGGACAGGCCAAGGGCTGCTGAGAAGGTGCAAATCAGCATACTTCATGGTGGGGGCTTGGGAATGGGAGGGAGGAAGAGTACCCCTTGGGTCCCTAGGAGGGACTTATTAGGGGGATGCCTGGGCTTTGCCCTAGAGGAGAAGGGACTTTCACAGCTCTGTCTTCCTCGCCCTTAGGTACAAGATGGTGGTGACACAAAGGAGGGCATCAGTAGCCATCGCAGGCTGCTGGCTGCTCTCCTTTCTCGTCGGCCTAACGCCCATGTTTGGCTGGAATAACCTGGATAAATTGAAACAGGAGGCCAATGGCAGCCTAGGTGATTTGGAGATTAAGTGTGAATTTGAGAAGGTCATCAGTATGGAATACATGGTATACTTCAACTTTTTCGTCTGGGTCCTCCCACCTCTGCTGCTCATGGTCCTCATCTACCTGGAGGTCTTTTACCTGATCCGTAAGCAGCTCAACAAGAAGGTGTCAGGCTCTTCAGGGGACCCCCAGAAGTACTATGGGAAGGAGCTGAAGATTGCCAAGTCCCTGGCCCTCATCCTCTTCCTCTTTGCCCTCAGCTGGCTGCCCCTACATATACTCAACTGCATCACTCTCTTCTCCCCAGATTGCCAAAAACCCAGCATCCTCACCTACATCGCCATCTTCCTCACTCACGGTAACTCGGCCATGAACCCCATCGTCTACGCCTTCCGCATTCAGAAATTTCGGACCACCTTCCTGCAGATCTGGAACCAGCATTTCCGATGCCGGGCAGTGCCCCCATCTGATGATGAGGATCCACCCGAGGAAAAGCTGGATAATTAGACCCTGAGCCTTCCTGTACCTTAACTGTCCTGTCCCCATCCACACCCCTCTCCAGTGGGGTACCATGGTGTCTCTCTCCTTCACTCCCCTCTGCAAATCCCAATCCTTGTCTGCCCGTAGTTCCCTTGGCAGTGCCATGGGGCATGAGCAGAGGGAAGGCCCTGAAGTGAAATCCAGAGCTTTAGACCATCTTCCTGCCATTCCCACCAGGTTGGCTTTATGATTGGATGGCTTCGGGGTTAATTGTCCTTCCTTTTACATGTTCCTGGGGAGATGCCCATAGAAATGAGTGGGATTGGGCTTATTATAGAGAAGGAAGGAGGCAGGATGAGACTCCTCATTCTTCCAGTCAATAACAGTGCCCCATCTTTAATGTTCTGAGGCAAATGTGTGATCCTGGAGAAGTCAAACACAGGAAAATCTGGGCTGGAGAGAGTCTCTCAGACTCTCAAGGTGCAGCTTGGAGGACAAGAAGACACAAGTCGAGTGGGGTGGGGTAGTTGACAAGGAGGGAGACTCCCTACCTCCCTTCCTTGCTCTGAAGGAAAAAGGTAATTAATTAGGTAGAGGCAACCAAGACCCAATACCCTAGAATCCTAGTCTGAAGACATTGTACCCAGAGTAGTGCCAGGCAGTGCCCTGGTCTAAAGATATTCCACTCTAGTCTAGGCAGTATCTACTCTAATGGCCCCAGGAGATATAACCCTACAGCTGGGGAGGATGTAGGAACTGGGACCTAAAACAGTCGGGGCAGTTTCCCCCGTCCCCTTCCTTGCTAACTCCCAGGAAACTGCCAAGAGCTAGGACTCTGGTGGCTTCCAGGAGAAGCAGTGTCTTGTGGACCATGGGGGCACAGGGCAGAGATGATGCCCCGGGTGCAGTGCCGGAACATTCCACCAGGAAGGAGTGTTGGTTTCCCCATCTAGCCCCAAGCTTCTCTAGGTTGTCTATAAGAAACCAGAAACCCTAGAGAAGGGCTAGGAAACACAGACACATTGGGGATGAGACCTCTCCAGCATCCTGAACTCTTATGTTTATCTGGGGAGGCCAGCTGGGACTCTGTTATCCCAACTTAGGGAAGAAATTGTTTCTTTCAGAAGGACTGGAAATCTGGAGACTGAAGCCCATAGGAGGAACAAGCAGGGCACAGGTGCCAGGGCATCACTTGTATTACCATCCTGGGAGCTAGATGGGGGAGGAAGAATCATAACAATAAAGGGAGCCCATCTGCCAGCATGAGGTGGAGGTGGATGTAGGAAACCTAACATCTTCTGTGGATGTGTCCAGTGCTAACCTCCTTAGGGAGTTGCCTTGGGCACTCTCAAAAGCTGAATGAGAAGTATTTAGCACCTTTGAAGTGGGGAAAGAAAGGCCTTCTAAAAAAGAGGTGAATAGGGAACTTATTGATGAGCCTAACTGATCTACCTTGGTTTTGTTCTAGGCTCCCAAAGGTATCCTGGGATGAGACAGTGCCAAGGTGGGGCCCAATAGTGATAGAGGGGATGTGAGGCTGAGTTTGAATCCTGATTCTAGGTCAGATACCCATCAATCTGCCTCAGCTTTCATCAGTGTGGAGTGGGGGGGGGTAGGGAGGAATGACACCCTCCTGGCTCCCAGAGTGGGGAAGAAGAACTGACCAATAAAGGATTATGAAACCAGAAGATACAGTCATAGCACTAGCTGACGCAGTGTGGTGGGAACAAGGGAACTGAGACTGAGAGGGGCTTGTGCAGCCCATCGGGTGGTGATGGTGGGTGCTTTGGAGGCACAAGGGTGGGATGAGTGGCTACTACTTGTGCTTCAGATCAGATAATGGAATTTGGAGCTAATAGGAGGTGGGTCACTAAATGGTATGTCCACGCACTAAATAGGGTCCCCAAACTTACAGTGATGTACTCAAGACAACTCTCTTCCCAGTAACACTCAGAATAACCCTTCTCCTCCATGGCGTGATACACATGGAGCATCCTTCAAGGCACACATTTATAGTGACACACCTTGAAACTCCACAGTGACCAGTCTACAAATCTTCAAAGTGTGTATGTTAGTGTGTGTGGTGGTGCTAAGGTCTTCTGGTGATACATCTAAACAGACCCCTCAGACCCACAGCCTACAATAGATCAACCCCTGTGCCTGACACTGGTACCCTTTCAAAATAATCCCTCTCAAGTGATGTCATAACACTTCTTTATTCTGAGTCCTCCGAAGCTGGTCTTTAAATCTCTGGATAGCCAACTCCCTTTCCCTGGTGGTCCACTGAGACCAGCTCTGTTGGGTCCAGTTTTGAGAGGAGAAAGGAGATGAGCTTCCAGCTGCCAGATAGATGGATAGGGCCTCCTGGCCTGAAGATCCCGACTTGACCTGGTACAAGCTCCAGCAGCATCTAGGAGAGAGAAGGCCTCCTCAGCACATGAGATGCAGAGCTCCTCCTCCAAAGGAGGGGAAAAAACCCATGGTGTCTGCACTCCCTTCTCATCTCAGGTTTTCCTCTCCTAAACCCCTGCTCCCAACCCTAAGTTCGTTATCTCCTCTGTCTCCCATCCCTCAGGCCTCAGAGTAATCCCTCAAACCTAGGCAGTGTTACTTTGTCTGTTGAATCCCACATATGACAAAGCAATTTTAAAGAGCATGAAACCGAGGTCTTTCAAATGTGAGCTAAGAGGTAGGTTGGCAGAAAGGCAAAGAATAATTGAGTGAGGACCTGGATTCAAATCTTGACCCCATCACTTTTTTCTATATGGCCTTGGGCAAGTTTTTGCAAGCCAAAGTCTAGCTAGATGGCTCAGTGATGGGCCTAGTGTTTGGAACTCATCTTCATGTGTTCAAATTCAGCCTCAGACACCAGCTGTGTGACCCTGGGCAAGTCACTTAATCCTGTTTCAGTTTCCTCATCTGTAAAATGAGCTGGAGAAGGAAATGGCAACAGCTCTTGTATCTCTGTCAAAAACCCCAATGGGGTCAGGAAGACTAGGACACAAGTAGAAAACAATTGAACAACAAAAAGTCTTCTCTACTAAAAAATGGGAGGGGTAAGGGAATGGATTAGAGTGCTCTCCAAGGTTGCCCTTCCAGTGCAAAGTAACATTAAAAGTTAGTGGTAGAGACTGGAGCCTAGATTCCTTCACCCACCAGCATCATATCATTTCCATTGGACTATACTGTCTCTGTAGTACTGGAAACCTGCCCCCCAGCCCCCAAAATCATCTTAGAAAGCACTTATATAGATTTGTAAGGTTTGCATCACATTTTACCAATATTATCTCATTTGACCCTCCCAGCAACGTTGAGAGGCAGGGCTGTTACTATCCCAGTTTTACAGATGAGGAAGCAGAAGCAAGCAGGTCAAGTGACTTGCCTAGGGACGCACAAAGAGCATCTGAAGTTGGATTTGAACTCAGGTCTTCCTGAATCCAAGTCCAACACTCCACCCACTGTGCCTACATCTCTTCCTGGAGGAGCTTCAGCCAGTCCTCCTTCCAGCCTCTTCCAGCCTCTATCTTCCTTAGTGATGAACCGTCCTTGTCTTCCCTTTCCTCTGTGCCCCAAACCTGCTGATGTCAGTATTTCTCCATCCCTGAGCACTCCCCAGCCCATCGCCTTCCCATAGCCCCTAGACTTTAACTTACGCATCCAGTCTGAAGCTGCTGGTATTCTTCAGTGTGTGGCAGAAGCTGTAAGAGATGCCCTCCTGTCAGAGGCCCAAAGGCCGTGGGTCTGGGGGGAGGAGGAGAAGCCCCCTGGGGAGATGTGTCAGCATCCCCGAGCTTCTGGAGGCCAGACAGAGGCTGTCTCCCTCCTCCCTCTGGTCTTGTCCAGCATCTTCAGGGTAGGGAGAGGCCCAGAGCTCACCCTGACGCTTCACCCTCACATTTCATTTTCCCCAGAGGTCAAGGCCTTTCCAAAGCCTGACCTTGGTTTCTCCCACTGCCATCCTTTCTTGTCCTGTTTTTCACCAGGGACATTCTTAGAGTCTATCTAGCTTGTTTCATCTCTAAGGTGATAGAGTAGGACACCCCTCTCCCCCTCAAAAGCCCCATGCCAGCTTTAACATCTCCCACCCCACCCCCATCTTTCCTCACTGGGTCCTTCACCTTTCACGTCCAGCCGACAGTCCACAGAGGCCTCGCCTAGGGCATTGATAGCCTTGCAGGTGTAAACGCCGGCATCGAAAGGGCTGGGCTTCCGGATCTCCAGAGAGCAGACACCTTGCTCGCTAAGGGCCCGGTATTTGGGGTTACCCTGTATGTCCATCTTGTTTTTCATCCATATGATTTTGGGCTGGAAAAGTAGGGGTGTAAGTGACACAGGGAGGTGGGGGGTGGGAGCTGGGGAGCCCCCTCCTGGCAAGTCCCAGCTAGCACTCCTGTGTGTCTGCCACCCCCTCCTCACTACACCGACCCCTTCCCATCTGAGCTCCTCACCTTGGGGGTTGCTCGAACAGAGCAGAACAACTGGGTGCTGTAACCAGGGGTGGTTGTGTGGTCTGCCAGGGGGTGGGTAAACTTGGGGGCTTCTGAGAAGTCTCTCTCTGGGATGCCTTCTTTCTTACTAACAGTATCTGATGAGGAAGAATGAGAGCAGAAGGAAACAAGGGTTCAGAACCCCAGGAAGCTGGGGCCATTGGGAAAGAGGCCTGGCTGCTCCCTCCATTCCCTTGGAATAACAGCACTCCCAATATATATTCTGTAATATTGAAGATACTTTCATGTGAATCATCTCATTGAAGCCTTACAATGATACTGCTAAAAACAGATAAGGTAAGAATTATTATATCCCTATACTGCAGATGGGGAAGTTGAGGCCTGGTGACTTCTCCAGTGAGTTTTGACTTTACAGGCTAGGCAGCTTCCCAAGTTAGAATTCTGCTGGAATTAAGGGCAAAGGGGGAATAGGGACAAAGGAAGGGAAAGGGGAGGGAGGGATAAGTTAGTGGAGTCAGAGAGTTAAAGACAATACACCCGCCCACCCACCCCTCTATTCTGTTTCCCTAGAACCCTGAGACAGGGCCCCTAGCTCCTGGGGCCCTTGGGAAGCTGGGTGCAAGCGATTTACAGGAACCTAGAGATGGAGAGACAGGCAGAGGAAATCAGAGGCTGAAGATAAGAGAGAAATAAAATCGGATAGCAATCTACTGTATATACATAAGCTGCTATCACTTGATCTGAGAGAGCATTGATTTTTCTTTCAGCAAGCTATTTACTTTCCTTATTGCATTCTGCTCCAGCTGACATCACAGCAAATGGGCCCTTTCTTGAGCCTCCCCCTTCTGGGGGCTAGGGTGGTATGCAGGACAGGGGACCATTATTCAGGGATCAGGCTGTGGGTGACCAGAGGGTCATGCCACTTAGTTTCGGCAAAAACAGAGCTAAGTGGATACAGGACAGTGCTGTGGGTCAGGAGACCAGAATTAAGTCTTGGCTCTGCCGTGTGGTCTTCAACAGGCCGCTGTCACTCCTAAGCCTCAGTTTCTTCATCTGTAAAATGAAGGCTTTGCCATAGATGATTCCTGAGGTTGCCTTTAGCTCTGACATTCTATCGTCCTAAGAAGTCCCCTCTACTACTTAGTTATACGACCTTGGGCCGGCTCATTACCTTCCCTGAGCCTCATCCATCTGCAAAATTAGGGGTGTGGATAACATGATCCCTGAGGTCCCCTCCAATGGTAAGCCCTAAAATCCTCTGAAGGTGACACGCTCCAATCATGGAAACACCTCCCTCATTAGGAACTGCTTTCAGAAGCCACTGACAGGCCTCAGCACACTTTGGACCCCGAGCCAACTGGACTCTGAATGATCTTTAACTGTCTTCAGAAATCTACTCTTAATGTTCAATGACCTGCCACCTCTGAGGTCATTTTAAATAATGTTACCCCAGCCACCGAGGAGACCCCAAAATGCTCGGAGCTGCAGGGCTCTGAAACAAGCACATGGCCTGAGGGGACAATACTCATTGGGCATATAATTAAATTCAACCAATTTTTGTTAAGCACCCGCAGTGTGCGAACACCAGACTATAAACGAAAGATACAAAGATATGACTTGGGCCTGACTCTCAAGGAACATAAAATCCAGTGGATGGAAAACCCAGGTCACAAACAGCTATGAGAAGATAGATTTCATGAGATAAGTGCAAAGGAAAGAGGCCCAGGCAGAATGCTATTATAAACCTGAGCAGGGCCAGATTGCTTTTCCTATAGGAAGGGACAGGGAAGACTTTACCCAGGAGATGGCATCTGCATTCGACCTTGAAATGTGGGAAGAACATCGGCTGATGGCGATGGGGGTAGGGGGTAGGAGTGGGGAGAGGGTAACTCATTCCAGACAAAGAGGATGGTTTTAAGCAAAGCCATGGTGAGGAGAGAGGACAAAATGAAACCATTAAATGAGAGCTAGGGACAGAAAAAATCCAGTGGCTAGACCAGTAAACGTGGGACATAAGGGTACTGTAGACATGAAGGGGGGAGGCTGAGTGGTACTGAACTTGAATCAGGAAGACCCACATTCGAATCCTGCCTCAGACTATGTGACCTTGGGCAAGTCCTTTCCCCTTGGTTTGGTCCATATTCTTCATCTGTAAGATGAGGATGCTGATAATAGTACGTACCTCACAGGATTGTTGTGAGGCTCTGATGAGATGAGATAGAAAGTGCTTTGTGAACCTCGCAGTGCTTTATAAATTCTAGCTATTATTAGTGGTAGTGATGGCATGAGATGAGGCTGGGCAGGTGGGTTGAAGTCAGATTGTGGAGAGCCAGTCAGGAATTTATCCTTTATTTATAGGCAGTGGGAAGCTCTTAGATGTTACTGAGTAAAAGAACAACTGGCCTCAATACTTTAAGTCAAAATGTGTGTGTGTGTGTGTGTGTGTGTGTGTGTGTGTGTGTGTGTGAAGTAGGAAAGGGGGGAGAGAGGGAGAGGGAGAGAGAGAGAGAGAGAGAGAGAGAGAGAGAGAGAAGGGAAAAAGTACAGAAGTACAGAGGAGGAGTGACTTTGAGAGCCTCTAGCAAGATACCCACAAAGAAGAAGAGAAAGTCTGATTGGGGCCATAAGAAGCCTTCTTCCCTCCTGGGACCCTGGGAACAGAGACGACTCACCTGCCTTCTGGATGTAGGCGAGGTCAGCAGTGACAGGGGCAGTGGCACTCAGGCCACACTGGTTTTCTGAGAAGACTCGGAAGGAGTAGGAATTGCCAATGATGAGGTCAGACACTGTACAGCTTGTCCGGTGGCAGCGCTCCAAGACTGTAAACCATTGCTGCAGGGACCCCAGCACTCAGTCACCCAGATACCCTGCCTTCCTTTCCTCTACTCACTGACCCTGACCCATCCATGGACGTCTGGACCATCTATCCCAGTAGTGGTCCTACTTGAGTTGGGTAAAGGGAGAGGTCCCAGAGAGTGGAAGGAAGATGGGGATTGGTGACAATTCCTTCCCATCCTAGACCTCCAGACTTTTCTTAGGGATTCTCTTAAATCAATCCCTCCTCCTCACCCTCCAGAGACTAGTCTAAGATAATCATAATTTGCATTTACATATTTCAGTAAGGTTCACAACCAACTTTCCTCATAATAACTCTAGAAATTTGGTAATACAAGTGTTATTATTCCCATTTTCCAGATGAGGAAACAGATGTGAATTGCCTTGCCTGTGGTCATATAGCTAGTAAGGGTCTCCCCTGGGATTCATTCCCAAGTCTCTCCTAATTTATATCTTCTTCCCACTATGCTATACTCCCATTCTTTCCACTCTGGTCCTCTAAAGGGAGCCCCCAAGATCCCTCCCACCCTGCCATCCGCCTTACCCCTGTCTTCTGATCTGCCTTTTGAACCGTGTAGCCCAGTAACTCTGTGTTGCCAGTGTCACCTGGGGGTGTCCACTCCAGGGCAGCATTGAAGCCCCACACGTCCAACAACTTGATGCTTTTGGGGGGTCCAGGTCTCTCTGAAAGGCCATGTGGCATTTGGGACTACAACCTTCTCTGTAGTTGCACATCCCTACCATAACACCCATTTTCCTTGGCTCACAAACCCAGAACAGCAAAGATCACATCTCCCCGCCTGTTGCTTTCCCTGTGACCGGTCTGAGCCCTCCCTGGACTGGGGGTGCTACAGTTTCCGTATATCGGCTTTGATTCTCTCCTTTCTCCCTCAGCCGTACCAATCACCAGGATGTCGATCGCAGCTTTGGCCTCTAGGTCTTCTAGCTGAACGCTGAGCTCATAGCGGCCTGAATCAATCCTCTGTGCTGAGCGGATAAAGAGAATGGAGTCTTGTTCCCCATTCCGCACATTCACACGTTGGGTGTCCAGGGCATGGCCATTATGGGTCCAGGTGACCTGAGGCTTGGGCTTACCCTGGGTGGGACAGAGGGAAGGGAAGAAAAGCAGAAGGGATAAAGATGATGATGAAAATAAGAATTCATATTTGCTTTATTTAAATTTTATAGAACATTTTTCCCAGTGATTCCATGAAATAAGTAAACTTTTCTGCTTTTGGTGGGGAAACTGTGTCTGTGTTCATACAGTTATTAAGACTTGGAGCCTCCCTCCTGTGCTTTCAGCAATCCTGATGAGGTATAGCTGTCATACTACTCAGAGGACAAGGGGTTTGAATGTTGCGTCTTCCTGGCCAGCAAATGAGCAAGAGTGATAGGGCTAGAAAGAAGAAGACTGTGGTCCAGTGCCTGGCTTTAGGATGCCCTACCTGGCCCACTGAGTAAAAGGAGTCTTCCTCTTTGTGGAAAGTAAGCTGAATTGTAGGATCACGGATCCAGGGCTGATGGGGAATTCAGAGCCCATTTTACAGATGAGGAAACTGAGGCTTAAGGTATAAAGGGACAGGATCTCAAGCCTCCCTCCCCCAGGGGAAAGACATACTCACTTGGAAAGGGATCTGGAGGTTGATGACTTCCCCAACCTTGCGGATGTAGGTCTGGCGCAGGTAGCGGGGTACTCGGATCTTGGGGGCCTCTGAGTCAGAAAGAAAACAATGGGACCACCTATCAACACTTTGAGCAGGAAGGTGGGGTCTTAGGGTGGTGAAGGGGGAAATATCGGGGGTAAAGAATCTGATTTGGCTCTCTCCGTCTCTTTGACTCTGTCTGCCTCTCTCTCTGTCTCTTTCAAGTTCTGGGGATCCAGATGATCCTTTCTTGGGCAGGGAGGGCAATGTCTCATATCCCAGAGTGTGCTTGGAGATCTCAATGGAGAGCATGGCCAGGGGAAATTCCCAGGGGAGGCAGAGTGAGTGACATGACTTTACAGTCTCCTGGGGAACCCCTGCACACGCTGCCCGAGAGTGTGAAGTGTTAAACATCCATGGCACTCTCTTGGCAATTTCAGCCATGTCAGGCTGGGATTTGCTCGGGGCTCCAATTCCTCCCCTGGCCTCACCCTGGTGAAAAACAGGCACTGCACCTGTTCACCTGATGGCCCCAGATTTTCTGAGGAAGGGAGGAAATAAATCTTCCTACGTCCTCAGTCCAGAACCCTATTTTCCCCCTTTGGAAGGTTCATATGCACCTGTCAGAGATCATTTTGCTCTAGGCTACACTGTCCCTAATGTAATTAATACTGATTGGGAGTATCTTTTCTCTTAAGTATGGCCAGGGAAAGAGATAGCCCATGCCTTTTCGGTCTCCATATCTATGTCTGTTAACCTCATACTCATAAAATCTCACTCTAATCTCCCCAGATAGTCAGAAACCTTTTGATTCCTTTATAGATTCCTTGGTAGATGGGAGTCAGTTTTGGGGGAGAGGGCACACACACTCTTGGGGGTATATATATATGGAAAGAAGGAACACATGGCTGGGAACCTCATGGCAAGCATGAAACCAGCTTCCCCACTAGCTTAGGAGTCAAGATTGGAAATGAAGAAGAACTTTATGATTCCTCAGGGTCCCTTAGGATGGACAGGTCCTATGAGGAGGCATCCAGGACATCAATATAGGTGTGATCAGAAGTGCACCTGACTCAGCCCCCAAAGAAGAGCTGATCCCTCCAGGGATGGATGTCCCCAGGCTCCTCAAATCTCTGTTTGCAGATTCTCTCTCGGCTCTCAGAACAGTCTGCATCACTGTTTGGGGAGCAAACTGAGGAGATGGGAATGGTGTCAATAACAATCGATTTCAAGTTAGAGGAGACCTTAGAGGTCATTGAGTCCTACCCCATCCACCGCCAACAGACGAGGGAACTAAGGCCCAGAGAAAGTGAGTTTCTCAAGATCCCACAGGGGAAGAACCTGAATTTGAACTCAGCTCCTCAAACTCCTACATCCAGTGCTCTTTCCTGTTCTACCAAACTTCTTCCAACCTCCTCATTTTGCAAATGAAAGAACTGAGAGGTAGAGGGATTAAATGATTTGTTCATGATCACTCAGGTAGTAATGATCACAGGCAATTAGGTGGTTCAATGCATAAGAGTGCTGGGCTTAGAGTCAAGGAAACCTTTGTTTGAATCCTGCCTTAAATACTTGCTGTGTGTAACTTAACCTCTCTTAGCCTCAGTTTTTCATCTGTTAAATGGGGATAATAATCGCACTTACATACCAAATTGTGTGTGTGTGTGTGTGTGTGTGTGTGTGTGTGTGTGTGTGTGTGTGTAGAAAGAGGGAAAGGGGGAGGGAGAGGGAGGGAGAGAAAGAGAAGGAGAGGGAGAGAGAGGGGGGGAGGGAGGGAGGGAGGGAGAGGGAAAGGGAGCGGGGGAAGGGAGGGAGAGAAAGGGGTTGGGGAACTCTGCAAACTTTAAAACAGTAGTAGTAGTAGTAAGGTATGTAATCAAACCAGTAGTTGAATCCAGGCCCTCTGACTAAGCCCAGTGATCTTCTGTGGAAGAGATCTTTGAGACCATCTAATCAGAGGGTCATTGGGTGATAGATGGATATGCTGCATGCCATGAGTGACAGGGCTAAGAGGAGGGACCTGATGGAAAGTGTCTGGGGACAGAAAGGAGGGGCAGGAACATTCTGTCTCTCCTGGGATTAGACAGCCACCATCTGCCTGTCCAGGATGCCATTCCTTTTTGGAACAGAGGAATGATGTTGGAGCAGCTGAAAGGGGGAGAGGTATGCTTGGCAGGCCCAGGTGGCAGGGCCTGGGGAGGACAGCTGAGGTCCTTGGACAACAGGACCCCTCCCCTCTGATCCTTTGGGAGGGACTTGGTTATTCATACTTTCTCCCTGCCCCCATCTTTCCCATTTTCTCTCCAGGAAATTCCTTCTTCCTTTTGCCTCAGAGGAATTTTAATGAAGTGAAGAGCAAGCAGTGTCTGGCTTGTTTGATGAGGTTATCCATCTTCTTCCACAAAGGGCCTGGGCTTCCAGTAGGGGCTGCCTCAGCTTAGCACCTTTGCCAGGGAATAGGGATTCCTGTCCTTTCTCGTCAGGTGTCACAGTCTGTTCTGGGGATACATCTCTGATCTACAGACATGGGCTAAAGAATGGCACTCTTGGGATCCCAGGCTGACTGTTAGGAACCTTGATATTTTATTGTCTGAAATCTAATTACAGTGTGCCCATATAGTAATTTTTCCTTACAAATTAGAACTCTCCCTATCTCATTGTGTGGTAGGAGTACAGAGAATTAGCCTCTTCAGTCTTGGAAGAAGCTGTAGAGGTCATTTTTTCCCATACTTTGCCTCTGGGAGGGATCAAATCGCTCCTAGGTCTAAGTGATGGGAATATTTTGGGGTTTCAGAAAACACAAGGGAGGACAACTTGGAAGAAAGGCATAGTGAGAAAACTACCAGACTGAACCAGGAATCAGGAGACCTGAATGCAAGTCTTACCTGTGTGACAGGGGACAAATCACTTTACTTTTCTCACTGAGTTTCAATATCCTCACCTGCCAATGACGGGATAGAAGCAAAGGATCTCTAAGGTCCTTTATCAGGATAAGCTTCTACTATCCTAAGCAATTTAAACCACTTTTTCCTAGAGTCTCTGAAACCTAGTTTAGCCTATCCCTAAAGATTCCAGTTAGAATCTCCAAATCTGGATCCCATTTCTTTGTGAATGGGCCAACTCACTTCATCAGGCAGGATGTCATGGTGGAACTTTAGAGCCAGGAAGAACCGAGTTCAAATTGAGCATTAACTGTGTGTCCCTGGGCAAGTCACTTAATTTCTCTGTGTCTCAGTTTCCTTATCTGTAAAATGAAGGTATTGAAGGTATTGAACATGCTGTTCTCTGAGGTCTCTTCCATTTCTGAATCTATAATCTCAAGCCTCAGTCTCTTGATCTTTAAAATGAGGAGGTTTGGCCAAATGGTCTTCCAACTTTAAATTCTATGAGCCCAAGCCCTTCTTTCTGCCATAGAGATCCCTTTCTTTTCTTCTTGGAGGGCTCATTTACAGCCCTGTGGCTTTGCCCTGGGTTGTCTCAAAGATCTGAGGGGACCCGAACCCTCCTGCTCATCATTATGGGCAGGGAGAGAAATAACCAGTGTGGCAAGGGAAAGAAGGAAAAGACGCAGACCCCAGGACACCTGCTTCTTCCTGTCTTTCTCTACCCTGGGGCCACAAATGATCCCCAGGGAGCTCATATCAGACCAAGTGACTCATTGCCATTAAGATACCGAAACCTGATCAGCCCTTCCAAGGCAGTAACTAATAGGAATGAAGCTAATGCACCCTGCAAATAGAAATATTAGTAACAGGGACAGGGCGGTTGAGTTCCAGGGTCCTCAGCCTGCCTCTTTCTTTCTCCCTTTTCTTTCCCAGATCTGTTCTCCTTCCTAGAATCCTAGGATTTAAAGACTAGAAGCACCAGAGAAGTCAGCTAGTTCAACATCCTAATTTACAGATGAGGAAACTGAGGCCCAGTTAGCTGGACTGATTTGGCCAACCTCACACGAGTCATGAGGATCATACTTTGGATGTAAAACCCACCTGTTTCTGAATCCAGCACTCCTTCCTACACTTCCTGACACCTCTCAACCTCCCTATTAAGTCACATATCAAGCTAAGGCCTGATTCAGAGACCCTCTTAGCTCCCTCTCCAATTAGCTCTCCATGCTCTAATCCACCCTCTAATGAGATTTTCCTAAAGCACAGGTCTGACCTTATCACCACCCTGCCCCAATAAACTCCAGTGGCTCCCTATTGCCTCCAGGATCAAATACAAAATGCTGTTTGACATTCAAAGCCCTTCCTGGCCGAGCCCCCTCCTACCTTTCTAGTCTTCTTAGCCTTTACACCCTCACGGTCTTCCAACCAGTAACCAACCAGCCTCCAGGCTGTTCCACAAACCAGCCCCTCCACCTCTCTGCTCTAGGCATTGCCTCTGGCCATTCCCCGAGCTTACCATATTCCCTCTCCACCTTCAGGCTTCCTCTAAGAATCAACTAAAATCCCATCTTCTGCAGGAAGTCTTTCCCAAATTCTCTTTTTTTTCAACCTCTCTTAATTCTCTCTGTTAACGTTTTCCTTTTTATCTCGTTTATAGCTTAGTTGTATGTATTTGCTTTCTTATGTCTGCCATTTGATTGTGAGACTCTTGTTTCTTTTTGTATTCCTGGCACTTGGAAGAGTGCCTGACTCATAGTAGGTACCTAATCAATGCTTATTGACTGATTGGCTGACTGAATCCCAGGCCTTTAGAAGAATATGGGACAGGGCAATGAGTCTTTGGAGAGCAGGAAGCCTGTTTCTGTAGCAGTAGGAGGGATTGAGATTAGTCATGCCACAGACCTTGATTCTGAGGGATAGGAGATCCTGAGACAAGTGCCCGGCAAAGTAGCATGGTGTCCTAAAAGGATCATGAATCTGAAATCAGAAGGTCTAGATTCAAAATCCAGTTTGGCTGCTTACTCCCTGTAACACCTGGAGGAAAATCATTTAGTATCTCTGGCTCCAAGTTGCCTCCTTTGTAAAGTAAGGGGGTGAGACAAAATGACGTTTAAGGTTCTTTCTGGTTCTAATTCTAATGATCTCTGTTACCCTTCCCTGAAGGACACTCCCGTTTTCGCAATGGTCCAGATTGAAGGGTGTCTTGTGGTTTGAAGAGCCTGAGGATTTTCTGCCCTGGGGATGTGTTTGGCCAGGGCTTCAATTTAAGAAGAATGATTCATCCCAAGTCTCTCTTCATTTCTGAAAACCTTATGGTCTCTATGTCTCACAGCTCTAGGAAGAATGGAAATGAGGAGGTGGCTGAGAGATGAAGGTGATGGGGGTGGTACTTTACCAATGAACTCCTTGATATGGACAGGCTGGTCCAAGACAGCAGCAGGACCAGCACCCTCTGGGCTCATGGCAGATACACGAAAAAAGAGCTTGTTTCCTATGGCCAGGTTCCGCAGGGTATGCTGGGTGACCATCATGGGTTGTGCATTTACAGGTACCCACTCTGAGGCTAGGGAACAAAGGGAGATGCCAAGGGAGAACCTTGAGTCATGGCAGCTGATCACTTGCTGTGTGTCTTTGGGGAAGCTACCTTTCCTCTCTGGGCCTTTCTTACTCCCTTTTCCCCTTCCCATTGCCCAAGACACCCTGTATTTCAAGTCCCTTCTAGCTGGCTGCTTCTTCCTGGGATCTGAGGCAGAGACAGGACTGCTGGGAACCAGAGACGGTGTGAGATCTGTGCAAAGTTGCCCAGCAAAACACAGTCAGAGAGGAGAGCAGAACCTCCTGCTTCTATGCCACCATTTTGACTCCACCCCAGAGTGGAGTCATTAACTCATTAACTCTATGGGGAAGACATAGAGGTAGAAAAGTATAACTAGAAACCTAGAACCTTTGATCCTAGAACCCTTTGCTTTTCATTTTAGATTCTCTTGGAGGGTTGGGAGAGGTGGGAAACCTTTCTGTAGTCATCTCATGGACTTATCTGCTTTTAATCCAATTCATCAGACTTTTATTAAGCTTTTAATATGTGCCAGGCTCTATGGCAGGTACTAAAATTACAAAATGGCAAATGGCGTAGGCCCTGAGTTTAAGGAGTTTATAAATCTGTTCTGGGGATAGAGCACTACCTTCTCCCAGATAAATACGCAGAAGAGGGGACATCTGGAAAAAGCCCTCTCCCATTCTGGAAGTCCTATAGACATGGAGATCTCCTTGATTTCTCTCAGCTACTCCTGCTAGAACTACCACAGACAGAACCCGAAATCCCTTGCAGACTGAAGGGTTTGATGATTTCTTGGCTCCCAGCCTCCTCTGTCTTCTACCCAAGTCTGGGCTACTCACCTCCCTCTGGACGATATTCCAGCATGTAACCCTTTATTCCCCACCGTCCTAGGCTTTCTGGGGGTTCCCAGCTCACGGTCGCTGAGCTGTCAGTCACATCCTCCACGGTCAGTAGCAATGGGCAGCTTGGGAGATCTGTAGGGGAAAAGGCCTGGGGTTAGTGGGCTCAGTGCCTAGCTACCCCCTCCTTCCCCTCACCATGATGATGATGACGATTTTGTGTTTTGCAGCAGACTTGCGATTTTATCAGTGTAAAGGAAAACCTTTCTTTATCTTTGCAGATGAACGCTGGTGCTACAACTTAGAGACTTGAAAATAATAATTATGATATTAATAATAATAGAATTTATACAGACATCTCATTTGATCCTCACAATAATCCCAGGAGGAAGCGCCTATTATGATTCCCATTTTACAGATGAGAAGACTGAGGCAGGCTACCATTAAGTGACTTGCCCAGATTCATATGGCAGGATTTAAACTCAGGTCTTACTGTTTTCAAGTCCAGCATTCTATCTACTGCTCATCTTACTGCCTCAGGTATTGCTTGGGGTCACTTGGATGTTCTGTGACTTGTCCAGGGTGACCAAACCAGTATATTTTAAGTGGCAGAATTTGAATGCAAGTCTTCTGGACCCAGAGGACCAACTCCTCAACCCTCTCCTGTGCTGATGACGGTGGACACTTACATAGCATTTTACGCTATGTAGAGTACTTTATATACAGGACCCCACAACAAACATGTAGCCCACCTATGAGGCGGGGCTATAGAAAAGATTATGCCCAACTTACAGATGAGAAAACTGAAGCTCAGAGTAATTACAGGCTTGCCTGTGGTCACACAGCTAGAAAGCATTGGAGATGGGATCGGAACCCAGGTTTTTCTGAGTCCAAATCCAGTTTTTTTCTACTCCATCCCAATGCTCACAATTATTCACATTGACAAAGCATTTTCCCTCTTATAATATCTGCCTCCCACCTCCACCAGTCACTGTCCTCATCCCCTTCTCCCTTCACCTTCATTTGCAGGTGCGGGCTTAGAAACTGCAGGGGGTCCTGGGCCAGGCTCCTCTGAGGCTGGTTCTCTGGACTCTGTCACAATCTCTTCTCCTGCAGGTTCTGGGGTGGGCTCCTTGGCAGGCTCTGAAGTCTTTTCCTCTGGCTCACAGGCTGGAGTCTCAATCTCTGCTTCTCCAGGCATCCTTGGGTTGGTTGTGGTCTTTGAGCTCAGGGTGATCTATGCAGGTAGGTGGAGATAGAGGTCTCTAGGGCTCTTGGGTGACGAGATGCTGAACTCTGGGCTTATATAGTCAGTAGCCACCCCGCCTCCCAACCAAACTATTCCCAGCTGTGGGGTCAGGTCAAGCTGGGGGAATGAAGGGGGGGGAGAGAGTAGGGAGAAGGCCAAAGCAGTTGTAGCCCGGAATAGCTCCAGGGGGAGGGGCCTCAATAGCCCCCTGAGGAATCGGCTCCTCTGCCACCCCTGGGACAGCTTGAAGATCCTTCAGCCCCCTAGTGCTTCAGCCTTGGAGGGTACCCGAGAGGTAAGGAGGGCACCTGTGGAGGGCAGGAGGGGTCAAGGGGCAGGAAGGGAGGGGGAACCTTTCACCTGGAAAATGGCTCAAGATCAGATTTCATTGGGTCAGTTTCCATATGCTCCCCAGGGACTTCTCTAACTGAGCAGTCAGGTGCCCAAATGTTCTGATAAGGTATCCCTGATTTCTCCCCTCATGGAGTGTTTCCCTTCAGCATCCCACCCAAAGGCCTCACTTCCTGGCTCCTGGCTCCATAGCCAGGTCATTTTCCCTGTAAAATCCCTGATTTCATAGAGTCCTCACTTTCCTTCTTCACTCCCTGACAATACCTTTGTTAGTGTTGAGGCAAGTAAAGCTAGAGTCTGGGGGCTATGGGGAGAGAAGGAGGGGGGAAAGGACGAGCAGATCCCTAGGGTGGGAGAGAGATCCTCTGTGGAAAGCCTTTAATCAGTCAGGCCATCTCTAACTGACCCTCAAAGGGTGCAGATCTCTGTGTTTTTATAAGTGGCAAGATTTTTGGTTTCTCTGCTTCTATTCTCTGTGCTTCAGTTTCCCCATGTTCAGGAGAAGTCTTTGGTCATGAAGTCATCAACAATAGCTAGTTCCATGGGACAGGAAGCGGGCTAAAGATGGGGGAGTCCTTAGAGAGGCTCTGGCTGAGGATTACCACCTCTAGAATCTCTAAATCATCTGGAGTTTAAGTGTCAGGGCTGGAATGGGGGTTATTGGGGTGGAGGCTGCAGCCAGATTCCCTTTCCATCCTATGCTTCTCTCCTTTTCCTAAGGGTGAACTTTGGAGGACATTTGTTCCTGGGAGAAGGCGTCATGTCCCAGGAGAATGGCTGGTCTCTCATATGCCCACCTAAGAACCTTGCAGTGTGTGTGTGTGTGTGTGTGTGTGTGTGTGTGTGTGTGTAAGAGTAGAGGGGAAGGCAGAAAAAAAGAGAGGAAATTGTGACAATTCTGAGACTGACATAACATTTTGGACAGTGATGGTGAATGTTTAGTAGTGGCAGGGTCTCTGGGATCCCCCTTCTCCACCAATACTTGCATTTTCTGTCAGGTGACTGTGTGCTGCCTGACAGAGAGTGGACCCTGGGAGACCCGATCCTTGACCTTGGATTCTGACTCTGTGGCTATAAGTGACCGTGAGTAAGCTCACAGCACCCTGAGTCAGCCCCTAGAGAGGCACGGTACCAGGCCGGGGGCAGGGTGGGGGGGGCAGGTTAGGGGGGGTAGGGTAGGGAAGGAGGAGAAGGAGATTTATGAAGCCTGGGCCTCAGTATCCTTAGTGATAAGGGACAAAATCCCAAACGTCTCCCTAATGCCAACTGAAAAATCACAGCTTTTTTTCCAGGCAGATTCACAGCCAAGTTTTTATTTGCTTTGCCCTCAGGCAAGAATCCTGACCTTGAGATCAGATACTCCAACTGGCTTCAGATTTCTAAACAGTTAATAGGTATCTCCTTCCCTGCACCTGGAATTAGCTTTGCTAATTAACTTAAGTTAATTAGATTATTTGTCCCCATAAAGAGAAAAGGCATCCTAAGACATCAGATGATCCCGAAATCATTTCCCTTTGGTTTTAGATACTATTTGCACTTATATTTGAAGATAATTGTGCAAGAGATATCCCTTGCACCAGGAGAAATGAGTCAGCCTCCTCATCCTGCATCCTGGGACTACATTCACTAATACTGGGAATGGATAACATTACCTCTTAGATTAGCCTGAGCAGGGTCAGATCAGAGCTGTCTTCAGATATATAAAAGATTACCGTGTGAAAGATGGATTAGATCCTGAGTATTATACATGTGACACATATAAAAATAATAATAGCTAATCATATAATGTCTACTATGGCCAGGCACTGTGCTAAGTGCTTTTCAATTACAATCTTATTTAATCCTCACAACAACCCTGGAAGGTAAGTGCTATTATTATCATTTCTGTTTTGCAGATGGAGAAACTGAGGCAAACAGGGGACAGGTGACTTGCCCAGGTTCACACAGCTTGTCTGAGGCTGGATTTGAACTTGGTTCTTCCTGGTTCTCGGGACAGCTCTCTGGCCACTGTGCTCCTTAGCTATACTAACAATTGAGTGGGACCAGGAAAGGCTTCTTTTAGGACAGTGGTTCTCAACCTTCCTAATGCTGTGACCCTTTAATACTCATATGTGGGCATATCTGCATGTGGGTGGACCTGCCTGAAGATGGATTAGAGGAGCGGTGTCTCCATTCTTAAGACCATTGGAAATATGTGTTTTCCTGTGGTCTTAGGCGACTCCTGTGAAAGGGCTGTTTGGCCCCCAAAGGGGTCAGGACCCACACGTTGAGAACTGCTGTTCTAAGAGATGGTGCTTGAATTTCTGAGTCTTTTTTTTTTATTTCTGAGTCTTAAAGAAACAGGATTCTAAGAGGTGGAGGGGCCCAAAGCTAGGAAGTATCTGAGGCTGGATCTGAACTCAGGAAAATTAGTCTTCCTGGCTTCCAGGCCTGGAGTTTTATTCATTGTGCCACCTAGATGCTCATAAACTGGAAGTAGGAAATCCAATCAGGAGGCTTCTGCAATGTTCCATGTGAAAGGTAATGAAGATGGTAGCCTTGTAAGTAGATAGAAGGGGGTGGATGTGGGAGAATCAACAAGCCTTAGTGCAGATACGGGAGTAGGAAGAGTCAATGATGGCTGAGATTGGGAACCTGTGTGACTGGAAGGTGCTAGGCCCTCCAAGTCAGAAAGTTGGGAAGAAACTAGAGTTTGGAGGGAAAGACAACATTGAGTCTGAGTTGCCTAGTGGACATCCAAGGGGAGAAGTCCAGCAGGCAGTTGGTAATGTAGGATTGAGGCTCAGGAGAGAGAAGAGCTGGATAGATAGATTTGGGAATTTGTAATAATTGCAGATTAACTCATGAGACCTGCTAAGGTGTGTGTGTGTGTGTGTGTGTGTGTGTGTGTGTGTGTGTGTGTGTGAGAGAGAGAGAGAGAGAGAGAGAGAGACAGAGACAGAGACAGAGACAGAGAGGAGAAGAAGAAGAGAGGAAGAAATAGAAGGAGGAAAAGGAGGAGGGGAAAGGGGAAGGAAAGGGGGAGAGAAAGGAGAGGGAAAGGAAAGGGAAGAGAGAGGGAGAGAAAAGAAGGAAAAGGAGGAGGGAGAGAAGAACATAGGGGGAGTAAGAGAAAGGCAGGGAAAGAGAGAGCACGTAGCATAGTGTCAGGGTTTGGATGAATTTATTAGACTCCTGGGCATGAATTCTGTTACTGAGAGTAGATGTATGACTATGGGATTCACTCCTCTGAACCTCAGTTTCCCCATCTGTAAGATGGTGATAGTAATACCTGTCGTAGCTAATTCATAGAGGAGTCAGGGGGCTCAAACAGGATACATACGCCAACCTTAAAGTCTATGTAAATAGCAGCAATTATTATGACCTCTAAGATTCCTTCCAGTTCTGAGATTCTAAGATTCAAACTGTTCTCTCTTAAGCAGGCTAGGGTATACCAGCTACCCTGGAGATTTGTCAGGCAATTGTTTGAATTTAAGAGGATTACAACAAAAAAAAGCATTGTGGTGTGGAAGGACAATTAAACAGCTTCAGTGGTTCTCAACCTTCCTAATGTTGTGACCCTTTAATACACTTCCTCATGTTGTGGTGACCCCCAACCATAAAATTATTTTCGTTGCTACTTCATAACTGTAATTTTGCTACTGTTATGAATCGTAATGTAATTATCTGACATGCAGGATATATTTTCATACATACTCGACCCACAGGTTGAGAATCTCAGTCAGGTGCCCATGTAAATAAGAACTTGAATGTAGGGGTGGCTAGGTGGCTCAGTGAATAGAGCACTGGCCCTGGAGACAGGAGGATCTGAGTTCAAATACAACCTGACACTTAACACTTACTAGTTGTGTGACCTTGGACAAGTCACTTGACCCCAACTGCCCTGTTTCCCCTCTCCAAAAAGCAAAAAAAAAAGGAGAACTTGAAAGTAAAGATGTGAAGCTAAAAACCCAAGGCAGGTAATCAATCTGCACATAATAGAGAATTAGGTGCACATTACAAGCAAGACTGAACTGCCTCCTCCCACACTCTTACCCCCTCACTTTACTCCACAAATTGGGTCAGAACCTTCTCAGCCTCCTGTGAATTCATGGGGGATACTAAAGGCCAAGGCTGGTCTGACCCAGTTAGGCTAGAAAACTGCCTCTAAAAAATTCAGAAAGAGCTATATTCCTTACAATACCCCTTAGCTGCTAGTTTCAGATCCCCCTTGTTACGGGCTGTGGCTGGTGGTTTGATTTCTTTAGTTTAAGACCCTTTCCAATCCTTAACAATAGATGGGTAAACAATTTGAAGCTATTATTATTATTATCCATTTACAGCTTATGAAAAGGTAAGGGGTAACCAGAGAAGGAAAGTTTTGAGGGCATTGATTTTGTTGGGACAGGGGAGGAGGACTTTGCAGAGAGGACAAAGGTACAGAGTAGGTAAAGTGTGTGTGTGTGTGTGTGTTGGGAAAGGCATAGAAGATGAACTTTGTCCCTTCACAATTTAGCCCTGAGGGGCTCCAGAAATTCTTTGGAGACCCTTGGTTGCTTCAGGGAGAGCAGAAGGATGGATGTGAATTATATAAACTGGAGCAATCTTTACAACCATGGAAGGTCTGGATTAAAGTTGGGACGTAAGGGAAGCAGAACCTTGAAGAGTGGAGGGGAGCAAAGACTAAAGGGATAGGATGTAGAAAGGAACAGGAAATTGGAACCTAGGAGAGGCAGGGAGATGTAGTGGTTTCCCCTGTACTCCATGATAGAGCCCTGGAGTTGGAATCATAGGGCCTGAGTTCAAATCTAAGCTCCTACAAGTTGTGTCGCCTTGGACAAGTCATTTAAGTGCTGAAACTTGGATTCCTCATGTAAAATGAGGTACTTGGTTTAGACAGAGAAATACAGAATCATAGGACTGGCGAGTTGGAAGGTATCTCTTTCCTCAGTGGCTGTTCACTGGAACCATACCTGAGAGCACTGACCACTATAACATAGTCAACTAGTTCTTTATCTAGCCTCTGTCCAAGGAGAGAAACCTACCTATCATCCCTTGGGGAAGCCCATTCCAATTCAAGATAGCTCTAACTTCAGCTTTCACATTTCATGATCTTAGGAACCTCAGTATCCAGGTTGTGTGGCTCTCTCCAGAAGTTGGTATTATTTATCTTTGGACCAAAGACTGAAATGTGAGTGGGAGGAGAGAAGTAGGGAGGAGTGCTTCGGCAGAGGACCAGCCAAGAGGCACAGAGATGGACCGAGGCTCAAGTAGATTTCTGAACTGTTCCTTTTATTGTTCAAATAAATGGGATTAAGAAAGTAGAAAGAAGGATGCTCCAAGGTGAAGGCCAAATCTCTTCCCCAAGGAGAACAAGCAAGACTATTCAGAGGTCTGTATGATTATCACCTCAGGATAGGACCCTGGACTGGGAGCGAGGGCTGCCTCTCTAGCTATTGAGTGGATATCCGTCAATGGCCAGAGCTGGAGACCCAGAGGGCTTTTAGAAATCAGTCCATGGACAGCTCCAGGATATGGAAACACATGCAACTCATTCTCAGGTTTTTATTGAGAGTCAACTCTGTGGCCAGACTTGGTCCTGATCTTCAGTCCTCGCTGCCTGTCCCTCTCCCCCCCAACCTCCAAAGTGACCCCTGAGGCAGAGAACAGAAGAGAAATGAGGAGTACATTTGACCTTTAGCATACATTCTTATGACCAAAGATATTTTCTCACCATAAGATGCATTCACCATACACAGGTCTTAGTCCCAATTGGGGTTAAGGTGATAATGGGATAGTGTGTGTGTGTGTGTGTGTGTGTGTGTGTGTGTGTGTGTGTGTGTGAGAGAGAGAGAGAGAGAGAGAGAGAGAGAGAGAGAAAGAGAGAGGATTACACTTGAACTCTGGCCCCAGAGCAGAAGCAGAAAGGATGGGAAGTAGAGACAGACGGCATTCCAGGGTCTAAGTAGAGAAGAGGGCATCCTTGATGGCCACTGTCAGTGGGAAGGGTTTCTGATTGCAGAAGGTGCCCTGGAAGTCATCCAAGTCAAGAGCCCACACCATGGCTCCTGCCAGTTGATTGGTTTTCAAATACTGTACCTAGCAGAGTAGATGAAACAATGGACAGAGTTAGATTTCCCAGAGGACACCAAGTGTGTGTGTGTGTGTACACACATATATACATATATGTATATATATGGTATACTATACTATATACCATCTTAGAAGAGAAGGGTGGGGTGAGAAAGTAGTATAATTTGAGTCCTTGAGACTCAGTCCCATGATCTCCCACCCTGGAACCAGGGATGTTGTCTTTCTTCCCTCCTCCCTCCATCCTGGGCCCACCAAAGGAACCCCTACCTTGACTCTGACACTTTCCTGATCCTCATATCCCACCCATTGGTTGCCTTTTGTGGCATAGGGGACCTTTTGTTCCAAAATCTGATTAACGGAGGCCCCAGAGAGGAATTCACACACCTAAAAGGGGAGAAAAAGAAAAGGAGTAACAGTTGAGAATTTCCCTGCCTGAACAGACCCTAAGACTGTCTGTCTATGATTCTCAATCCCATACTTTTCTGGTCCCCACTTCTGCCTGTAGCAGAAGCACCCAGACCTAGCTGACACACAGAGATCCATACTGATTTCCATGCAAGGTGAAATGTGAAGTGTCTAGAGGGGAGAATTCTGAGCTGGGTGCCACAACAGCCTGTGAGCTTTTCTCTGGGAGGCAGAGAGGAAGGAAAGATGATACTTGTCAATTAATCAGCATGCATGTGTGCCAGGAACTATGGGAGGTAAGGGAATATAAAGACAAAAATAAAGCTCCTGCCTTCAAGGAGCTTATATGGAGGAGACCACATATATACATAACTAGGATGTTAAGTATAACAAGGTTGGAAAGGTAGATTGGGGATATGTGAGGAAGGGCATCAGCACGTCACCATCACCATGACCTACTCTCACCTAGGAGAAGGTTTTCTGCCCATCTTCCCACCTCCCATCAGATGTGCCAGGTCTAGTGAAGAAGATGAATGTTGGAAAAGGTTAGCATGGAATGGTAGGGAAGGAGATTTCTTCCTTCTGATTTTATTGCCCCTTCCATTTGATTACCTCATAATAGGCCAGGATCCCTGGCTCCTTGGTGTAGAGTCCCTCAGTCCCAGGTCCCAGTACTTTTGCTCCAACTTCAGAATCTGAAGAGGCTAGGGTGAAACTATTGCCAAAGGTTGGGATACCCATGACCAGTTTGCTGGCCGGGGCGCTCTTTGACAGCATATAGTTCACAGCGTATCTCTGGGGAGGAAAGGAAAGAATATCATAAACATTTATCTGGTTAGGAAGGAAATGGGGCCCAGTGGTTTGTGTAAAATCATCCCCTGGGGCTTTCACTCAGGTCATCTGATTCCAAATGCATTGTTTTCTCTACTATGCAATGTTGCCTGTCCTGTGGACTAGACTATTGACCACGAGGGGGATTCTCTAGTCTAGTGCCTTATACTGCCCTACCAATCTTCCTCCATGTTTTCAATGACCAATCTTAAATGATACTCACAACATTGCTATAGCTATCATCCTTCCTTCCCTTGTACAGGGGGCTGTGATGTCCTGTGGTCTTTTGCCAGGCTCCATGGAAGTTATAAGTCATGAGATTGATAAAGTCCAAGTACCTGTAACAAGGATGGTAGTGGATTAGATGTGGTTAGAGGGGAGTAAAAAGTAAGCATTATCTTCAGTGCCATCATCATCACCAGGAATGAACAAAACTCAAGCTTTACTGTGAAGTAAGATAGAACAAAGACGTTACCCAGACAAGTCCCTGACCACTGGAGCTCATGGTCCACAGTGGATGGCCACGTCACCATATATTCAGATAAAAATAATCCTTCATTCCCTCCAGGATCTCAGATTTAGTCCTCATGAACAGTACTTCTACAGGTGCAGGTCAAAATCCTTCTATAAGTTGGCAGTTTTTGTGAATCCCTATGGCCAACAAATTCATCATCCCTTAGTCAACCTTGTGATGAGCTTTTCTGATCTTGATTCAATTTACCAAACACTTATTAAGCACCTACTATGTTAGGTGTTGAAGATCAATCAGTTAATCAACAAATATAAGACTTATAAGTGCTAAACATGTGCAAAAATACAATAAACTAGTCCCTGCCCTCGAGTGGCTTTTGTTTTATTGGGGTAAAACTGTATGTATTCAGTTAAGCAAATACAAATAACGTAGCATCTGGCTGTAGCTAACATTTCTGTAGTGCATTAAAGTTGGTAAAGCCCTAGACATAGGTTATAACATTAGGTGAAAAGGCCAGCATTAGCACCTAAGGGGATCAGGAAAGGTCTCATATAACGGGTAACATGAGTTGAGCCTGGCTAGTTTTCCAGCCACAGATATGTAACCATTTCCCATGCCCATATCCTTGAAGCTTTTTGAGGATGGTAGAATCTGCCAGATCTTCAGTTCCACTGACATAGACTTTGGGAAACCAGGGTCACCTCTAACTCAAGATGAGATATTGAAAGAGGGTGTTAGTGGAAATTCAGAGAGCAGAAGAAAACCCTGGCTTAACCAATGCAACCTATTTTCAGTTACTTGTCTGTGGCCAACCTGATCTGGGGATTCCTGGGCCACTTCACCAACCCAGTGATAGATAAGTGGAGGCTTAGGGAATGGCAAAGTCATTTTAGTATATGAGCCAGGGGGCTGCAGGGCTCTGGGCTCTTCTGTAGGGATAGGGGTCCCAGGATTTTAACTCTAAGATTGTATTCTCCTCCAGAAGCATGGCTGAGGAAGGATGAACTTACACGAAGGTAGCAGGGGAGAGGGTGAAAAGAAGTGAAATTTTCACATGCGTAATAATTGACCCTCAAAGCACTTTACACAAATTATCTACTTTGATTTGCTGTGATAAATGATCATATTCGCTATGATAAGTTTTAACCCCAATTGGGGTAAGAAACAATATCAGTTGAATCTAACAGATGTTTAAATGCCCACGAACTCTACCCATCCCTTTGGTTCAATTTGGGGTTCAAAACCCTTCATAACCTAACCCTTTACCTTTCTAGTCTTCCCTCCTCCATACATTGATCCAGTGACACTGGTCTCCTGGTAGTTCCTTGTACAAGAAACTCCCTCTCCTGACTAGGAATTATCCCAGGATATTCCACCATGCCTTGAATTCTCTCCATCCTTATCTTGGCCTCCTGGCTTTCCTGGATTCAAGTCCTAGTTAAAATCTCATGTTGCAAGAAGCCTTTCCCAATCCTCAATGCTTGTGCCTTCCCTCTACCATTATGTCCAATTTAGCCCATATAAATCTTATTTGTCAATAGTTGTTTGCATCTTGCTTCTACCATTAGACTGTGAACTCCCCCAGAGCAGGGGCTGTCTCTTGCCTTTTGTTGTCTTTCCACCTCTTATAGCACAGTACATGGCACATAGTAGTTACTTAATAAATATCTATTTATTAGGACTGACTTACCAATATTTGCAAGAGGGGATGGAGTCAGTAGACTGAATGTTGAATGCTTGATTGTGTAATGACGAATATAGTATTGAGGTCCACTCACCTGTTCATCACTTCTTGGTATTTCTTCCCTGAATTATTATATGTAATATACCATATATATGATTATTTATCTTTGAAAAGATTTTAGTCGATATTTCAGTTTCCAATCTCTTTTGTCTCTGGTCTAATCTCCATCAAAATAATCTTCCTAGGAAAAGTTCTGGCAATGTCACTCCCTTGCTGGAAAACCTGAGATGGCTCCTGATTACCTCTAGGATAAAATACAAACTTCTCAGCCTGCCGTTTATAAGGCCCTGCACAATCTAACTCCACCCTTTCTTTCTAACCTTTTCTCAAATAACCTACCTTCAGGTACTCGGTGTTATAGTCAAACTGAACTGAGAGCTCGTCCCCAAACCCAACCTTGCACCTTCTACCTCCCACTGCTGGACAGCCACACAAGTCTTCCCCTGTGATTGCAAGATTCTCCCTCCTCAACTCTACCACCCAGTATAAAGGCAGCCCCTATGAGAATGTAAGCCACTTTCAGTGAAGATGAATGGCAGAAAGGTGATGGGCATCAAGGCACAGAGGGAGATGCACATTTTGGGGCATGGCCAATCTGGAGATTGATTTTTGCTTTTGCTTTCCGATGCATATCTGTTACAAAGGTTTTTGTTTTTATTTGTCTATTTTTCAGTGGGACAGAGAATATAGAAGGGGAAAAAAAATAGTGCTTGATAATTGAAAAAAAGTAAAATTTAATTGAAAAAAATCCCAATTACAACTCACCTAAAAATTTAACAGGATATAAGCTCTTCAATGACTACATAAATGTAAGCAAAAAGAAAAAAACCCCACAAAACAACTAAAGATGATTGTTGGGAAATCAAAGAGATATGAGAAAACATGCCCCTGCCCCACCTTCTCTGCAGAGGTGTGGGGGTGGAGGAGGGTGATGAATAGAGAACATATTTAATGTCAGATTTTTAAAATGAAATTATTGACTTGATTGATGTTTTTCCCTCTTTATTTTTTTTTGAAAAAATATCTTTATTATGAGAGATAGCTCTCTGGAAGGGGAGAGAGGGAGGGGAATACAGGGGGAAATCTGGGCCATGTAAAAATAAAAGCTATCAATAAAGTCTATTTTTGAGAGAATGCCTTGAGGACAGGGCTGTGTCTTTGCCGTTCTTTGTATTCTCAGTGCTTAGCACTGTAATTGGCACAGAGTAAACATTTAATAAAATCTTGTTAATTGACTGACTAATCCCTCCAGTAGTTAATGGTCTCATCTGCTCTCCTCAAATTACCTTGTTTTATTTTCTGTGTTCATGTTGTATCTATCCACTCAGAAGAACTGAGGCTACTTAAGAACAGGGTTTTTCATCTTTGTATGCCCAGTGCCTGATGTGTGCAGTAACTTGTACACAGTAGATGCTTAATAGATGTCTGCTGAACTGGATGGAAAAGGTTGAAGAAAAAAATTCCTGTCCTTGAAGACTAGATTTCTTTCTCTTGACTCAACCTCTCCAGATGGGGAAAAATATATGAAAGGTCTCAGTAAAATGCCAAGCTGATGCAAAGGTAAGGTATTGGCATGATTCTCCCTATGGTAGCCACCACCTCCATCATTGTTGTGAAGGTCATCATCTTGCATAGAATTTGGTTTTTTGTTTCATCTGATCCTCTCCATACTCCTATGAACAATTCCTTAATGTTTCATTTTCTTCCTCCAAGCACTGGCATAAGCTATTCCCCATGTCTGGAATCTAGCCTGTGAGCAAGGGAAGGCAGGAGTCTCCTTGTGACAGATGGCATTACAAAGGTACCAAAGAGATCTGGTGACCTTCCCAAGGTCATATACAATTAGTAGCAGAGCTGAGAATAAAACCCTGATCTCCTCCTTCCTGGTTCATTGCCCCCATCTAGCTATTAAAGCTAGACTGGCCAGGGTCAGGTGAGGAAATCAGGGGAGCAGAGATTTGGCAGAAAATGAAATGAGAGACCAAAAAGGAAAGACTCACTTAGAGATCGTGGGGATGTCATAGCCTGCATCAAGCACTATCCTTCCAGCCGGCAGCGCCGCACTGAGTAGTAGTCTCTCCTTTCCAGTCCTCTGAGCTTCTTTGGAGAATTCTTCCGCCATTTCCTAAAACAAGATATTCCCCATACTAGTCCTGTCCTGGGAGCCTCTGATCCAACCTGCCTTCCTCGTTCTCCCATGACCCTGCCCCCTCCCTCTATGCTGGTCAACCCTGATTGAGGCTTGAATAAAAAGAGCTCCCCAACTTTTCACCCCACCCACTCTCTCTACTTAAGAGGCTATTTACATCTGTCCTTGAATGCCTGCTCTGAATTACCTACTCAACTAGAATCAGAGAGTGGCATGGAAAAAACCAAAGTAGGGGAATAATCTTAAACTCCTTCCTATGTAAGAGTCACAGACCTAGACTCAGTGGAACCTCAGAGGCTTTCTAGTCCAAACTCTCATTTGACACAAAGGAACTGAGACCCCAGGGCATTAGGTGGTTTGTCCAAAGTCACACAGTATCAGGGTGAGGATTTGAACCTAGGTCCTCTGTCTCCAAGGCCAGGCTCTTTGCACTGTAATACTCCAATATTCATGATTTCTTGGAGGAAGCAGGTTATCCTGCCTAATTTTGTTTTGCTCAAACTAGTAAAATAAGACTCTGCTTCCCTAGCACACACATAACATGAAATGAAGGGAAATTGTAATGAATTTTGTGTTGAGGTCTTTTTTCTTAAAGGGATTTTCCCCAAGGGGCCTAGATGTAAATGGAGATATTTAGGTTGTCCTAAAACCAGAGCCAGATCTCACTGACTCAGGTGGATGCAAGGTAGTAGGCAGCCTGGGATTAAACAAATGCCACAGAAGAGAGGAAAGGAGGGAGGGAGGGAGAGAGGGAGAGAAGGAAGGAAAGGAGGAAAAGAGGAAGAAAAGAAGGAACGAGGAAGGAAGGAAGGGAAGAAAGGAGGAAGGAAGGAAGGGAGGGAGGGAGGGAAGGAGAAAGGAAGGAAGAAGAAGGAAAGAATGCATTTATTAAGTGCCTACTATGTGCCAGTCCTTGTGCTAAGCTCTTTAAAAATATTATCTCATTTGATCCTCACAACAGCTCTAGAAGCTAGGTGCCAAAGTTGGGAGGCAGAGGAGCTAAAATCAATCATTGAGAGGTGGCAGTATCTCCAACCATCTACTGCTCCCTCAAAGGAGAGAGAGAAAGAGCACCATGCAGCGCCCTCTCTTCTCATGACATCTGTAAACCCAGAACAGATATTTCCTAGCCTCTAGCACAAGACCAACACACAGATCTATTCTGCAATATCTATTGAACAAAAGCTTTTTGTGCCTTCCTTCCATTAAAGAATCCCTTCCCTCTGTTAATTATTTCCTATGTATCTTCTATGTAGCTTGTTTGTGAATGTTTCTTGGTTGTCTCTCCTGTGACCTCCTGGAGGGCAGGGACAATCCTGTGCCTCTTTTTGTATCTCCAGAGCTTCCCACAGTGCCGGGAACATAGTAGGTGCTTAATATATGGTCATTGATTGACTGACGGCTTCTTGTTCCCATTCTAGAGCCACTCGACCTGTGATGTCAGAAACACATTTCTCATGTCTGATCTCAATACCATCTGCTACAGTTTAAGCCTGTTTCCTTTTCTTCTGCCCTCAGCAGAAGCAGGGAACAGCGCTGGACGGTTCCTAAGATGCATGTCCTGACCTCTGCTCAAATCCTCCTCACCTTCTCTTTCATGCCTCCCTCCAGCCCCACGGGGTTTCCATACCTGAAGTAGGGAGTTGAAGTTTTGTCTGTCTCTCCGACCTGGGTAGAGCCAGGCTAAGTCCAGGCCGTCAAAGTCGTGTGTCCTCAGGAATGTTGTGACTGAATTGATGAAGATCCTTCGGCTCTCAGTTTGGGATGCCATGTCAGAAAACCTAGAGACCCCACACCACACTTGTAAGTTCAGAGCAGGACTTGGGAATGCCATCATGGCAAATGAAAAAAAAGTTCTGACATGGGATCTAAGACACCTGGTCTTGGTCCTGGTCCTGGTCCTGGTCCATTAGATGACTCATTCATTATATAATGTCCTTGCTTATTATGTGACTGTTGACAAGTCACTTTCCTGTATGGGCTTTGGTTTCTTGTTCTATAAAATGAAATGCTTATCTGTAAGGTTTCTTCCAGGTCTGGATTCATAGATTTAGGGCTGAATTTGACCTTAGAGTATGCCTAACTCAACTCCCTCATTTACTAAGGTCTGGAGAGTTTAAGGAATATATCTAAATCCACACAGGTAGCAAACAGCAAAGGCTGGACTTGAACCCAGGTCCTCTGGTCCCAATTCCCTGCTCCTTTAATGTTCTATCAGTCAAATGACTGTTCTAGTCTAAGGTTTCTGAGGGCCTTGAGGAGTCTGGATATCTGATGGGAGGCAGCAGTAGAGGTACTTCACACTGAAAAGTTTTCCCAACTCTCTGATTCAAGGTCCCTTCACCAAAGCCCCCTTTAATTACTTATTGCTTGTATCTATTTGCTCCCTTCATGATCTGAGAACATTTCTTGCCATCTCTTATTCATGTCTTTGAGTGTTCATATAGGCTATACCCACTGCCTCAAATGCCATCAAACCTTTTCTCCTCCAAATCCTGTCCTTCTGCTTCTTCCAAACTCCCTTCCAACCTCACCCCCTCCAGGAAGTCCTCTCTGACTAGCCATACCTGGCTCTGTTTTTCTTGGTTGTACCCCCCCAGAGCTGGTGACAGCGACTGTCTAACTATGTGGTGGCTCATACACACTCCCTTGCCCCCACATCCTAGGTCTGTGTTCCTCGCACATGATACTCCAGCTCACAACTTCAAGCATTTGCTTTGGTGATCCCCCACTCCTGGTCTCCTGACTTCCTTGATTTCCTTCAATTCTTAGCTAAAGTCTGAATTTCTGAAAGAAAACCTTTCTCCATTCTCCTTAATCTTTCTTAGTGTCTTTCCTCTGCTGATAATCTCCAATTTGTGCTGTAAATCACTTGTTTCCACATAGTTATTTGCCTTTGTCTTCTCCATTAAATTGTGAGCTCTTTGAGAGTATGGAGCAGATTTTTGCCTTCCTTTGTATCCCCAGTTCTTAGCCCAGTACCTGGAACACAGCAGGTACTCAGTAAATGCTTGCTGACTGGCTGAATATTCATTTTTTACTGCCTAGAGTGAGCAGTAGGGAACTCCCTATGACTGGGAAGTCGTCACACAGAGGCTGAATGAGCAATCGTCTTTGCTCTTGTTCGAGATATTCTTTCTGAGGTGCCAGTTGGGCCAGGTGACCTTTGAAGACCCTTCAAATTCTGACACATTGTGATTCCAAGTCCCATAACGACCTTTTCTACTACCACCCCCCCCAAGTTTTCAGTCATCAAACTTCCAG
This sequence comes from Pseudocheirus occidentalis, assembly GCA_028646575.1. Taxonomy (NCBI): domain Eukaryota; kingdom Metazoa; phylum Chordata; class Mammalia; order Diprotodontia; family Pseudocheiridae; genus Pseudocheirus; species Pseudocheirus occidentalis. The sequence continues at coordinate 85,815,408 of CM053593.1, forward strand.
TGATGTTGGACTAACCACTTCTTGAGGCAACCCATTAACTTTTGGACAACACCGATTATTAAGAATTTTTCCTTCCATGGTCTAAATCTCTTAGTTCTGTCCAATGGACCCAAGCAGAACAGCTCCAGTCTTTGTTCCACAAGACAGGCATTCAGATATCCGAAGACAGCTATCATCTACCCTGCATCTTTTCTTCTCAAGGTAAAACATTCCCAATTCCTTTACTCTTTGGATGGCACGGTTTCCAGTACCCTCCTCAACCAGACCACCCTCCTCCAGTTAATCAATGTCCTTTTAAGATGTAGCACCTGGAACTGAACGCAATACTTCAAATGTATTCTTACCAGAGTATCTAGAGCAGGACTATCTGAAACCTTACCTACCTACCTTTCTTTCTGTTTTTCCTCATGGGTGAAAGGGATGGGAGGTTAGCGGGCAGATGAGACTGTTTAGGGAGGATGAAATCTTACCTCTTGGTACCCAGTCTCCATCCACCCACAGACAAGAGTGTCTTCAGTCTGGTGTTCCTGTGGGGCAAGGGAGAAGAAGAGGATAGGGTTGGGCAGACATCTTAAATAAGATCCTGGAGTCAGCCTCCTCTGTAGGATGCTCTTGAAGAAATTCTTGGTTTTTGAGAGGTTAGACCAGGGGGCATCTAAATTTCTTCCTACTGAAACATCCTATTCTTCTAGGGGGTCCTTATATCCCTTCCCATTGTTAGCAGGTTCATCAAGAATTATTAAGTTATTTGTAATACTAGAAGGGTCATTAGAAAGTACCTAGTCCAAATCTTTCATTTTACAGATGAGAAGACTGAGTCCTTAGAGAGGCACAAGTAGTATGAAGGCTCATAGAATCATAGATCTAGAGCATGAGAGACCTGAGGGGCCATCTAATCTGACCCTGTCATTTTACAGATGAAGAAACTGAGGCCAACAAAGAGTAAGTGACTTGGCCAAAGACACACAGATTGGTAAGTGTCAGAAGTAGGATTTGAACCCAGGGCCTCTGGTTGCAGAGCTCTTTCTGCTTCCTAAAATGTCCAGTTTTAGACTTGTCAATACATGCCAGAAGGGGCAATTGAAGACCAATGGGTTTTATAGGATTTGGAGCTGATGGGACTGTGGAGGTCATCTGCTAAAACCCTTTCATTTGAGACAGAGACTTGTCTAAGGTTATACACTTGGTAAGTAGCAGAGTCTGGACTTAATCCTATGTATTCTGACTTTTTTACAAGCCAGTTAGCCCTCTCTCCAGTAGCCATTCAATGCCGTGGAATCACAGCACCCTGGAACCATAGACCATCTGATGGACTCTCTGCCTTCATGAACATCTGCTATTGGATGATAGCTAGTGATCTTACTTCACTGGGAGTGTGCCCATTCCCTGAGGAGGAATCATTCATATGGTCAAGAAGGAATGCTTTTGAGGATGTGTTTAGGGCTTGGCTTCTAGAGAAGCAGTCAATCTTCTTGGGATCCACTGGGGAGTAGCAGAAACTCTACCTTCATCCCACTTTGGCCTTGAATGTGATATGACAGGGAGAGCATTGGATTTCCAGTCATAAGACCTTGGCTTGTATTCTATCTCTCCTATTTATGAGACCTTGGCCAAGTTATCTGTCTTTAGACCTTAGTCTGCTTAATTGTAAAATGAGGAGTCTAGAAAGTTGATTGTTGAAGTTTCTTCTAGCTCCAAATCCTCTACTCCTATGGCTCCTATGACAATATGGCAAGCTTCACAAGCTCTGTCCCAGATGCCTCTTCTTGGTCTTCCCTTTGCCCCATAGGACTCTTCAAGCTAAGCTTAGAGCCCTTGAAGTATCAAGCATGAGCCTCTATTTCAGGTGTCTAACATTATGTACATTTTTTTGACCAGTTGTTAAAAAAAAAAAAGTTGTCCCACCCTTGATACTATCATCTGTTGTCCCTTTCCTTTGTCTAGTCCCAGCCAGGAAGAAGAAAGGGAAAGGGGTCTGGGTTGCTCACCTTTGTTTAAGCTCATTCAGAGTTTCATAGAGTGTCACATCATTCCATTCCCAAGTATCAATCTGATTATTGCTTATGTTGGCAAAGCTGTAGATGATGTGGGTGCACAGGTTGGCATCAATGTTATCTGGAAGGCATGAGGCATCTCCATCCCGGTACTGGGACCAGCTGGTATAGTAGCAGACCAACTTGTAAGCATAGCCTAAGAGAAGAGGGCAGGGGCCTGTGAGTCACTATTCTGAATACTCTGTGAGATCATTAACAGGACTTTTGGGTATGGATGGAGGCATATCTAGAGGGAGGAAGGGATATGGTCCCTAATCTTGGGAAGCTCTTAGGCTGGTAGAGAAGTTATAACTCCCATCCTGAGGGAACTGCCAACCTATAGGGGAGGTTTAATTCTTGAATTCTTGCTCTTAAGAACTGCAATGATATTAACCATCTAAATTAAATTGACTGTTAATGACATTGTTGTGGTTCAGTCGCTCAGTCATGCCCAACGCTACGTGACCTCATGGACTTGACCATGGGGGTTTCTTGGCAAAGATACAGGATTGGTTTTGACATTTCCTTTTCTAGTATGTCCTCCATTTTACAGATGTAGAACCAGAGTCAATAATGGTTAAGTGACTTGCCCAGGGTAGGTCTTCCTGACTCCAGGTCTGGTACTCTAGTCACTGTACCACCTAGCTATCCCTGTTAATGATATTATTACCAAAACGATCTATGAAGAAGATAGCCAATTACTGATGAACACCAGATTGATGAATACTGCATTTTCACAATCATATACCTGAGTGAATAGCAAAAAGAATACATTATCCCATCATGTTTGTTTGTTGCTTACCATAAGCCATTTGATTTGGTAAAGTAAAACTCAGCATAAAGTTCTTACCCAGTTAAGCATCTCACATGCCCAAAGCATACAAAATTTTTTGGTAGATACAACAGTGATGATTTCAATCATCTCTGATTGTGAGGAGTTAAGCAGGGAAGAAATCATAGCAATATAGTGCAGGGTACCAAGGAAATATGGACCAAAGGAAATGAAAGACTAAGTAGGGAACAAAAAGGGTTTGGGTGGCAGATGAGCCTTCACTTAAGGAAGCCTACTGAGAGGCACTGAGTTTTGAAAGGGAGATTAATTGATTGAGAAAGGGCTTTGACAAAATAGGAATGCTGGAAGACAGATACATTTATTTGTTCAGCAAACATTTATTAAATATTTGCTTCACACTAGGAGCTGTGCTAAATGCTGGGGATGCAAAGCCAAAATAAAAACAGTTCCTGCTTTGAGAAACTTATAGTTAACTGGTCAGAAACAACCTGTTCCATGGATTAGGAACTACAACATATCAGAATGGGAGGGAAGAATTAAAACCTGGAAGGTTTTGTAGTGGGTATCCGAGCTGAGCCATGAAGGAAGCTAGGGTGGCCAAGAGGTGGCGGGGAGGAGGGAGAGCATTCCAGGCACAGTGGATCCAGAATATGCAAAGGCGTGGAGATCATATATGACATACTGTGGCAAGGCTTGGAATGCAAGCCACTTTGACTAGAATGTAGCATGAGTGAAGGAGAACAATGTTTAATACACCAGGAAAGAGAAAAATTGAGAAAAGCTTCAAAAGCCAAAGGAAGCAGTTAGAATTTCAATCAGTCAATCAATCTGTACTAATTAAGCACGTACTATGTGCCAGGTACTATGCTCAGATGATAAGAAGCTTCTGGCATTGGAATGAGGAATCCTGCCTTACACACTTACTGGGTAAGGTACTAAACCTTTCTCAGCCTCAGTGTCCTCACCTGTAAAAACAAGGATAATAATTTCACCTCCCCGCTACCCAGGGCTGTCATGAGGACAAAATGAGATGATATTTGTAAAATACTTTGCAAACCTATTATTGTTATTATTTGAGATGACTAGAGGAATGCATCTGGAAATGCCCAATAAGCAGCTGGTGATGTGGGACAACAGTTCAGGGGAGAGACTAGGGTTGCCTTTACAGGGCTTTGAGTAATCTACATAGAGGTGATAGTTGAGCCCAGGGGAGTGGAAGAGATCTTGAAGACAAAGTATAGAGAGAGATGTGGAAAGGGCATAGGCTAGAGCCAACCATATACCACACATTGGCGATGGGACAAAGACAGCCATCTTGTAAGGGAGGAGAGTCCAGACAAGAAGGAGGAACCAAGGGAACCAGGGTCTTGAAAACTCAGAGGAGAGTGTCTTGGAGGAGGGTGTGGTCAACTACCAAATGCTGCAGAGAGAGCCATGTTTGGTGGTCCACACCTGTAATCCCTTGGGAAGTTGAGGCTGGTGGATTACTTGAGTTTGAGAATTCTGAACTTTTGCAGGCTGAGCCAATCAGAAGCCTGCACTAAATCTGACACCAATATGGTGAGCCTCTGGGAGCAAGGGGCTGAACCTGCTCACGTTGAAAGTAGGAGCTGGTCAAGCTCCCAAGCGAATCAACATTATTATTGGTGGTACTGGGTCATGAGTGACTGCTGCACTGTCAGCTTAGGAGAGACAGAGGCCCAGCCTCAAAAACAATACAAAATTACTGCTGCAGAGAGATAAGGAAGGATAAGAAATAAGAAAAGACTATTGAGTTTGGTAATTAAGAGATCACTGTTAACCTTGGAGATAGTAGTTTAAGTTGAATGATGAAAGCTAGATTGCAAGTGATTTGGAAATGTAAAAGAGGGGACCAGAGGCAGTGCATGGCAAATGAGTTCTATTTTCTCAGTAAAGTGTGAGGCAAAGTCCTCTGTCAAAAAGGAGGAAGAAGGGGTGGTATATAAAGGAAGAGGAGAAGAGAGAAGAGAGAGGATAAAGGAGGGGAGAAGAGAGGAATGAAAAGGAGAAAAGGGAGGAGAGAAGAGAGGGAGGAGGAAAGGAGAGGGGAGGGGAGAAGGGAATAAGAGAGCAGAGGGGAGAAGAGAGAGGAGAGATGGAGAGGAAAAGAGAGGGAGGAGGGAAGAGAAAGAGAGGAAAGATTTATTATAGTGTGTACTTTTTTGATCAGCATTCTTGAAGCTAGAGTAAGGTTCTCTCTCAGACTATCTACCGTATTATCTTCTGTGAGTTTCTCTTAGCTTTAATAAGTTAGAAGACCACCCTTCCCAGACCTCTGCCTTTAGGCTAGACTGGATCCCAGAGGATGGAAGCTCTTTGAATGTGAGGAAAGTTTTCTTTTATCTCTGTCCCCAGTGCTGAGCCCAGTACCTCTCTCATAGTAGGCACTTCATAAACACGCAGAATTGAATTGAATTGAAAGTCCTTTCCTGGCCTGAGCTGCTACCCTGAAGGAGAAGGAAGAGGTTGCCCAGGATTGAACCCTACCCCCCCACATGTACATTTTCACTTTTTCTCACTTCCCCCCAAACTCTTCTCTCAAGGCATTCTGTGAAGTACTTACTGTACTGGAACAACACCAAGATGCTGAAACCTGGAAGGAAATAAACCTACTGTCAAAGAAGGAGCTACTACTCATCCCACATTCCACCAGGATAATTGTTTAGCCCTCTCCTCCTCACCCAGCCAAGTTGTATGTAGCCACTGTCCCCGGGAGTGTCTCTGGAGCCCAGCCCCGACACCAGTTACAGCTATCCTTGGACAAGTAGGAGGGGGAGGCTGGGCTCCAGAGATGGCCTCATGACAGTGAGAGCCACACGCAGCAACTTTATCCCTGAAAACCCAGGTTTCCAAACTCCTCGACTGACTCCTCACTGACCTATCTCAGCTGCTTTCAGACCCATCTTGGATGGAATGCAGGATGCTGGGAAGCTGTGGCTGCTGTCTGTGTTGCTGCCCACTGCCTGTGGGTCTGCTGCCAGTCCTTCTGTCTGTTTCCCTGCTGCTTGTATGGTCTCCCCCAGCTCCTGACTTCTCTTTTATTTATCTCCACTCAACTCTTGTCCACCTCAAGCCCATCCTGGTTTACAGGAATCAAGCAGTTCACAAATAAAGGAACTGAAGACAGTGGTGGTGATGGAACACTTTAGGCAAAGTAAAAATACATTGTGAAATGCTGGAGAGTTTCATAATCTCCCAATCTGGGTTTTTTTTTTTAGTCCTACAAAGGTTAGAGACCAATCTAATGGGTCTTTCCACTCGTCCTTGCCTTTGGTCATGATCATTACCTCCCTTCCAAAATCCCACAGGTCATCCCTCTCCCTTCCCAGGGAGCAAACCTCAAGACCCCCTCTGCCAGAGTTAACCTCATTTCCTGAGACTCACCCTGTTTTTCTGCTCTCATCCTCTCTCTTTATCCCAGTCTGGGGTTTCTTTCCCAGATTGCTTCCTGGATTAAATAGCTGGAATCCTTTATCCAGGCAAATTTCTCTCAAGTCCCTCAGCCACTTGGTCTTTGGCATGAATGTAAACAAGCCCAGTGAGATTATGCAACGTGTAGGTTCCCTGTACAAGGCCCCCATTTTCTCCCTGCTAAGCCAAGGCTCAGTGCCCTCAACTCCCTGACCTCCTGTTCAACACTGTTGACACAGGTTATAGGAAAAGAAACTGGCTTGGGATTCTAAGAGACGGGAAACCATGGGCAGAGAGGGCTGGAAATTACATTGGAGTCTTACCACTCCCTTGTTTGGGTGGGTTTTGTCAAAGAAAGTGGATATTTTGAAATAATACACTCATCTCTATCCAGTTTGGCAGTCTGGATGGCATGCATTGTAGGACAGGTCTCAAAGGCTTCTACATGATTCTGGGATGCATTGCTATTCCCTGGGTTTTGGGGTGCTATCTTACTCCAGCAGGTTTTCACCTCTTGTTTGAACCCCCATTCAGTGGAGTAGACCAAACCAGTCTGGCATGTAAAATCATTAGTAGAAGTCATGTAATGAAAATAGGAGAGCAAGGTAAATCAAAGGTGTTAAATTAAGCAGGCATACTTCCCCTGCCATGGGTGTCTGGGGGAGTGCTAGGTTCAGCTTCCTGTTGACTGCTCTGTTTCCACAACACGGCAGGAGAAGCAAACCTTAAGGCACACACAGCAGGAGGGAGGGAGAGGGAGTTAGCAGCAGAGCTAAGGGTTGTTAGTTTCTTACTATGGGACCATTGTAGAGAGCACTGTTGTTTCTCCTGGGTATAAGAATCAGATGATCCTTGAAGATCAGGATAGTTTCCATTTTCTTCTTTTCTATACCTGGTGAGCCCCCTACCTTCTCCAACCCGGTCCTCTGCCAGATTTTCTTCAATACCTTTGAAACCTCACAGCCTCCTGGGGGTGTGGTTCCCAGATGAAGCATAGGCTTCGTGTCTATGGACATACCCCTGTCCACCATATTTTTCTAATAAATCTAATAAATCTTGTAATTTGACCCACTTCAAACTAAAGTCCTTGACATTCTGTGAAGGTCTGATTCAGGAGGAGTAACAAGGCTGAGCCCAATCTGTCTTCCCCTTGCCCAAATACTTCCTATTTCCCATTGCACACTAGAGATGGGTAGCTCTGCTGTCTGTGAAAAGTATGCAAAACAGCTAAGCCCAGTGGCCATTATTCATTATGCTTTTTATTCTTCTGGTCCCCAGTTTTCCTTGGATGGACATATGGGGGACTGTTAAGTCTTTACATATTTTTTTTCTAGGTCTTGATAGGCCAAAGGACTGCACTAGGGAGGAATGAAGGAATAAAGGAAGGAAGGAGGAAGGAAGGAAAGAAGGAAGGAAGGAAGGAAGGAAGGAAGAGAGAGAAGGAAAGGAGGAAGGAAGGAAGGAAGAGAGAGAAGGAAGGGAGGAAATACACAAGCATTTATTAAATGCCTCCTATGTGTAGGCACTGTGCCAAATGATTTACAAATATAATCTAATCTGATCCACACAACAACCCTGAGAGTTAAGTGCTATTATTATCTCCATTTTGTAGTTAAGGAAACTGAGGCAAACAGAGGTTAAATTACTTGCCCAAATTAGGGGACTGGATTTGATTTAAGTCTTCCTGATTCTAGGCCTAGAGACACCATGGAGATGCGGATGGAAAGCCCCCACTTTAGATTCAGAAAGAGCTTGACTTAAGTTCCACCTTGGACACATGTTGGTTATGTGACCTTAGAGGCAAATCCCATGAATTCTCAGTGCTTCAGATAACTCTGGATGACTATAAAATACAGAGCAGTTGTTGACCTACATTGGTAGATGCAATTTTCTTCTACTAGTGAAATCATAAGTCTAACTAACTAAAACAAATGGAAGAAACAAATAGCTAGAAAGATTAGATAGATAAATAGATAGATGGTAGATAGATAGATGATGGATAAATAAATAAGATAGATGATTGATAGATAAGTAAGATAGATGATTGATAGATGATGGATAGATGATGGATAGATGATGGATAGATAGATAGATGATGGATAGATAGATAGATAGATAACTAGTTCTACCCTAGATGACTGAACATTGACTGTCCAACTTCTCTCTGGTTATCCCCCATCTTAGGTGACTACCCACCCCCTGCTTATTCCCCCTTTCTCCCCTGCACATAAAAATCACACCCTAGTAAATATATAAGGGCAGCAGTGAGTTGGAAGTGCTGTCTTCGGTGCTAACTCTCATCACCACACCAGCAGGTAGGAAGGCCTCTATAGGACTGTGACAAGATGGGGGTTGTTGGTGAGTCTGGCCTCTGTGTGGGGTAGCAGATGGAAATTCAGGCAGAAACAAAGATAGAAAAGCCAATAAATATCAGTGGCTAAATCTCCCTTGGGCTGCCCAGGATCAAGCTCTCTGACAGTTTCCCTATCTGACATCTGGCCTGTTTTAACTTGTTAAATCCATGGGGGCAGTTCTGTTAATTCTCTGCAAAAGTTTCCTGTACTGGCTAAACTGATCTGGTCCCTATTCCCTGACCTCTGAGCTTGTCTGTTCCCATATTCACCTGAAAATACCCTCTCCACCCCTCCCAACTGAATTCGTGCTTCTCCTTTTCCAAACCCAGTTCAGATTTCACCTTCTTTAGGAAGCTTCTTCTGATTAACCCCACTTAAGGCTGAGTGCTTCTTGCTTCTTGTCTGCAGGCCTGCTCTCTTGGAGTATTTATATCTTGGTGTTCATCTGCTTTTTCACTATTCCTCTGTGTGTGTCTGTGGCATACGTGTGTATGTTTGTATGTGGGGGAGAGACAGACAAGCAAAAACAGAGACTGACAGACAGGCAGAGACAAAGAGACATAGACAATGAGAGAGACAGAGATAAAGATGGGTGATGGTTTCCCCATCTTTCTCAGAGCTCCTGGTAACTGAGACTCTATCACCCCCATTAGCCTGGGAACTCTCTAAGTGCAGGAAAGAAGGAAGAATTCTTCCATATAAAACTGAAAGCTGGGGTGGGGATAAAAGCAGCAGGTCTCAAAAGAAGTGAAGTCAGATCCTTGAGAAAAGGAGGGAAACAGATAGTATGCTGGCCCAGGAACTTCCAACGTCAGAGCACAAAGGGCTTGCCTAGGTGGTTTTGGGAGTTTGTGGAAACTTGGAGTAAAACTGTGTAGGGCATCTAGGAAGAAAGAAAGGGCACTCACCAGTGGGTAACCCGTAGCTATTTGTGTTCTAGGTAGCCTAACACATTTTCTGTTCTTCACATGTTTTTAAATAAAACTGTTCTATATTTAAATATAGATAACTTGCCTGATAACTTGCAGGGGAACTGAAGAGCTCTAGTGGAAGACTAGAAATAAACAAAATGTAGATGTTCCTAAGAGCTAATCCCTGGGTACAGGCTGAGCTATAATCAAACAATTATTGGAAACTCTCCAAGTTTGAACCTGAACCAGTGAATAAAAATTCAGATTTGAGCCAAAGATTATACATGATACACTGTAATCTCCCGGGAGGCTCCGCTGAGAAGCAATAGAAATTGCCCTCAATATTCTCGGGAGCCGGAGGCAGAGTGTGTGTGCGTGCTGGTTCCTGGAGCATTAGTCCCAGTAACTAGTTATCTATTGAATGTTTCAAACTGGATGACCTGCAACATCTGAAACTCAACTTGTGCAAAACGAGATCAGTCTCTTCCCTTGTCCCTTTCTCCCCAATCCTCCCCTCTTCCAGACTTCTCTGCTTCTGACAAAGGCACCATCATTCCTCCAGTCTCCTCAGCTCATAACCTCACTGTTATTCTGGACTCTTCACTCCCTCTTAATCAGCATTTCCAATCAGGGCCACCACTTACTCTGCCTTTACAATTTCTCGAGCCTTTGACCCTTCTCTCTACTCACACAGCTACTACCTTAGTTCAGGCCTTCATTGCCTGGCCTAAATTACTGCAGCAACCTTCTTGTTGGGCTCTGAACCTGAAGTCTCTCCCCACGCCAATCCATCCTATCTACTACTAACAAAGGAATTTTCTTTAAGTACATGGGCAGTTAGATGTCCCAGTGGATAGAGCCCTGGGCTTAGAGTCAGGAAGACTGATCTTCCAGAGTTCAAATCTGGTCTCATACACTTACTATCTGTGTGACCCTGGGCAAGTCACTTCACCCCGTTTGCCTTAGTTTCCTCATCTGTCAAATGAGATGGAGACAGAAATTACAAAAAGCACTCCAGTATCACCCAATGGAGCCATGAAGAGTTGGACACAGTTGAAATGACAGAACAATAACAACATGTGTCTGATCATGTGATTCTCATATTCTACCAACTTCAATGGCTTTTTATTGCCTCTGGGATCAATACTCTGACCCTGTCATTATCTGTCCTTTGTTCTCAAAGAGGGCCATGACATCAGGGAGGTGATGCCATGGCTTTCAGTGATTTGGATTTAAGTGAGGCAGGGCTGTGCAAGGTCATCAGCCTCACTTTCTCCTTTGGAGCCACCTGGGTCTAGTGGCTAGATATAGATCAAGATGACTGGAGAAGGACCCCCAGCTCTGACTCTGTTTGACTCTTAAAGAACCTGGGCCCAATCTACCCTCCTTGAATATGACTTCCCCTCCCACACTCTATGATCTGATCACTGGCCTTCTCTCTGTTCCTCATTCATGATACTGTATCTCTCATCTCCATACCTTTGCACTGGCTCTCCCCCATATCTGCAGGGTCTTCCCTCCTCATCTTTGCCTTAGAGAGTCCCTCTCTTCCTTTATGATCCAGCTCAAGCCAAGTCTTCTGCATGAAGCCTTTCTTGATCCTCAACGGGTGGTGTCCCCCCTTCCAAACTACCTTACGTTTCACTACTTTGTATATATTTGCAATTATTCATTTTATATTTGTTTAGTGCCTAGGGCTAGTCATGTTTCATTCACCTGGAAGCTGTGCTTCTGCCTCTAAGGACTTCGCAACCCTACCTTCTATACACCCCCACTTACAGGGTACCTTCACTTTCCACTTCCCCTTTTAGTTCCTTTTCTGTTTTTTCTCAGTTCTTTTTTTTTCTTCCACTATTAGAATATAAGCTCCCTAAGAGCAGGATCTGCCTTTTTTGCTTGTCTAGCATTTAACATAGTGTCTGGCACCTTGTAAGTGCTTAATAAATACTCATTTAATTGTATTAGGGACAGGGGGAGAGAGAGAGAGAGAGATACAGAGGGGGAGAGAGAGAGAGATACAGAGAGGGACAGAGACAGAGACACAGAGAGAGACAGAGATAGAGACAGAGGAAGAGAGAAACAGAGATAGACAGAGAGACAGAGACAAAGAGACAGACAGAGGGAGAGGAAGGAAAGGGAAAGTGGAGAGGGAAAGAGGGGAGAGAGAGAGAGAGAGAGAAAGAGAGAGAGAGATTGATTAAATCTCTAAAATTAAGAGATTAAGGAACTGGGGATCAGTTCATTAAGAATTTATTAAGGGGTGGCAAGGTGGCACAGCGAATAGAGCAACAACCCCGGAGACAGGAGGACCTGAATTCAAATCGGGACTCAGACACTTAACATTTACTAGCTATGTGACCTTGGTGCCCAGCTTTCCCCCCTCCAAAAGGCAAAAAATAAAAAGAATTTATTAAGCACCTATTATGTACATGCCAGCACTGTACTGGTTGTAGTCGCTTGGTCATTCAGTTGTGTCCAACTCTTTGTGACGCCATGGACCACAGCATGCCAATACAGTCAGTCCCTAAGGTTTTCTTGGTAAATATGGAGTGTGTTTGCCATTACTTTCTCTAGTGGATGAGGCAAACAGGTTAAGTGACTTGCCTGGGGTCACACAGCTAGCAAGTGTCTGAGCTCAGATTTGAACTCAGGTCTTCCTGACTCTGGCTCAGCTCTCTATCCACTGAGTCACCTAGCTGCCTCAACACTGTACTTAGCTGGTAATAAAAGTAAGAAAATTAAGTCATACCTGCCCTCGAGGAATTTACAATCTACTAATTCCTTCTAGTTCTAAATCCTATGGAATTGAGTCCCTTATATGTAAAATGAGAGGAATGATTGCATGACCTCTGAAGTCCCTTCTGACTGTAACTCTGATCTAATCATTTTTTGTCTATATGTGGGGAGTTACAAAATGGATACAGAATAATTTGGGCTGGGGGAGGCACTAGTAGCTGGTGGGGGTGGATCACCTAGAACAGTGGTTCTCAACCTTCCTAATGCCATGACCCTTTAATACTCATATGTGGGTGTATCTGCATGTGGGCAGACTCGCCTGGAGACAAATAGAGGAGCTGTGTCTCGGTTCCTAAGACCATCGGAAATACGTGTTTTCCCAAGGTTTTAGGTGACCCAGTTCAACCCTCAAAGGGGCTGAGACCAGAAGGTACCACTTTAGCTGAGCTTTGGAGCAAACTAGGCATTCCAAGAGGGAGGGGCGAGGAGGGAGTGCATTATAGGAGTGGAGGACACCACATGATAGGGAGGCAAAGGGCTGGGAGATGGAGGACTCTAAATGGCATACAATGAAGGGACTGCTTTGGCTGAACTGTGGGGTATGTGAAGGTGAGTAATATTTAATAATAAAGATTCAAAAGCAGAGTTGGGGGCCCAGTTGTGAAGGGTAATTAATGTTTGTGAAAATGAAGTTAATTAAAGCTCCTTCTCCAGCTGTTGGGGCGGGGAGCACTTCCTAGGTCACCCACCTACCTGCAGACATTCTGCTCTTCCTTAACCTGACGGAAGTAGGAATTCTTTCTCTCTTTTTCTATTTTATAACCCCATACTTCAAACCTCAGTTGAAAAACAACAACAACAACAAAACCCCAGCCCTAGGCTGCCAATATTGCCTTATTTGCCAAGTAAAATCCAGGGCTTTGGAGAGAGCCTGAGACTTGGCTTTTTGTTCAAATGTTTAAAATTCAGTCTGTACACTAAGAAAAAAAATAAAAGATCATTGAATAAAAGCAATTCTTCCCTCCCAATCCGTGCTAGTGTTGACCTAACTTCATACATTTTTGCCTTCTTCCTGAAAGACTTGAATGAGCTGCAGGAATCTCCTGAGTTCAGTGCTTCTGTGACCTTCCAACCTGGACACAGTAGGCATTTAATACATGCTTATATAACAAATAGGCACTTAGTAAGTCCGTGTTGATTGATCCAAGTGGGTTTTTTACTTTAAGGGTTCATGGTTTTGTTGTATATCCTTCTCCCTCCTCCCTCCTCTCTCCTCCCTTCTCTCCTCCAATTCAGGCCACTGTTAAGGAAAGCTTTGTGCCCAGGTCTCCTATTTGGGAAGCAATGGATTTAGAATATGGGAAGAACCGTCTCTGGAGGCTTCTTTACACATCTTTAAGGTTATGACGGGAAACCCTTTGGTCTGGGATGAATCAGAGACAATTCTATCCATATTCAAGGAGGTGAACAAGGTTCTCCACCACTTCCTACCCCACCTCTGCTTTTTAAATCTCGTGTTACTGAACTATGTAATAAAAAGCAAATTTTCTTAAATGTCTCCATTTGTAATAGAAATTCATCAATAACACTAGTCTTTGTGAATTCAGAGACAGAGCTGGAAGGCTTGAGATAAATTTCAATTTCTTTCATACTTGAAAGAACACTTCATTTTAAACAGATTTTTGATGGAATCTTGCATTAAAATGGTTTTCAAAAGCTTTTTTTTTAAATAAATGAGAGGTATTGTAGAACTGTACAAAGATTGTAGAACTTAGAATCAAAAGTTCTGTGTTTCAGGCTCGATGCTCTCATTTAGTAGCCATTTACATGTCCTTGGGAAATGGAGATACCATAGAAGGTGTCCTGGCTTCAAGTCCTCAGGGTCCTCAACTACAAAATGAAGGAATTGGATTGGATTTCCTACCAGGTCCTTTTATCTCAAAACCTAGGATCCCAGGATGATATTTCCAATATACTCTGCTGTCCTTCATTATTATGCTAGCATGCATACATAAGATTATGATTGAGAATTAGATTAGGAAGTAGGGTAGGGTTGGGGCCACCAAGAAGCTCACCTGGGGTATAGTCAGCACCGGGGGAGGTGGACAGAAAATACATCAGGTGGTAGCTTTCTATTTTAACTAATTGTGCTTGTTAACTAGGTACTAAGCTCAATTGCTTCTGTGCTACTAAAGAAGAAAATCATGCCAGGAACTTATAAATATTGATGCTTTGGTGGAAAGCCCAGATTCATAGTTCTGCATAGTTCTACTTAGAGTTTGGGGGTGGGGTTGGGGTTGTTGTAGAGCTATTACAAGGAAGCCACCTTGTTAAATGATGCAATAAAATAAGGAAGTAAATGTATATTTTGTAAATTGAATCGTGTCTCATGTATAGGGTATTGCTATTGTTCAAATGTATGTAGATACCATTATGCTTAATAAAAGACTAAGTGTTACTATGTTCACATTAATTTACTAATTTACTTAAATGTTAAGTGTTCATAGTAGCATTAAGTCATTAGTCCATCCTCCTCCACCATCTAATCCAGTGGTTCTTAACCTTCCTAATGCTGGGACCCTTTAATACTTGTATGTGGGTGTATCTGCATGTGGGTGGACCCGCCTGGAGACAGATAGAGGAGCTGTGTCTCGGCTCCTAAGACCATCAGAAATATGTGTTTTCCTATGGTCTTAGGCGACCTCTGTGACCCCTGTGAAAGGGTTGTTCAACCCTCAAAGAGGTCACAACGCACAGGTTGAGAACCGCTGATCTAATCCATCCTCCAGTGAGGCAATTAGGCAGTCAGTAAGTATTTATTAAACTTCCAATATGTGGGCACCATCCTACTGCTAGGGATTCAAAGAAAGGCAAAAGACAGTCCCTGATTTCAAGGCATTCACAGTCCAGTGTGGGGACAACAAACCCACAAATGTGTACAAACAACAACGCATGGGATAAATTGGAAATAATGAACAAAGGGAAGGCTCTAGAATTAAGAAGGGCTGGAGAAAACTTCCTGTAGAAGGTGGGATTTTAGTTGGGACTTGGAAAAAAGAAAGAAAGGGCTTAGAGGAGGGACAGCATTCCAGACATTGTGAGCAGCCATTGAAAATACCTTGAGCTAAGTGAGGGAGTGTCTTGCTCAAGGAGTATTGAGTAGGCCAGTGTCACTGAATCAGACTATATGTTGGGGGTGGGGGGAGTTTAACCTGTGAAAAGATTTGGAAAGGTATGTAAGGGAGAGGGGCTAGGTTATGAAGGGCTTTAGACAGAAGACTCTGGGTTATAATGAGCCACTACAATTTATTGAGTAGAATGGTGACATTGGCATACCTGCATTTTTAGGACAATCACTTCAGTGACTAAATGAAGCATGGATTGGAGTTGGGGAGAGTCTTGAGTCAGGCAGACCTACCAGCAGCAGGCTGTTGCAATAGTGTAGGCATGAGGTGATCAGGGTCTGCACTAGAGCGGTAGCTGTGTCAAAGGAGAGAGATTGTGAAGATGAAATTGACAGGTTGTGTTGACAGCACATCTTGAGTTTAAGGCATATACTAGATATCCAGCTGGAGATGTCTAAAAGGCAGTTGGAAATGTGAGCCTGGAGGTCAGCAGAAGGGTTGGGACTGGACAAGTAAGAGTTGAGAATCATCAACATAGAGATGATAATTAAATCCAAGGGAGCCAAAAAGATAACCAAGTGAAATTGTTTAGAGAAACTGATTGACCAACATTCAGCTATCAAACTGACCCTCCTGAAGCACAGAACTGACAATGCTATACCTCCCCATCCCACCCCACCTGCTCCATTCAATAAGCTCCAAAGACTCCTTTTTCTTCCAAGATGAAATAGAAAATCGTCTGTCTTTAAAAGCCTTCGTAAACTAGCTCTCTCTCATCTTTTTAGTCTCCTCAATCCTTTCTCCCCTCTGTACTCTGATTAAGCACAAGCGACCTTGCAGTTGTTCAAACAAGATGCTCTATCCCCTGACTCTGAATTTTCATTGACTGTCCTCCATGATTCCTTCTCTTCCTCTTCTGGCATTCCTGGATTCCTTTGAGTTTCCACTAAAATCTCACCTTCTGCAGGAAGTCTTTCTCAACATCCTTTGATGCTAGTTCCTCCCCCATTTATTTTATCTCCAATTTATCTTGTATAAATTTTGTTTGTATATTTGTATGTTTTCTGCCCATTAGTCTGTGAGTTCATACACAGCAGGAGTATTTTTGCCTTTTTTTTTTAATATCCTCAGTATTTAGCACAATGCCTGGGACATAGTAGGTACAATGCTTGTTGACTGATTGACAGCTAATAGGTTTGTTCTGCTAACTGGTGGTAATTTGGGAAACCAGAAAAGACTAGTTGAAATGGAATGAGAGAGAAAAGTTGGTTTGTTTTTGCTTTGAATATGCCCACTAAATACCATGCACAATCAATTGATTATCAGACTGCCTCGACAAAACTGGTACAATATTCAATGACCATTTAAATGAAATATTTTCATCTTCTTATAAATTATTTTGACCCAATGTCCACTATATACGTAGCAGTAGATGGTGGTATGTGTCTAATAGTGTTGGTTAGAGGGCAAAAAGTGAGCCATGCTTTTTGATGTTGTTGAGTTGTTTCAGTCATGTCTGACTCTTCTTAACCCCATTTGGGGTTTTCTTGGTAAAGACACTGTAGTAGTTTTTCATTTCCTTCTCCAGCTCGTTTTACAGATGAGAAACTGAGGCAAATGAGGTTAAGTGACTTGCCCAGGGTCACAAAGCTAGTAAGTATTTGAGGCTGGATTTGAACCCAGGAAGATGAGTCTTCCTGATTCCCAACCCAATGCTTCCATCAGTCCACCACCTAGCTGCCCCTGGGCCATACTAGTTACTCCTGTTTGGATGGCCCTTTACTCTCATGTAGGTGGTATGCTTTGTTATCAGCTCTTTACTAAAAATGCCAGAGGCATCACCTCACATACCAGGTATAGCCTCCAACTATTGTTCTGAATTCACATGTTCTTCTTAGTTCTGGGAAAGGCATAAGAATATGACTCAACAAATCTCTTTCTCTAGCTCTGTACCCCCATGCTGGGAATGTTACAATAGTTATAAGAAAATTCCTTTCTGTCTCTCTTTCTTTCTTCCTTCTTTTCTTGCCTTTCCTTTCTTTCCTTCTTTCTTTCCCTTTCTTCCTTGACTCTCTCTTTTCCTCTCTCTTTTCCTCTTCCTCCCTTTCACTCTTTCTCCAATCATAACCTCCCTCTCAACTACCCTTAAGTAAATTAAACACATACAGACCAGTAATTCAATGGTTAAGCAGAGTTTCATTTTATTACAGGCATTTGAAGAGACTAGGTGAAGAGAAATGTAAAAATTAACTTTAAAGAAACAGAAACAAGCTTTGAATCAAAAGCATGCTCTTCTGGGATGGTTAAGCACAAAGAATCACCAGCCCAGGGTCTGCCCCTCTGAGGAAGCTCAGTAAGATCGAGATGTACCCAGGTGCTCCTCTTGGCCCTGGAGTCCAGTGCTGCCCCTTTCTCTGCTTCTGTTTCCATGGAAACTTCTCTCTGCAAGCTTCTGTTAGTCTCAGCCTCTGGTGAGGCTTTTTGTGAGGGACCAAACTTCCTCTCTCATGTCTAATGTAGGCTTCCCTTGATGCCTTGGTGCCTCTGTATTCACCCCTGGTAGTGGTTTAAGTGCTGGCAACAAATACTTTGCCTCCTCACTTCCTCAAATCTTTGTTCCTTTTTCTTTTATTTTTTCAATTTCTGACAACATCACCTCTCACAAAGCATCTTCTATTCTTCTCCTTCCCTTAGAAAATGAAAGGGTCTAAGTCCTTTAAGGACTCAGTACAAGCAAATTGGGGAATTCCTGTCTGTCAGCAGAGATAGGTCTCCACCAAAGTTTGGTGACATCTATGATCAAGTAAAGTTGGGGAGTTTGAAGAGAAATGGTAGATTCAAAGAATGTCCAGAGGACTGCACCTAGAGCAGTGAAAGACTTGCATATTATGCCCATATGAAGCATCTGGGGGTGTTTAGCCTGGTGAAGAGGAAATTTTGGGATGGGGGATATGAAAGGCTGTTTACATAGGAGAAATGTTAGGTTTGTTCTCTATGACTCCAGAGGGCAAAATTAGGAGCACTTTGTGGGACAAATTTAAAGACAAATTTAGGTTTCATATTTGGGAAAATTCCTCAAAGTTAGGGCTAGACAGAAGTACAATTGGTTGTCTAAGGAGGTTCTGACATTCACTAGAGGTCTTCAGATAGAGGATGGATAACCACTTGTCAGAAATGTAGTAGACATGAATATTTTGGGGAATTAGATTAGTTAAGATGGTAGCTAAGGTCCCTTTTAACTCCGAAATTCTGCTATTCTAAGACATATTAATAACCAGGACTTTGATATTGTAACCAGCATCATTGAAACTATAAGAACCAAAGCACAAAATTAGAAGACATGCAAATGTTATCTAACCCTGAGGAATCACTTCTGAACCCAAAGGGACTGGATCACTTTAGCATTCCCTTCTCTACCCTGTGTATGTGTGGGGGAGTGCGGGGGGGGGGGGGGTGCGGGGAAGGGGCAGGCATTATTGACTAGGTTCAGTATTGAAAGAGCCTGCTTCCAATCTCTAACTTCCATTGTAAAGGACTAGATGACCTTTTATTACACTCATTGGTTCATTAAACCCTCCCCCTGATGCCATGGAAGTGATTTTACTTACAGTTCATGTTATAGCTCACATCTAGGGTTTCCCTAAAAAGAGAGGAGAAATAGAAAGCTACTGACAAAAATGTGAATCGGATACATGACAAATAATTTGTTCTTGTACACAAAAGAAAGAGTCAATTTGTTCTTCTACACAAAAGAGTCAATTTAACAAATGTCTCATGGCATGGATTAATAGAATGACTTAGAAAAATAGACTCCAGTAGCTTAACTTAAAACGACAGGTACAGTTTCTTGAGAGATTGATACTTAAACCTGTCAGAACATAAAGTTGTTTTCAGGATTGAAAATTAAACATTTTACAGCTTTCCTTAGCTTTTTGCTATTCATTATAGTAATTTCTAGCATGCTGGTAAAATGACCACACACTTTCTCAAAGTGCTTAAGCAGTTACTAAGGATTCCTTCTCTGCTACCACGGTTCCAAAACAACGAGACCTCTGGACCTCTCAAAATCACAAGGATACCTCTAATTCTGAAGCCAACCATCTGGGGATAGGTACTTGTTTGCCTAATATTAGGAAAGAATATACAAAAAAGAGGTGGTCCAAACACAGACTCAGGCTTGCCTAGGTAGATGCCTTGTGCTCATGGACACATGGAAACGGCTGGGAATACAGCCGCCTCTTCTTGACTCCCCTTTCAGGAAACAGCTCAATATAGTCTTGACATTACGTAAAGTCAGAAATAAGTCAAACCACTGAGAAGACCTCCAGCCCTTTTATACATGCACTGAGTCATCAGCTGTTCTGGCTCTGTGTTGAAGAAGACGACTCTGTCATCCCAAAGTGGAAGACCCTTAGTTTTGAATTGTACATGGCCAGAATCAGGCCCCCAAACTCACCACAGTGGTCAACCCAAACCAGGACTAAGCATTGTCAGGGTGTTCCATAAGATGGTCCCTATACGCCATTTGAACCTCACTACACAGACAAAGGCTAGTTTCAAATTGAGTTTGCTGTTAGCTTCTACCGATTACGTTACCAGATTTTTAAAGATAGTTCCATGGTTCCAACAAAATTACTCATGAGAATTTAAAAATAAAACTGTAAAATCTTTCAAGTGAAAATGTGGTGACCTAAAACAATCCCCTTAAATACTGATTTATGTAAGTGAAGGGAAAAACTAAAAATTTTGTGACCTAGACTATAAGATGATCTATCACAACCAATAAGGATTCATGATCTCATTAATGTGGGTGTTCCCTCCTTGGATACAAATCCCATCTCATCCACACCTTTCTTCCTTTCTTGCTGGTGTGATCTTTGTCCATGTCTGCCCATAAATCTGCGAAAGAAAATCTCCCCATCATGCTGGAGATTTTCTCTTCTAGATCTTTTAACATTCCATGGATATCAAAGTTGCATCCATATTCAATATTATTTCCAATTGCAAGATGTTTTCATTGTTGTTGTCTAGTCATTCATAGTCATATGTGACTCTTTCTGACCCTGGACCAGGACCTAGACACTTGAGGGGCTCATCTTCTGATGCCATATCTTTTAGCATTTTAATATCATCCATGCACTTTTCTTGGCAAAAATACTAGAATAGTTTGGAATTTCCTGCTCCAATGGATCACCTTTTGTCAGAATGCTCCACTATGATCTGTCCATCAAACTACTTACTGATAACAAATAAATCATCCTGAATTGAGAGGACAACTCCTAGTTTCTCTGGTATGTTCTGCAGAAGGGGAAGATGCTTGGATAATATTGTCAGATTCCAAATAAAATTAATGGGAAGAAATGAAGGTTTTTTGAGGGTAGAGGTCATTTAAAAACTGGCATTAGATTATTTGGTGCCATAAATAATAGTAATAATTGACATTTATCTAGAGCACAGACTTTTAATCCAGGGTCTGTAAACTTGGTTTAATTTTCATTTGATAACTACATTTCAATATAATTGGTTCCCTTTGTAACACTATGTATTTTATTTTATACATTTTGAAAAGATTATTCTGGAAAGGAGTCTGTAGGCTCCAAAGTGATCTGTGACACAAAAGGTTTTAGTTTTAAATGCATTGCTTCATTTGCTCCCCAAAACATCTACCTGTGAGGCAGATGGTTCAAATATTATTATCATCACATTTCATAGATGAGGAAACTGAGGTTTGATGGCTGTAAGGGACTTGCTTTCAATGATTTCCTTCAGTGAATCTGTGATCTTCTCAATGTGGCCACTCTCTCTGACAACGAAGATTGCTAACATTTAAGCCTGCCCAACCTATGCCATTCTGTTTTTTTCCTACAAATCAAGCACAGAGGGCCCCAGACATGCTGGGGTCCTTCTTCTAGACCTTGACATCATGTGGATAGCAATGGAGTACGTGAGTTGTCCATCAGTTGTCTTTATTTGTGCTATGGGACCAGTCCATCTGGTGAGCTATTAACCGCCACCCATCTTTCTGCTCCTATTTCTCTGATGACCTCCTTTATACTTGGGTGCCATTCTTTATTATTTATGTTGTAGCTTGCTCATTTGTACAACCTATGAGGAATCCTCCATATCTCTCCATTCCACTCCCTACCCAAAAGGGAAGCAATGTAGGATATGAGTAGAGAACTGGCCTTGTGGAGACAGAAAGATCTAGGCTGGATCCTGCCTCAGACACTTACTAGCTGTATGACCTTAGACAAGTCTCTTAACCTCCCAAGACCATTAACCATCTGTAAAATGATGGAGCTATACATGAACTCTATGATCCAATGATCTTGGGGTTATGTCCCTCTACAGCAGCAGTTCTCAACCTGTGGATTGTGGACCCCTTTGGGGATTGAACGACCCTTTCACAGGGGTCATAGAGGTCACCATATAACCATCGGAAAACACATATTTCTGATGGTCTTAGGAACCAAGACACCACTCCTCTGTTTCCAGGCGGGTCAGCTCACATGCAGATATGCTCACATATGAGTATTAAAGGGTTGTGGCATTAGGAAGGTTGAGAACCACTGCTCTACAGCAAAACTCCCCAGAATCCTCATTTGTAAAATAGGGCAAATGGTGCTGTTGACTAGAGAGTTAGAAAAATGCCATATAAATGCAAGTCATTGATAAGGGTGTTTTACATAATTGTCACTGTGTGCAAAGTACTTTTAATTTGACTTTTTCTTTTTTCCTTTGGCATTATTTCACATGGACTTTTTTCTTTGCATGACTCTACATGCATTACTCCTTTGGAGTCAAAATTTCCTATTGCACTGATGCACCAGAGTCTCTTTAATCTTTCTCCAAATAATGGGCTAATGAGATGTTTCCTGTTTTTCAAAATCATGTACAACTGACTTCAGATGTATAATGAGTATTGTATTGTTTGCTATGTCAGGGGGTGGGGGAAGCACTAACAGAAGGGAAAGAATTTGGAATTAAAAATAAATATTTTTTAAATTTAATTAAATTTTTAAAAATTATGTACAACTAATAGCCAGACCACATAATATAGAGTGGTAGGAGGGATCATATAAGCCATTTAGTTCAGGGCTTCTCAAAGAGTGTTCTGTGGATTCTGGGAGGTCTCCAAGACCTTTTCAGGAGTTCATGAGGTCAAAACTATTTTCATAATAATGCCAAGTCATTATTTATACAAGCCACATAAACAAAAGTTTATTGCATTTCTCAATAATTTTTAAGAATATTAAGGGATCCTGAGACCAAAGAGTTTGAAAACTGTTGATCTAGTCCAATCCCCTCATTATAATGAGGGGGAAACTGAGACCCAGGGAGAGGAAGGGACTTGTCTAAGGTCAAAAAGGCAGTAAATAGCAGTCAGTATTTTAGCCCAGTTTCCCTGTCTCCAAATCTGGTGCCCTTTCCATTACACGATGTTGTCTTAGAACTATGGCCCTTTTCTTTGTAGGGTGGTAGGAGAAGGGGTGTCATTACAATATTTATTATTATTAATATCATACTTGGAGATATAAATTAATCATAAACAATAAATATTTGTTTGTTTGTTTATTTATTTATTTATTACCAAAAATAATAATTTCAAAATGATAAAACAAAAATCAGTTCAAATGATTGACCTTGATCTAGAAGGCAGGAGTGGGCTTTTATAGCAGGAGAATTGTCCTATAGAATCAGCATGGTGGAAAATTGGGGTAAAAAGGGATTTACCAGCAATGAGGCAAGAGCTCATGAGACAGAGAGGAAGAGATAGAAGAAGCCTGAGATTGGCACATCTTAGACCAGACCACTAGCTGGGCAGTATGACACTAGTACAAAACTTTCCAAATTTTAAAAAAGCAACCGCCTACCAAGAAGTCAAATCCTTTCCATCTACCAAGATGAATTATTTATTTGAAAAGAAAAATCTGCCCGTCATTGGTCGTTAAACTTATTTCCTCATTTATGGAAGTCTTTCTGTCCCTAAACCTGTGATCCTCAAAGTCACAAGATGTGACATTACAACCAAGAGAACTCCACTGGGGGAAAAGTCTAATTTGTAGGACCCTACCAAAATGGGTTTGTTCTAAAGCTCAGGAGCCTCTTGGATGGTTATTGAGGTCCCCAGAAAAGGTTCCAGGATTTAAAGGTAGACTGGCATTTGCTTTACTATCTGATACTGCTTTTGGCCTTTTTCGAGAAATGACAGCAACTTCCAACTTCTATTTCTTCGATAACAATCATCTCGTTGACAATGTTATTGGAACCTTCTTCTGTCAGTCTGTTTTATGACACAGTGATGACTTCTACATTTCTTCAACTACAGGAGTTGAAGTCTCTGGCAAACTCAGTGCCTCTGTAGTCATAATTATGGGATAATCTGGTAATGATGACTAGAAAGTTGCCACCAGAGCCAAAGGGTGGAGGCAAGGAAAGCCTTCCTCAGCATAGTGCAGAGCGAGAGAAGCAGAATTGTTGAAAGAACTAAGAGAAATGGTTTCTATCACTAATCTTTTCTGTTCAGCTGTCACATGGATCTTCCTCAAGCACAGCTCCAACCATTTCACCTATTAGTCAATAAACTCCAGTGGTTTCTGCATCAAATAGAATATTCTCTGTTGGACTTTTAACTTGCCCCATCCCTGTCTTTTTAGTCTTCTTATACCTTATTCCCCTTCACATACTCTGTGTGATCCAGTAACATTGGCTTCCCTTGCTGCTCCCTGAAGAAGAACCTCCATCTCTTGACTGTGCATTTTCACTCTCACCTATGCCTGGAATGCTTTCTTTTCTCATCAACACCTCCTGGCTTCATCACCTTCCTTCAAGTCTCAGCTAAAATCTCACCTTCTGCAAGAAGCATGTTCCCTAATGCTAGTGTTACCCCTCTGAGACTACCTCCAATTCATTCTGCATGTATCTTGTTTGTGTCATGTGGTTTACTCTTGACTTAGAAGGCCAAGTCTGCTACCTTTTAGTTCCCTCCCACCAACAAGGGGTTGGTTTCTTCTCTGCCATCAGTTACTAGTACTGCAATTACATTTAACCTTTTTCATTTAACTTTTGCAAAGGGACGTTTGCTTCAGAGATACAGCAAAAACAATTTTATATAGAGATATATAATATAACATTTTGTTATTGTTCATTTGTTTCAGTCATATCCAATTCTCCTTGACCTCATTTTGGGGTTTTCTTGGCAGATACTGGAGTGGTTTGCCATTTCCTTCTCCAGCTCATTTTACAAATGAGGAAACTGAGGTAAGCAAGATTAAGTGACCTGTCCAGAGTCACACAGCTAGTAAGTGTCTGAGGCTGGATTTGAACTCATGAAGATAAGTCTTCCTAATTCCAGGCCCAGTACACTATCCATTGTGCTGCCTAGCTGCCTATAATTTGATGAGATATGATATAAAATTTTACAATATACATGTAATCTATAATATACAATATAATTATAATATAACAATGTAATGTAATATAACAAAACAAAATATAACACTTCAGGGCCTAATTTCCCCAACTCCAACACCTCCTCAGTCTCTGGAAAGGGTAGGGGCATTAGGGTAATAGCTTTGCTCAGTTCTTACAAAGCATCAGTCCCACCAAGCTTGAGCCCAAGTCCAAAGAACAACCTTAACACTTGTTCCTCATGACTTTACTGCTGAGTTGACTACCACCTAGATTCCTGAACTCTTGGATCTCTGTGGCTGAAGGTCCTGGGTTGGAAACTCCACTGCCAGTACCTAAAATGGAAAAAGACAAAGGAAAATATCAGAAACCCAGAACTATTCTTGGGGTCACATAGACTAAAGGAGAAAGGGGAGACGTGAGGCAGCCCCCAGGCCCTTCTGTCTCACTGAATGGCATCCCTCAGACTGGAACAGAAGAAAAGCACTGATGGTACTTAGTCAAGGAGTTTTAAAGACGTAGACAGTTGTGACCATGCCCCTAATGCAACACTGCTCTCAATCACACAGTGGGCCGACACAGAATGTTTCAGTTTTCTGTATAAGTCTTCAAGAAGCAGGTCCCCTGCGTCTTCCTTGTGGAGGACTCTATCTTGGGTAGTCCAGGCATGCCCCAAACCCCCGTCACATTTGCACATAATTGCTTATTATGTTGTTTTCCCCATTAGATTGTAAGCTCCTTGAGGGCAGGGTCCCTACTTCCCTTTCTTTGTACCCTCTGTACTTAGCACAATGCAAAGTACCTAGTAAGTCCATAATAATGTCTGTTAACTTGACCGTAGACCTTTTATAAACTTCTTCATATGGAAAGATCTTATTTTCCTTCTTAACTACTTCTTAGGATACAGGCCCAGGAGTGGGATTATCAGGTTAAAGGATATGACTAATTTTGTGGCTCTTGCTCCCTATTACTTACTGCATCACCATCTGGAGAGATTATTCCAATTAATGTGACTACTAGGAATAATGATAGATGAGTACATCTTCTCTTCTCCCCGACAGCTTTGGGCTTTATGTTTTTTCTTCATTTTTTTCCCCCATTCTCGTGATTGTTGTAGTTGTACTCATTTACATTTCTTTAGTAATTAATGAGGCTGATCATTCTGCTAAATGTGCATTTACTGTGTTTCTTCTCCTGTGACTCATCTGTTTATTTCTTTTGTCCATTTGCCATGATGGATGAGGCTTAATAGGCTCACAATTATAAAGTACTTTCAGGTTTGCAAAACAGTTTTCTCAGTCTTGTGTGGGAAAGAGTCCAAGAGCTGTCCCCCACCCCCCATTTCCAGATGTGGAAACTTAAGATCAGAGAGTCAAGTCGGTAAGTACCTACTCTGTGCCAGGCTCTGTGCTAAGTCCTGGGCTTACAAAGAAAGGCAAAAGACAGTTCCTGCTCTCAAGCAGCTCACAGTCTAATGAGGCAGACGACATGCAAGTTACTATGTACAAAGGAGATCATCACAGAGAGAGTCACATAGCTAGGGAGTGTCCGAGGCAGTAGTTGAGCTCAGGTCTTCTTGACTCCGAGATCAAATGCTCTGTTACCTCGCCTAAGGGCAGTGATTCTTCACAACTGCCTTATGCAGAAAAGAATGACAGTTGTTGTTCTTCCCACTCCTTGTAGAGTCAGGAAATCAAGACTGAGAGATAGAAAGTAACACAAAGTCACTCAGAGAGTCATGAGCAGAATTGTCAGATCTCCCCACACTCAGATTTACAAACTAGGTTCCTTCTTAGCCGGCCGAACTTTTTTTCTCCTGTTCAGCAGTTCAAGACAGGTCAGAACTCATAAAGAGGGAGATACAGCTCTTTTCAGGTTGATCTGGGAGGTAAAGAAAAATTTCTAAGTTGTGCTTGAGAAAGGGTGCTGGGATGATCATCCCCAGAAGTGATCGGTCTAAAAGTTATTTCTGTTGCCCTGTGTAATATTAATGGGAGTCAAAGATCTTCCTCACCCATTAATAGGCCTCAAGTAGAGCCCAACAAGAGCATCTTGATTGGGGGAGGCTTGTTTTTCAGGAAGGCCCCCACCTTTTGTTACTCTGTAATCAGGCAGTGGGTCACAAGGGTTATGGTGCCCTCAAATGCTGAAGATGTGTGTATATAAATACTCTGAGGTTAGCATTTTGTTTTGAGACTCACTCATTAGAAGAGTATTTGTATGATTTGGTCAGATGAGACTCTGGGTAGCCATTAAGGAGTACCCCCTTCCCCCTTAGAAAACCCAGATGTTGGTGCTTCTCTTTCTGGTAATTATGCATGTATAGCTTTGGTCAGACAGCTAGAAGCCCTGCCTGTTTATTTGTGTTATTTTCTCTGTATTTTTTTCTGCTTGTAATTTCTGTTTGTATTTTCTATGAAGTTCGGGGTGCTTAATTTTTCCCCTGAACTAAGTGAATTATACACACACACACACACACACACACACACACATTACTTGCTGTTACACCTTCCTATGTGGTGCATTACTGTTTATTTCCAGTTGGAATCTGCTGATTCTTCTGAGAAAATCTGGCTTTTCACTTCTTGATCACATCCCAATTGAGATGGATTTTTGTTGTTGTTGTTCTTGACTTTCTGCATTTCTGGTCACTTAACTACCTTCTAGACTATCCATAAGCTTCTTAGGAATGGTGGAGTATGTTTGAGGATGGGAGGAATAGAGGAGACAGTATTGCTCAGCCTAAGCCCAAGCTGCTTCGCACGATCTTGTTGGCTGTCTCTCCATTTCCAACTTGAGTCTGAGAGAGTAGTGGGGTCAGGGATGGACAGGTGAGTCAGCTTCCCAGTATCCCCTGATTTAAGTCCTTGGGAGTGGGAAACTTTCTGTGAAGGGGTACAGATTCCCAGGACACCAAACAAACCTTTTTCCAAATGCAAGTAGAAATACTCACTCCAAAGCCAAAGAGGAAGGCTTTGTGAACTATAGTTCTTCAATAGCAGAAGGTTCTTTCTAT
The DNA here is from genome assembly GCA_028646575.1 of Pseudocheirus occidentalis. Classification (NCBI taxonomy): domain Eukaryota; kingdom Metazoa; phylum Chordata; class Mammalia; order Diprotodontia; family Pseudocheiridae; genus Pseudocheirus; species Pseudocheirus occidentalis. Next base: position 85,843,219 of record CM053593.1, read on the forward strand.
TCATGTGGGTGTTAAAAACTGGAAGGGATTTATGGGACCATCTAGTTCAACCTTTCTCATTTTACACCTGAGGAAATGGTGGCCTCAGAAGATGAAGAGACTTTCCCAAGATCACACAGAAGGTAAACATTAGAGTTAGAATTTGGTCCCAGATCCTCTGATTCGAGTCAGAACTCTTACCCTTGGACTATACTACTTTTCTCCTCTCTCCTCTTTCACCTTCTCGTTCAAACACCCATTAACTATATTTCCATCCACCTATTTGTCTATTTATCTATCCACCTATCCATCTCTCTCCATTCATTTATCCATCTCCATTTTTCTTTCTCTCTACCTCTTACCTATCTTCACTCATAATGACATAAATAAGACTTTGGGTTCTCTAAGACTATGTCAGCAAAATACAAGTTTTGGTCAGTCCTACCATGCTGGAAAAAGCTTTGAGAACAGGCCTGTTGATGAACCCTTTGCATCTTTGGAGAGCCACCTAAGATGAGAGGCTCATGACCAGAAGGTTGCCTCTAGATATAGATTTTTTTGGGGGCACAGCAATGCAGTCAAACTGGTCTTCTTACTATTCCTCACACATGGTACCCCATTTCCCTTCTTTGTGCTTTTTTCAAAGACTACATACTCTATACCTAGAATATACTTCCTGTCAACCTCCAGCTCTCAAAATGCCTAATTTCCTTCTTGAATTAATACAGATGCTATTTTCTACAGGAGGCTTTGCCTGGTCCTTCTTACTACCAGTGACTCCTCTCTATTTGCAAGGTAATGCACGTATTACATGTGTTTTATGCATTTTTGTGTATGCACATGTTTGCCGTTCTTGCTGTAAGGTTCCTGAGGGCAAGAACTACTTCACTTTTGTCTTTATATTTCTAGTGCATAGCACAGAGTTTGATATGTAGTAGATATTTAGTGTTTGTTGGTTGTTTGATAGATAGGGAGGTTAGGGAAGATTGGCCAATGGGAGACTCATCCTTAGGAATATGTGCAAATATTGATGAGCCTTCCTCTGAAAGTGCATAATAATGTATAAAGGAGGGTCTTGTTCTTTATTTCAGAGGATGTATAGGTATTTTCTGTCTGTTTCCTATCAGCTTATTGTGTGATGATTAAAAAAATATCTTTGAACTCTCCATGTCTCATTAGGCTTCAATTCCCACTCTTCCATTATACCCCAGAAAACTCTTCATCCTAGAAGATCACTTCAGCCCAGGAATTCACACTTCAGAAGTACCCTCAGCTCCTGTGACTCCTCCTAGATCAGGGCCATCTCCACTTGTCCTGATGGTGTCTTGCCACTGAACCTGGATAGCTCTGGAGAAGAAAGTGAGGCTGGTGACTTTGCACAGCCCTGCCTCACTTAAATCCAATTTACTTAGATGTCATGGCTTCGCCTCCCTGATGTCATGGTCCTTTTCAGGAACAAAGGATAAACAACAATCCTCTTAGAACTTTAAAGAGGGCACCCAGGCCAATCATCTCTTAATTTCTCTCCAGGCTGCATTCCAGACTTCTCCATCATGCCCTAATTAGAATGTAAGCTCCATGAGGGCAGGAACTAACTTTTTTTTGCTTCTATTTATATTACCGGTGCTTAGTACAAAGTAGTAACTTAATAATGCTTATTGAGTGATTGACTGAGCTGGGTGTGCATATAAAAGGCACAAACAGACAATTTCTTTCGTTTCCTTGGTGATATTTGATGGAGGAGGACAAGTTGCTGTGGATTTCCTAGTAAGGAAGGGATATTCTTTCTGCCTCTTTTATATTAATTCTTTCCTGATCTTAGATAAATGGGCAGTGGAGATGGGTGGGCCAGATTGTGATTCCATGAGTTTCAAAGGGTTAGAAGAGGCACCCAAGATTTAGTACCTGGAGTCCACTTATAGCTTAAGTCTGCTTATAGCTGCAGTAGCCTAGGCCAATGATAAGCCAGCTCTGAGGAGCAACCTGCTTGGCCCAGCTCAGTAGTGAATTGATCCAGCAGGAGAAACACTATGTTCTGCCAGCAAGGGAGCAACTTATGCATTGGCTATGCCAAACCCAGAAGTGAACAAATATGGTGGGTGGAATCTTTAGCAGCAACCACTTTTAGTTTGAGTCTATCATCCCCAGAAACTGAAGCATTAAGGGGAGAGCATGTTTTCATTTTTCAGTTCTAGCAATATGGTCTGACCTTAAGGGTTTACCTTCCCACTGTAGACAGTGCTGAATCCAGCCAGAGTCACTAAGTGCAGATCTGACCATATTGCCCCTGAATTCAATAAACTCTAATGGCTCTCTGTTATCTCCAGGATCAAATATACAATCCTCTCTTTGGCTTTTACAACCTGGCCCCTCCCGGGCTATCTACCATTCTTCCTCTTTGCTTCCCTGCACATAGTGTGGGAGCCAGGGATACCTGCCTGCTGGTGGTTCCTCATATGAGACACGCCATCTCCTGACTGTGCGTTTTCACTGGCTGTCCCCCATCCCTGAAATGAGCTCCCTCCACACTTCTGACTCCTGGCTTCCTTCTTTCAAGTCCTAGCTAAAATCCCACCTTCAGCCAGAAGCCATTCCCAGTTCTATCTTTGATGCTTCCCTCTGAATCCAACTTTATTATACCCCGCATGCATCTATAGAAGACCTATACAGTTGTTTGCATGTTGTCCAACCCAAAGACTGTGAGACGCCTCAGGGCAGGAATTGTTCTTGCCTATGTCTGTGTCATGAGAGCATAACACAGTGCCTGGCACATGGTAAATACTTAATAAATTAAATGCTGGTTGTTGACAGACTATATATATATGTGTACACACACACTCACACACATAATTACAGCTAGCATTTATATAGTTCCTACTATTTGCAAGTCATTGGGTTAAACTCTTCTTACAAATCATTTCTTTTGAGCCTTACAACAACCCTGGGAGGTAGGTACTATTATTTTAGAGTTGAGGAAACTGAGGCAAAGGTTAAGTGACTTGTCCAGGATCATACAGCTAGTAAATGTCTTAGATGGAATTTGAACTCAGACCTTAGTGACTCCAGGTCCAGCATTCTACTCACTGTGCCACTTAGCTGCCAATATCCCTTTTTAAAAGTCAGTTGATGAATTTATATTGACAAGAAATTGATCAATTAATTACATGATATTGATATTAAGTGGTGATTCCTATTGGGGAAATGGAAGCTGGTGATTCCCACCTCCTAGGGATTCCTCTCTCCCAGAATCCTGAGGGGCAGCAGTAGCTATACTCTTGAGACTCAATCTTCCAGTGCAAGTCTCTGGTTGAAAGAGTAATTCCTGATGTGCCACAGGAATAAGGACAGGGATGCCGTCTCCAGGTCCTTCGATGATGACGTCATGACTCCTTGAAATATCAAAGCCACAGACCTATATACACAGAGCCTGATTTGGGCTTTTGAAAGCCTGCCCAGCCTTCAACACCGAGCCTAAGCAGCTCTGCAAATATCATGTCATTCTTAGTGCTTCACCCTTCTTCACTGGAAATGATCTCTCTCTCTTTTGAATTGCTCTGCCCCCAACTTTCTTTCTAACTGGTGGCACTTCTTACACATAGTCTTTTATTACAAACATCAGATTCACCTTCCTAATTCAGTGTGATTCTATTTAAAAGCCCTTAAGAGGATGCTATGCAAGACTGAGAAGCAGAGTTCCCTAATGGGTAGGGCGCCATCCTGTGAGTCAAAGACTTGGGTTGAAATCCTAGCTCTGTAATCCTGGGGAAATTACTAAACCCCTCTGGGCTCGGGGCAACTCTCCAGGTCCCTAAATTATGGAGCAGGATTGCTCCTCTGCATTGGTAAAGGGAATTTCCACATCAGAAGTTTTGTAAACTCATGAAATCACAGGTCTGGACCTCCCTCTAAAAATTATCCTAGACATTAGACAAAGAGAAAAACAAACCCGTGCCTTCCTCTAAGGATTTACCTTCTCCCTATAGATAGAAGTCACTAAAATCTGAGATCAGATCCTGCTTCAAACTGTGTGTCCCTGGACAAGTCACTTAGCCTTTGTCTGCCTCAGTTTCCTTATCCATAAAATAGGTGATAATAGTAGCACCTACCTCCCAGGCTTATTGTAAAGATAAAATAAGATAATAATTGTAATGTGCTTGGCAAACCCTAAAAATCTATAGAAATGCCATGATGGTGATGATGATGATGATGAAGAGGATGATGATCATGATGTGACCTGTACTGGGATAATTATATAGCAAATAATGTTCATTGTTTGTCCTTCGTTCTCTGAAAAGGACCAACACATCAAGGGAGGTGATGTCATGACTTGGAAATGAATCGGGTTTAAGTGAGGGAGGGCTAATTTCAAAAGAGACAGAGCCGATCTGGAAGGATCAGGAGAGGTCTGATAGAGGAGGTGATGCCCAAGCTGTATTCTGAAGGCAGCTGTGAAGGTGAAGGTGAAAGGGGAGTGCATGAGAGGGATGGTCGTACCATATGCGTAAAGGCAGAAAGGGGAGATGCCGCGTCATATATGGGAAACAAATAACAGTGAGTCGAACTAGACTGGAGAGAGTGTGAGAGGGATGGAAGATGGGGACCAGGTTGTGGGAGGATTTAAGTCCCAAACTGATAAGCCTGGTGGCAACAGGGGACCGCCGAATCTTCTTGGGTACTGGAGGAACGAGGTTGGAACTGTACTTTAGGAACATTATTTGGGCCGCAGTGTAGAATACGGAATGCATGGAGGAGAAACCAGGAGCAGGGACCCCAATTAGGAGGCTATGGCAGTAGTTCAGTTAAGAGGCCTTGAAGGTCTGGACTAGAGAAGACAACAGAGGCCAGGCTCTGACTGATGACAAAATAAGTCTGCATTCCACATAAGCGTTGCATCTTTATATGGTGCATTGCACTGTTGAGATCCTACCAGGTAGAAATTCAGTAGATGAGATAACTGAGGTATAGTTAGTGACAGAATAGGGACTGGAACTCAGGTCTCTAATGTTCTTTCTACTAGGGCACAGAGCCTAGAGTGTACTTCAACTGACGTCCAGGTGTATGGGGGAGGAGAGAAGTCAGCCTAGTATTGACAACCAGGTGCTGAGAATCCTCAAAGAATCTGAGATGCATGGACATATACAGATCTTGTCATACTGTTGTGCTCAAAAATTTTCATTGACTCTATCGTCTTCTAAATTCGAACTACTTCCCCTGGCATTCAAGGCCTTATGTTCCTGGTATCGTTCTCCCTTTCCAGCCTCTTTTCATATTTCCCTCCCCCACTCTTGTCCGTGTCCTCTAGGATCCAGCCAAACAGGTTTATCCTCTGTCCCTCAAATTACCATGCACCACCCTATCTCCATGACTTTGTCCATGATATTCTTTATGTAGGTAATTCCCTCCCTCCCTATCTTCTCCTGTTTAATTCTTATTTAGCCTCTAAAACCAGATTCAAATGCCCCTTTGTTATCCAGGAAGCCTTCCCTGATTCTCCCAGACAGTCATCATCTCTCCCTCCCAATGTGACACAGCACTTTCTTTTGTGACTTTCTAATGCATGGATTACCTAATACTGTGTATTATAGGTTAAATTAGGACTTGTGTCTTATGCCCCTACTGGACTATGTGTTCCACAAGGGCACAGACCCAAACTTTTCGTCCCCTGTCATAATTCCCTTTGCTCACAGATTTAAAAATATTTGTTGAATAAATGGATAAACAAAATGAATGAATCTGCCAAAATTAGCTTATTGAGTACAACCTGCACGGAGGTCTCTTGAGGGAAAAAGATGTGTGTCTGTGAGGGAATTTCCATCCCAATGTCCACAGTTCTCACATCTCCCCATTAACAAATATTGATGTCTTTAGGACTGAAGCTCTCTTCTGACAAAAAGGACTTAAGCTATGGGGAAATGGCTTTGACCTTGAACCTGGCCCTGCATCAAGTCTAGAAAGGATTGCTTCATTTCCTGAGGTTGAGAAACGCCCGCCTCTTTACCAGCTCCTGTTTCACATTCAAGGCAGAGAGAAAAAGTCATTTGTCCCATTAAGCCGTTCAGAGGAAGGGGTGCTGAGCCGGCTCCTGCCTGGGAGGGAGGGAGAGGCCTCCTCCAGGAAGCCTGCTTCTCCCTCCTCTTCCTCACTCCTTTACCACACGTTTTCACAACTGCAATGGCTACAGCTGCAAGCCACAGCTTGTCTCATCCCATCCGGCACTCTTCCCCCATGCCTCGTTCTCTAGGGGGCCCTGTGGACACAGGCAGCAGAAACCCCTTTTTCCAGTATTTGTGAATCTGGCCCCAATCAGATTCCAGATTTATTTCCTCACTCTTCCTCCACATGTAGCCAGTGTTCCAGGCAAACTGGGCCTCTGACTGTGCGCCTCATTCTTCCCCACCTCCCATTCTTTGCTTTTGTTGGTCGCCCTGCCTGTATTGCCCTTACCCTCCATCTTATTTTATGGATATCCTCTGCATTCTCCGAGGTCCAGCTCAAATGCCCCTTCCAGGAAGACTTCACTTATCACCCCAGCTGAAAGTGACTTCTCCCTCCTTTGAACTCTTATAACACTGAATTTATACCATTCCTACAGCACTTACACATGCTGCCTTGTATTGGAGTTATTTGTGTCCCTATAGGTGATAGAGATGCTGATGATAACAAGTTGCATCAGGACTCCTTCCTTCCTTCCTTCCTTCCTTCCTTCCTTCTTTCCCTCCTTTTCTTACTTCATCTCTGTTTCTCCCTTTGTCTCCCTTTTTCTTTTCTTTTTTTCCTCCTTCCTTTTTTGTCTTTCCTTCTTACTTCTTTCCCTCTCTTTCTTTTTTGGAGGCACTCGGGATTAAGTGATTTGCCCGGGGACCCCACAGCTAGTAATTTAAACTCAGGTCCTCTTGACTCCAGAATTGGTGCTCTATTCATTGCACCACTGAGCTACTCCAGGACCATCTTTCTAGAACTGGAATAGACCTTTCCCATAAGCTCTTTAGGAGCAAAACCTATGACATATGCTCTCTGTGCTACTACACTGTACCTTGCACATAGGGCTTCAATAATATTTGCAGAACGAGTGAATTGGTTAATACAACAATGAAATGTAGCTCTTGGCTGGCTTTTATCTAGACTCCAGGGTCATATCCTTCTCTTCCTGCTACTGTGACCCACAGAATAATTTCTCCCTTTGCTGGACTGCTATGGACATCTCATACAATGGAACCTCTGAAAGGAGCAGTCTTAGAGCTAGGATTGTCATTGAAATTAATGAATGAAATTAATGAATTAATAATCATTGAAAAGCTAAAGAGCTTTTCAAAAGTCAGGCTAAGAGGAGCCAAACAAAACTCTGAGTCCCAAAGTCCAAATGAACAGTACTACCTGAGAAGGATGTATAGTAGCTGACCTCAGTAATTCTTCAGTACTCCCTAAATATCACCCCCTCTGCCCCCACCTTCTGTTCTACTTTTCTCCCTCTTCTTCTCTATGGCTTGTCTTCCTGTTTGTCTTGGTGTTTAATTAATTTTCCTTTTTCCCTTGTATATTAGGAGCAAAAAATTTCCTAGGTCCCTGCCATGCAGGCTGGACTAGCTTTTCCTAAGACTCTACCCCATACCCTTAGAATGGGCCTGAAACCATTTTGATTTTGAGTACAGGACTCAGGCCTCCTCATGCCTCCCCCTGCAAATAAATATTGGTAATATTAATTAAATAAGGTTTTATGTTTCCAATTCTTAAATTTATAATCAGGTAACTTTTATGTGTCTTTTAAGAAAAAAGAAGTGAAGTTAATTTCTTTTTTCTTTGGTATGACCCTGTAATATATACTATATCTTTCAGGAGGTGGAAAGGGAAG
>CM053593.1:85851546-85868477 GCA_028646575.1 Pseudocheirus occidentalis
TGGCTGAACAAGTTGTGGTTTATGAATGTAATGCAATACTATTGTGCTATAAGAAATGGGAAGGAGATGGACTTCATAATTACCTGGAGTGGCTTATACAAATTGATGCTAAGTGAGAAGAGCAGAACCAGGAAAAATTTGTACACAGTCACAGACACATCGTATATGTAAGGACCAACCTTGATAAACTGGACTCTTCTCAGCGTCGCACAGTTAAAAGACAACTCTACAAGTCTCAGGATGGAAGGAGATGTCTACATTCAGAGAAAGATCTAGAAAGACCAGAGTTTAAAAGGAGACTGAAGCAGTACATGCTATCATTCTTTTTCATATTTGATTTTCTTTCTTTTTTCCCATTGTTCAGTTCATTGGTTACAACCCTTCTATACAACCAGACTATTGTACAATGTGAAAGTATTTGCAGATCCTATATATCACTGCATGCCACCATGGGTGGGGGAGAGGGTGAAAGGAAGGGAGAAAATTTGAAACTCAAAGGATTGTGGAATTGAATCTTGTAAAATAAAAGTAAATAAGTCAATGGAAAAAAAGTTATTAATTTTGTGTCATTAACCCTTTGGGCATTCTAGTGAAGCCTACAGACTCCTTAGAATAACAGTAGTTGCCACATTCATAACTGAGGGGAATGAGAAATTTCAGTTAGAGCTTAGTGGAAAAAAATGTAATTTTTTTTTTCATCCAAGTTCATGGATCACCCAGAGTCTATCCACGAACCTCTTGAAAGCATATGGAGCTCAAGTTAAGAATCCCTGCTTAAAACATTTTTGCCCAGATTTGAACAGACTATTCCATATGGGTAGACTGAAGAACAGACAATCACCTACCTTGTTCAGAACGTTCTACTATAGTTAATCCACCTGAGATGACATTAGCTTTTGAGACAACTGAATCAAACTGAGCTACACAGTTAAAACCTCCAGATCTTTTCTGATGATGACATGTCCCATTCATCTGATTTTTTTTCCCTGACTACAGGACTTTCCATTTAAATTTCACATCAACTGATTCAGTCCATCTTTTCAACTTGTTGAAATTATTTAAAATCTTGATTCTGATGCCCAACACATCAGCTATTCCTCCTATCTTCATGTCATCAGAAAAAATAATAAAAATTAATTGCATCCCAGCCATTCATAAAAATGCTAAATAGAAAAAACCAGAGGACTTGGGGGTCAGTGACTATTGTTTCAGTTTTACTAATTACATTGGCCCTGGGCACATTGCTTAACTTCTCTAGGAGGGAAGAAGGAAGAAAATAAACATTTATTAAATACCTACTCTGTGCTAGGCACTATGTTAAGCCCTTTAGAAACATCTGATCCTTGGTACCATATCTCACTGGTCATATTGGCTAAGATGACAAATAAGGAAAATGACAAATGCTGGAGAGGATGTGGAAAAATTGGAACACTAATTCATTGTTGGTGGAGTTGTGAACTGATTCAACCTTTCTGGAGAGCAATCTGGAACTATGCCCAAAGGGCTATAAATAATTGCATACCCTTTGACCCAGTAATACCACTTCTAGGGCTGTATCCCAAAGAGATCATAGAAGTGGGAGGAAGACCCATATGTACAAAAAATATTTATAGCAGCTTTTTTTGTGGTGGCAAAGAATTGGAAATTAAGGGGATGCCCATCAATTGCAGAATGGCTAAACAAGTTGTGGTATATGAATGTAATGGAATACTATTGTGCTATAAGAAATAGGGAGGAGATGGTCTTCATATTCACCTGGACAGGCTTATGCAAACTGATGCAGAGTGAGATGAGCAGAACCAGGAGAAATCTGTACACAATTACAGACACGACGTATGTGTGATGACCAGCTTTGATAGAGTGGACTTCTCTCAGCAATGCAAGCTTATAAGACAACTCCAAAAGACTCATTATGGAAAGGGATGTCTACATGCAGAGGAACAACTAGAAAGAACTAAAAAGAACAGAGTTTGAATGCAGATTGAAGCAAACTACCTGCTCTCTTTCTTTTTCTTGTTTGGCTTGGTTTCCTCTTTCCCACTGTTCATTCCATCAGTTACAATTCTTCTTTATAACCTGACTAATGTCTAATGTGAAAGTATTTGCAGATCCTATACTTGATTGCATACCACCATGGGGTGCAGGGGGGAAGGAAGAAGAGGGAGGGGAAGAAAATTTGAAACTCAAGCGATTATGGAACTGAATCTTGTAAACTAAAAGTAAACAAACAAATTAATAAAGACAAAAAGCCTGCGAGATAGGCACTATTATCTCCATTTTATAGTTGAAAAAACAAGGAAAACAGAAGTTAAATGACTTGCCCAGGATCACACAACTAGTGAGTGTCCAAGATCAGTTCTGAACTCAGGTAGCTCCGACTCTGGGCCCAGCACCCAGCACCCCCACTTAGCTTCCTCCAAACCACCTCAGTTTCCCTATCCATAAAATGATAAAGGATGGATTACACAACCTCTGGGGTCCCTTCCAGATCTAATAATCTATGACTTTAAGATTCCACGAAGAAGACAGGAAGAGACACTTGGCCTCCTACAAGGGACTTTCCAGGCAAGGGTGATATCTCCTATCACTTGGTAGGTAAAGAAGAATATAATCAAGGCATGTATGGTGGGCACAAGCTATGCCAACTATATTGTCAACTCAGGGAGTGTGCCTGGGCAGTTTCACGCAAAGTAATGCTGTTGATAATGTGGTCAACATCTTAAAAAATTCAACATTCAAGCGTTAGCACTTTTAGATTTCATTAGATAGCAGAGGGGTGAATGAGATAGAGGGAGTGCCCCCATCAATGAGATCATGGATTCACTCAATCACTGAAACATCTGTTTCTCCGTACTGTGAGAATAGGTAAAATGGCCTTAAACAGTATCCTGTATTCTATTCTGGATTCATGCTAGCCTTGTTCTTTTCTTTTTCTGTATAGTTTTCTAGCCAAGCAGCCATTTGGCTGAGTATTGGGAACAGAACTCTGAGTTCATGAAATATGTATGAGCAGGGGATCCATCTTTGTAGGCCACCACAATTAAACCACATTGAACCTCGAAGTTATAGTTGGCATCATGGTTAATGGCTCCAACATATGCTACCACGAATAAAGCATTGTCAAATGTGTTTCACATAGATGGTTTTGGTTTCTCTGTTGTCTTCCGATCAGTTTACCCCATACATTCAGCTACATAGTCCATTAGGCCCAGGTACTTATTGATCTCGTGCTAAGCTGCACTTTCTAGAGCTTTTACTCCGCTTATGTCTTTTAAGACATGCTAGACACTTGCTACATAGCCAGGGTTAAAAGGGTTTTTTTTTTTTCCATCTAATTCCTTTAATTGCTCTGGGCAATTAATGGCTTTTAAATATCTCCAGGTTTCTAGGATCTAGGATATGTAGAAGGAAGACATCTTAAGGGAGTTCTCATCTAACCAACTCATTTTATAATTGAGGAAATAAACTCAAAGAAGTTAAATAACCTGACTTGGCATCAGTTCTAAGCATAATATCTTGTACACAGTAATTGCTTAATCAAGGCATGTTGAATTGGATTGCACAAAGCTGTACAGAACATAGAGCTGTGCCTGTAATTTCAAACAATGTCTCCTCACTCTGAAATCCAGTAACATTTTTCCATTGCATAATTCTGTCCTCTAAAAATCCAAAGGGATCTGAGTTCAAATCTTAACCTTTGACTCTTTCTCTCTCTATGACCATTATGAGCCACAGGACATAGACTCCAATACTGGCACTTTCTTGTTTGACCTGGGGTAGTTCATTGACCATTCTGAGTCTCAGTTGCATCACTTGAAAAAGGATAAGAATACTTTCACTGCCGACCTCACAGTGTTCTTGGGAGCAAAGTGCTTTCCAAATCTTAATGTGTTATAGAACGGAATTACTAATAGCTGAGGATTTTATAATGTATCCCAACTCTCAGGGGACTTTTGAATTCACCAACTGGAAGTTATGAAACTCTAATGGTAGAATTTTAACAGAGGTGCAAAAAGTCTGACTGCAGAAGTAGTTAGGCTTAGGTCATTGTATATATATATATATATTCTTTTTAGATGTGCATACTGACCATTCCTTGGCTATCCATAAATAATGCCTCTCCTATTTGGGTCCTTGGCAGGAATGGGTTAGAGTCAACTTGTATAGGCTCTCAGGAATCAATTCTTACATTTTAAATGTGAGCATTTACACCTTGGAAGTCTACAAATACTGGTGTGATTCATTGTTCTGTTACTTGTCTAGACTTTAAAAAGTAATGGAGAAAATATTATAATGCAGGTTAAACCTAAAATGCATCCTGAGAAGATTTTTTCCTTTTTTTCTTCCCTTTTTCCTTCATCCCCTATACCCCAACATTCTTCTCTCACTCCCATCCATATCACATTCCTTAGATGTGAGTGTTCCCCAATGTTCTGTCTTAGGCCCACTTCTCTTCTTTCTCTGCACGTACATTCAATGACATTTACATCCTTCCCTTTCTTCAGACCTCAATTCTGATGTCATACACTCCCTAAATTTTTTTGTGGATTTCTCCAACCCCTTCCATTCTATCCTTGGTCCCCTACTTGAAATGCTCCCTCTATTCTGAATTTCTTTCTATTACTTTGCCTGGATCCCACCTTTGTCCTTTTCATCAGACTGCCCCTTACGTCATGGTTATTTGTATCCAAATTTATGAGACCTATGTCTTCTGAGTAGGCACAGACTCACTGGACTAGATCTTTCACAAGATTTGGGGGCAGAGAGCTGTGAAGGATCTTGAATATCACAGGCCCACCTACAATGTATGAGGCACAGGATCAAAGGCTGTCTCTCTGAACAGAGGAGGATTTGAAATTAGAGCGGCAGAGGATTATGGTCTCTGGGTCTCATCTGTTCTTGGCCCGTTGGGGTGACCCAAGCAGCCACTCGGCTAAGGTAATGGGCAGCGAGAATCATGCTCCAGGGAAGCTTTGCCTTCAGCTGAGATTCCTGTCTAAGGAAGTCATGATACCAGCTTTAGCATTTGGCAGTTCTAAGTCTGAGATCCCCGCTTCAGTTCTAAAGGTACAATAAAGATTTTCCAAGGATCTTCTTTGAATAAATGAGATAATCTTCTTCTAATTGTGTTGGAAAGGGAGAAGGGATATTTGGGATTCAGGGAGACTGCCTCTAACAAGCTTGGGTGTCACTCCCATGGGGCAGATAACAATTGGATTCAGGATGAGAAGCTGGAATACTGGTTTATTGTAGCAATATAAGGGAGAGAGTGTAAAGCGGGGACATTAACTTTAATTGTCATTAATTAACATTAATTGTCATTAACTTGCTATACTTTTTAATTAAATGATGTTTGCTTTGAGCTGGTAATCTTCTTCCTCTGTTTGGTCTGATAAAAGGAACCTTGATGGGGGCTCCTAAGTTGTGGATATTGTCCCAAAGCAAGCCTTGAACCTGTGCTAGCCTTCAGGTGGGCTGAATTAAACATGTTTTTATCAGCCTTTGCACTGCCTTGTGTTTCATTTTTACATCTGTAGATCATGTCTTTAGCAGATAATTAATAAATGTGTGTGTTTAACTGAATTGTTGGATTGAACAATAAAGAATTAAATATTAATTGTAAAGAACTTTTGAAATTATCTAATGACTTGACTAAAATCACAGTGTCAGAAGTGTGGTTCCAACATGGGGCTTCTGACTTTTGGTCCAGGACTTTTTTTTTTTTTTTGCTTTTTGGAGGGCAGTTGGGGTTAAGTGACTTGCCCAAGGTCACACGGCTAGTTTTTGTGTTAAGTGTCTGAGGCCGGATTTGAACTCAGGTCCTCCTGACTCCAGGGCCAGTGCTCTATTCACTGCACCACCTAGCCACCCTGGTCCAGGACTTTTTCTACTGGGACACAGGTATCTTCATTAAGATTCCACTATTAGGTTTTTCGTGGAATAATCCTCAGGATATCTTTCCTTATATAGAATTATGCTAAGCGACTAAAATGTCCTTATTCTTTTTTACCCAGAGAACTCACTACTAAGTATATACCACAAGAAGGTCAAAGATTGAATGATCTCATATATACCAAAATATCTATAGGAAATTTTTTTAGTAGCAAAGAACTAAGGAGAAAGTAGGTGCCCATCAATTTGGGAATGGCTAAACAAAAATGTAGTGCCCAAATGTAATGGAATATGACTGCACCGAAAAAAAAAGATAGATTATAAAGGAGAATGGAAAGATTTACATGACTTGATGCAGAAGTAATACATGAGCAGAACCAGGGAAACAATATGATTACAACATCAAAACTAAATGCTACATAATTATAATGCCCAAATTTGGCCCTAAAGAAGGGATACAAGAATATATCTTCCTCCCATCTTTGCAGGAGTAGGGGAATATAATTGTGGAACACAATTTTCCTATTATTGTCAAGGGCACCGCTATCCTTCTAGCTACCTGGGTTCAGAACGTTGGTTACCTTCTTGACTCCTTATTCTTATTTATCCCACTTAAACAATCAATTGTTAAATCTTATTTCTACCTTCACAAAATCTCTTATGTATGTCTCCTTCTTTACATTCACACAGCTACCACCGTAAGTCAGGCTTTCATTGACCCTCAGCTGGAATAGCCCTCTAACTGGGCTCCCTGCCTTATCTTCTCCCACTCCAATCCATCTTCCAAACAGCTGCCAAAATGATTTCCCCAAAACACATGTCACCTCCCAACTCAAACTCCAGTGGTGCCCTATCATGTCTACAAAGATAGCATTTAAAGCCCTCTACAACCTGGTTCCTTCCTAAGTCTTCAGTCTTCACACATATTTGTCCCCTCTATACAGTCTATGATTCAACCACTCTAGTGTACTTGGTGTTCCTCACATACTATTAATACTCCCTCTCTCCTCCCCATGCCTTTCACTGGTTGTTCGCCATGCCATGGGGGCTCTCCATCCTCCCTCAGCTCAAGCACTACTTTCTACAGGAGAATTTTCCTGGAATCCCCACAGCGGCTTGCCCCTTTCCATCCAAGGTTACTTCACGTTTGTGTTGTATGTGTATTGTATGTACTTCTCTCCCCTGTTTGAGAGGATGGATGCTTTTGTTTTCCTATCTCCGCTCCCCTCCCCAGTTTAGCACAGTGCCTAGCATATAGTAGACAAAAAATGCTTGTTGTTTGATTGACTGAACATAATGTTGGACTTGGTTGATGTTGGTTAGATTTGTAATATGTTTTCTTTCTTATTCTTTGTTCTAAGAAATGTCTCTCTGGGAGGGAGATGGAGAGGGATATATTTGGAAATTAAGATGATTTAAAAATAAGATACTAATAAAAAAAGCTTTTAAATGAGCCCTTCCTTATGATTAATTCAACTCTCTGGCTCCAAGCAAACATTTGTACTGGTTTTCCCTCATGCCCAGAATACTCTTCCTTCTCCTCTCCATCTCTCGGCTTCCCTGGCTTCCTTCAAGAGCCAACTACAATCTCACCTTCTACAGGAAACCTTTCCCCATTCCCTTAATGGTAGTGCCTTCCTTCTGTTAGCATTCTAACTTATCCCAGCAACCAGATGGTATAGTGGATAACATGCTGGTCAAGTCCAGCCTCAGGCACTTACTTAGCTATGTGACCCTGTGCAAATCATTTAAATTCTCTTGGCCTGTTTTCTTATCTGGAAGGGAGGATAATACAAGCACCTACCTCCCAACATTGTTGTGTGCATTGAAAGAACACTCAGCACAGTGCTTTGCACTATATAAATGTTAGCCATTACTATCATCATCATTATGGTTAGAATTGTACATAGCTGTTTCCATGTTGTCTCCCTCATTAGACTGTGAACTTTTTGAGAGCAGGGATTGTCTTTTACTTTTCTTTCTATCCTCAGCATTTAGCACAAAGTAGGTGCTTAATAAATGTTTATTGACTTACTGACATGTAAACCACGTTTTCTCTATTTTAGTGCATTTGTGGATGCCTTGAGAGACATTTTTTCTTTTTAAATTATTTTTAATTTTTGTGGAGGGGGGAAGACAAGGCAATTGGGGTTAAGTGACTTGCCCAAGGTCACACAGTTAGTGTGTCAAGTGTCTGGGGCCAAATTTGAAGTCAGGTCCTCCTAACTCCAGGGCTGGTGCTCTATTCACTGTGCCACCTGTATGCCCTAAGACATTTCTTCTAATTCTACCGAAGACAATATTCATATAATAATGGAATCTGAAAGCTGAAAGGGATTTCAGAGGCCTTCTAGTCTAGGGCTTCTTAAATTTTTTCCACTGGCAACCCCTTCAGTACTTCTTAAACTGTGGGTCAAGATTGCAACCCACAGATTAAAAAGCACTGCAGAGTTTTCAGAAGAAGAAATTAAAGCCATCTATAGTCATATAAAAAAATTCTCTAAATCACTATTTATTAGACAGGTGCAAATCAAAACAACTCTGAGGTACCACCTCACACCTATCAGATTGGCTAACAGGAAATAACATGTTGGAGAAGATGTGGGAAAATTGGAACACTAATACATTGTTGGTAGAGTTGTGAATTGATCCAACCGTTCTGGAAAGCAATTTGGAACTATGCCCAAAGTGCTATAAACTTGTGCATACCACTTCTAGGTCTGTATCCCAAAAAGATCATAAAAATGGGGAAATGGCCCACATATGCAAAGATATTTATAGCAGCTCTTTTTCTGTGGTAGCAAAGAACTGGAAATTGAGGGGATGCCCATTAGTTGGGGAATGGCTGAACAAGTTGTGGTCTATGAATGATGGAATACTATTGTGCTATAAGAAATGAAGAGCAAGAAGACTTCAGAAAAACCTGGAAAGACTTATATGAACTGATGCTGAGTGAAATGGGCAGAACCAGAACATTATATACAGTAACAGCCACGTTGTGCAGTATCTGAATTTGATAGACTTAGCTTTCCTCAGCAATGCAAGGATTTATGACAACTCCAAAAGACTCATGATGGTTAAATGCTATCCACATCCAGAGAAATGACTTTGAAGTTTGAATGCAGATGGAAGCATACTATTTGTTCTTCTTTTCTTTTGTTGTTTTGTTTTGTTTCTTCTTTCTCATAGTTCCTCCCATTAGTTCTAATTCTTCTTTACATCATGAGTTATATATGTTTGATATGAATGTATAAGTAGAGCCAATATCAGATTGCATACCATCTTAGGGAGGGTAAAGAAGAAGGTGGTGGAGAAAGTTCAAAACTCAAAATCTTATGTAAGTGAATGCCAAAAACTTAAAATAAGTAAATTATTACATAATAAGAAAAAAAAGAAGTGCCACAGTCTTGTCCAATCTCTTCCTGAATCAATCAATCAACAAGCATTTATTAAGAGTCTACTATGTGTCAGGCACTGAGTATACAAGGACAAAATAATGAAACTATTTTCCCCTAGAAGCTTCTTTTCTAGTGAGGGAGAATATGCACACGAATGTCTCTCTCTCTCTCTCTCTCTCTCTCTCTCTCTCTCTCTCTCTCTGTCTGTCTGTCTGTCTGTCTGTCTCTCTCTCTCTCTCTCTCTCTCTCTCACACACACACACACACACACACACACACAATGGGATTTTGGACAAGAGTCCCCTGTTTCCTCCTAAAAACCTCCAGTTAAGGGAAATCCACTACCTCTCAAAGCAGTCTCTTCCATCTCTGGACCACTCTAATTGTGAGAAAGCTTTTTTTTTTTTAGATTGAGCCAAAATCTACACAATGCTCTCATTGTCACGAGTTGTTATCCTCTGGGGCCAAGAAGAATAAGTGTAAGGTGCTGCCCATTCCATATGTGAACAGTTGGGTTATGAAAAGGAGTAGAGGAAAAGTGCTGAGATCCATTGGTGAAGGATATAAGACAGTGTCCTGTTATACACAAAGAATCTAGTTGCTAAAAAGCTTCAGAAAAAGAGCTTTTGTGGATGAAAAACTGATTTTAAAAGTCTATTTATGAAGAAGCACAATTTCTCAGATAAAATGTGAAGAAAGAGACAGACTGTTAGCAGCATGCAATCAAGTACCACCCCTTGGATGATGTACTAAGAGCCTGTGCTTAAAAGGAGAGTATTGATAGAGGTTGCAAGGTATCATAGTTTTTCAGTTTATTTTTGCAACTATTTTTTAGAGTTATCAAGGTTATAAGTTTCCAGATGGCAAACCAAATAATGGTTTGGAGACTTAAGGAATATTAAATAAGGGCTGTTGTGTTTATATGTGACAGTTAGATTTTGAGTTTCACCTCTTAAAGGAAAGATGAGTCACCTACCACCAGGAGGTTTAATTTAAAGTGTTAAAGGCAGTTAAGAAGCCAGCAGGAGAGTCAGTTGTCAAGAGTACTTAAGGTGCTGATTGAAAGAGAGGTATTGCTTTGTAGATTAGCTGAATAAAAAGCTAGAAAAATTGCTGGGAAGCTCAGAGTGGAACCTTGCTTTCTTTTGAGCTATTACCCTCTCTTGTCACCTCTCAGAGATTCTTGGTTGCTCTCCATTGCTCTCTATAGTTTAAAAGGGAGAAATAGAAGGGAAGAGGCTTGCTTTGCCACTTTTTTTTCTGTAAGAAGAGGTTTGGAACTGATCGAACAAAGAAGAATCCTGTTCATTGAAGAGCTGGCTGGGCTCACCTGCATTGCCCAAAGAGTCAACTTGAGGAGCTTTGTAGTTCTTTGACTTAAAAGAACTTTTTGCTACCACTGTAACATAATGCTTTCTCAGAACCATGTTGAGACTGATTTTTAGTAAAAGGACCTGTCCCTGCTTCATGGAATCAAGATAAGAGAGAAGATTTGCCTAGCAGGAGAATGAAGAGCTTCACCAAGGGAAAAACTAGAAGAGAAACAACTTCATGTGGTGTTGATTGTTCCTAAACATCAGTAGGCATCAAAGCCTGTAGTCTAGAATGTCAAGTTGTCCTGAGCATAAGGATTTCCCCAATTGTATGCCACCCTATTGGGTTTCTGTAAGAGTGTGCCTACTATTCTCCATCAACAATATGTGGGTTGTTGAGAATGTGACCCAGATCTATGGGCGGACTGTGATATTTTGCTTATTCTTATAAAAGGGCAATGAGATGACACAGTGAATAGAGTCAGGAGGACTCAAGTTCTAATTTGGCCTTAAAGACTTACTAGCTATGAGACCCCAGGCAAGTCACTTAACCCTATTTGCCTAAATTTCCTCATTTGTAAAATGAGCTAGAGAAGGAAATGGTAAATGACTCCAGTCTCTGCCAAGAAAGCCCCAAATGAGGTCACAAAGAGTTGGATACAAGTGAACAACAGCTTATTCTTGTATTTGCTTTACTAAAGCAATGGTAATATCACAATTCTTTCTGTTATCTTATTACTAAATCAGTGCTTTATGGTTAAGACCTAATGGTGTCATGGCTACTGATTTCATATAAACGGGAATCACATTGGTGGGGGCTCAAGATCTATAGTACTGAGTAGCAGCAGTATATCCTTCCATAATAAGATTACCCTGAAGACCCTAAGAAAGTTTGAATTATAGCTACATGAAGACAGTTCATGTCCAGGAACTCAAAACTTACCAGTTGAGAGCTAAAGTAATGGGCACTGTTGCTGAGCTGCACAAATCTAATCCTTCTTTCAGATGACAGCCTTTCAAATATTTGAAGATAGCTATTATATCCTCCCGCAGTCTCTTCTTTTCTAAGCTAAACACAGTAAGTGCAATTAACTGATTCTTCTGTGTCATAGGAGTTGAGAACAGTATCCTAACCTCCTGCCTGCCATGAAAGTTAGGCTAGTTTTTCCTTAAAAGATATTATAATCATCCTCAAGACTTGCTTGACTCACTTCCTGGTTTCTTAAAAATAAATAAACATAAGAAAATCCATTCCTTCTCTAATGTTTGGCTATTAGACCATGATGGGTAACTCAGAATTGGGGGGGCCTTCGCTCAATAGAATTAATTCAGGTTGTCCTCAATACATTCTTGTAGCATGGTCTTCTGATATAGCTAAGTAAATCTCTTTTTGTTAGTTGTTAAATAGCCTGTGAGCATCTTGTTTAATTTCAATATTGATCATAAACTCCCAGGGGACTGGCATGAGTCAGGCCCAGCCCATAACATCATTGTTTCCAATACTTTGGCCATCCTTGGTGTTCTTCATGTTTAATTCAGACTTTCCTCCAGATTGCCAAAGTCTTTTCTAAAATGCCACCTTCAGAACAGAACATAGTACTTTAGAATAACATGGTTCTGAGCATGGCAGTGTGTAATGGGACTAACATCTCCATGTTTCTGGACATTTTCTATTAATGACGACTCTGATTTAAAAGGAAGCGCGGCATTGTGGGTACACACCTGACCCTGAAGGGAGAGAATCCTTTATTTAAGTCCTGCCATTGACCTAACCATATAATCAGCAAATCACTTGACCTACTGGTGTCCCCAACTCTCAAATTCTGACTTACAGAGATTTGCTGCTTTGATGGAGAGGGTTTTCCTACCCAGATGAAATCAAAGGTCTTGGTTCCTAAAGAAAATGATTGCACTGACTTTTTGTGTTTCTATAGTGACTCATTGTGACTCATTGTTTAATCATTGTGAGTTCACCAAAACCTTCCTGTATTTTCTATATAAACCGTTGTTTACTCACATCTTTCCCCGTATGCACCTGTTCAGCTTTGCCTCAGTTCGTCCAGGCATTGGTCCCTGGCCATCAGGGATGTGTAGTGTGGTGAAGAAAAATAGAGTACAGCATGAGAAAGTTGGCCGTGCAAAATCTCCTTATCTTTCCCTTCCTCCTCTTACCACTAGATCCCCCACCATTAATAGTGGCTTCTCCCATTAGGTGTCAGACTGGAAAAGCTGCTGATGTCATCCCCTGGGGTATACTTGTCATTCCCAGCTGTTGCATTGGGCCAATAATATCTGAGAAGTAGCCTGTTGAAACCCCAGGATTTAAAGTGACATTTTCCTTATCTGCCCTTCCCCTTTCCTTTGAGGAGATGGACAAGGGAAGCCAGAGTTAGCTCCTTAGGAGTGGGAAGGGCATCTTATGAAACACAATTAGAAAATTAGAGATTTAGAGCTTAGAAACAATTTAGAGATTGTTTTTCAGTCATGTCCAATTCTTGATGACCCCATTTGGGATCTTATTGGCAGAAATACTAGAGTGATTTGTCACTTCCTTCTCCAGCTCATTTTTACAGATGAGGAAACTGAGGCAAATAGGGTTAAGTGACTTGCCCAGAGTCACACAGCTGGTCTCAGTATCTGAGACCAGAGTTGAACTCAGGTCCTCCTCACTCTAGGGGCCAGTCCTCTAAACACTAGGTACCCCTGGAAGGGGCTTTAGAAATTATCCATACCAACACCTTCATTTTGGAAATGAGGCAACCAAGGCCCAGGGAAGTTACATGACTTGGCCTAACTTCACACAGGTAGTCAATAATAATAAGAGATGCAGCTTCTACCCAATTGTATTTTTTCCAGATACCATGTTGTCTTTGCCTCTCTCTGCCTCTCTGTCTTTCTCTGTCTCTTTCCCTCTGCTCTTCTCTGGAAGTAAATATGACACCATAAAGTATCAGTAAAACTATGAAAAAGTCATGAAATCATGGCACATTTAAAAAAAACAGTTGCTAAGGACAAGACTGCATTCTACCTGGTCACCAGCTTTCTCTTGGGGGAGGGGGACTAGAATCACCAAGATACTTAATTCTTTTTTTTTTTTTTTTTTGCTTTTTGGAGGGCAGTTGGGGTTTAGTGACTTGCCCAAGGTCACACAGCTAGTTTTTTGTCTCTGTGTTAAGTATCTGAGGCCATATATGAACTCAGGCCTTCCTGACTCCAGGGCTGGTGCTCTATTCACTGCACCACCTAGCTGCCCCAAAGATACTTAGCTCTTGGCAGGAAAGGGTCTCCAGAGGTCATTGCTACCAAAACCATCCAAGACTGATGTTATGTATGTTCATTCCATCAAATCCCACCTCCCATCCTCTAGGTAGGACTAACCTCATTAGGCCTCAGTTTCCTCATTGGTGTGATCCCAAGGCCCCTTTTAGCTCTATATCTATAAATCCTTCTGCAATCTTACAGTTACTCCTTCTGTCAACCCTGAGTCTTTCCTGTTGCAATAACAGCCCATTTCTTTGTCTCTGGACTCTGGTAATGGAAAACAGTGACATGACCACTCTGACCTGTTCTACATCTCTGAGCCTATGAGCTATTCTCCATTCACACTTTTAATAACTTTTCAAAGATCTGACTCCAGGAAGTATCTTACACACCCTTTAACCATTTCTTCTTCTTACTCGATACAGTCAGGGGCTAAGTTTCTGCATGTGGAATATCCAAAGGAAATGCTTAATTCCAGACAGGCTTCCCTATGCAACCTGTCATATATCTCTGTGCCTCTGTGAGGTGGTCAGTATGTACTTGGAGAGCATAGAGTTAAAGCAGGATTATGGCTAGAAATTCAGTGTTCCCAAAAAGACATTTCAGAAAGTATTTCCTCTGCTGCCTTTTACTAGAGCTCCTTCCTCCTCCACAGAGATTTTCATATAACACGGCACTTGTCCCTGGTCTCCAATGGTATTTGTAGGTCTTCAGGAGCAAAGACGATATCTGAGACCTTGAGTTAAATATTGTTCTCCTAAACAATAATCAAAGACCTCAATTATTTGGAGGCTATTAAGCATTTAGAACTGCCCATATTACTGTGCTCTTCCTTTTCAAGAAAATGGATCTTCCAGAGCTATGTTCCATTTTCTCTGGACAGTCTCATTTTCCAACCAATCTAATATGGAAGAACCTTTTTCTATCAAGAGTCATAGTACAAAGGAAAAACAAAACTATATTAAGGGTTATATCAAAAGAAATTAACTTCACTTTTTTCCTCTTAAAAGACACATAAAAATCACCTGATTATAAATTTAAGAATGGGAAACACAAAACTTTATTTAATTAATATCATCAATATTTCTTTACTTCAAGAGTTGCCATGTCCAAGTAGCTAACCTACTTGTGACAAGCCTCTCTGTGCTTAGCTTTGGGGACTGGTCTTTGGAAAATAGACTCTTTCTATTCTCAGGATCATAGTTGAAGCTTTTCCAGCACAATGGAACCTGCCAGTTCTTATCTTCTGTTAACATAGCCTTCAAGAACCCAAGGTCACTTCTCCACCACAATAGGAGGTATATTAGAGAAGACTTTGTGGATTGTTTGCATATGTCATTATACTAGTTACATCAAACTCTACAGTGTTACAGAACCTGTCAGGCAAGCTCCTTAATCACACAAAAGAATTTGGTCTAACAATACACAGAGGAAAAAACAAGTGGCTAGTGACTCAATCAATCAACAAGAATCTATTAAAGTGATAACTATGTGCCAGGCACTGAGTTCAATGCTGAATACCCACTGTCCAGTCTATGGCATGCATTTAGCAGAATCATCTATGCATGCTGTGATCTGGACAACGGTCATTCAACACGGAACACAATGCCTGGCACATAGTGATCATTAAATGAATTCTTGTTGATTAGCTAACTGATTCTTCCATCTCTCATTATTTATATATCTTGAACAGAAAGTGCAAATGAATGATGAGCTAGGCTCAGATTTAAAGAGGAGGAAAGCAAACCAGATTGCCCTTGGGAAACTGCATTAATCCTTTAATGACCCTAAATGCCTCTCTAAAACAAATTCCCATCTTAATAGTAATATTCTATGGGAGTTGTATGGCTGTGAGCCACAGAGCACAATAGGCACCGGAGAATGAAAGATGAGTATCACTCAGAAGTCAGCGGAGAAGCACACAGGGAGTGTAAATAGGCTGCAACTTAAAAAATATAGGGATGTGTGAAGAACCAGAGTAAACGATGTCATCAAGGAAATGCATAATTGACAAGGAAGATGGCTGGTTACATGGTGAGACGGAGGGATAAGTGAAGGACTGACCATGTAGCTCACCAGTATCCTTACTAAATCAAGAGAAAGCAAGGAAGATCCTCTCCCCCAAAGCCACCATTTTGGACGGACCATCTACAGTGACTTGGTGAATTCACGGAAGGACGTTGGCAGACATGGAAGGGTTGCAATCTGCTCCATTGGAAAGAACAGCTATGTCAGTGAGAGCACAGATCTGTTTGAGTAACCATCATTTAAAATATATTTTATTTAGCTAGGTGGTACAGTGGATAGAGTACTGGGCCTGGAGACATGAAGACCTAAGTTCAAATTAAAACACTTACCAATTTGTGTGACCCTGGGGAAGTCACTTAATACTATTTGCTTCATTTTCGTCATCTGTAAAATGAGCTAGGGAAGGAAATGGCAAAGGGCTCTAATGTCTCTACCAAGAAAACCCCAAATGTGAGTCACAGAGAGTCAGTAACAACAACTATGTATGTACATATGTATGTATAAATATATGTATGTTTGTATACACACATTTAAATATTAAGTTATGTTCAATGAAGAAGGATTAAGGTATTTGGACAGAAGAAATAAAGAGATATGTAGATAAGAAAGAGAAATAGAGAAGAAGAGAGAATGCAAGGAGTTAAGGGACAGCCCTTGGTAGTTTAGGTCTGATAGTGGAATGAAATGAAGCACTTTTAGGTCATTGAACATTTAACAAAATGTTTACTTATTAATAACAGAGGATGGACACTCAACAAGGAGATTTGGTAAGGAAGCCAAATTGATTCAGTTGAGAATAACTTCCTGGTGTTACACAGACATGCTGTCTGCTCGTCAGAAGCTTCCGAGGGAGCACTGGAGCTCTTTACGGACTTCTACTCAGGCAATCAGGAAGCCACAACAAAACGCTCTGCCCTTAGCCGTACAAGTCTCAAAAAGAACTTCTACACTATTTAAAAAGTGAACTAGCTTGCAGGTTCCCTTCCCTTCCCTTCCCCTCCCTTTCCTTTCCCTCCCTTCCCTTCCCTTCCCTTCCCCT
>CM053593.1:85868977-85959879 GCA_028646575.1 Pseudocheirus occidentalis
GAGACTAATCCGTAGAGGAATCACTCAGGAAACACCTTCTGTAGGAGCTAAGGCTTGCACTGAGCTTTGAAGGCCCCTAGGGATTCCAAAAAGTGGAGGTGAGCAGGCAGACACTCGGGAGGTTGATTGTGATTTGGGAGGGGCAGCCAGATGGCTGGTTTGGTTGAGTCGGAAAAGTTATCTGAAGGATAATAATTGTAATAAGTCTAGAAAGATAAGCTGTAGCCAGATTGGGAATGACCTTAAGTGCCAAAAGTTGTTAAAAACAAAATTTCAAACTAAAGAAAAATTATTTGGGTTTTAAAAATTATTTGGAGTTTTCTATTAAGAGACCTCATCTTTGTGTATGCACACATATATTTATATACATATATACACATATGTATATAGTGTGGTCACATGCAAACACGTGTACATATACATTGTGTATAGACACGAGTATATGTCACATACACACACTCTTGAGGGCATGAAATGTTTTAAAGTCTTTGGCTTTATGTCCCCAGTGCCCGCACACAGTAGATATTTAATAAATCCTTGTTGATTGGTAAGCTTGAGCCCTTAAAGTTAGTCCTTGTTGCCACCTCCTGGCCATATGAAGAAGCGCACCTTGCCTCCAGCAGAGGCCAGTAGGCAGCAAGGGCCAGTGAGTGGAAGGGACTATGTACCTCCCAAGGAGCCCTGCCCAGTGATCTATTTCCCAGACAAACTCAGTACTGGAATGAGAGTATAAGTAAGGCTACATTGAAATGGTCTGAAGGTCAAGGTCTCGTGTCCCCATTTGAGCTAAAGTTCTCCTGATTTTCATGGTGGAATGGAAAAAGCCCTAACCTGAGACTCATGAAAGCCTAGGATTAATTTTTTGAACAAGCCACTTCAACTCTCTTGACATCAGTGTCATCTATAAATTAGGAGAGTTGGACCTTCATTAAGCTCCATTCCAGCTCTAATATTCTGGGTGTTTGTAAGACATCAAGTCTTACTGTGTGACTTTGTACCAGTTGTTTCCCATCTCTGTCCTGCCTGTGAAAGGGGCTGCAGAGGCTGTGTCAGAGCCATAGGTAGGATTTTTGTACAAGGGGCAAGAGGCAAGAAAGGCAATGATCAGTGAAGGGGAGGGACACGAGACAGACACTGGTGCGCTCAAGGAGGAGCTCACCTTTGCAGATCATCCAGTAGCCTCTAATCCAACAATAATTTATTAAGTTCTCACTATGCGCAAGGCTCTGTGGGGGGTGATAAAGATTCACTGACAAAATGAAAAATGAGCTCTACCTTCAAAAAGCTTTTGTTCTACTGGTCTGGGGTTTCTCAGCTTTCTTTATGTCATGGACTCCTTGGGCGGTGTGGTAAAGCCTGTGGATCTCTTCTCAAAATAATGTTACTAACTGTATAAAACAAAATACATAGGATTGCCAATGATATTGAAATATAGTTACCAAAATGTTTTTAAAATTCACGTACCTCAGAACCTCTGTTAACTAGGGGATGCAACATGTAAGGAGTTGAGCATAATAGAAGATAAATTGGGGAGGAAGGGTCCCTGTAGGTGAGGTATTCTTAATCTAAACTTATTTTTGTATATATTTTGATAACTTTATTTCAATATAGTTGCTTTCCCTTGTGATGCCATATATGTACCTTATGCATTTAGTAACACTATTCTGAAAAAGGCTCACTAGGCTTCACTAGCCCCAAAGAGGTCCGTGAGATGCACAAAAATGTTCAGAACTCCTGGACTAGGGTGATTAGGAAAGTCTTCCCTTAGCAAGTGGCACATGAGCTAAGTGCTTGTAGATGCTAGGGATTTTAAGAGGTGGGGGTCAATGTGTAAAAGGGTATAGAAATAGGAGATTAGAAGGCTAAATTCAGGGAACAGAGAGCTGGATGGTTGGCCTGGAATGTAAAATGTGCAAAGAGGAATGTCATGAACTAAGCCTGGAAAGGTAGGTTGGCACCAGATTGTGTAGGGCTTGAAATATAAGGCTGAAGAGTTTGTATTTTATTCTAGAGGCTGTAAGAATCCACTGAAGACACTTGAGCAGGAAGAGTCATGGTCGGATTTGTATTTTCTGAAGATTACTTTACAGATTGTGGAGGATGATCCAGAAGGAAATAGACTAAAAACCAAGAGCCCATATAGGGGATTGCTGCAATTCTAGGTAAGAAGGAAGAAAAAGGAAGGAAGGAGGGAAGAAAGGAAGAAAGGAAAGAAGGAAGGAAGGAAGCAAGGAAGGAAGGAAGGAGGGAGGGAGGGAGGAAAGAAGGGAGGGAGGGAGGAAGGATGGAAGGAGGGAAAAAGGGAGGGAGGAAAGAAGGAAAGAAGGAAGGAGGGAAGGAAGGAGGGAGGGAGGAAGGAAGGAAGAAAGGAATTATAAAGTACCTACTATGTAACAGGTACTTTATGAATATTATCTGGTGGTGTTCCTAGGTGACTAGAAGGATGGTGGTGCTCTCTACAGCAGTAGGGAAGTTTGGAAGACAGGTGAATTTGGGAGGAGGAGGAGTTCACTTTTGGACATGCTGAATTTGAGATGCTCATAGACAGAGTCTTGAGGTCAGGGACTGGCTCGTTTTGTATCTCCAGCACAGAGCATAGAGCCTTACTTGCAGCAGACATTAATAAATGCTTGTCAAATAATGAGTGCAATAATACCCAGCAGGCAGTTGGTAATTACGGCCTGGAGTTCAGGAGGTTGGATAAGACATTTGATTCTCATAACAACCCTATGAGGGGTGCTATTCCTGTTTTACAGAAGAGGAAACTGAGGTAGAATTTAAGTGACTTGCCCAGCCAGCAAGTACCAAGACCAGATTTAAAACGAGGTCTTCCTTACTCCAGGTCCAGGGCTCTGTCCACTGGCCACCAGCTGACTCCTAGAAGGGAGAGTGTCTAGGAGGAGAAGATGGTAAACAGTGTCAAAAGCTGCAGAGATCAAGAAGGATGAGGACTGAGAAAAGGCCTTTGGATCTGGCAATTAGATCATTGATAATGTCAGAGAGTGCAGTTCCAGTTAAATGGAGAAGTCAGAAGCCAAGTTACAAGGGGTTGAGAAATAAGTGGGAGGAGAAGAGGAAACCAGAGAACCTGGAGTGGTCTGGAGGACCTGGTGGGATTGGGGAAGTTCTGGTGCCCTTTAGCATCCTCCTGCCCCTACCCTCCATCTCAACCCCCCCCATTCCCATTAAGAAATGATTTCGGGTACATGTTCCCAGGTTCCAGGCAAGACGAGGCAAAGAACCAGATTCCTCCACTTTGATGTGAAGGCTTTGGGTAATATCGGTTCATCCAGTGACCTAGTCTTAGCCAAGCTGATGCATGTATGTCCAGGGGTCTTACTCCCATTGTGTGTGTGTGTGTGTGAGTGTGTGATTATTGTTGTTGTTTGTCCTTGGCTCTCATAGAAGACCACAACGTCAGAAGGTGATGCCATGATTTCCAAGTGAATTGGATTTAAGAGAGGGAGGGACGTGCAAAGTCACTGGCCTCATTTTCTCCTCCAGAGTTCAGCAAGATATGTTGGGGGCAAGCGTGTATGTGTGAAAGGGGTGACGAACCATGTGCAGTCCTAGCTTTTGTTATCCTGCTCTATTATCCCTTTGAGGAAAGGTTCTGGAACTTATGGAACCCAAGGGAATAGGAATTTATGGCAGCAGTCTCCCAAAATCATCTGGATCCTCCTCCATCCTGCCCTGACCCATGACAAGTGCAGGGACACGACCGCTCTTAGGGATTGGACCTTCACATAGTCTATGGAGAGGTTTAAAAAGTGGAACCTATTGCTTGTTCCCTCCCCATCCCTGACTTCTTCCCTTTCCTTCCAATCTTAGCTTGGGTACAAGGCACAGAGAGTATAAGAACCTTAGCAGGCCTGCAATTAAAGGAGATGCTCGGCTCTAACCTTGCCAGGACTTGATGGGTGGTGGGGAAATGATGACGAGGTATGGGTGAGAGACATGCCACAGGCAGCTTGTCAGTCCCAACTGCTTCCCCACACAGACACCATCATCCATCTGTGTGTGGTTTTATAGCCTGGCCCTCTGTACCTGTGATGCCAATTTGGTGGCACCTGGGGAAAAGTCCCATTTACTCTATCCACAGCTGTGGTCTCTGCTGACACTTACTTACTATTAAGGTTAAATTGAAGTCCGGTTGAAGCTTTGACATCTTCAGTGAGAGATCAAAGAAACACAAAGGGACAGCTTTAGCTTCACATTTCTCCTGTGAGAGAAGAAGGGGTTACAATTTATTGTAACTATAGAGAAAAAAAGGCTTAGGAACGCAAAGCACAAACTGGGGGCTAATAAGACAAAGACCAAATGGAGAGTATACAATACAGCCATGACCACTGGAATCCCTGCTCACGATAGGGCTCTGAGTTGAGACAGAGCAAAGTCTTAGGAGGGGAGCAGTGTGGTCTGTTGGAATGAGCTCCAAGAATAACTCTCCAAGACTGGCAGAATGAGCTTCTGTACTTAAGACCAATCACAGCACTTGCAGGAATTGTTAAACACCAGGCCCGCAGGGCACGAGAGTCTGAATGCCTGCTTCCCAACACAGTTGTAGAAGGTGCTACGGTTCTCAGGGTTGGGGTAGAGGCCATTCTCTTTGTCCTGGCAGAAGGCATTTCCTCCTGGAGTGGGCTTGGAGGGTTCGTTTGGAGTGGGTTTGGAGGGCTGTTTAGGAGTGGACTTGGAGGGCTGGGTTGGAGTGGGGCTCTTGCTTGCAGATGTGATGCCTGTGGGGAGAGTGGAATAATCATCCTCAATATCTTCAAATCCTCAGTGTGACTATGACTCACAGAGAACTAGCACATGTTAGACATAAGAACAGCCATACTATACAGCCAGAGAAAGGTGAGGCGCCTCAGTCACTTAGAACAAACAACTAACCATAATAGGCAGGGTCTTTGAATTGTTTCACTTCAGCTGGTTTCTCTGATCTCTTTCACCTTATGGAAGAAGAACTGGGCACCCTGTGTTTTTAGCTAAAAGCCTGTCAAAGCTAGTTTGTTAATATACAAGAATTCTTGCTCGGAGAGACATGCAGTAAAGTTTCCCTGGATAATTGGAATTCTCTCTGACACAAACAACGTCTTACATTTTGTAAAATAATCACAAAACAAAAGACAAAATTTCACAGCATGATAAAACAAAGCACGTTTGGGTTTAGGGTTTTAGATCTACTAGAAAAGAGAAATATTGTTAATATTTAGAAAAATGTTCATGCTAGAGCCACACCCTCGGAGACCATCTGTTTTCCCGAAAAGCTAAAAGGTCCCTCTTTGGGTTAGGTCCAAAGTCAGGGGGAAAAGGGTTACCTTCTTTGATTTAGTCCATGATAAAGTAAGGGACACTTCATTTGGTTAACAAAGGGGGCGTTTCCTCTATCAAATCATTGGCTTATTCTCTACAAGAAATATAACCCATTTTGATATGAAATACAAACAATCCCACCTGTCTTGAGATTGTCCTGATTCTAAAGGAAAGAGAAGTTAAGAATGCTATACAAAAGAATTTTCATAATATTAATTCTTATTATAACACTATTGAGACCTTAGAGGATGTGCTTCTGAAATCCCCTATTTTGTAAACTCAAACTAAGTTCATTAATTCCAGGATCTCATTTTGCATCTGCTCCTTTAGGGGGCAGCTAGGTGACACTGTAGTGGATGAAGCACCAGACCTGGAGTCAGAAGACTCATCTTCTTGAATTCAAATCTGGCAGCAGATACTAGCTCTGTGACCTTGGGCAAGTCACTGAACTCTTTTTGCCTCAGTTTTCTCATCTGTAAAATGAGCTGGAGAAGGAAATCGTAAATCACTCGAGAATCTCTGCAAAGAAAACCCCAAATGGGGTCACAAAGAGTCAGACACGACTTAACTGAACAATAACAACAAATCAGAAACAATACATTATTCTAGTTGGTTCTTTATAAATATAGATATATCTGCTTTTTACTATAGTAAATTTACTATATTTACTATATTATTTACTATAGTAAATTTACTATAGTAAATGCAAGAAAACAAAAAAAAATGAGGAAAACCATTCTAGATACTTTAATAGTATGCCTGTAGCATGATAGGGTCAAGACATAGGTTTGAACATGACAGGTTATATTGGGTGGGGCCATAGAAATCTATACAGCAGATGCAGGTTGAAGTCCAGTCTCCAATCATCTTGCTCCTTCAGTCACTCAATATCCCAAAGAACAGCCAGAAAGATATCAAGATTGGGGCAGTTCTATCAGAGCAAAGATGATCCAATTTAAGGACGATTGGAACTTAAATAAACTGACCAGTAGGAAGTCTGACCCCTTTTATCATATCTACTTTTTAAAAATGGATGAATGTGCTGAATCTATATGCTGATCATTCCAAAATAGCAATAACTCATCTGAAGAGGTTTTTTTCCTGTTCTTTGTTCAGTCTAATAAATAGGAACATATATTACAACTCTATCCCCATCTCTAATTTTTGTGCAGACTGCGACTGATTGGAAAGGCCAGCAAGTTCAACAATTTCTAATTCCTTGCCAAATTTGTGGCATTATTTCAAGAGCACTTATTATGATTTGACTAGACTCTCTCAAGGGATTGAGTTTCCAAATATTATGGAAGACTATTTAATCATGCATACATCTTCCTGATGATCCTGGTTAAGCCCTGTAAATCAGGACTCAGACTCCCAGACATAGACATGGAATAGGCAATGTGAATGGTGTTCTCTTAAGCTAAAAACCTTCAGAAACACTGCAGTCATGAATCAGAAAAGACTCTTGATTTATCATTTAGACCAGTAGTTCTCAACCTTCCTAATGCTGGGACTCTTTAATAGTTATATGTGGGTGCGGCTGCATGTGGACGGACCCACCTGGAGATGGATAGAGGAGATTCCTAAGACCATTGGAAATATGTGTTTTCCAATGATCTTAGGTGACCCCTGTAACTCTTGTGAAAGGGTCGTTCAACCCCAAAGGGGTTGTGACCCACAGGTTAAGAACCAGTGAGTTAGAGAGTCAAGTCAAGATTGATGAGCAAGACCATCAAACATGACCCACAGTTGGTCATTCAAGAAATCCTGGAGCTCAGAACATTATCTGTTCCATTGGAGTATCTTGGGCTGTTGGGCAATTTTATTTAATAATGAGGAAAAAGGAGTTCTCGTGTGCTTGCTTGCCATAGAAAGGTTGTAGTGCTCTGCCAAACAAACATGGAACTGATTTGATTGGGTTCTTTTCATAAGAACAGTGGCTTATTTTTTTTTTTGAGTGATCTCTTTCTAGGTCTTGATATACATTTCACATTGAAAATGTAGCATTAGCCTGATCTCAAACAAAGCAATGACAGTGCCTGGTGTGTAGTAGGACTAAATCAGTCAAGAAACATTTATTAAGCACCCCTATTTGCTTTGGTTTCCTCATTTGTAAAATGAGCTGAAGAAGGAAATGGCAAACCAGTCCATCATCTTTGCCAAGAAAACCTCAAACAGGATCAGGAAGGGTCAGACGTGACTGAAACAAATGAACAACAACAACAACAACAACAAAAAGCCAACGTGCCCAGCAGTGTGCTAACCACTGGGAAGACAACAAGAGGCAAAAGACAGTCCCAAGCAAACAAATCTGAACCAACAAGCTATGTACAAGATAAACAGGAGGGCATTAAGAGAAGGCACTAGAATCAAGAGGGCTTGGAAAAGGTTTTCTGTAAAGAGAAGATTTTGGTTGAGACTTGAAGGAAACCAAAGAAGCCAGAAGGCTGAGATGAGAAGGGAGAACATTGCAGATCTGTGGGACAGCCAAGAAAATGTCCAAAGCCAAGAGACAGGGGTTCTTGTTTGCGGAACAGCCAGGAGGCCAGTGCAACTGGACTGGAAAGCTCTAGGTAGGGAGTAAGGTATAAGAGGGCTAGGCTAGGAAGGGCTTTGAATGCCAAACAAAGGAGTTTGTATTTGATCTTGGGGGCAATAGGGAGCCACCAGAGTTTATTGAGTGTGTGTGTGTGTGTGTGTGTGTGTGTGTGTGTGTGTGTGTGTGTGGTGACATGGTCAAATCTGTACTTTAGGAAAATCACTTTGGAACCCAGCCCTGCATAGCTGGGAAACTGAACCATCTCTACCTGCTACTTAGAGGCCTTTAACCAATGACCTCAGTTCGGCTGACCAGAAGGGAGCATTGGAGCATTGGGTTGGACATGGACTGGCCTGGGAAGAAACTCAAGGCAGACAGAGCCACGAGCAGACTATTGCAATAATCCATTGATGAGGGTCTGCGCTAGATGGGTCTCAGTGGCAGAAGAGAGGGGGTGTACTGGAATGCTGTTGAAATGCATGCTTGTTGACTGAATGACTGGTATCTGATCCTAGGGAGTCAAGAAAGGTTGAGAACACCGGAGCAAAGACATTACAATGTTAAATCTCAATATTTTATAACACAACTGAGGTTTTAAGGGAAGGAAGTAACTTCATATAGCATCTACTCTGTGCCAGGCACTTTACAAATATTGTCTCATTTGATTGTCATAACAACCTTGTTGAGGTAAGTACTTTATTAATCCCATTTTATAGTTGAGGACACTGAGGTTAAGTGACTTGCCCAAGATCACACAGCTAGGAAGTAGCTGAGACTAGATTTGAACTCAGGTCTTCCTGCCTCTAGGCCCAGTGTTCTTCTACCTGCTGTGCTATCAGCTGTCTTGTAGCTAAGTTTACATACAACTTGCAAGACCTTCTAGGGTAAAACTGCTAAGTTGACTGTACAGGTTCCCATGATAGATAAAGTAAGATGAAATGGGACAATTACTATTGATGCAAAGAAGGCAGAGAGGAGAGAAGGCAATTGGAGCTTCTGGAGGAGTGAATTGCAACAAGTTTCTCAATCAAGGTTAGCTGGAGTAGATGAGGTTTGGAAAATCAGCCTTAAGACAGAGGCAGTTCTCCAGAGTGACAGAGGGGCCTGGGGTTCAGGGGAGGCCTGGTACCCTGGGACCTTTACTCACCCAACTCCTTCTTCAGCGTCTGGATGAGGGGGTATGGGCCCTGGTTGCAGAAGGCTCCTTTAAAGTCATCCATATCTATGGCCCAGACCATGGCCCCACCTAGTCCCTTCTGCTTCAGGTATGCAACCTAATATTGGGAAGAGAGGGCAAGATTATGGGCAGGCATGGCAAAGGCCCCTTAGGGAAAGGCCTGGGAGGAAGGAAACTTTTAAAGTCACAGTTTCACCATTTGCAAAGCAGCCTTTTTTACAGGGCTTGCCCGCTTAGGAGAGAAGCTACATTTATTATCCGTGTGATCTGATAAACTTCACCTCTTATGACTTCAGTTTTTTCACCTCTAAAATGAGAGGATTGGACTAGATCAAGAGTTCTAAAGTTTGGGCCTTTGGTAATCTGGTGAATCCTACAGAAATGAAAATTTTATTTCTCAAAATGAAAAATAAAATACAGAGGATTACAAAGGAAGTCAATTATATTGAAATTCAGTTATCGAAATATTTTGTAAAAAATTCGTGGATCCCTGGTTAAGAACTGGATGGTCTTTAGGGTTTCTTCCAACTCTGACATTCCTCGATTCTGTGATAGTATGTAATAACTCTGCAGAGCTCAAATTTCTAACCTCTACCAGGTTCTGGTCTTTCTATAGGCTCATGGATTCATAGACTATAGGACTAGAAGTCCTAAATACACTAGAAGTGTATTTATGACTATTCTTGACCAGTGTCTCCCAATTTGAGATGCAACCAATTATTAATTTCTCATTGCTGAAGTAAGTCTAAGGGATGGAAGAAGTTCCTATGGGGGCTTGGATCCACTTATGTACTTTTTTTTTTGAGGGGGGAAGTAGGGCAGTTGGGGTTAAGTGACTTGCCCAAGGTTACACAGCTAGTTTTGTGTTAAGTGTCTGAGGCCACATTTGAACTCAGGTCCTCCTGACTCTAGGGGCAGTGCTATTCACTGTGCCACTTAGCCTCCCCACTTATGTTCTTAGTGTATTCTAAAACTGTCAGTGAAACCTCTATTTGGGTGAATTTCCTTCCTAAGCAGAAGAAACCCATGGATTATGTGTATTGTGTTGAGTTAATAGTTTTATTTTAAGAATGCAGATTTCTCCTTTCCTAACTTTTGTGAAAAGTCTTATTGTGCGGGTTATGCCCCACTTTTTCCTACTCAACCCTTAAGTCATCTCTGGATAACTGGGAAAAAAACTGTCCAGCATAAGCTTCTCATATAGATAAAAATTGCTTTTGTCTAAGGCTACTGAGGGTGTTGAATGAGTGCCAAGGAAAAGTTTCCAGGAAGACCAATCGTGAGTTCAAAAAGGCTCAGCTGCCTTAACCTTGAACAATTAGCAACCCTCAAGGTTTGGGGTGGGGGCTGGGCAATGATAAAATAAAATATTTACTGATAAGCTGCAGAATCACCAAGCTGAAAGAAGATTGACAGCTGCCTGCCCTCCACAAATGGGAGAGCTGATAATATAGGAAGAGTCCTCAGATACCCAGGAGCAACAAAAGAAGCAGTCACACTCTGGCCTTCTACTCTTGTCTTGGAACCAAAGCCACCTCTATTAGAATCTTTAATAAATTTCACTTGAATATGTAAGTTATTCTTTGGGCTCTGCTTTCACTTTTTTATTGCTTGGTGGCAATGGAGAGAATTCGCCAATAAATATTGGGAAATGACTAGAAGAGATCAATGACCCCTCCGGCCTCTAAAATTAGCCCTTTAAACTTAAAACAGAGGTACCTCCAATAGATATGAGGGAATTGAGGGGATTCGGATAGCAAGTGGTTAATTGTGAGATTTAAGTGAACCACACTGATTCCATCTTGTGACTCAATTCTGAAGCTAACTCAGTTCCCTTTCCATTCAGTTATTGGTCTAGTTAAAATGCTGTCCTATGAGAAAACTTTATTCAATTGTGGGAACTGAGAGAAAACCTTATTGCACTGTTTGGAACCCAGCCCTGCATAGCTGGGAAACTGGACCATCTCTACCTGCTACTTAGAGGCCTTTAACCAATGACCTCAGTTCTGCTGACCAGAAATCCAGTAGGATTCAAAGATTGATGCAAGGAGTTTTCTCAGGGTGGCTAGGTGGTGCAGTGAATAGGGCACTGGTTCTGGAGTCAGGAGGATTTGAGTTCAAATGTGGCCTCAGACACTTAACACAAAACTAGCTGTGTGACCTTGGGCATGTCACTTAACCCCAATTGCCCTACCTTCCCCCTCCAAAAAGCAAAAAAAAAAAAAAAAAAAAAAGGAGTTTTCTCACAATTGTACATCCCAAGCAACTCAAATGTCTTAGCTGAGAATTGGGCCCATATTGATCAATTGATTATTGTTTCTATTTGATTGTTTATAGACATTTGGAAGTAGAATACTTCTTTTCCTGAATTTAGGGACTTTCACCTATTCATTCTTGCCCTCCCAATTTGGAAAGTCTCTAATCTTTCCTCCAATTAGAAATCAGATTACCCAATTTGTATTCTTTCCTTTTAATTAATTGGCCTCATATGATTAATTGTTTTAAATGTATAAAAGTCTGTCTTTCCCGGTATTCAGGGTCTGGGCCTTCACTGATGAGGTCTGGTCCTGGTTTGTTAAACAACATTGCTTAACAAATTGATGTGCTTAGAAGATTTGCTCAGTCATTCATCTTTCCCCCGACACCGATTTATTCCAACCCACTTATTTTGTAGAAGAGAAAGCTGTAATTCACCCTCCTCATCACTGATACAAATATATTTTACAGGCACCTCCCATGTGTAGGCAGTATTGTGGTACAAAACTAGCCAGCAGTAGTTGACTGTTATCCCAAAGGATAAATGTAGAGAGCTTAGAACACTTAACTAACCCCAGCTCCCAGCAGCCACTGCCTTCAGAAAATGCAACTTGAGAAAAAAAAAGTTCACGAATCATAAGTATTCTGGTTTTTCAATGTATATTATTTAGAATGCACTGAGATTCTTCATTTGAAGATTTGTGGAATAATAGGGTTTTTTTGAAACCAGTAAATTTAAGAACAAGCAAACAGTTATTATTAGTGGTATATCACTAATATTTACAAGTCATTTGATGATTGACATTCATAAATGCAGAAGGTCCTATAGGATACTCACCTTGGTTTTGAAGCTCTCCACATTATCAAAGCCCACCCACTGGTTGCCTTGGACAGCATAAGGCACCTTTTGCTCTTCTATCATATGGAAAGTAGCATCCTTCAAGGTGCATACCTGGAAGAACAGGTGACAAGCATGGATCGGGGTAGGTAGGTAAGGAAAATGGGGGAGGAGGTGGTTGGAGTTCTTTGCCTCATTCCCTTCTCCCCTCACCCTCTCAGCATCAAACTAATTCCAGATATTAGTGGTGGTGGAGTGTCTAAAATGGGAATCTCCCAGTTTGGATTATCCTGAAGAGTCTAGGAGAGTTCTTGAATAGCATAGGATGTTTCTAAATGGAATGGAATTGGGACAATAAAGGTTCTAGAATCCTGAATGGATCCATTTCTGGTTTCATTTGGGAGCAGACTTGAACCTCAGAATGAATCAACATGTTATGGACACCATTTGTCTAGTGCTCAAGATGATAGCATCCTCATACAGAGTCTTGGGGTGAAGAGGAATCTCCATATCTCAAGACTTCATTCTCATTTGTACTGACTCTCAACCCCAACCCTCCCTCTCAGCCTCAGAGAGCTGGTTATCCTACCTCATAGTAAGCCAATAGGCCACCCTCTTTTGTGAAAGGGCCAGGAGTCCCAGCTCCAGAAACTGGGGCCCCTACCCCTGTGTCTGAAGAGGAGGAAAGGGTAAAACTCCGTCCATAGGTAGGCATGCCCAAGATCACTTTGTTTGATGGAGTCCCCTTATCCAGCCAATAGTTCACAGCAAAATCCTAGGAAGCAGAATAATTAGAGTTAGACCATGAAAAGAGGAGAAACAAGAATTCCCCCAAACTAAAGTGTGTTGGACTCCCATGAGGCTGATAAGACAATTCTTCCGATAACCCCTTTGAAGTCCCTTTATCAATGCCCTATCCCAGCTTCTTTTAAATGCCTTAATTTGTCTGAACTCTTTCTTAGTCTCCAACTTGGTGAATGGAAAGAATTCTGGATTTGGGAACTGGAGGAAAGATTCTGAATCCTTGGAGGCATGGTGGTATAGGAGGTAGAAAGATAACCTTCATACCAGGGAAACCTGGGTTCAAATTTCACCTTGTGCACTTACTAAGTACATGACTCCATTTTGGTCATTTCACTCCCTAAGGTTTCTTTTCTGTCAAATGAGAATTCTCTGACTTCTAAAGTCCCTTCTGGTTCTTGAGCAATGATGCTCATTCTATGACTACATGACCTCAGAGAGGTCACTTCAACTCACTGGGCCTTCATAAATGTTAAATGAGAAAGATGGATTTGATAACCTAGATCCTATGACAACTCTATCTGGGACTTTCTCCCTTCCTCGTTTCCCTCACTTGTTTCTTGACTCTTTTAATATGTAAACCCTTTACATAAGACGTTCTTGTTCTCTCTAGTCAGGGTCCTCTCCTCCATGTACACTTAGCTCAAAGCTTGCCTCCTTTAGGAAGCTGTTCTAAGCTAACATTATTGGAGCCAGGGACTCTGCTACATTGTGTCTCCTTAGCACCAGGGCCTTGGGTAAGATTTTTGCTTTATTCACTGGCACTTGTGTCTGATGTCAAAAGGATGTTTCCTCTCTCTCCGTCAGACTGAAAGCTTCCTGAGAGCAAGGGACACCGTTTCCTTTGTCTGACTGGCAGTTACAGGTGAATAGGAACTACAAGACTTCCCTCAGAGCATCTCCCTAAAGGCTCAACAGAAGAAATGTTAATTTTATTATTATTATTAAGTATATATATATATATATATATATATACTAAGTATGTTAACTTAGTATATTACAATATACTAAGGATGGGACTTTATGTGTGTGTGTGTATGTGTGTATTAAAAAGGTTACTAACCAAGAAGAGAGAATAAAATCAAAATATTAAGACAACTCAATTTCATGTGTTTTTAATGACTTCTAAAATTAAGAACCTGCAGTAAATACGGGATTATTTAGGAATCTGTGCTATGACTTACAGACCAGTCTCTACTGTCCCCAAAGGATGAGAGAGCCCAAAGTCTCCCTCTGTGCCCTTGATTGGCATCACACAAGAAGCCACATAGTCCTAAAGGCCTCACTCCCAGAAACCGTGACCTTGACTGCTCTACCCAGTAGCTGCTGGGCTGACTTTGGTCCTCTCCTCAAGCAATCCCAGGGGACACTAAGGCTTTGCCCCAGGTTCCAGTCACTTACAATATTATTTTCCGCGGCCCCTCCTTTCTCGGCCTGCCTCCTATACAAGGGACTGTTGTGACCAGTGGTTCTTTCCCAAGTGCCATGAAAGTCATAGGTCATGAGGTTGATGAAATCCAGAGACCTGCAGATGTCATGGAAGGAGGGAAGTAAAATTTTGAAGTCTCTCCAGCGGGCAAAGACAACTAAGAAAGCAAAGGCTAACAAGTGTCAGCGATGGCTGCCATATCTGTCAACCTGTGGTAGAACATCCAGGAGGGTGTTTGATGACCTGAGGATGGGGCTATCTTTTCAGGGGCCAAGGGGACGGATAAAATGGCCTGTAGGGTTCACAGAAGCTCATGAGCATGATTGCCCTTCCCCTCTCCCACTATGGGACAGTCCAGTTTCTAGGTGTCTGTTCCCTCAGGAACAAAGTACATGCTAGGGGTTCCTTCCAGCCCAGGGGTCCTACACTCACTGGGAGATTTTCTGGATCTCATATCCTCGATCCAACTGGTATCGACCTGCAGGAACCGCCGCACTCAGAAGGAGCCGATTCTTCCCTGAATTCTCACTTTCTCGAAGGAAGGCATTGTGCAGGGCCTGGGGAGGTAACCTGGGATCAGGTCATATCAAAATCCACAAGACATAATTATGTCCACTTCCCCTCCCTTTGGGGAAGAAATGAAGGTCTGGTGAGCGGCAAGAATTGCCTCCATATCTGTGAACCTGTTAGCCACTTTTCTCCCTCTCTAAAGAAAGGAGATTCATATTTTGATTCCCACCCCCCTGCCAAATCACAATGAAATGTGATTTCATTGGTGTAGGGAACTCACTCAAAGAAACCTCTTTCTGCCAATGTAGAACACCACCAGATATGCAGATGACAGCCTTACAGTCTCTGGCACTGAGAAATTAAGTGACCTACCTATCACCTCCAGGACCAGATATAAAATGCTCTGTCTGGCATTCAAAGCCTTGTATAACTTGTCTGCTTCCTTCATTTCCAGTTTTCTTACACCTTTTATGCACACACACACACACACACACACACACACACACACACACACACACATACTGCCCTCCACCTATTCTGGGATTCAGCAACATGAATACCACCTCCTTGCTGTTCCTTGAATGAAACACTCCATCTCCTGACTCTAAGAATTTCCACTGGCCATTCCCCACTCCCGGAATGCTCTGCCTCCTCCTCTCCACTTCCTGCCTTCCCTGGCTTCCTTCAGGTCCCAGATAAAATCCCCCCTTTTCTAAGAAGCCTCTCCCAATCCCCCTTAATTCCAGCACCTACCTTTCCTTCTGTGGAGCATTTCCAGCTTATCCTGTATGTAGCTTGTTTGTATATAGTGTTTGCATGTTTTCTCACCCATTTGAATGGGAGTTCCTGCCTTTTACTATTCTTTATATCTCTAGCACTTAGCCCAGTACCAAGTATATAGTAGGTGCTTAATAAATATTTATTGACTGATTACCTGACTGACTCCCAGAGTCACATAGCCAGTATGTATCAAAAGCAAAACCTGAACCCACAGCCCCTCAGCTCTCTATTTGCTACACCCATCTGCCTTCCTTTTTG
The DNA here is from genome assembly GCA_028646575.1 of Pseudocheirus occidentalis. NCBI lineage: Eukaryota > Metazoa > Chordata > Mammalia > Diprotodontia > Pseudocheiridae > Pseudocheirus > Pseudocheirus occidentalis. The sequence goes on from CM053593.1 coordinate 85,884,882, forward strand.
ACAGTCAGCTTCGAGCCTGGAGCCTGGATCTAGGGCCTTGGTGAGGCCACTGGCACCGTGTTTCAGATCCCCTTGGGGCTACTTCATGGCACCTGTACCCAACAGCACCTCCTCTTTCTCATTTTTCCACAGGAGCTGGAAGGTCAGATGTCCCTCGCCATTCTTCTGTTCCCCCCAGGCCCTGACCCCACCATACCTCTACAAGAGCTGTGAATCGCTCCTTGTCTATAGCAGGACTGTCCCGACTGCCTGGGTACTCCCAGTCAAGGTCAAAGCCATCAAAATTATGTTGACGCAGAAAGCTGATGGCTGACCGGATAAAAATCTGAAGGGTTTCAGGCCTGGCCACCATGTCTGTGAACCTGTGAGGAACCCCAGAGAAGGAAGGTAAATGCGTGTGGATGCTCTGCATTGCTATTAATTGGGTGACCCTAGGCAAATCACTTCTCCCCAGGCCTCAGTGCCTTCCTTCCTAAAATGAAGGGGTTAGAGTAGATGGCCTCTGGGCATTCTTCCTGCCTTAAATTTATAATCTTATGTTAGGATGTTAAAGATCACTTAGTCCCACTTTGCTAAAGAAGAAACAAGTTCAAGAAACGCATTTGCCCAGGGTCAGACAGAGCTTGGATCTCAATCCTTTCTCCTGGAGCCTTTCTGGGCAGGTGCCCATAGAGATAGACCCACCTTCTCCTTGACTGGAGCTCTCTCAAGGAAGGTTAAGAAAAGGGAGAGGCATTGTGGATAGTACAGAGGGTATAGGGAAAGGGACAGAGATAACGTTTATCTAATCGCAAGAAGCAGAGAACCCAGCCCTCTCATGGCTTAAGAAGACTTGACTGTAGCACCTGCTACAGAGAGGTTTTGTTCTTCCCCTGGGCTTCGGTAGAACAGGAGCAGGGCAAGAATAGTCCCTTCTAATCTCCTTAAAAAGAGCTTTTACTTTTGTTACTTCATTTCATCCTAATAGCAGCTCCATGAGGCAGGCCCAGCAGCTAGTATTATTATAATGTCTCAGATAGGAAACTGAGGATCACCAAGATAGAATGACTTGCCCAAGGTCATAAAGATAAATCATAATGATACAGCCAGGATCAGAGCGAAGTGGGGGGCCTGAGAGTTTAGAAGAAGGCTTTGCTTTCAGCCTCCCTTTGACCAGAGCTCAGCAGGGCCTTTCCTGTCTGCCTGAACCCCTAGACGAGGTTCCCCCACCCAACTCATCTCACCAGTGGATCCCACAGACCCCTCACTCACTTCTTAGTGCCAAAATTCCAGCCTCCAACGGCCAGCAGGATTTTCAGGTTGGGATTCCTAGGAAAAGACAAGAGAGGCATTAGGAGGGTTTAGGGCGATATTTCTTGAACTTATTGGTCTAAAGAACCCCTTATATTCTTAAAAATTATTGAGGACCCCAGAGAGCCAGTGATCAGATAAAAAAGAAAAAGACTCATATGTATAAAAATATTTCTAGCAGTTCTTTCTGTGGTGGCAAAGAACTGGAAATTGAGGGGATGCTCATTAATTGGGGAGTGGCTAAATAAGTTGTGGTGTATGGTTGTGATGAAATACTAAAGTACTATAAGAAATAATGAGCAAGACCGCTTAAGAAAAACCTGGGAAGACTTAATGTGAACTTGTGCAATGCGAAGCGAGTAGAACCAGGAGAACATTGTACAGAGTAGCAATAACATTGTAACAATGATCAACTCAGATCAATACAATGATCCATGAAAATTCTAAAAGACTCATGATGTAAAATGCTGTCCCCTCCAGAGAGAGAGAAAACTGATGAACTCTTAGCGCAGATTGAGGTATAATTTTTTTTTACTTTACTTTTCTTGCTTTTCTCTTTTTTTGCAGCATAGTTAATAAGACTTCACATGTATAATGAATTGTAGTAGACTAGACTTTCAGGGGTCCCCTAGCCCCATTAAGGAAATGCTCCCCTCTTCTATGAGATCACTAGGCAGATATGCAGAAGGAGTATAATCTTGTTTGTAGATGCCTCCATTGATCCTATGAATAAGTAAAGACAATTCAGGGTAGCTAATTAGCAAGTCTTGTTTGTGACTCCCTGTTTGTGCCTCTGGACATGGTCCTAGGATGAAGTCTTAATGAATAACTAGCCTTGGGCTGGGGTAGGGAGTGGTCAATTCCAAAGGAGGGTCCTTGCATTCTGGTTATGTAAGAAATTCTGCTATAAGGAATATAAGCCTTATGATTTTCTTGTATCTTGGCTCTGTATGAAATTGTTCTGTAATAAACAGACTATGGAATACATCCCCATCTCTCTTTTTAATCACTGGTTTCTAAGGCCATTCAACTGTCCTGGTCGCAGTAAATGATGCTCACAACGTTGGGGCATCAGGACAGCAGTCAAGTCTCTAGCAAATGGTCCTCCTGGAGTTGCAGGGAGGTAGCAGACCAGCAGGAAATCCAAGTGACAAGGGATTTCATTCAAGGTAAGAGGAAGGCTCTATGAAGAGCCATTGTTGGTGCACTCAGTTTTTAGTTTTCATAATTCGGAGCTCACAGAGACGTTAATACAGGAGGAAACTTAGTGAAGGGTTTAAAAAATGAAGGAAAAGATCCGAGAATGTTACAACTTATAGCGTGTAAGAAAGGGATTTCAGTTAAGAAACAGATTCTGAAAAAATTTCTAAAAATAGTCTATCAAGCAGCTTCATGGTTCCCAAGTGGCTCTCAGATCAGAGGACCTGATTGGTAAGTAGTGGGAGAGGCTTTAGTTAATTATTTTAAGGAGAATGGGCAGGAGAGTGATTCTGGTTCCATATTTGCAATTTATAATGTTATAAAAGTGTGCTTAGCAGACAAAACAAGAATTGTTTTAAATGTGGTAAGGTGGGTCATTTCAAAAGGGAATGTAATGGGGTGGCTAGGTGGTACAGTGAATAGAACACCAGCCCTGGAGTCAGGAGGACATGAGTTCAAGTCCAGCCTCAGACACCTGACACACTTACTAGCCATGTGGCTTTGGGCAAGTCACTTAACCTCAATTGCTCTCCCCTCAAAAAAGGGAAAATAGTTATAAAAAAAAAAAAGATATAAGCTTCTCATGAGTAGCACTGAAATATATACATGTAACCATGGACACATTCAGGGTTTACTGTTATGTCTGGAGAAAAACTCATGTTCAAGAATATCTTATTACATGCTTTGCTGCTGCAGGTATGCTAAAACAATTAAAGACTGATAATGGCCCCTCTTACACCTCAAAAAACTTTCCTGAATTCTGTCTTCAATGGGGGTATTCACCATGTTACAGGGCTTCCTTATAACCCCACAGGTCAGGCTATTGTTGAAAGAAAAAACCGCACACTTAAAACTGCTCTTCAAAAACTAAAAGGAGGAACCTGGTGCATAGGTACCCCTAGACGAATTTTGGGGTTGTCGTTATATGTAATAAATTATTTAACATTAGATCATGAAAATAAAACACCAGCTGAAAAATTTTGGGGCATTACTGATCATACAACTGGCCACTCTAAAAGGTCACAGCCCCAGGCAACTTCAGTTACTGAATGGGTGATGTGGGAAAATGTTAAGGGACAATGGTGAGGTCCACACGGAGAGTGTGCGGCAGAGGCTTTTTGTATGTTTCCACAGATGATAAGAAGGAAGTCTGGATACTAGAAAGGAGAACAAGAACTATATCAACAAATGTACAGATGGCACACTCGGCTCCCTCGACTAGAACCAGATGAAGCCAACAGCAGAGAAGGAGCTAGGACCAAAATGAGGGCAAGCAGATCTTCCATCTTTGAAGTGCAGGACTGATGTACCTGCTTGGCATCAGGTGGATCAGCAAACTTACGTTTCCTGGCATAATGACACGAACATTAAACATAGACATGGATAGTATCCTAAACAAAATTGGTTTGGACACTTACAGCGAGGAAACCCAGAAATATGGAAAATCCCTTTGCCATGGACCCCAATAACAACAGTTTTTGTTACTTTTGTTCCTAATGGGGACATACTTGAGCAAGACTGACCACAGCTTTGTACATGCTTATTTAGGAGGGAGGTATGCATTCATGTGGGGAAATCTTAGCAATGTAAATATCACTGAAGTTGATAAGCATTGTAATGTCATATGTGTTAATTGTAAGGTTTCTGAATGTCATGATAATCCTTCTTTGGGACAACTGCTATTTGTTATAAGAAGACCTAGTATGATTATGATTCCTGTGAAGAATGAGCATTGGTTTTACTCTCGTGCTGATCATTCTATTGCTCAAATTAATCAACAATTGGGTTTTAATCAGAAAATATAGGTGTATTTCCTGTATTGTTGTTGGGATAATTGCTTTAATTTCTACTATAGTGAGCAGTGTTGCTGTGTCTATGTCTGTCAGCACTGTACAAAATCAGATAGTGCAAGATCAATTTTTGCACGAATTGTCTGCCAATGTTTCATGAGGATTTTTGTTACAATCAGAAATCAATGAGTTTCTAGAAAGCAATAACACAGCTCAGAGATGATGCAATTGTTTTAGCTGAGGAGATTGAATTAATGCAAGTTAAACAAAAGTTAATATGTGATTATATATATACATATACATGTACTTATGCATATTTCTGTATGGTATACAAAAATATAACAAGTCAGAATATGACATAGTCCAAATTAGAAATCATCTTAATGGGCTATGGGGTGACCATAACACATCTCTTGATATAAATGATTTAGAGCATTTAGCTTACCTCATGGATCAGGAAAGACAGCAGTTACTACTACCAAATCCAGACGCACAAAACATTGTTGATTGGATTAAGAGAGCACAGGCAATATTCCCCGGGGAAATACAGCAAATTATAACTTTCCTAGGAATATGGGTGGTACTACCAGTTTTATGTACCTGTTTACCCATCCTTATTTCCTGTTTTTCTCGCAACATTCAACAAGTTGTATATAATGTCCAACTGCATGATTCTGCCTGTAGTCCTATATAAATAATATAGGGGAGATGCAGAGAATTCCCAGGAGTCTCCCAGATTTATCTCCAGTAGGAGATGATTCCTACTAAGGTCACATATGGGATACTCTGTCTAGCTATGACCAACACATCAGGCAAATGGAATGTTCCCCTCTTCTATAAATAAATAAAATGGGGGAGATGTAGTAGACTAGACTTTCAGGGATCCCCTGGCCCCATTAAGGAAATGCTCCCCACTTCTATGAGGTCACTAGGCAGATATGCAGGAAGAGTGTAATCTTGTTTGTAGATGCCTCCATTGATCCTATGAATAAGTAAAGAAAATTCAGGGTAGCTAATTACCAAGTCTTGCTTGTTTGTGCCTCTGGACATGGTCCTAGGATGAAGTCTTAATGAATAACTAGTCTTGGGCTGGGGTAGGGAGCAGCTGATTCCAAAGGAGGGTCCTTGCATTCTGGTTAGGTAAGAATTTCTGCTCTAGAGAATATAAGCCCTATGATTTTCTTGTATCTTGGTTCTGTATGAAATTGTTCTATAATAAACAGACTATCAAATACATCCCCATCTCTCTCTCTTTTATTCAGCTGGTTGCTAGGCCATACAACTGTGCTAGACACAGTAATGAATATTATAATATTTGTCTTCTCAATGGTTGGAGAAGGAGAGTGAGAGAGAAATTGGAGCTCAAAAAAATGAACATTAAAATTTAAAAAACAGTTTAAAAATGAAGATGATGTTCTTTTGAGCTCAAAAACCAGAACTGCATAAATGTAATAGGGGAGCCCAACTTATCAGGCATTCATATAAAAACAAAACAAAACACCTGACTGTAGATTTCATACGGGTCAACAATTTGACCTAGCAATCCAAAAAGGGACTTTCATCTACCTCCCTGCTTAACCCACCTCATGGGGGTTGTTGTGAGGAAAGTGTTTTTAAAACTTCAGAATAGCATATCTAGGGATACAGAGGAAGGGAGGAGATGATTCCTACTAAGGTCACATATGGGATACTCTGTCTAGCTATGACCAACACATCAGGTAAGCTAGAGCCTGTGTGGATGAGGATAGCCAGATTCACAAGTGAAATTCAAAGCTTATCATGCAAACATTGTCTGAATAGGCCACACTTACCCTAGAGAAAATGTGACTTGGGAAAGACATAGTTGGTATGTGCCTTCCTTAACCCCTCTCACTTCTGGGGTTTTCCCTTTTTAAATTATTTCTTATTTGTCCTGTATATGTATGTTTGCGTGTGGTCTTTTCCATAAGATTGTGAGCTTCTTGAGGACAGGGAATGTCTTTTGCTCCTTTTTGTGTCCTTAGCAGAATGCTTAGCAGATGATAGGCACTTAATAAATGTTTATTGAATTGAATGAAATGGAGGGGTGTGTGTATGTGTGTGTGTGTGTGTGTGTGTGTAGGGAGATTCCAATTCCTTATGGGAGTACCCTAGAGGACTATGCTTTCTTGGTCATCATTTGAAAGTCCTAAGTTACAGCCTCAGGTGGGACATTTTTATTTAAAGGTGACGTAGCCTAGCAGTTGGTGTATTTGGTCTCTTGAAGTTTGTTGTGGTTCAGGCGTTTGTCCGGACTCTTCATGACCCCCTCGGGGGTTTTCTTGGTGGATACTGGAGTAGTTTGCCATTTCATTCTCTGCCTCATTTTACTCAAAGAACCTGAGGCAAACAGAGTTAAGTGACTTGCCCAGGGTCACACAGCTAGTGAGTGAGGCTGCATTTGAACGAGGGAAGATGAGTCTTCCTGACTCCAGGCCCAGCACTCTGTCCACTGGGCCAGAAGAGCTGGTCTCAAATTCCATCTCTGCAACTTACTAGCTATGTGACTTTGAATCACTTCCTCCCTTCAGAGTGTCCTCATCTATAAAACGAGTCCTCAGGTCGAACGACCTCTTCTGGCTCTAAACCTTGTGAGTGTACTCCCCTCGATTAAAAAAAAAAAACAACCAACCAACCGCAGGAACGGCATCCTTGTTTTGGGACCTGGAGGGAGCCAAATACCACAAAGGCGTGCCAGACCTATGGAGAATCTAGGTTTGGGGGATTCTCAGTGAGGCACCCTATAGCCCAGGGTAGATAGAATTTGATTATGTACTTGCTACCTTCCTACTGATATTTTTCTATCCCGTGTTTCCTTCCCTCTTTCACTCGAAGAAAAACTTAGAAAAACACAGCAGGCTGGACTGTGTGTCACAAATGGGAGGGTAATTAAGCAACTTGTATGAGCTGATGCAAAGTGAAATTAGTAGAATCAAGAGAACAATGTTCACAATGACAACAACGTGATTAAATGATCACTAGAAGGAAGCTGAACTCTGAGTAACTGAAAAACCAGCGAAGGTTCAGAGAACAGATAATGAAGTGAATCTCTGCCCTCATTGCCAATGGTGGAGGACCGGTAGGTAGGAGAGAGTTTCCCCTCCACTGCTGCGTGTCCACTGGCTCTTAACTGGATTTTGTTGTAAATTGCTCTTCTTTGTCATGAGGCTGGGGAGGGCAAGGGGGAGATCCCTGACCTTGATGTGAAGACAAAAAGGCATCAGTAAAATGTTTTGGATTTTTTAAAGTGAGGAAGAGAAATCCCCTTTGATATTCACTAGATGTGTGTCTATGGAGACATCATTTAGTTCCTCTGACCCTTGGTTTCTACATCTGTAAAATGGAGACAATCACGGCTATATTACCTACTGTTGTAAGGATCAGTGAGATTTTATATATGTGTGTGTGTGTGTGTGTGTGCATGTGTGCTTATATACAAATATGTATATATGCAAACACACATATATTACTTTGTGAACTTTCTAGCATTATATTGTTAATAATCATAATTATTTTACTGTATATTATATTACATTATATTACATCACATCATATCATATCTATATCATATTATATTATGTTATATTATATTATACTAATGTTATGTTACATTACCTTATGTTTATGTTATGTTACATTACGTTACATTATATCATATTATATTATAGTATAGCATACTATATTATATTTATTATATGTATTATTATCACTATTAAAATTTCCTGGGCCAATTCTAAATTAAAATGCTCAAATGGTTGGTGTGATCTACAAGGCCTAAGGCCTGAAGCTGAATCTTTTTCAGGAACTCTGTAATAAGAGCAGAGGGAAGGAAGGAAGAAGAGGTGCTAAGGAACTAGCTAGTCTAGGAAGGCTTCCTGGAGGTGGGGAGTCATGAAATAAGAATTCAGACTGGAATTCCAAGAAAGACTAGCTAATGCACGAGGTATTGAAGTAGATGTAAGTGAGCATGCCTCTTTTCTTGGGCATATCAAAGGATGTCTGTCTTGGTTTCCTTGCTCTCTGAGACACTGGCTCTCTCCCCCTACACACTCCCTTTGCCATCTGTGGCTCACCTGCTTTTCAGACCGTTCAAATCACGGTAAAACTGCACGTCTTTTGGGTCCAACGTGGTGAGCCGGTGATCCTTCATGTCAGCAAAGGCATAGATGAGGTGAGTGCAAAGGAAGGGGTCCACATTCTTGGGCAGGAAGGCTGCCTGACCAGACCTATATTGGGACCAGTTGGTGAAGTAGCAGACCAGCTTAGCAGCAGAACCTGGATGGAAGATTCAATAGAAGTGAGAGGGAGGGAAAGCCTACCTGGGAACTCCTCCCCTGGAAGAAGATGGAAAGAGGGAGGGATGGGGGAGAAGAGACTGAGTGTGCCCTCGGTCTTTGGATCCCAAAACTGGGTTGGGGGGTGGGATGAGTGTTCTTGCCTCTTTAAGATGCAATTTTTGTGTGGTCCAATGGAAAGGGTGCTGGACATGTATGTAGTTGAAAGACCTGGGCTCAAATATTGTTTCTGTCATTTACTATATATATAACCTCGGGCAAGTCAGTTCAGTCTTCTGGCTTTCAATTTCTTCTTGTGCAAAATCGGGTGGTCAGTCTAGATGATCTCTAAAGTTCCTTCCAGCTTGAGATCTATGATCCTCTGGCAGATGAGTGAAGTTAGGGTCAGAAACATTCCCAAGATCCCCTGGGAGATAGTGAAAAATTGGCTCTTTTCTCCATCCTTTCTTTTCTTATTGGAACAGAAGACAGAAATACTGAAGGTGTAAGGATAAGGAGACTAGCACAATGCAGTCCCAGTCAAGACCCTTAGCCGGAGTGTTTGAGTAAATACTTAGTTAAATACTAGAAGTCTAGAGTGACCCAATAGACAAGACGAAGAAAGGACTTTCAAAACAACAGGAAGTTGGACAACGAGCTAAGCCGGCTACTGACCCACAGTTCTTTTTGGCTCCTGAAACCATGCAATAAGCACATATGGGGATTCCTGACACTGAAGGGAGTTAATATTGGTCATTGTCAATAAGGTTGAGTAACCATCTGGGTGCAGGGTCGGGGGAGAGAGCACTGCCCATGGAGTCAGGGAACGTGGGTACAAATCCTGACCCTGACACTTACTAGCTGTGTGACCCTGGACTAGTCACTTCAGTCTCTCTGGGGTTCAGTTTCCCTCATAAAATGGGGTTACCACTTTACAGGGTTATGTAAAGAAGATATTTGGTAAAATATAAAGCAACACAGAAATATTGGCTGCTGCTGCTGCTGCTGTTATACAGCACCAAGGGGAGAGTCAAAAAAGAAATTGAGAATTTGAAGGAGGAGACCCCATTACTGAGATTTCTGTTTTCTTCTTTTTTCTGGACTTCTTTCAAATTAGTATTTTACAGAGGATCAGTTTAGGAACGCCTACACAGATATTTAATAAAAATAATTTATTTCTTCATTTAGGGAGGAAGCAAGCCCTTATTAGATACCTACTATGTGCCAGGCATGGGATAAGTGCTTTATGATCTCATTTGATCCTTGCATAACCTTGTGAAGTAGGTGCTGTTATGAGCTTTGTTTTACAGTTGAGGAAACTAAGGTAGATAAAGGTTAAGTGACTTATCCAGGGTCACGTAGTAAGAGCCTGAGGTCACATTTGAGGTCAGGTCTTCCTTACTCTACCCACTGTACCACCCAGCTGTCTCATTTAGCAGGATTATTCTTGGAACTCAGCTTCAAGAGAGACAATAATTCACATTTCTACATGGGTTTACATTTTACAAAGTTGCTTCTTCACAATAACCATGTGATGTAGTCTTATTATCCCCATTTTACAGATGAAGAGACAGTTTCAGGTAAGTTCAGTGACTTGACTCAGGTCACATAGTAAATCAGTGACAGGAGTAGCTTGTTGTTGGTCAATCATTTCAGTCATGTCTGACTCTTTATGACTACATTTGGGGTTTTATTGGCAGAGATACTGGAGGGGTTTGCCATTTCCTTCTCCAACTCATTTTACAGATGAGGAGACTGAGGCAAACAGAGTTAAATGACTTGCCCAGGGTCATACAACTAGTAAGTATTTGCATCCAGATTTGAATCCTCTTGACTTCTGGCTCAGTGCTCTATCCACTGTGTCAACACCTGCTCTATGACAAGGGTAGCACTTGAATCCAAATTGACTACAAATCCTTCACCCATGTGCTATCTAAAGGTGCCAATCAATACATCAATCCCAAAGCATTTGCTAGGGTCTTACTAAGTTCCTGAAACACTGGGGATGACACCAAGAAAGATGGACACACCCCTGTCCTCAAGGGGTTTTGTGAGAAATGCAGAAAGATAACAAACCAGGAGATGGGAGACCTGGGTTCCAGTCCCAATTTTCCAATTGGCCAGTGCTATTGGTCAAGTTGTCCAGTTCAGAGAATGGCTATTGGGACAGTTTGGTTTGAAAGCAAACTCTACATAGAGTGCCAGAAGGAGCATCCTGTGAAATCAATGCAGAAAGCTAGAGTGTAAGCTCCTGAGGGCTGGACTACTTTCCTTTTTCTCTTTGTGTCTTTGCCTAACTACATGCCTGGCACACACAGAACAAGAGATTCCTGTTTAAATTACTCATCTTGTTTAAACTGAGTCATCTTATCCCTCCATTACTTTTCAGAGGCTCATCCATCCTCCTGCCCTTGCCCCAAGAGGTGAACAATCTTTTGGACAAGGTAGAGAATTTACAGGTCTCTAAGACTAAGGACAGGGCAGATAGGTGGTGCCATAGTGTATAGAACACAGCTTAGAATCAGGAAGACTTATCTTCCTGAGTTCAAATTCCACTTCAGATACTCACTAGCTGTGTAACCTTGGGCAAGTCACTTCACTCTGTTTGCCTCAGTTTACACATCTGTAAAATGAGCTGGAAAAGGAAAAGACAAACTACTTCATTGTCTTTGCCAAGAAAATCCCAAATGAGGTCACTGAAAAACTACTTAGCAACAGTGATAAGTATAGGGAGAGAGGGAATTGGAATAGGAAAAATGAAATGTCAAAGCCATCAGCAGGGATTGTAAAAAGAGCCTTAATCAAAACTCAGGGCTCAGTGAGGGCTGAACCACCTGTCCTGCCTTTGTGCTCTGCTTCTGAGCTGCCTACAAAGTCCATTTCCTTCCCTCTTCTCGGTGAAGGAACAGTGTCATCTGGAGAGGATGTGCTGTGGGACCTTGGATTACTCAGACAGCCTCTCTTTGCCTCTGTTCTCCCCTTTGCATAATAAGGGATCATCCTTCATTCCCCTCCCTGCACAGCTGAGAAATCAAGTAAGATCATATAGGGAGACAAAGTGGACTGAGCTCTTTGGAGAGAAGTCTCTGTAGAAATCCATTTAAGGGATTGCCTTTGATTTTTCGTTTGTGTTGTTGATGTGGTGCTTAGAGATCTCAGGGAAAGGGGTGACAGAAATGAAGTGTTAGGGAAATTGTCTACTTACTGCACTGAAGCAACAGCAGAAGAATCAAACCTAAAACAATATGAGAGAAAGAGAAAATGAGTAAAAAGGGGAGGGGAGAGAGAACAAACCAAAGACAATGACAGAGACAGAGATACAGAGACAGAGAGAGAGAGAAAAGAGACAGAGACAGAGAGAGAGACAGAGAGAAGAGAGACAGAGACAGACAGAGACAGAGACAGAGAGACAGAGAGAGAGAGAAGAGAGAGAGACAGAGACAGACAGAGACAGAGACAGAGATAGAGAGACAGAGACAGAGATAGAGACAGACAGACAGACAGACAGACAGACAGAGACAGAGAGATTAGATCATCAATGAAGGCCTGCAAGACATGGTGCAGCCTGATGGAAAGACCCCCAGACTTGGTGTCAGAAGACTGGAGTTTAAACAGCTGTACTACTTATCACCTGTGGGACCTTGAGCATGACTCTCCAAGTTTTCCCATCCATAAAAGGAGGGATTGATTGATCTCTAAGGGATTGCCACTCATTTAAGGTCACAGAGAGGGAAAGACAGAAGAAACACTTGAACATAGAGCTATCCTCTGAATCCAAATCCAGGGCTTGTTGCCTTTCACTATGATGGTTCTTTCTTCCAGCAGGAACAACCAGACATCAAGAGTTTCGAGCAGCTCCTTAATTAGCAGTCACAATCTGCTATGCTCTTTCTCAACTTGGCCCTACCTGGTTTAGTCCCTTAACCCTCCCGCTCACCTCGGTACTGACTCACCTGTCCAGATTGCTGCTTGTCTCATGTTGGCAGCTCAACACCAGACTCAAACGCCTCTCTGCTGATGATTTCTAGCCTTCTCTCAAGTCCTGTTCCCTTTTAATGGTGTCTCTGTCTCCCTGGCCCAGGTATGTTGAAATCAGAAAGACCAGCAGTGAGATGAAAAGCTGGAAGGGGCCAGGAGTTAAATGGCAGTGATTGGGCAAAGCCTTGACACAATTGCCTTTGGCAATCTTCACTTCTCTAGAACTATCAAAGGCTGGGCCACCACCTAATGCCATTTGCGGTGGGTATTGCCAAATGGAATATGTGTGGGGAGGGAGGGATGGTAAGAAGAGAAGAGTTTCTAAACATTCTGCCAAGTAAGAGAGATTCCATCTTGTGTGTGTGTGTGTGTGTGTGTGTGTGTGTGTGTGTGTGTGTATGTATGTGTTTTCTCTTGGCTCAAACAACAGGTAGCACAAGGGGAAAGATAATTGGGCTGGCTGTCAGAAAATGTGAATTCTTGTCTGAAATAAGTTCATTAGGGAAATACTTTCATTTCTTTGGTTCTCAATTTCCTCCCCTGGGAAAGGAAAGAAAGAGGGCTGTTTGGGTGACTTTGAGGGTTCCTTGCAGTCCTAAAATTTTGTAAATTTGATATTCTATTAGAGAAGTCTTAGTGCCTATTGGCAAGCCAAGAGGTGAAGCTGGAGGGTCTGGTGGTAATTTGCTAGAGCAGGAGTTTTAAACTTTTTTTTTTATGAGTGTCATGATTCCCTCGTTGGCAGTCTGATAAAAGCTGTGGAGCCATTTTTCAGAATCATGCTTCAAAGTGCATAAAATAAAATACAGAGTACTCTATAAGAGACCAATTCTTTTTAAATAGTTACCTAAATATTTTCTTAAAAAATCAAGATCCCAGACCCCTAAATGAGGACCCTGATGTTAGAGTGACATTTTGGAGGGCAGCATCTTCATGCAAACTGACCCTAAACAAAATAAGGTAAAATTAACTCAGAGTTAGGTGAGTTTTACCATTTATATGCCATCTCCTTCCTAGCTATGTGACCATGGGTGAACTCTCCAAACCCTCTGTTTTTCTTATTTGCAAAATGTTTATAATAATTGTTCTCCACTCACATGGTCATTTTGAGTATCGGATGAAATAGCGTTTGCAAAGTGCTTTGCAATACTCAAAGGGACTTATCAATATCAGTACTTTTAACTTCTCCAACCCTTCCCCCTCCATGGCATGTGGGCAAAGGGGCATCTTTATGGCCTACTCCAAATGAAAAACTCCTTATGCCAGATTAGCTCTATTAGAGGCATGTCAATTAAGGCTTTACTCTCTCCCTTCAACCATCCCCACCCTTGGGTTGTCAGTTTTCAAGTGTCTGTAAATTCTGCCCAGCTGGTTGTCATAGAAACATAATATTTGGATGCTTATGATAACCCTCTCCCTTCTAATAAAGGGGAAGCCCCTGTTTCTTTTCCTGTCTCTAGGCATTTTCCTTAGAAGGACCTTGCACTGAGGTTTCCAGAAGAGGGTCATAGACTCTTTAAAGGTTCCGAGTTTCAAGGAATGTGTGTACTCGAAGAAGAGAAAAGAACAATAGGAGGAGTGGATGTCAAGGGGGCTAAAGGTATTTGGGCTATAGGAAGGGTCACCTCTTGAAAGTTAGGCAAATATTCTTCCCTTGACTTAAATAAGTTGAACAGGTCAGTCAGGGTGACAGAGAGCCTTTGGTGGTTCCTCCTTCCTTCCCACATCCAAGCCTCCAACTACAGAATCCCAGACATCTGTGAACTTTGGGTAGTGCCAAGGAGGCTGCCTTAGAACATTGCAAAGCACTTTACAACTAGTAACTCATGTAAATCTCATGACAACCCTGGAAGGTAGGTACTATTGTCAACTCTATTTCACAGCTAAATAAACTTAGGCAGGCAAATTCCAAGTTTCTCAGGGTCATACAGTGAATCTCTGAGGCAGGATTTGAACTTGCATCTTTGTGACTCCAGCTCCAGCCCTCTATTCACTGCAGTAAGCACCTAGCTGACTCTCACATTAACCTGGTTGAATGTATTATGTACTGCCTCAAAGATTCAGAATGCTAGGGCTGAAAGAAATTACCTACTAAGACATACAGATGAGGGCACTGAGACCTAGAAAAAGAATTGATTTGTCCCCAAGTCACACAGTGAACGAATGATAAAGGAAGAAGTAGAACCCAGTTCTCCAAGGTGAAATGAATAGCATAGGCATTAGTAGAGGGAGTCCCTGATCCCAGTGAAATCTTAGGTCTGGTACCTATCCCCAAACACCCAGTTTCTTTCCCTTTAGCATTACCTATGGAACTAGGACATAGAACAGATGGATTTGTATCCATCTGGATAAGGAAAGGGAGAGTTAAAAGAAGGAGCTGCTAATTGGAGAAGGCGTGCTCAGGGACATCTGTTGTGATGGTGGGTATAGGTAAAAACGAAGATAAACTTAGTCTCCATCATAATTTTGCCTTAGGTTAACCTATGGTGGGGCATGTAGCCTATATACCAAAATGGTTTATTCTATAGAAGAAGCCCAAGGAATAGGAGAAAGAAGACTCTAGTGGGTCTCAGGAGACTTATGGTTCTGGTTCTAGGGGGAGTATTAAAGATGGAATAAGTTTTTCTTGAGTACCAAGGAGGAAAAGAAAGCTTGAGCCGTTCAAACAAAAGCACCGTGATCCTTTCAAAGAACATTATCCAGGCTGGTAAGTGGGGGCTCCCTGACCTCTCCCAGTCTCTCAGTCACATGAACTCTGCCCTTCACTCTTATTGTGACCTTTGATTTCTTGACCCAACCCTCTTCTGCCAGTCCATCTCCCTGACTCTAGCTTCTTTACATTTAAACAAAATCTCCAACTCCTGCCCAGCCATTTAAATGATTCATTTGATGATACCTTGGGATCCCTTGATCTTTTGCTGTTTTCAACCTGCAAATGTTCGACCTAATCCTTAGTGCCTAGCACAGTCTTGGTACTTAATTAGAATTTAATAAATGCTTTTTGATTGACTGATTGATCATTTATTAATCACCAGTAGACTGGAGATTTTTACAGGTTTTTCCAGTTGTATTCCTGGCCTACTGACAATTTCTGGAGAAAAATCACAAAATCAAGCTATTTTTTTTAATCCACTTAAAATTTATGGTGCATAATCTCAGCTAGATCCTTACTACTTTCTGACAATCCTTCTGGAACATTCACCTGACAACTCCCTAGTCTATTTAGTGTAGAGGCTGTTTTCTTCTCTATAGAAATCCTCAATTGCACATCTTCTATCCTCTCAGGGCCCCCACCTCAAGACCACTCCTCTTTTTGCTCCTTTCTTTTCTTATTTTTAGGAGACAGCTTGTTTTCCAGGGCAAAGGACCAGTAAGAAAGCTGTGCCCTGAGCTTGGTAGAACAACAAGCCTTCGCTCTCTCACCCTCTGGATGAATTGTGTTGCAGCTAAATCACAGAATTGGCTCAAACCAGCCCCATGTGGTCCCTGAGCTTGGGTAACTATATGCAGGATCGGGATTCTGGTCATGAAACCCTGTTATGAATAAGACTTTTTGCCAGTAGACAAACTTGCCACATTGTTGCTCTTACACCTCATTGCTGCCTTTACACTTCACTGCTTGATTTGTCTTGCCACAACTACATGTATCAAGGCTTATCCTCACTGCCTTGGGTCTTCTTGTTCCTAGACTAGACCCCAGCATGCATGGCTAGTTTTTCCTCCTTTAATGGAATAAAGAAGCTGTTTGCATAATAACTTCTGGAGGCTCTTTGGTATTTTCAGGGTTAGCAATCCTCTATTGAAAGCAGATAACCTTGGCTTTCCACTGCACAAAGAAGCCTGAGACCATTGGATGACTGCTTTTTCACATCCCCTCCATATCAGAACTTGTTTCTGACCTTCTCTTTCCCCTCTGTCACAGAAGTGGCATTCCCCCTCCTCACCCCTCTATCTATATTCCTGACCCCCTTCCTCCTGCCTTCTCCAGGCCCTTGGTTCAGCAATCTTCTTTCCTATGCTCTCTCTCTGTTTCTGTCTCTCTGTTTCTCTTTCTCTCCTTTAAAATTTTTTTTTGGAAAACTTTTCTTAATTTTATTTTATCTCTATGTCAGTTCATCCCTTTGCTACCAAATTTCAGGGGAGAGGGGGCAGAAATGAGCCTGATCTCTAACCATTTTCTCATCCTCCAAACCTCTCCAAAGACTTGTAACCTGGCTTCTTCCTCCTCAGCTCTCCTGAAACGACTTCCTCAAAGATCACTAATAACTACCTCACTGCCAAACCCAAAGGCCTGTTTTCATAGTCTATATTCCCGCAATATCTTTGAAGCATTTAACACTGTTGATTCTCTTCTAGATACCCTCTCCTCTGTTAGACTTAGGCACGCTATTCTCAAAATTTTGTTCTTCCCTCTCTAATTATTCCTTCTCAGTCTCCTTAGCATGCCGTCCTACATTTGGAAAGGATCCCAAAATTGACCTAATCTAGTGAATTCTTGAGAAAGAACCCTTTCTACATCTCTTAGAAGTGATCAGCCTCTGCTGATGTATTGTTAATGATAGAGAAATTAGTATGTTCCTGAGTAGTCCATTTCACTGCTGCACATTTCTAGTACTTGGAATTTAACTAATTGATCCTAATTCTGTCCCATGGGGGTCAAGCAAAAGAAATCTAGCCTTTCTTCTATATGTCATGCCAACAAATACTGGACAATAGCTATCATATGCCCTCAGTCTTTTCTCCAGTTTCCACATCTCCAATCCTCATACTACATGGTCTCCAGTATTCTCACAAGTTCTCACATTTCTGGTTTCCCTTCCCTTGAACCTGCCTGCTCTAACATCTTTCTTTAACTATGATATCTCAGATTGAATACAGTATTTCAAATACTGTCTGGATAGAGCACAGTAAAAGCTAAACCCTTATCTTACTTTTTGATTGAATGAAGGAATGAATGAAAAAGCACTGAATGTTTACTACTGTGTTAAGTGCTCCTACCCTCAACGGACTTAAAGTTAGGAGGGGCAATGGATAGAGTTGGGTCTAGAGTCAGGAAGACTGATCTTCATGAGTCCAAATCCAGTCTCAGGTATTTAACTAGTTGTGCTACCTTAGGCAAGTCTCTTAATCCCATTTGCCTCAGTTTCTTTATCGGTAAAATGAACTGGAGAAGGAAATGGCTTACCCAAACACCAGCCTAGTTCCAGACCTCTTCCCAAGTCATGAAGACTCTCATAATAAACTTCTCATTTATCTTCCTGCTTCCAATCTGTCCTCTCTCAGGTCCATCCTTCATACATCTGCCCACATAATCTTCCTAGAGCAGAGGCCTGACCGTGTGATTAATCTGCTCAAGAAACGTCAGTGTCTCTGTTACTTCTAGGATAAAATGTATGCACCACATTAAAGAATTTCCACATAGTGCTCTCCTTGTTATTTAATTTGGAAATAAAAATGTTTTATCAATTGGGGGAAAAAAGAGTTTCCACAATCTGATTTGCACCCATCGTTCCACTCATTTTCCTTGTTCTCTTTCATGTGCCAAAAATTCTGTATTTAATGTCAGAAGATGTAAGTTTGTGCTCTAGATCTGTCATTTACTATTTACGTGACCCTGGGCAAGTCATTTAATATCTCTCCGGTCTCAGTTTCCTCATCAGCAGAATGAAGACTTTACAGTGGACGACTAGCTCTAAATCCACATTGCTATGATTCTCTCATTCCAGGCAAACTGGATTACGGGTTATTCTTCCAGATTCCATTTTCCACCACCATGCATTTCTGTAAGTCGTGCCTCATGCCTAAAACACATTCTTTTCCCACCTCGGTCCCTCAGAATCCTCACTTTTCTTTAAGTCTCAATTCATATGCTACCTCCTCTGTGAAGCAGCCTCCCCCTCTCCCCCCCAGATTTCCAGTTTTTAATACTCTCTCCTTGCTCAAATTGCATTGTATTTACTTAAATTTGAACATGTTTGCCCCCTCTCTGTGGTAGCTTTTGGCCCTAGTCTTTCTCTGTTCCACAAGCTGTAAATGGCTATGCAGGCCCTTTCCTCCAGTCTGGGATTCCACGTCCTTCTGCCTTTCCCTTCTGCCTTTCCCTTCTCTAGAATGCCCCATATCTGGAATCTCCCATGCTTGAATTCTTCCAAGCTAAAAGTTTGCTGTTTTCTAGCTAACTGGTATCTCCCTGCCTGTGAGATCAGCAGTGAGGAATCAATAGATCAATCTGCCAAAAAGCATTTATGAAGCATCAACCAATCAGACCTTTCAGAGTTGGACTCCAACCCTCCTAAGGTGCCTCAAAGTTTCCCCCACTGAATTACCCACAGCTTAGTGTGGTGATATGTCAAGTCCTGGGTCCAGCTCCTCCCTCTCCTCCTCTCAATGGCCTAAAGACCACTGTGCCTGAGGCCCCTAGATCTCTCTGTCCTGTCTCATTCTGGCTGTATTGGGCCCAGCCACAGTATGGGAGGCTGGGCTAGTCTGAATGTAGCAGAGGTACTGTAGTTTGTGTGAAGGATGAATTCCATTCTAGTTGTTTCTGCCTCTCCTTGGTGTGCCCTTGAGCACCTCATCTCTAGTGAAGTCACTCAGTCTTCCCTTAAATATGTCAAATAAAAGGACCCATTGTTTTCATGGTTTACTAACCCATCTCATTCTTCTGGGAAGCTGCTTTAATCATCAGCAGGACAGCTAGGTAACTCAGTGAATGGAGTGCTAGCCTCAGAATCAGGAAGACCTGAGTTCAAATCCAACCTCAGATGCTAACTGTGTGACCCTGAGCAAATCACTTAATCCTGCGTGTCTCAGTTTCCTTATCTGTCAAATGAGGTGCAGAAGGAAATGGCAAACCACTGCAGTACCTTTACCAAGAAAACTCCAAATGGGGTCACAATGAGTTGAAACAACAGAACTCCACCTTATGCTCTGGAGGCTATAAACTCTTATGAGGGCAGAAACTCTGTGTTCCCAGTGTCTAGTGCATGGTCAGGCCCTTTAAAATGGATGTTACTAAATTTAATAAGACACCCAGGTAGGTAATTCGGAGGATGTTTAACTCAACAAACACTGAGTAAAGCATTTACTCTGGTGAGACAAAATAGAAGGCTAGGGGTGCAAAGATGTAAGACAGGCCATGCTCTCATGGTGTCAGGAATGGTGGTGGTAGTGAGGGTGCACGCGCGCGCACACACACACACACACGAAGACTGCTGGAATGGCTCTTCAGGAAAGGGCCTGAGTGTCTTTGGAGTGGACTGTCTAGAAATTCCCTAAGGCTTTTGAAATTCCTTTTTGAAATATCTCTCCCTACCCCTTTCCTCCCTGCCTTTCCATTTGCACTGCAAGGTCACTTCTTCTGAGGAGCCTTCTCATATTACCCTGGAAAGGCTCTTGAAATGATTAGAATGGATCTTGGTGGGTCAACTTTCATATCTAGTCTGGAGGAATTTCTGCTGGGCCTAGGCCTCAGGTACTGAACTTCTTTCCCTCCCAGGCAGACTGTAAGGACAGGGTTTACTCCTAAAAGGAGCTTACCTTTAATTAGACTGAATTAGCCATTTTCACACACTCATTGGTTTAAGTGTTTCCACCCCAGAGTCCCAGGAGGTTTTTAATTATAGCTGATTATAACTGGAGTAGCTATGTGGCATATAGCTAGAGTGCTGTACCTGGAATCAGGAAGACTCATATTCCTGAGTTCAAATTCAGCCTCAGATACTTCCTAACTGTAAGACCCTTACCAAATCATTTTACCCAGTTTGCCTCAGTTTCCTCACCTGTAGAATGAGCTAGAGAAGGAAATGGCAAACCACTCCAGGATTTCTGCCAAGAAAAGTCCAAATGGGGTCACAAAGAGTTGGACAAAACTGAAAATGGACCGAACAACAAGAATATGATGGCTTACAAAACAAGAGATTCCCCCAAATAGAAGAAATAAAGAGGTATGCAATGCACAATATAAATCGGGTATAAGACAGATAATTTTTTCCTACACAGAAAAAGAAATGCTCAGTTCTAAAGCTTCAAATGGATCATTAATGGGATTCAGTAACCTATCTTACAGTCATTTCTACAATCTTCTAGGAGGCTACCATTTAAACCTCATCAGAACATCCAGCAGTTTGGGGAGGCTTAATCAGTCATTTTACATTTGATTATCGGGATATGATTCCAAGATAACTGTTTACAGGGCCCAGTTTGGCCCAGTCCTCTCCTTGTGGGTGACCATCCTCTCCAACAGTACTCGAGGAGTCTCTGGGGACTCTTCCCATGCTGCCATTCAGCTCCAGATCTTTTGAACTCAAAAGGACTTGAATTAAAATCTGTACTCAGCCATTTACTAGCCGTGTGATGGTGGACAAGTCATTAAACTCCTTTCTGCCTAGGCTTCCTCATATGTAAACTGGGGATAATAATAAAACTTACCTTCCAGGCTTACTGTAAGGATAAAATGAGATAATGTTGTTATGGTGTTTTGCAAACTTGAAAGCACTCTATAAATGCTAGCAATCACTATGATTATTTTTATTATTATTTCCAGGGGAGTTCTGGTACATTCAGGCTTGTTGCACATTCATTTTCTCATCACAGTCCCACAACAACCCACTGAGGTAGATTTTAATTGCTCCATTTTACAGGTGAGGAAATTAGAGTTAAGTGAGATTAAAGGACTGTGTTCACATAGTTAGAGATAGCTGAGGTAGCATTTGAATTCAGGTCTTCCTGTCTCTAAGCATGATCTATCCATCCTACCACACACATTCCCTCTTCCTCTTCCTGCCCCAAAACATTGCTCTTCCCCACCCCCACTGGTACTAGCCTTGAGAAATTGGTTTTGAGGATATTTGATCTATATCTATGAGTTCCTCATACAGTCATGGAGCAAGCAATTTTCAAAAACAATTCCATTGCAAAAGTTCTCTATATTTGGTGGGAGAAAATGTCCCCACCCACACTTCCTCATAATTCCCCTTTCCACCCATTACTAGCCAGTCTTATGAAACTTCTCTCTGGCTTCTCAAAATAGTTTCTGTAGGAACTAAAATGTTCAGATTTAATTGAATTCAATAAGTATTTATTAAGGCAAGCAATGTGTTAGTGGGGACAAAACCCTGCCCTCAAGAAGGTTCTACTTACTTGGAGGGAATAACATGTGCCCAGATAAGTAAATGAAAATAGTCTCAAACACTGAAACACATTTGTGATATTCCCGAGGCAAGCATTCCCCCCAGTGACGCAGACTGCACCGCCTATGCCTGCTCATCCTCTCTGACTCCTGTCCATATCTCCTCACAAGATTCATCACAGGACCTCCCCGAAGTGCTAGTGAGATTTCACAATTTCTCTTGACATTTTGAGGTTATGGAGTTTGGCTGAAATGAAGAGCACACATCGATTTGGAAAGATAGGTTGTTGTCAAATTGTGAGGGGATCGAAATGCAAAGGGCGGCTCGGTGATGCAGTGATAGATTGACATGCCTGGAATTAAAGTTTTCTCTTCCTAAATTCAAATTCAGTCTCAGACAGTTACTAGCTGCGGGACCCTGGGCAATCTACCTCAGCTTCCTCATCTGTAAAATGAGCTGGAGAAGGAAAAGGCAAACTACTCGACTATCTTTTCTGAGAAAACCCCAAATGGAGTCACAAAGAGTTAGACACAACTGAAAAATGCCTGAACATCAACAATAACCCTTTTGTGTACTCTTCCCCCTGGAAGTTCATTCCACATCTGGATTTCTCAGATAGGGAGAACTGTCTTCATGAGTTCAAGTCCAGCCTCAGGCTTGGCCCTGTGCTAGTCACTGAACCCTCTTTGTCCTGGTTACCTCATTTGTAAAATGAGCTGGAGAAGGAAATGGCAAACCACTCCAGTATCTTTGCCAAGAAAAGCCCAGAGGGGGTCATGAAGAGTCGGACATGACTGAAAAGCGACTGAACAACTAAATGTAAAACAGAGGAGTCTGGGTTTTATCTTAGAGAAAGTAGAGAGCTGCTTATATTTCTTGATCAGAGGCATGACATGGCTTGACCAGCGCTTTAGGAATCTTGATTTGTCAGTTATGTGAAGCATGAATTGAAGAAAGGAGAAAATAGAACCAGGAAGATACATCAGGAGGCAATCATCTAAGTGATGAGGACCTAAACCAGTATGGTGGCCTGTGAATGGAGAGATGGAGACTGCTGGAAGGGAGTCTGTGAATTTACTGAGCTCCCAAGAAGCCCAAATAGGTGGAGGTGGACTAGGGGGAGAAACAAATCAGAGGGAAGGTTTGATCCCACTTTGCCCTGGCCATGTGCCCTAGGCTGAGTTCCTTAAACTCTCTGACTATTGTTCTCTTCTTCCCTATACTCAATCCCACTCCTGGCTCCCTGGATGAATGAGGTGGATTTCCTGAAGAAAGATGTTCAGTACTAGTCCAGGTGTTATGACTAAGGGAATCTCCCTGTTGGAGGGTATTTCAGGGGGTGAGACAAATGTTACATTACAAATAGTCCTTATCAAGAGGCCAGTAGTCCTCAGAAGCCTGAGATATCTCCAACAGAAATAAGAATAAAAGAATCATTTAATCAGGACCTTGGAAGGGACTTCAGAGGTGATGACATCCCAACAGTCACCTGAACCAGGAGTCCCTACTATAGTATTTCCAAAAAGTGCTTGTCTACCCTCCTCTAGAAGACCTCCAGTGACAGGGATCTCATCACTTCTGCAGTCAGTCCATTTCCATCGTCCATGGCACATTGCTGGGCACATAGTAAGTGCTTAACAAAATGTTTGTTGCCTTGCCACTTTTAAATACTTCTAAATGTTAGGTAGCTTTCCCTTTATTGAGTCACTTGTAGTTTTCTTGGCAAAGATATTAAAATGGTTTGCCATTTCCTTCTCCAGATCATTTTACAGATGATTGAACTGAGGTAGACAGGGGTTAAGTTATTTGGCCACAGCCATCCAGCCAGTAAATGTCCAAGATCAGATTTGAACTCAGGAAGAGGAGTCTTCCTACCTCCAGGCTGAGCACTCTATCCATGGTACCACCTAGCTGCCCGACTTTCCCTTACTGAGCCAAAGTCCACAGCTTTCACCGATTGCTATAAATATTGGTCGTCTTCTGCCAACTAAAACAAGTCTAATTTCCCTCCCATGTATCTCCTATAGAATAATAAAAATTCTACAACAGTTGGTTATGATATTATCTTTCCCTTCAAATCCTCTTTTTCCAACTTCCCTATTTCTGTTTAATGCAGTTATTCTCAATCCTTCTTATCCAATTGATTGCATCTTATCAATTTTACCTATCCAGCTTCTCTCAAGTCGGTCTTATCTTCACTCCTAATTCTAGCCTTCATTATCTCCCACCAGAATAGCTGGAATAGACACCTAACTGGTTTTCCTGCTTTTGACCCCTCTTCTCTCTCCATTCCATCCTCCACACAACTCCTAAACATACACTCCTAAAATATGGGTCTTATGTGTAGGCAGCATCTTTCATTAGGGTGTGCAGCAAAGAAAAAAAAATAAAGATGAGCTTTTATTGAATACAAATAAAGAACATTATTTTAACATAATTTTACATTATTTTTACATTTTTTTAAACAAAAAAACCCTGAAAAAAACTTAAATTTGTTTTTAAAAATAAAAACTGGTGACTTTTAAAAATACAGACTTTGCTAAGGGCTTCTTTTTATTCAATTCTTTTCTTTACCCTTGCCTTAAAACACAGAACTCAGTCTGATCTTTTTGACTAAGAAAAGCACCCATTCTCATACTTTGTCATGAGGCACAGTGCTTAGAGCACTGAACTCGGAGTCAAAAGACCAGAATTCAAATCTACCCTCAGACATTTGCTAGCTCTGTGACTCTTGGGCAAATCATTTACATGCTGCCTGCCTCAGTTTTCCCATCTGTAAAACACAGCACCTACCTCTCAGGGTTGTTGTAAGGATAAAACAAGATAATGGTTGTAAAGTGCTTTGCAAACCTAAAAAGGGCTAAATAAAGCTAACTATGATGATGATGATGATTATAAAAAGACTGGGGACCAGTGGCATCTTTTTAAAAAATTTTAACTTTTTGACTTTCATGGCCTGTACCAATTTAAGCTAGGATTGCAAGACTCAATGTTGTGTCATGGAAAGCAAAGTGACCAGAGAGCCAAAGGCTGAAGGCACAGAGGACCTGACTCTAGTTGATTTTTGCTTGATACAATTGTCCCACCTGAAGTCCTAAGAAAGAATGTTGAGGGGACTGGCCATGGTACTGGGTTGGGAAGAGATCCATCAAAGCAGAAGTGCCTTGAAGAGTCTGGAAAAGAGTCCATGGAATAGGAAACAGAGAAAGAAATTTAAAGGTACCAGCTGCAGCAACCAGGGGTCTCAGGAGTTTGGGAAAAACTCCTCCCTCCCAATAGCCTCCAGATCCTGGGCAGCCCCCTTGAGGGGAGTGACCTGCTGGTACTTCAGGATGTACTTGAGTAGCCCTAGAACACCCCCAAGTATGTCTCCAGGTCTGACCATGTCACTCTTGTACTCAAGAATCTTCCTTTCAGGAGAAAGTGCAAATGCTTCAGCTATCCATTTAAAAGACCTTCACAATCTCACTCCAGATTCAACCCTTCCAGGTTTATTGCACATTTCTCCCCTTTGGGCCTGTCATCTGGACTCATCTTCCTCAGTTCAAATATGGTCACAGACATTTACTAGCTGTGTGACCCTGGGCAAATCACTTTACCCTTTTGCCTCGGTTTCCTCATCTGTCAAACAAGCTGGAGAAGGAAATGGCAGTCTACTCTAGTATCTCTGCCAAGAAAACCCCAAAAGGGGTCACAAAGAGTTGGACAAAACTGAAAATGGACTGAACATCAACAACACCTTTGTGTGCTCCTCACCCTGGGAGTTCATTCCACATCTGGATTTCTCAGATAGGAAGTATTATCTGCCTCTGTAGCCTCTTCTTTGATTGACTGGCTCACCCTAGAACCTCCATTGTTAAGGATACTTAAGCCAGCCATATCTTAATTCCCTTCCAGGCTGCATGTCTGACTTTCAGACTGTTTTATACTATGCTCCTTGGGCTGGGAACCATCATCTCTTCTCCCTTATTCCCTCCCTCTTTTCAGCTTCCTTTTAAATGTTGTCTTCTCCCGTTAGACAGGAAGCTCCTTGAGGACAGGGACTACATTTCTTTCTGCTTGTATTTCTATTATCTGCCCTTAATATCAGTGCCTATTGTACAGTAAGCACTTAATAAATGTTAGAAAATTTAATAACTTCTTTTTAAACGTGAAATCATTTGCTCAGCTGGTGAGAGTACGATACAAACTAGATTTTCTTACTTCAAGGTTAAGGTTCTTTCCATTATAACCCTGTCTGTCTAAAGTGAAGTCTCTCCTGACAAGGTTCCTTGTGTAAACTTCCTTTCCTCTTACCAGAATTTCCTCATCTCTGTTCTTCATGAGGCCCTTTGTGTTTTCAGCTTCTGCTTCTAGGTTTCCTTTTCTCCCCTCCTTCGTGACTAAATAAACCACTTTATTTCCATGAGTATTCCTAGAGCAGATTAGCTAAGGTCAATCTTGTGATTCCGGTTTGGGACTGGAATGTAACACAATTCTCATGGACTATAAAATCTTTACTTAGAATAATGTTAAAAAGGATACACCTTTTTAACACATCGTATTAGCCATGATAATGGCAGCATTTGATCAGAAAAGAATCCCTAGCCTCCTTGCCAAAGAGCTACCTGAATGGTGGAAAGACATCTCAGATCCCACATTTTTATTCCAGTCAAAACCTGAAGTTCACACCAGGCAAAAATTAATCAAGAGATCCAATGAAGAACTACTGTAAGTGATTTCTTTTGCTTTAGAACCGGCAAAAAACAGTTATCCAAAAGCCCACCGTAAATAGGAAAGAGGGCTCCCTCACTGTGGCAGTACAGTAGCTTCTCAATGTGACCAGAGATTGAATGTGTGTAGCCTGTAAGACTCTATGTCCCATGAAAATAAGAAGAGAGGATTTCCCCAGAGTAAAAGGCCCCAGGCTGATCAGGAAGACTTACAGAACAACCAGAGTGGTTTGATAGCACTCAGACTGGGGTAGCCCAGGCTCAGGGACTCCGAGTTCTCTAATATACTGTCGTAAGAGAGCCCAGAAACTCTAGCACTCTATAATTGCAAGATACAAAGTGGGCTAAGTCCAGGAGGTGGAAGCCATCATAAGAACCCGGGGGACCAAGGTCAAGGCCATGTAAGGCAAGACTATGCAAGGCAAGACTACTCCACTCAAAAGAACAATGGGGTTGGAGCTTGACTCTGGCACAAAGCCCCAATTCAGTAACTAAGGCTGGAGATAAAACTAAATCAAAGAAAAAACTAATCATTATAAAAAATTATCATAAATCTAGAGATTCCCACCCAAAAAGAAGCTAATAACTTTAACAACTGTAACCAGAAACCAAAAGAAAAGAAAAGATCTTCTACAGGGACTGCATGAATGTTTTGGAAAACTGAAGCAAGAGATTTAAAAAAAATTAAATTAACACTGGAAGAAAAAAGTAACTTAGGAGAGAAAGTGATAAACCTTAGCCAATAAAATGACTCTTTGAAAACTAGAGCAGATCAAATAAATCACTGATTCTATGAGATAGCAAGAAGCATTATAGCAGAATCAAAAGACTGAAAATAAAGGAAAAAAAAAAGAAGATATCTATTATCAAAGCAAATGACCTGGGAAGCAGGTCAAGGGTAGATAGTCTAAAAATCAATATACTCCCTAAAAACTATTATGGAAAAATACTTGGAAACTCTATTTCAGAAAAAGATCATAGATGAAAACTGCTCAAATCTATTAGAACCAGAGGGTAAAGTAGAAATAGGTAGAAATAGAAAGAATCCACTGATCACCTCCTGGGGCGGGGGAAGGGAGAAGAAAACAGGAAAAATTCCAAGAATGTCATAGCCAAAATCCAGAGCTCTTACCTAAAAGAAAAAACAAAACAAAACTATAAGCATCCAGAAAGAAGCAGTTCAAGTACCAAGGAACTATAATCAGTTTCACAGAAGAACAGTTTCTACCAGAAAAAAAAGAAAATCCTGGAAGCCAATATTCCAAAAAGCAAAAGATATAAGGCCTCCAGCCAAGAATAACTTAGACTGCAAAGCTGACAATAATACTATGGAGAGTGGAGAGAGAATGGAATGGAACAGAAGACTTTTCAAGCATTTCTAATAAAAAGACTACAGAGGAGTAGGAATTTTGAAATATGAGCACAAGAGTGCAGAGATACCTAGAAAGAAAAATTTATTTGAGCAATTGGGAGGAGCTGCAGGATGAGACAACACAAACATTCTAACAGAGGAACAATGAACAAGCATCTCTCCAGAGATTCCTTCATTAACTTTTCAATGTCTTCAAACACAGGTCCTGAAGGATGAATTATTTCTATGGGTTTCACGAGGGGAAAGAAAAAGAAGGATAAAAGAAGGAAAGCACAAGTTCATAAAGTAGGATGAAGAGCAGAAGTTGCTCTTTCTCGGAATTAGGACTGTGAGGACATAAATGTACACAAAAGGGTGGTGGAAGTAGGCATTAGATAAATCTCTTTCTTATTCAGGGGTATGATGGGGACATCTTGAACTGAGCTCCGAGCCCAACTGCTAAATATTCAATGTGAGCATTTATACTTTGGAAATTGGGCTTGATTGTCTAGATTTTAGAAAAGTAATGAAAAAATGCTTATATTGCAGACTAGACTTAAATGTCTGTCATGGGTAATTTTCCCCCCAGAGAGTCAGTTACTACACCATCACTGCAGCAACCAGGGGTCTCAGGAGTTTGGGAAAAACTCCTCCCTTCCAATAGCCTCCAGATCCTGGGCAGCCCCCTTGAGGGGAGTGACTTTGGAAAAAATCAAGAAAGATTAAACACATATGTACAGAGAGTTTGATATGGAAATACAGAAAACTCGACAGAGAAGCAAGTGAGAATGGGGGAAGGTGTTAAGAAGGAGGGTAATATTGGGAAGAGAATAATCACAAGCAAAACAAATTTCCTGATTCTAAAGTGGGGGGAGGGGGACAAAAAGGGAGGAAAGGAAAAGAACTAGTATCTGAGGGGGCACCATCGACTGCCTCTTAGATAACTGGGAAATAGCTGAACACATTGTGGTATAGGAATGTTTTATGATATAGGAATTATTATGCCGTAAGAAAAAAGACACCATTTCAGAGAATCCTGGAGAGTATGAACGGATGCAGAGTAAAGTGAACAAAACCAAGAGAACAGTTTATACAAGGACAGCAACGTTGTAAAGAAAAACAATTTTGTAACATTTAAGAACTCCAAGCAATGCATTGACCAACCACGCCTTCAGAGCACCTATGATGAAGCACGTGACCCGGACAGAAACATGATGGAGGAAAGGTATGAAGAAGCATATTTTTGGATGAGGATACTGTGTGAATTGATTTTGATTTACTCTGCTTGTTTGTTACAAAGTGTCTTTTTTCTCTGTTTCTCTTGGTTTTTAATCGGGGAAGGAGTAGTTTGTTGGGAGGAATAATAATGGTGACAAAATAATAACAATGATGATGATAAAAAGAGAACCAAAGGTAACATTTTAAAAACACACAGAAAAGAACAGAAGTTCAGAAGGAAGCACGGACAAGCCTGATGGCTTTGAAAGCAAGTAACATGTAAAATCCACTATATACTTTTGTTTTCCCCAAAGCTGCAAGTGGCAAAAAATTGAGATTCACAGTTCCATATGGAAGCTTATTTTGTTCTTGCTGTCGTTTTGCTACAGATATGCAAATGCTCTACTTTTTGGTGTTTAAATTCAGAACAAAAAGAAAAAATAGTCATTCCTTGCCTAATTTATACTATACATTAAGAACCTTTTTTCTTTCCCTTTTTGAGGAAATCCTCAATGTGAGCCATAAATCTTAAATAATTTGTACCTGGGGTACCAGGGTAAGGCTATATCAAATCAGAGAGTGTGGGAACAAGCGACCTATTTCCTCCCTCCTGTTACATTCCAGGTTACCAGGATTGAATCTGGTCCAAGCCATATGCCTAGGTATAAAAAAGGGAGTGGTCACAGTTAGGTTGCATAGTTGATAGAGTACTGGATTTTGAGTCAGGAAGTCCCATGTTCAAATCCTTGCCTCAGACACTAGTTGTTTGATTCTAGACAAGCCACTTTACCACTCACTGTCTGCTTCAGTTTCTTCATCTGTAAAATGGTGGTAATAAATAACACCTACCTCCTACAGTTGTGAGGATAAAATGCAGTATTTGTAAAGTATTTCACAAACCCCAAAGCTCTGTACAAATGCTAGCTATTATTATGGGTCCAACATGTTTCCTTAATGTTAGATCCTCCTTATTTCTTATACTACATTGTGATACAGTGACTCTATTTGTTGTCAAAGGAACTAAAATCAGATCCTGATTCTGCGGCTTCTTACCCGTGTGACCTGTCCAGGGTCCAGATTTCATGATCTGTAAAGTGAGAAGGGTGGGCTAGAATCAGGAGTTGTCAAAATACGGCTAATGGACCAAATCCTATAAGAACAGTTTTAAATTGAAACAAACAAACAAAAAAACTTTATTTGTAAACCCACATGGACCATACAAAAACAAGTATTAGGCTATTTTTGAACCTTGGGTCATACTTTGCTGTCTAAGATCCCTGATGTCTAATATCCTTCTGACTCGATATTATGAAAGATTTTGCATTCACCTCCCCCTCCCCCCAATCCTATCATGGTCTAATCTGTATCAAACGGATTTTTGTATGTATCTTGTGCAAGAGTATACTGATAAATATTTAACACCCACTCTCAGGAGAAAAAACGTTCATGTAACACTTTTAAAGTTTCATCTGCGTTATTAGCATTTTCTCCATCACTTTTCTAAGTGTAAACAATCAACAAAATAATAAAGCAAGCCCTGATTGGTAGTTTGTCAATATCCAAGATAGAAATGCTTACACCAAAAATGTAACAACTAACTCTTGAGCTAGTACAAGCCGTCTCCAGCGCATCACTTACTTTTAAAAAAATCTTATCTCTCTTTAGAGGATAAGGTCCCTGAAGGTAGGAATTTTATCATATCCCCAGTGCCTAGCACAGTATCCTGAAAACAGTAGGAGCCTAAGAGGTGTTGATTGCATTGTATGACAGGGCATTGGTTCTTTGTTTTTCCTTAGAGGTGCGATGAAGTTTACAAGATGACCCCTGAAGGCCTATGGAAACCTTGAGACCATCTAATGCCATATCTGAAAATGTTCCTTTCTCTGCTATGGCTTCAAGGACTATCATCTTCAGGTCCAGAACACAGAGAAAAGCCAGTGATTTTATTTGTGTAGAAATGGTGCCCTCTAGTGGCACTTTTCTGTGATGGCAAATGTTATCCCAGGCACCTGGTCATGAGGCCCAGGGATTCTCTCTGCAGACTTTTTGACCTTGGAATCTTGCCTACCTTTCCTCTGACCTCTGAAATCCATTCTTACAGCATCTCAGATGAACGTCAGACTTTACCCAGCTTTTAGCTCCTTCTCAATCATGTAATTCACTTTCTTGTTTTTTAATCATTTTTCAGTTGGGTCCAACTTTCCCTGACCCCATTTGGGGTTTTCTTGGCAAAGATTTCTGGAGTGGTTTGCTATTTCCTTCTCCAGATCATTTTACAGATGAGGAAACTGAGGCAAGCAGGATTAAGTGACTTGCTCAGGATCACACAGCTAGTAAGTATCTGAGGTCAAATTTGAAATCAGGAAGCTGAGTCTCCCTGACTCCAGGCCTGGCTCTCTGTCCACTGCACCACCTAGTTACCTTATTCACTTTACATCTCTGGAAACAATTTCCTCTTACCACCATGTAAGTCCAGAGGAAGGCTTAGTATCCATTAGTCATTCAACAAGCAGCACAGAGTAAATGCTAAGTGCAGAGGAGCCAAACACAGGCAAAAGCACAGTTCCTGATTTCAAGAAATTCCCATTCTAATAGAGGCAACAACATACAAATAATTATATGCGTATAAAATATATACAGTGTAAGAAACACCCATTCTAATGGAGGTAACAACATATAGATAATTATATGCATGCAAAATATATACATTGTAGATGGAGTAAATCTCAGAGGAAGGGATGATAGGTAGGGGATTGGGAAAGGCCCTTGCAGAAAGTGGGATTTGAGCTGAGTCTTGAAGGAAGTAGGGAAATTAAACGGTGGAGGTGAGGAAGGAGGGCATTTCAGGTATGGCAGACAACCAGTGAAAAGTTGGAAAAGGGAGTGTTGTATGAACAGCAAATAGGCCAGTGAAGCTTAAGTGTAAAGTGGGGAGTAAAGTGTGAGAAGACTGGGAAAGTAGGAAGGAGACAACCGTGGAAGGGATTTAAACAGCAAACTGAAGTTTATTGCACAGGTAGGATGGGTGACCTGGTCAGAACTGTGCTTTAGAAAAAACATTTTGGCAGCTGAGCACAGGATGAATGGAAGTTGAGGGAAAAAAGACAAGGAGACCAGCAAGAAAGTTACTGCAGTGATCCAGGAGTGAGGGTCTGTGCAATGGCGGTGCAGTGAGAGTATAGAGAAGGGGGCATCTATGACAGAAGGTAGAGAGAACAAGGCTTAACAACAGGTTGGATCTAGGGAGTGAGTGAGGATGAGGAACTGAGTATGATACGGAGGTTATGAGCATGGGTGCCTGGGAGAATAGGGATGCCCTCAGCTGTAATTAGGGGAGATTTGGGGAGGAAAGACAAGTTCTGCTTTGGACATGTTGAGTTTGAGATACTTAGAGGATATTCAGTTCAGGATGTCCAAAAGGTAATTGTAATGAAAGACTGAAGCTTTGGGCTAAGTATGGATCTGGGAATCATCTGCAAAGAAGTCAAGTCAGACATTTGTAAAGTGCTTACCACGTACTCTTGTGGTTTGTCCTTTATTTTCAAAGAGGACCAGCAATATCATGGATGACGTCTTGACTTGTGCGTGAATTGGATTTAAGTGAGGCAGAGCTGCATAAAGCTGTCAGCCATATTTCTTTCTAAGTCATCAAAGTCTAGTAGCTGGATAAAAATCAAGAGGACTGGTGATTGTCTGGGATGCAGTGGATGACCTTGGCTTCTTTGATGTCTGACCAACCTCTAAGTGCTCCATGGTGCCTGCTTTAGCTGCTTTCATGGCCATTGGAACAAATTGTTCTCATGCACCCATTTTGCCAGGGGAAGTCTTCACATGCTTAGGGTAGACGTCCTCCTAATTCACCCACAGATGTGAAGTCTGCTGGTTACTCTCAGCCTGGTTTAGCCCGTCTGCCAAGATGGCTTCCTGGGATGTAGCTGCTGCACATGCTACGTCTTCTTGGAGCCACAGGAGAGAGCTGGGTGATAGGTGGACACCAAATATGTATGAGCAGCCCTGATAAGGGTTCTCAGAAAGCCCTCATGCTATAAGAACTAGTTCTCCCTCAATACCCCATATACCCTTTTCTATGCTAAGAACTGCAATACAAATACAGAAAGAAAAATAAAAGACAGCTCCTGCCCTCAAGGAGTTTACATTCAAATGGGGAAAAATAACACATAAAGGAAGCTGAAAGGGTATAGGAAGAAGACATGGAGATCTGCATGGGCACATGGTGGAGGAAGAAGTTCAGAGACCCAGGAGTGAATATAGCTAGCATGGGCACTTCCTTAAAATGCAAGCTCCTGGAGGAATCAGGGAAAGCGGCCACTGGGTGGAAGGATCTTCCAGGGTGAAAAGAGAGTGGAAAAAGAACAAAATTCCTGAAATGGCTGCAGGTGGAAAGCAGAATGTGATGTTAACAATTACTTCCTCCTTGCATGAGCTGCCAATACTGGATGAAATCTATGGTGGAAAATCCATGTACTATAAACATCTGAATTTGCAGGTGCTAAAAGTAATCTGGTATGGAAAGAAGGGGATGGAATATCAAAATTTCTATACAAAGGCATCAAATTCATCAAGGAACTCCCTTAATCAGCTTTGACTGGGATGTATAGGAAAATTGCCTGTCATGGGAGGAGTCTGCTCTCATTCACACGGCTTCCAAATTGTTATTAAAAAACAAACAAACAAACAACAGGTGCAATTATATTATTCCCTGATTCAAGAAGCTCTTGTCATATCTAACTGCATCTAGATTAAAACACAAACTTCTCTGGTATTTGAAATCCTTGACAACGTGACTTCAGCCGACCTTTCTTAGCTTGCTGCACCCATTCCCTGTTATATACCTTATAAGTACATATGTTATATGTTGTTGCTTAGTTGTTTTCAGTCTGGTTCTTCAAGTTCCATTTTAGATTTTCTTAACAAAGATACTAGAGCAGTTTGTCGTTTCCTTCTCTAGCTCATTTTACTGATGAGGAAACTGAGACAAACAAGGTTAAGGGACTTACCCAGGGTCACACAGCTAGTAAGTGTCTGAGGTCATATTCCATCTCAGGAAAGATGAATCTTTCTGACTCTAGGTCGGCACTCTATTCACTGAGCCACCTAACTGCTCTCTATGTATTATATGCTCTCATTAATTAATTAATTAAACATTTATTAAGTACCTACTACTGTTAGATACACAAAGAAAGAAATAAAACAATCCCTTCCCTAAAGGAGCTTCTATTCTACTTGTGGGCAGGGGACACACATGAACAATTAGCCAGTCGATAAGCATTTGTTAAGCACCTACTATGTGCCGGTCACTTGTGCTAAGCACTGAGGATACAGAGAAAGGCAAAAGACAATTTCTGCTCTCAGAGAGCTCACAGTCTAATAGCAGAGACAACATGCAAACAAATATGTACAAACAAGCTCCATACATGAGATAAATAGGAACACAGAAATGTCAATAGAAGATATATTAAAAGCATTTGCAGAGGGATGGGCACTAGAAGCTGAACCAGAACGGTGGGGAGGAGGAATGAGGCTCAGTCTAGGCTTCCTGGAGGTGGTACCTGAGCTGAGCTTTGAAGGAAACCAGGAATTCTACAATGTGCATGAAAAGGAAGTAGAAGGGGGCATGGGAAACATGCTCAAAAGCACTGAGATAAGAAATGGAAAGTCAACCTCAGGGAATAGCAATTTGGGGCCAGTTTGGTTGGAAGGTAGAGTGCTTGAAAGAGAAATGTCTAGTAAAGGCTGGGAGAGGACACTAGAGTCAGGGTGTAAAGGGCATTAAAAGCCAAACTGGGGAGCAGTGTTTTGCCTTCAGGTAAGAAGCACAGACTAGGTCTTCTCTATCAGACTTCCTATCTCTTCTCTTTGCTTTCTATTTTTCAAAATGTGTAAGTTTTATTAAATCGAATTGGGAAGTTTAGGGATGGGTTTTTACTGGACTGGGCTAGGAAAAGCAGAGTTGAGCTGAAAACTAGTTGGGCTAGTTATGGGATAGGGAGTGGAACCTGTGATTTCAATGATGTACAGAATCCTGATGAGGAAGTTCCCTATCCCAAGTGCAGATCAGCGCTTTCTGGACGGTTTGTACTCCCAGGGAGTTGTTTAGAACAGTGAGAAGTTAAATGACTCACCTGTAGTAACTACATAGCTGCAGAGGCAGGTCCGGAATCCAGGCCTTCCTCGCTTCAAGGCTGGGTCCCTGTCCATTGTACCAAGCTGCTTCTTTATGTTGGTTATGGAATGGTGAGTAACCTTATGGCTCTGGTGAGTAAATCATCAACCCCAAACAGATTTCTGAAGGTAAGGTGATCTCTGGAAATCCCTCCCAGTACTCTAAGATAAATTGCCATATGGCTTACTCACATGAAGAGAAAACAGTATGGATTTGCCAGTGATAACACATCATTAAAATTCTCTACCATCTTTCTTTTGAGGTTTAAAGCAGCAGGAAGGGATCAGGAAATAGTTTCTGAAGGTCACTTTTCAGGTGAGTTTTGAAGGAAGCGGGGGAGTCTACAATGTAGAAGTGAGCAGGGATGGAAAATGGAGTCCATAGACTCAGACTTGGCACAGCAGGACAAGCCCCTTTCTTCTTCTTATTTCATAAAATTATAAAATTTGATTACTCGGTGATATCTAAGATTCATTCCAGCTTTATGTCCCATAAGTTTATGTTCCTCTTACATCTCTTATTTCCTGTGTCCTCACACTGACCAGGGGAAGTAGAGAAGGGTATGAGCTTAGTATAGAAACCCAGGATCAGGGAAGTGAGTTACCCAAGGTACAACAAAGGCAGAACCAAGACTTCAGTTCATGGTAGAAAGGGCCTAAGAAGGCAATCCTAGCAAAAGCCCACGGGCAACGTAGAAACTTATTTCTTTGATTATGAAAGTTTGTTACAAAAGCTGTTTTTCTTCCTCCCCCCCGCCATGGCAAATAAGAGGATAAGGAGGTGTAGGGATAAGTTTAAAAAAAAGAAAAGGAAAGGAATGGAAAAAGTAGAGAAGGAATGGAAAGGTCAATGAGACTTGTGTTTTGGGTTCTTTTTAGTGCAGAGAAGAGACCAGAAAGAAGGCTAGAAAGAAGGATAGACAAGCAGAAAACTTCAAAAAGCTACAAACTGAATTTATTTTATATTTTAAAAGAAAAGCAAGTAATATGTAGTAGAGATATACAGTTTTACAGACAGCCTTTTTTCCTGTTCTACTCTGTATATTTAAAATGTCCATTTTATTTGGCATTTGTTGAATTCAGGACAAAGAAAAGACATTTAAAAAAAAGTTCCTTGTTTAAACAAAAGCCCACTGGCAGATGAGCATCATACAATTAAATAGAAAAGTCTAAGGAATGAAAATTCCATAAAAGAAACCAAATGTTTCATTGCAGCCTGGCTGCTGGTGACATGCTGTATTGCAAGGATCCTGCGTCTGGGAGTCAATGCTTTTAGCACGGACTCAGTTCCTGGCTTAATGACTGAGCTTGACCAAAGCGCTCATCCCTTTGGGGTCCTTTTTCCTGGTGTAACTTCTGGGAAAGAATCCTGCCTCTCTTTGTTCAAAGACTAAATTCTGATAACTTAATGACCAGCAGGGGGAGCTCATGCCCTAGGCATCTCTGCCCAATACTCTCAGAAAAGAAAAAAAAATGATGTTGGGAGGCAGAGGAGGGAGAATGATACCTCACGCACTTCCCAGGCATGGGACCATTACCCAGTGGCCTAGAACAGCTGGTTCTACTTAGTTAAAAGCAGTTTCTGTTTTCCATACGGTCTTTATTCCTCTGGTTTGCTTGCTTGCGTGTATGTGTGCGCGTGTGTAATTCTAGATTGTTTCTGGCTACAAGGAAGTGAGTGAGTCGCTTGTGTGTGACTGCAGACATGTGCCTGTGTGCAAGGGATCTCGGGATTGTAGAAGTTAGGCCTGGAAGGGAGTCTCAGTGTGGAGGCATACATGTGTTTGCATCTGCACGTGAGTCCCTGTACTCAGAGAATGCGTGCTTGTGGACAAAAGAACGCCTACATGCATACGTCTGTGGTCCATGAATGGATCGGTGTGCGCGCACGGACGGACGAAGAAGCAAGCTCAAATCCTGCCTCAGAAGCTTCAGCCGTGGGGCCTTGGGCAAATCATTCTCTCTCTCTTTCTGCCTCTCTCTCTTTCGTTCCCTCACCTCTAAAAAGGGGGGCTGTTGTGGAGGTCAAAGGAAATAGTGTAAGTGAAACGCTTTGCAGACCGCCGAGCTTCTACGAGTGCTTGTGGGTCTATAAGCCGATCTTACGGGTAAGGACATTAAGGCCCAGAAATGTTTACGGGCCGCGCGCAAGGTCACATGGGTGTTAAGCAGCGGGTCTGGAATTCAAGCTCAGGTCCTTGTTTTCCACCCCAGGGCTCTCCACCACACGGTAGATCTATATGGAGGAGTATGTGCATGTGAGCTTCTACATGCGGGCTTGTGTAACTATGGGGAGAGAGGATATGTGTGCTTCCCCACAGCAGCGACTCGGGGCTGATAACAGGGGTCAAGGGGCACGGCCTGAGGCTGTGAGTGACTGTTCGTGTTTAAGGGAGTGCTGGGTGGGAGGAAGCTCTGAGAGAGGGGCTGATTCACCTCCCTTAACCCCCACCCCGTGACTCACAGCCTAGTGCTGGCCGTGCAAGACTGATACCGTGGAGAGGTCAGCTCGGGCTCCTTAAAGGCAAGCCCAGCACTTCTTAGCTTCGGGTCAGCCCCTTCCCCACAATCATCCTCCCAAAGCTTTGTCTGGTCTCTCACTGGGGGACTTTCCCTCATTTTCCTAGTGCTGGGGGTGGGGGTGGGACTCACTTACTTCTCTGGGGCAGAGGAATTAGCTAAGCAAGGAAGTCTGTAAACAGACTCCAGCACTCTGACACGATGCCGTCCGTTGCTTGTTGGTCTCACCCATACATGCGCATCAGCATGAGACTGACCCACTAAACGTGACAGGGAAGGGGAGATTATGAAAGGAAACAGGTCTCAATTCCTGCTGTTATGGGGGCAAGAAGAAATACTGCCCTTACTTTTTGGATGCTCCTTGTCTGATTGTTCAGCCGTTTCAGTTGTGGTCAACTCTTTGTGACCCCATGTGGTTTTTGTTTTGTTTTTTGGCAGAGATACTGGAGTGGTCTGCCATTCCCTGCTCCAGCTCATTTGACAGATGAGGACACTGAGGCAAACTCGGAGGAATGACTTGCCCAGGGTCATAAGCTAGTAAGTGCCCAGGGTCAGATTTGAACTCAGGACGACCATGCCTGACTCTACTCACTAAGACCCCACCTAGCTGCGTCTACTCCCCCATTTCTCCTCTAACAAAGAATCCTCTCTTTTCTTCAGCTCTTGTGTGATAGGACTTGAGGTGTAATGGGGTCCCCCAAAGGGGTGAGAAAATCGAGGATCAAGTTTATCCATTTATTCACCAGGGAGCACAAATCAGTGTGGTGTAGTAGGCTTGAGTGGCATTAAAAGAAAATACTTAGAAGTACAAAGGAAACCAATTATATTAAAGCTAAGATGTCATTCCCCCTAGCTGAGTTTATTTGTTATTCAGTTGTGACTCTCCATGACCCCATTTGGGGTTTTCTTAGCAGAGATACTGAAGTGGTTGGGCATTTCCTTCTCTAGCTCATTTTACAGATGAGGAAACTGAGGCAGACAGGATTATGGGTGACTTGCCCAGGGTCACACAGCCAGTGTCTGAGGCTGGATTTGAACTCAGGAAGATGAGTCTTCCTGACTCCAGGCTTGGTGCTCTAGCCACTGAACCACTTAGTTGGTCTGAATTCATGTATCCCCTCCCCCAAATCTATGTGGCCTAGATAATCTCTACATCCCATGAGCTCCCTTCCATGTAGGAGCACTCAGGGCCCTCCTCCCCCAAAGTCCAGCTGTTTGTTTCTGAAAAGGAGGCTCTTCAAGGCCAGGCCCCAGAGCTGGGCCAGGAAGCCTCCTCTCCTGACTTTCTGCCTTTGGGCAAGGGAGTGAGAACATCCTCTGGGAGTGGGGTCTGCCTCATCCTGAGTGGCTACTGAGAACTGGATAAAGCAAGTGACTCAGTGAATGCTTGGCAGGCTGGCTCAGGGTGCTGCCAGCTGCGTAGCAGAAAGTAAGTCCACCTATGCAGAGTGTGGAGGAGGGGCTGCTGAGCCCTCTGCTTGAGAGGGAGAAGCTTCAGGGGGCTTCAGGTGAGAGGACCATAGATTTCTTGTTAGAAGAAACCTCCAAAGGCCACCTTGGGCAACTCCTTCATTTTACAGCTGAGGAAACTGAGGCCCAGAGAATTAAAAAGACTTGTGTAAGATCACACAGTTGATAAATGTTAGAACCAGGATTCCCACCCAGGTCCTCCTGCTCCGAAGGCCCTGCTCTTTCCACTGGGCCACTCACATTACTGCTTCTTCTGTCAGCTCTTCCCACGCTCCACTCCCTTCCTTCCTGGAAAAATAATTAGATTATGGATTATTAACCTGGGATCCACGGACACATAGATTTCAGGGGATTTGTGGACTAGAATGGAGGAAAAATTACGTCTTCATTTCACTGGTTTCTTTTGTAATCCTCTGTGTTGTATTTTATACATTTAAAAACATTGTTCTGAGAAGGGGTCCAGAAGGCAATAGAAAGGGTCAGCCATTAAGCATTTATTAATCTCCAACTATATGCCTGGCATGACACTAATCAATGAGGCTGCAAAGAAAAGCTAAGGATAGCCCCTGATCTCAAGAAGTTCACAGCTTATCTGATGGAGGAGCCAGCATGCCAGCTATGCACAAAGGACAGATAGACTGGGTAAATTGGATATAATCACTGACTGACAAAAAAGGTCCATGACACCCACAAAAACAAGACCTGCTTAGCTGCTGATGTAGAGTGAGTGACTCCCTTCATCCTTGTCCTGCCTGGCTCAGGCTTCACAGGTAACTAAAATTAATGATGCCTAAAACAGAAAAGGGCTGAAACTCAGGGGTGTCACTGACTTAGCATTTGGGTTGGATGTGGCCTGGAAGATGACTGGGGATCCTCGCAGCATAGACCAGAGTTCCCCACTCCCCCTGGGACTGGGGTGATCAGGGCACCCCAAAGAAAACTGTATTGCTGACTCTGTCTCAGACCTGGTGGGAAATCTCCAGCCCCAGAGATGACACAGAGGTCAGGTTCAATGTAGCTTGCTGCACCTCACCCCCAGGGGCCTGGGCTCCTGGCCAGGATCTGACTCACAAGCACAGAGACCAGCCCAGTCCAGCTACTCTTAGAACATCAGGAGGGGTGGTTGCCTTCCCCCTCAACCCAGGAACAGGTTATTAAGTGCTTGGGAAAATATTCTCTCTCTCTGTCTCTGTCTGTCTGTCTCTGTCTCTCATCTCTCTGTCTCTCTCTTTGGCTCTTTATCTCTCTCTCTCCCTCCCTCCCCACTATCTTTCTCTTTCTCAGTTTCTTTCTTTGTGTCTGTCTATCTGTATCTCTGTCTATTTTTTTGTATGTTTTTGTGTGTGTCTCTGCTTGCCTCTCCTTCCCTCCTTCCTTCCCCCTCCCCCGTCTCTGTCTCTGTCTCTTTCTCTCTCCATCTCTCTCTCTCCCTCCTTCCCTCTTTCTCTTTCTCTTCCTCTCTCCTTCCCTCCCACCATCTCTCTCTTTCTCATTTTCTTTCTTTCTTGGTGTCTGACTCTGTGGCTATCTCTCTGTCTCTCTCAACTCAAGAAATTGCCCAGGGAATCATGAGCGAGCTGGAGGGCCATGTCTAACCTTCTGAGAACACCTCATCAAGAGAAGATCAGTCCTTCAGTTACTATTGTTTCTGTTGCTTTAAAGGTATTCCCTTTGTGGCTGCCAAAGAAGGCCAGGCCTCCCATCCTTTCATCACTACCTCTATATTTAGCATCTGTTTTGAGTAAGCCCTGGGATTTGGGGCAGGAAGAGATCTTATAAGCCATGTGATCCCACCTTGGTTTAGAGAAGAGGAAGCTGAGGCCCAGGGAGGACCTGTGGTATTGGGGAGGAGGGGAGTGAGTGCCAGCCCCAGGCAGGTTCCACAGGATGAACTCCAACCAGACCCTACACAGACACAGAGAGGCCTAGAGAGGATGTAACTTGGGCCAAAATCACACAGCACTCTGACCCAGGTCCTAGAGGAGAGGGACTCCACCTGCGATAACATTGGCATAGAGGACTCACCTACAGGAGTGAACAACGTCCACAAGACAGCTCATTCCTACCTCGGCAGTCATTAAAGGGGAAGGTAGCACCATAGTGCACAGAGTATGGGACCTGGAGTCATTAAGACTCATCTTTGGGAGTCTAAATCTGGCCTCAGACACTCAATAGCTGTGTGACCCTGGGCAGGTCACTTAACCCTGTTTGCCTCAGTTTCTTCATTTGCCTAATGAGCTAGAGAAGGAAATGGCAAACCATTCCAGTATCTCTGCCAAGAAAACCACAAATGGGGTCACAAAGAGACAAACATGACTGAAAAATGACCAAACAACATGTTAAATGATTTACCTAGAGTAACAGGACCTGTCCCCCAGGCCTCCCTGACTCTTGAGACCCTTCTCCATCTACTCTACCTATACCAGTGGTTCTGAAAATGAGGCACAGGCACCCCTGCAGGGCACCAAGACCCTTTAGGGGCCATGAGGCCAAAACCACTTTCAAAATAATAGTAAGATTACTTCTAATATAGTAAATATCAATAGATATAAACCATATAAGTAAAAACTCTTGGCAGGGTGTGGTCATCAATAATTTTTAAGAGTATAAAGAGTGTTTCTTAACACTCTACTGTGACCCCACCATTACCATACTGAAGCAAAGATTAGGCTCAACTGTCTCTACTTGTCAACTCGACGGTAAAACTTGGCAGGCATTTTCAGCTCATCTTACTGTGGAGAGGCAGAGAAAGAGGAGGAGGAGGAGGAGGAGGAGGAAGAGGAGGAGGAGGAGGAAGACTAGAGGGGGAGGAGGAGGGAAATTGAGAGCAGCTCCTCCCTGTTAGTTGCTAAATGCAGGATTCTGTGATCAGTCCCTCTGGGCTGGTTTCTATCCAAGCCATTTTGTATGTTTGTTTCCTTGTTGCTCCGGCCTCACCATCCCCACTTCTGCTCTGTTTTACCAAGTCTCCTGAGAAGGCCTGATTCCTGGACAAAGGAGTCAGGAGATCTGGGCCCTGTGGTTCTGCCCCTATGGTGCTGTGTAATTTCAGACAAGGCAATCTACACTCTACACTAGCCATTTGCAGTGCTTTGATTGTGAAGATGATTGTCACAATCACCCCAAAGAAAAAGACTAAAGAAACCAGAATGATGCAACTCACTGCCTGCTCCCTGCCCCAAGCCACTTAGAGCTGATTCAGCCGGCACCAGTTCAAACCGTCCTCCTGACTTCGGGGATTTCCCCTCTCCCTAGTCCTGCTCAGCCCGCTGCTTCAGCTGGGAATTCAAGGCTTGCCCTCTCCTCCACAGAGGATGGGGTTGGTGCCTGGGCAATAGACTAGGCAATGGGTACTGTTGACAGTGGGCAGTCCCAAATGCCCACTTACTAGAGGGCAAATGGACAATACCCTTTCCCCTACAACAGCCATCCTTTACCTGTCCTTCCATCATGAAACCTTTACTAAGCACTTGTCTATTAGTGGTGCTTCACAGGCAAGGTCTCTGCCACTTAGAGGATCCCCAGAACTAGTGGGCAAAGTCCTGATATTAAGGACTGATCTATCATATTCCCCATAGGATAAGGTTCTAGGATAAGGTTCTACTGGCCCTTCACTAGCTGACCTTGACTTTTCCAGAATAGGACTAAATTGTGCTGAACCATTTATATTTTTTTGTGGTGTGATAGAAAATGCACTGAATTCCTGGGAGGCATCTTACGAAACTTTTCCTCTGAAACAACAATGGTTTTGCTATTTAAACTAGTCAGAGAAAACAGGGGAAAAAAAAAAACAAAACCTGATACTACAAGATCACTAATGGACGTGCAAAACTGTTAAATAAAATAGTAGCCAAAAAAAACCCTATAGAAATGTGTCATTTAATATTGTTTTTAAAAATGACTACTTTGGGTTTATCCCAGGGATACAAGTACAGTTCAACATTAAGAAAACTCAAAACACAATAAACTGTGTTAATAACAAAAATAATAAAGATTACATGATCATATTAATAATAACGACTAGAATTTAGATAGTGCTTTAAGGTTAGTAAAACACTTTACTGATGTTATAACATTCTATTTTATAAATATGTAATTTTATATTTTGCAAATACTTTATATTTTATAACATTTTATAAATATCTAATGTTTATATTTTATGTACATACTTTTATAAAATCATTTAATGAATATGTAATTTTATAAATATGTACTTTTCTATTTCATATAATTATTTGGTGAATGTATAATTTTTTGTTTTGTAAGATTTTTATGAATAAATAATTT
The DNA here is from genome assembly GCA_028646575.1 of Pseudocheirus occidentalis. Lineage (NCBI taxonomy): Eukaryota > Metazoa > Chordata > Mammalia > Diprotodontia > Pseudocheiridae > Pseudocheirus > Pseudocheirus occidentalis. The sequence continues at coordinate 85,928,304 of CM053593.1, forward strand.
CCTATTTTATGATATTGTTTTATGAATATATAATTTTCTATTCTATAGGATTATTTTATAAATATAGAATTTTCTATTTCATAAAATGTTTTACAAATAATTTTGTTTTATGAAATTATTTTATAAATACATAATTTTCTGTTTTACATAATTTATGAATGTATAATTGTATGTTTTATAAATGTTATCTATTTGGTAAAACTATTTTATAAAACATTTTATATTTTATAAAATTTATATAGACCCCAAATCCAGAGAGCCAATGAGGAAGCATACAAGCTTTCTCGAGATAGAGTGGTGATATATTCAAGATGCAGAATCTCCTCCCCTACACTTATATCCCAGGTGTCATAGGGATTTCCCCAATTTTCAGAATCACCACCCCAAGAAACTCTATCCTAAGAAATCCACCCAGTGGCCTGGTTTCATAAGCCTTATTAAGTTTTTGAAGGTGACCAATTTGATCATTTCATTATTCATTATTTGCTTCTTTTTCAGTGAGTGGTAGGGGGAAATGGGAGAAAAAGAATAAGCACTTTTTTAACTGAATAAATGAAAGTGTATTTAAAAATAAATCCAGTAAGGCAGAACCTTTTGTCCACATTAAGGCTGAAAGTTCATGAGAAGACAGTAATTGTTTACATTGCACAGGCCTTTATTAATAGCTGATATTTATATATCTCTGCAAACTATTTAACATTAGCTCCTTTGGGTCTCCCAACAACCTAGCATGGTGAATACTATAGTCACCATTTTTCAGAAGAGGAAGCTGAGATGTTAACTAAGTTACTCCAGGTCATGCTGCTAATAAGTGTAAGAGGAAGGATTGGAATCTGAGGCTTTCCCGACTCCAAATCCAATGATCTTGCTGTTCCACCACACTGAGACTGTAGCTAGAACCTTGCCCTGCTCAATAATATATTCTCACGTAGATTTGACAGCATGGGTGGATGTACCAGGAAGTCAGTGAAAGCCGGGGTGGAGAGGAAGGAGGAGTGAAGGATGAGGGTAAAAAACAGTAGGGATCTGGGAGGTGTAATGGGAGACATAATATTGTGAGGGACCAAATAAGGGGGAGAGGGCTTCACCGACCTGGCATTTCCTCAGAGTTAACTTGGTTATTTGCCTACTCTCCTTCCAGGCTCAGGAGAAACTACTCCATCTCTACTTTGTCCCCTGTCCTGATATCCCCTTCCACACACATACAACCTAGGACTGTCCCCAGTTACCAGAATCACCACCCCAAGTAGCCCTGCCCTGAGACATCTACCCAGTGACCTGGTTTCATGAGCCTTTGTCCAGAAGTCTGGCAAGATTTGTTTAGTGGAAGATCTCAGCCCGTTCAACCAGTTTCTGTCTAATATGGAACTTGGAAGCAAAAGACGTGCCTTCCTACCTCCAAGTATAGAAAGCAGCAGAGAGTACTGCTGGGAAGTCAAAATTAATTTAAGAAACACAATTTTAATATAGGAAGCACCTATTGATATTGTGTTCAGTGTTGTTGATGTGTCTTTTTTTTTCTTTTGGTACAAAACTTGGGTAAGGAGCTCCCAGGGGTTTCTCTACTGATGTAGGTCAACACCTGCTCTGTAGCTTTGAACCTTGGAGAGTTGTCCAGTACATGGACAGGCTAAAGTAACTACCTCAGCATCACACATGGATCAAGAGGCAAGATTTGAACCCAGGTGATTTCAACTTTGAGGCTAGCTTTCAGGAATGTAAAGTTGATAAACAACAAAGCCCCTGGTCTCAAGGAGCTTTTAATGATATAGGGGAAATAAACCATGGGTAAAAAATAGCTGGGTGGCACAGTGGATAGAGCTCCAGAGCTTGAGGCAGGAAGACTCATCTTCCTGAGTTCAAATTTGGCCTCAGACACTTATTATCTGTGTGATCCTGGACAAGTCACTTAACCCTATTTGCCTCAGTTTCCTCCTCTGTAAAATGAGCTTGAGGAGGAAATGGCAAATTACTCCATTATCTTTGACAAGAAAACCCCAAATGGGGTCACCAAGGATCACACACAACACAACAACAACAAGCTACTTTGTTTGCATAATTCTATGTTCCTTTCCAGAATGGTTGTACTAATTCACAGTTCCACCGACAATGCACTGGTGTGCCTTATTTTCTCTAAACTCTCCAACACTATTTCCATTTTTTTTTGGCCATATTTACTAATTTGCTGGAGCCTGAGGTAAAAATTTGGGGTTGTTTTTAATCTTCTGTTATCTTTTAACGGGTATCTCTGATGACAGTATTGGCTCTACAGATCATGGTCTATGAGCATAAGAGATGCTATCTCAAAATCTACCAGGTTGGTGACCTTTCTTTGAATTTGGCATTAAAGGTTCCTGGCTTCCCTGACCTTTTATTTTTTATTTTTCTTATTTTTTAAAAAATTGATTTGTTTATTTACTTTTAGTTTACAAGATTCAGTTCCACAATCTCTCAAGTTTCAAATTTTCTCCTCTCCCTCTTCCCCAGCCCCCCCGCCCCCATGGCAGCGTACAATCAAGTATTGGATCTGCAAATATTTTCACACTGGACATCAGTCTGGTTGTATAGAAGCGTTGTAACCAATGGAGTGAACAATGAGAACAAAGAAAGAAAACCAAACTGACCTTTTTCAGAACTCAGCTAAAATCTTACCTTCTGCAAGGAGCCTTCCTTGGTCTCCCTTAGTGCTCAATACCCTCCTTGTGAGATTGCTCTCAACTTATCCTGTCTCATATCATACATTGTTCTTTGCATGTTGTCGCCTACATTAGAATGGGAGCTCCCTGAGGGCAGAGACTAGATTTTTGCCTTTCTTTATATTACCAGGGCTGAGTATTCTGCCTGGCACAGAGGAAGTACCTGATAAACATTTGTTGATGATTTCTGGGAAAAAGAAGCTGACCATGGGGAGCTCATCCTTTATATATGGTGCTGGCAGGGTTGGGCTGTGTCTGATTTCTGTACATGTTGCTCCTGGCCTTACTCCACTGGGACTGACTGAACAAGACAATGGTACTTAGTTCTGATGGGATACTCCCTACCAGCCCCACCCTGGGGCTGACCCCTAACTGCAGCCAAAGGGTCCCTCATTCTCTTATATTGTTTATCTTCTGATGTGGTTTCCCTCACACACACATACACACACACACACACACACATCACCATTCCCAGGTATGTCCTATGTCTGATTATAAACAAAGCAAATTTGGCAGATTCCCAGTCATTGTCTGGTATGATTAATGATGGTGTGGGTAGATATTCAGCAAGAAATGTTGGTCCCTTTAGAGGGATGGCTGGGAGAGGCGCTCTGCTTCAACACAGGCTTAGTCACTTGGGGAAGAAGAATGGATGCTGATCCAATGTTGAAGGCCCACAAACAAGGGCCACAAACCACTAGGCAAGTGTAAGTTCTAGTAAATAAGCGAAACTACTGTCAAAGAGTCATAATTTTGTATACCAACCTCTAGACCTAATTTTCACAAGTCCTTGAGGCAAAAGTGAGCTGAGTTTGACCAGGACCAGCCTCCTATAGGGTGTTCATACACCATAGATTGGAGCCTCTCCTAGTATTGATAGGTAGGGTACCGCATTTCACATTGGCAACCCATCCCTTACTGCCCTTACAATTTTTAGTAGTTTTCTGCTGCTAACTAACTAAAGTATAAATTCTTTGTCCTGACGTTTGATATCCTTCACAGTCTGGTTTTAACCTTCCTTTTCTGCCTTACTATATCCCTTCCCATAGTCTATGTTCCAGCCATCATACTTATACCATTCACTGTATCCTGTTTTCCTCCTTCTTTCCCTCCTGCCTGTGTTTTGCTTGTGGGGTCCCTCATACCCCAATTGGATTCCTTTCTCCTCCTCATCTTGGCCTGTTATTGTCATTGACTCATCGATTTAGAACATAAGGTCCCCTATAGGTCATCTAGTTTAACCCTCTCATTCTACAAAAGAAACCCAAGTTCAGAGAGATTAAGTGATTTGCCCAGAATCATAGGGATTTGAACACAGTTTCTTCACCTTTGTCCATTTGATCATATTGTCTCTTCAGTTTTCTCTGGAGCTGAGCAAATTCACTGAGTATCCACAGGTGCGGGCTTTGTTCCCTTCTTGGCATCCATCCCCCTCACCTGCTCAGACCTAGCACCCAAAGCCACTCTCTCTATCCAGCCCCTACGTCCTCTCCTCTTCTCTCCAGCAGCTCTCTCCCTTTGGTAGAATGGATGCTCCCCGGTGGCAGGAACTCTTTTGTTTGGTCTTGGCATCCCTGGCATCTAACTCAGTGCCTGGCACATAGTTTATTCATTCAGTCATGTTGGACTCTTCATGGACCATAGCACGCCTTACCAAAGATGCTGGGGGTGGTTTGACATTTCCTTCTCCTTGTTAGACTATTTTTTGAACTGAAATGAAGACCCACCGTCTAACTCAGTGCACCTTCTCCAGTAAACTTAGTCTGATCCCTCCCAGCCGGGGGCGGTGGTGCTTTTTTGTTTTTTAACATTCTCTTACCATAGTGCCTTGTACATAACAGGTACTTAATAAATGCTTGACCTGATACATATTAGACGTTTAATAAATGTTTGGCCTGATAGTGGTAGGCACTTAGTAGATACTCGTTGATTTGACTTGGAAACCTAGCCCCAAGTTTTCTTTGCCGTCTTCTCATAGATTACTTAGCCCCCTTCTGGCTCGTTTGGCTTTCTTGATCTCTTCCACACGCATACAATGCTCCGTCTCCCACTCCTTTGCTTTCACATTCCTGTCCTTCATGCCTAGAATGCACTTCCTTCTTAGCTTCACCTACTTTGTTCTTGTTCAGTCATTTCAGTCCTGTCCAGCTCTTCATGACCCATTTGGGGTTTTCTTGGCAGAGATGCTGGCGTGGTTTGCTATTTCCTTCTCCAGTTCATTTTACAGATGAGGAAACTGAGGCAAACAGATTAAAGTGACTTGTCCAGGGTCACACAGCTAGTAAATATCTGAGGTCAGATTTGAACTCAGAAAGAAGAGTCTTCCTGACTCCAGGCCCAGGGTTGTGCCATCTGGCTGCTCCCAGATCTCTGTAGACACTGTCATGCTGCCATATAATAGGTGCTTAACAAATGCTTGTTGATTTATTAATAGATGACTGATAGACATATGGTTGGTCATGGTAAACAGGCAATGTCAATGTCAATGTCAAGAGATCTAGAAAGATTCATCATATGTTGGGCAGAAGATTCTGGACAAAATGTCATACATGAGGAGAGGGTATGGAAGTGTTGCTATCTATTAATAACAGTTTAGTCTTTTACCACTACTATCTTACTTTATTAAGGAAAGAGTGGCTCTAGCTTCTTGAAGGCTCTGGAAAATGCTCACAAATTTTTAAAAGCTTCAAGAAGGACCCTGGTAATGGAGTGTATGCTCTTCAAGAACCAACTGAGCTAAGTTTGGAGAATCTCTTCTTCCAAAAGCTGGTCACTGGGTGATAATTTTTTGGCTGCAACAACTCATGAGACACATAAAGACTCGGAGGGGCTATAGCTTACATTTGGTGGGAGAAGCATCTGTGTCAAGGAAATCAGGGATCTTTAGAAGTTTTGAAGGGCCACCATGGGGGGGTCGGGTGGGGGATGGGGAGGAAGGGGAGAAAAATCTATAACTGAAGTGACTATGGAACAGAATCTTGTAACCTAAAAGTGAACAAGCAAGTTAATTTAAAAAAATAAATAAATTAAAAAAAATACAATTAACAAGCCTCTGAAGTGAAAAAAAAAGAAGTTTTGAAGGATGATCATGATTATATATCTGGGGCTCTAGACTTGTCATGGCTCCTCTTGGTTTCATGGGGTCCTTTGTCAAAACAGCTCTTTGGAGCGAAGGAAAAGATGATGGCATGGAGAAGAAAAATCGTGATGACAATAGCAACTTTGTGTTGGGGCCATTTCCATCTGAACTGCATCCAAAAAATGAGAAGAGTGAAATAACATAACAGCTAAGATTTATATGTTATATTAAACCCTATTGTCTGTCCATCCATCCATCCATCCATCCATCCATCCACCCACCCACCTATCTATCTATCTATCTATCTATCTATCTATCTATCTATCTATCTATTGATAAATCTTATCTCATTTGATCCTCACAATGCCGAAAGGCAGATGATATTAAACTAGGTGGTGTAGTGGATTGCATATTGGACTTGGAATCAGGAAGACCTAAGTTTGAATCTTCCTTCAGACACTAGCTGTGTGTCCCTGGTAAATCACTTAATTCTGCCTAAACCTCAGGTTCTTCAGCTATAGAATGAGGATACCTAATTCACAGAGTTGCTGTGAAAATCGAAAGAAATAATATATGTAAAGTCCTTTACAAACATGTTTAGAAAACTATTAAAAATTTTCACTACATGTAAAGAAAATTTTAAACATTCATTTAAAAAAATTTCAGTTCCAAATTCTGTCCCTCCCTCCCTCCCTCCCTCCCGTGAGCCCTTTAGAAACCTTGAACGGTTATCAAAATGATAGCTATTATTAATTATTACTACAGACTGGCAGTATTTGAGTGTCCCTGGAGAGAGAGAGAGAGATGATGGAACAAGAAAACGTGTATGATAAAGCTCAATTGCATAAATCAGCCCTATCTCCTCTCCCCCAAGCTAAGAAGCCTTGAGCATTAGACCGGCTCTGTAAATAGCATCTGAGTGTCCTCCAGTGAGGTATTTGATTCTATGACGTCTGACTCCCCAAATAAAGTTTCAGGGTTTTACTACAAGCATTTCACCAGGATGGCAGAGGAAGTGCTGAACCATCCCTCCCTATCCAAGGGACTCCAGGCTCAGGATCACAGAGGAAAAAAGGGTCTGTTGTCAAGGCTGTGCAGAAGGGCTGGCACATGTGACCCCTGGGGAGACAGGTGTCACAGAGACACTCAATGGTCTTGGAAATAAGGATCCCTCCATATGCATAACAATATGGTACTTTTCCTCCATGAAAATCAACAGATGCCCAAACGTTCTGGGAACAGCAGAGCAGGCTTAAAGAAGATCAGACATGGCCCCAGTGAAGTCAGACAACAGATCTCAGTGATATCCTTATGCTACCTTTCTTGCCTAGCATGTTGGGTTGCCCTGGGGCTTAGTTAAAGAGAAGGGTTATTCTTTATAGGGTTAGCTCTTTACAAATATCTCCTTTGATTCCCCCAACAACCCTGGGAGGTAGGTGCTATCATGATCCTCATTTTAAAGATGAGGAAACTGAGGCAGACAGGTGTTAAATGACTTGCCCAGGGTCACACAGCTAGTGTCAGAAGCTGGATTTGAATTCAGGTCTTCTTGACTCCAGCTCTCTATCCACTGTATGCCCAGAGGCTGAGGACATGGTGCCAGGAGTGCTTATGCTGTAAGAGAGGGGAAGAGCATTTTGGGATGAGGGCTGACTAGGAAAGGGAGAAGGTGTAATAAGTGCACACAGAACCAACACAAATATACTGAGCAGAGCTAAATTTATAAAGTTAGAAAATCATTTGGAGGGAGACTGTTCTGCTGACTGCAGAAGGGAGTGTGGCAAACACAAGGTTAGGTTTTACAGGTAGGCAATTGTAGGACAAATAACACTAGCACACAGGAGGTTGCTAGCACAGGTTCACTCTTTTTTTTTAATTTTTGATTTTTTGCTTTTTGGAGGGCAGTTGGGGGTTAAGTGACTTGCCCAAGGTCACACAGCTAGCTTTTTGTGTTAAGTGTCTGAGGCAGGATTTGAACTCAGGTCCTCCTGACTCCAGGGCCAGTGTTCTATTCACTGCGCCACCTAGCCGCCCCCCAGGTTCACTCTTGATCTGGTCAGACAGGAAAGACACTAAGCTTTGGAGGGGTTAATAATCTTACTTTATTCTAGTCTAGTTTTCTCACAAAAGGACTGTTGATAATGGTTACACCAACTCCTACAGCCTTCCTTAATCACCTTTCTCACAGGGGCCTGCCAGAAAGGGGGACAGCTACCCCAAGTCTCGGTGGGTTCAGTCGAGGCAGGCACATCTTGTGCATTCCCCTAAGTCCCTTCTAGTCTTGATGGGGGCTGGTTGAGACAAACACAGATTCCCCCCAAGCCCTAATGAGGGCTGAACTAGGCTCGCACAACATCTGTATACTCAACCCTAAGGGTTCCCTTCTTGCTGACCAGTGTCCACCTGCTTTTTAGGGCAACAGACAAAGAAGGCATAATGCCAGAAATAGCCTCACAAGTTTACATCACCTCACCCCTGCATCTCTCTGTGCAGTTGCAATGCATGTTTACAATTTAAGCACAAATGTTTATATTTTTTATCATGATACAATGCTGCACAAGCGCAGTGGAGCTGTTTTGAACCATAACTATGGGAACTCATATTTAATACCTGGGAACAAGAGATTCTTATGGCTATGGATCCTGGGAAATAGAACTCTAAGAAATAATAACAAAAATCTACTTTACATATACTAAAATCCACCTTACTTAAACTAAAATCCACCTTACTTAATAGCAATAGACCCAACCACATAGATCTGCTTATGGATTGTTGGGGAAAGGTAGAGGAAGATGGCAAGGATGGCGATAGGTTGCTGCCTTCTAGGTGACCTAGGAGTTTTCAGTGTCCGAATACTGTTCTAATGGAGTGTGTTTCTGTGCAAGAGAGGCAAGTAGGAGAAAATGCTTAGCACTTTTTCCTTCACCTTCAGACACTTCTCTTAAAGTTCCTTTCCTTTCTACTGCTCTTCCCTAGATCCCCGGAAAGCCAGACCTCTAGACCTGGCCCCTTTACAACTTGGAAGAGTCTTCTTGGTGGTAGAGGAGGAGTGCAGGTGGAGGGAGGTACAGGGTCTCCAATGGAGCTGCCATCTGCTGCCTCCCACATCCAGCTGCCTCTGAGCTCCGGTAATCTAATCTGCTTAGGTAGTAGAGATAAGAATGTGGGCTCCCATTAAACATTAGCAAGGCAAGGCAAGAGCAGGGAGAACCCTGTTGCAGAGAAATTCCCTGGAATGTCCAAGGGAGGGGAAAGAGGGAGGCAAAAAAGATGGAGTGTAGAATTGGCACCAACTGGGCTATTAAAAATGAATAGAAAGCTCGAATACCACCAATGCTTCAGATACAGCTCTCCTTAATATGGTGGGAGGCATGGAGGATTTCATTTCTTTAAAACTGGATGTGATTATGTAGTCCAACCGTCCCATTTCATAGGTGAAGAAACTGAGACCCAGAGAGTGAAAGCAACTTGCTAAATTTCCAATAGATTGGGAGGATTTGAGTCAAGGTTCCCTTAATACCAGTAAGTGCACCAGAGAGATCAATTCTGACTGGGGGAATATTTTTAATTATGGATAGAATTCTTCGCCTTCATTTCCCTTTTCTAATTCTGTCCTTCATACCATGGTCTCTCTAATCTTATCCAGCACAACTTCCATTACTTTTATCCTGGGCAAGAAACTATAATGGTTACTGCTTTATTTATGGACCACAAAATAGGATAGAGTAATGGACTTCCTAAAATTGAGCGGGCAAATAAATGCTGCTAACCAAGGCTGAATCCGGCTTGTCTCAGGTCAAAGTTCAAGTTGTTTCCTCCTCTCTGGCCCTTGGTTTTCATCTTTGTAGAATGAAAGGGATTGTATTTGATGAGCTATATGGTCCTTTCTGGCCCTGACATTCTTACTTTATTTTACTGACCTTCCACCCTCTTAGTTCCCAGAATGGACTCTGGATTCCTATTCCCATCTGGAAATGCATGTGTGACCTTTGCTGGTACAGCTGGGGCTGGATTGGAGGACTCCTCATGGGCCCAGGCATGTGCCCTGATTCTTTTCAGTGTGACACATACTCAATACCTTGAAAGAATATGAAAACCCCCTGGCTTGGGGCTGGTTCCTTGGCCTCTGTTTAGCCAATTTAGATGATCACTAAAGATGATTGTCCTCTAAGCACCACGGGAAACAGACATTTATGGAGAAAATTTCCTCCTATATTGTCTACTCCAAGTACCTGAAGACTTCCCCCATCGGAATGGGCAGATGAGAACAATTTATTCCAACAACCCTGGCAGCAGCTGAAGCAGGTACCATGGAGCACTTAGAATTTGTTCAGACACTGACAATGGCCTGAATCCCAGGCCATCGCCAGTCATCTAGACTTTTGTCCTGCCACTGGACTTTGATGACTTGGGAAAAGAGAGTGAGGCTGAAGGCTTTGTACAGCTCTGCCTCACTGAAATCCAATTTACTCACAAATCAGGACATCGCCCTGCGATATCATTGGTCCTCTTTGGAAAAGACAACAAGAAGCATGAAGAGCAACTATTTCTGGCCCCTTTTGAGCCCTTTCACTTAAGATGGATAAATTTCTTTCCTGGGGATTTGGAGTGAAAGTGCTATGCAATTAGGTAACACACTGGATAGATGGATGGATTCAGGAAGACCTGAGTTCAAATTCATCCTCAGACACTTACTAGCTGTGCGACCCTTTGAAAGTCAATTAATTGCTGGCTGCCTCAGTTTCCCCATCTGTGAAATGGGGATAATAATATCACAACTTCCTGGGTTGTTATGAGGATAAAACAGATAATGATTTTAAATTGTTTTACAAATTTTAAAATGTTTTGCATAGCTACTAGCTAGCTAGAGATATATGTATATATCTATATATGCATATATATTACTAACGACGATACAGACAGTACAAGTTAGAGATGAAAGTAAAATATCTATAGAGCAGTTGCATAAAATCTTTCAGGGAGATTATGATGGTGATAGATTGTTGCCTTATGTTTTATGTATTTGTTAACGAGGGCTTATGAATATTTTGTGTTTAAAATATTTTTTTATGATAGGAGAAATAAATAGCTGTACTGTACCTGTTATCTTCTTTGTACACTGAGTATTTTTTGGAACCCTGGAACCCTGGAGATAGATACCTAATGAACCAGAGCAGGGGGAAAAGGGGAAAGCAGACCTGATCCCTTTTCTTTAAAAAAAAAAAAAATTCCCTCAATTATATATAAAAATAATTTTCAGCATTCATTTTTAAAAATAATCCCATTTCTTTAGGGTCAGACTACCCCAGGACTGAACCCAGGTCATTGGAATCTCAAGCCAGGAGCTCCTTTCTTGAAATGCCCTTCAAGAAAGGGTTGTGGTTGGTATTAGTTTACAAGAGACCCAAGTATAGGGGCTGGGTATTGCAATATGTAGGGTTTTACTTAAGAGAGGAACAAGAACCCTGTCAGAGTGGGACATGAATGGGAGAGAGGAGACTGTGGCAGGTACAGATGGTCTAGGCACTAGAGCACTTTATAAACCATATTCTGCTATATAGATGTGTCAGCTTCTCCATACTAGACGGAGACATGAGCAGAGGCAGAGGGATAAATGAGATGATCCTTTTGAAGTTTCTTGCAGTTTAATTCTCTGAGTGTCAGGATCTCCAAGGGGGACATCCAAGGATAGGGACCCAGAGGCTGTTTTATCTCTAGTTCTTTGTCTGAGAATTCACCTCTTCTTGCTCAGTTTCATCTTGAAAGGCCTGAGAATAGAGTAAAACCTATTCTGGAGACTAAATGAATCTTCCAGGATCCTTCAGCCCTCATAGAAGCCTGTAAAGACTTGTTTGTTTGGAGAATGGGAGACCCTGAGCGCCCGGGGTGAACTTCCCCATTTCAGACTCTCCTTCTTCTCTTAGCAACAAGGAACAGACTGGATCTTCTGAGAACTGAATATTGTCATCTCAGAAAGAGACAGGAAGCAGCTGGGCGGTGTCCATGCTTCTGCTCATCAATAACTTTAAAAAGAAAGGAAGAGGAAGGTGGCTTATTTGTGTGGTTAGTTACAAACCCCATCATCCTCGTTGCCTAAGAGGAGGGATTTTCCCCACGTTTACCAGCTAAACCTCACCTTCTCTTGGGGCTTGGCTCTGATAGGTTGGTGGGTGGCCAAGGGGGCCAAGGGAAAAGAGGAACTATTTCAGAAAGTTGTCGCTGGAGTCAGGGACCTGTGACCTTTTCTGCAAGTTGTGCTGGAGGAAATAGAAATTCAGGACTTTTCTTGCTCCTTTAGGGATGGCCAGTCACATTATTACAGCTTGGAGTTTAAAGGTCATCTGGCCAAGGGAGTTGAGTGTACAGAAACACTCAGATGACTCCAGTCCAAATCCAATATCAACTGTCACTTTGCTTTCATCTCTAAGACCTTGAACAAGTTAGAAAACCTGTCTGGGTCTCACTTAGATCCTCCATAAAATGAGGGGGTTAAATTGGAAAGCTTATTCAGTCACTTCTGCTTTGTAATCTGTGATCATTTGATGCCTAGATCCAATAAATAAATAAATGCATTATCCAAGGTCAAAGTAGCAGGATTTGAACCTGGTTCTTTGATTATAGTTACTATGCCACACAGTCTGTAATTTTAGCTGGCATCTAATTTAACCCGTAAGCTTTATGAGAGAAGACTTCTACTTTATGAGAGGCAGAATGAATTATTTGAGGTTCCATAGCTTATAAGCTTCAGAGCCAGGTTCTCTAACTATAAATCCAGAGCTGTTCTGTTGGCTTGAATTCTATCCATAATTAAAAATATTCCCCCAGTCAGAATTAATCTCTCCCTGCTACAAATTTACACTGTACTTTTCACAACTATAATGGACGGATCATACTGTTTTTTATGTGATAATTGCTCATGACTCATGTCTCCTATTAGGCTGTAAATTTCCTAAGTGGGATAGCCTGGTTCAGCAGAAAGGATGTTGGATTTGAATCCAGATGATCTGGGTTCAAATCCTGCCTCTGTTATCTTTTCTGTCCAACCTTCGACAAGCTATTTAACTTCTCTGGGCTTTAGTTTCTGTATCTATAAAAATGGGAGAACTAGACTATCCATCCTCTCAGGGGCCTTCCAGCTCCAAATTTATAATCCAGTGAAATTAGGAACCATGTTTCTGGTAGAATACCACAAGGTTCTGTCCTTGGCTATGATTTCTGTTCAAGAGTTTTCTCAATTCCTTATTTGTACAAAGTCGTGGATGGTACATTTTTCAAATTTGTGGACTGAAGGAGAGCTAATGTATTGGGACACAACTGGGGTCCCAAATGAAACTGACAAGGTGAAAAAGGTAAATGAAGATGAAATTGACTAGGGAATAAATGAAAAGTTCTAAAAATTGGTTTAAAAGGGGGAAGGGAATAAACATTTATTAAGCGCCTCGTACGTACTAAGCACAGTGCCACTGGGCTAAGTGCCTTTCAAATATTCTTATCTTAAATATGAGACAAAAACAAACAAGTACCAAAAACAAATTTAACAAACTCAGAAAGGAAAAAAACATGGCTAGAAAGGAGATTTAGGACAAAGACTGGTTCAACCGGTCAACAATGTGTCACAAATTAATGTGATCTGAGGCTACAATAAATGAGACTTTTTAGTCATGTTCATCTTTTCATGATCCCATTTGAGTTTTTTTTTTGTAAAGATATTGGAATGTTTAGCCCATTTCCTTCTCCAGCTCATTTTACAGATGAGGAAACTGAGGTAAACAGGTTAAGTGACTTGACCAGGTTCACACAGTTTGTAAGTGTCTGAGGCTGGATTTGAGGCTGGACTCCTCAAGGAGAGGAGTCTTTCTGACTCAATCCTGGGAGCTCTATCCACTGTGCAAACTAGCTGCCTGTCAAATGAAACGTAGTGTCTAAAATGGGGTGATTGTCCAGTTATGTTTTACCCTGTTCCCCACACATTCAATGTATTGTGTTTAGTCCTAGGTGTCAGCTTCGAGGAAAGACTTGACAAGCCAGAACAGATTTGAAGGAGGGCAAACAGATGGAGAGCATTGCACTCATCATTGGACGGGTTGAATTAGAACTGGTTGAAAGAATTGGGAATACTAAGACTGGAGGTGCAAAGTCTAGAGGGTGGGGCATGAGAATGTTTTCAATGGGAGAAGGCTCCAAGCTTGTTTTTCATGGCTCCAGGAGGCAGAGCAGGAACAATGAGCAGGAGTCACGAGAGGCAGATTTTAGCTCCATGTAAGGAAAACCCTGTAACAACCAGAGCTGTCTAAAAAACAGACCCCAGTATGTGTTGTTTGTCACCCTGGAGGGTTTGAAGGAGAGGCTGTTACAACAGTTGCAGGGGGGGCGGGATATCATAGACCAGACTCATGTGTTAGCTAGCTGTTAATCCAAATGACTTTTGGGGTCCCCTCCCACTCAGCAAGTCTGTGAATGTTCCTCTTCCTACCTGCTTTAAAAATTTGTGGATGAATTACACCCTGATTGTGTACAGGATTGGTTATGGGTACTGGGGAAAGGAGTACAAATCAAGAAGGTGACATGAGGTCTCTACCTTTGAGAATCACAGTTTAGCTGAGGTCAAAGGGTCCTTTCAGGATCATCAGGTACAACTCCTTTATTTTATAGTTGAGGAAACTGAGGTTCCAAAAGGTTCAGGGGTTGGCCCGAGGTCACAAAAATATGTGGCAGAACCAGGATTTTGAATCTAGGTCCTCTGACTCCAAATCCAGGAGGCTGTATAGTTTACCCCATTATTCAGAGACAATATCAACAATATGTACGAATGTCCCTGTCCCTCAGATTGAGGACATGAGGGGGAAGGGATATAGAATTAAGATAGGAGATAGCTTCATTCACAGAAAGCTTCCTGGAGAAGGAGACTATGGGGACTTTTAGTGGTCAGAACTCAGTGTGCAGAATGGGCACTGAATTTGGAGCCTTTGCCTGCAATGCCCTCTCTGTTATTTATCAGTTGTATGAATGACCAGGGTAGGTCATTTAAACTTTGAACCTCAAATTTATCCGCAAAATGAAAGAAATAATACTAGTACTATTTACCTTATAGGGCTATTGTGGTTTGTAAACAGAGAGGAAGCTACATGGTGAAGTGGAGAGAGCCTGAACCTGGAATTAGTAGGACCTGAGTTAAAATCTTGACTTAGACACTTACTAGCTGTGTGACCCTGGGCAAGTCTCTTCTGTTTGTCTCAAGTTCTCTCATATGTAAAAACGGGGACAATAATAATACCTACCTCTTAGGGTTGTGTTTTGTAAACCTTGAAGTTCTATGTAAATGCTTAAAAACATTTTAAAACAAAATTAAAATGATAAATGTTACAGTGTTCCTGTAAATGTAAATGATTATTGAAGAAGAAATGGGCCATGGATTAGGAGCAGAGCTCTTGGAAATTAAAAGAGCCTGGGAGCTGGACTAGAGCAGAATATTCAAAGGGAGGCCTTCTTTTCTGCCTAGATTTTGGGCTGCTTTGATGAAGAGTCTAGGTTATAGGGGGGAGAGGGTGGTATAAAGGGAGGCAGCAAGATGTAAGGGGAAGAACAACGAATTTGGGTAGAGTCAGACAACCTGAGTTTGGGTTCTAGTTCTTCTCTTCACCACCTGTGTGATTTGGAGCAAACCCCTACCTCTCTGGTCTTCAGTTTCCTTCTCTGTAAAAAGGGAACTGTACTACAGATTGTCTTAGGTTTTTTTTCTAGTGCTAAGGCCTATGTTACAGAGCAAAGAGATGAGGGACAACATATACCCTCATGGGCAGGGCTTCCTTTGGGGCCTATGTCTGGGCCACTCTGGCTGTGATGTTAAAGCAGCCCTAAGTGCTGTGGGTGTTTTTGACCACAACTGAGATAAGGGGTGGGGTGGTGATTGATGATTGTTCTCTTGTGTCAGTCCCAGAAGTTGTCAGTAATTGGGATGAGGCCAGAGTGGGAATAAACACCTCGAGCAGGGGAGAGTGATAACCATTGGCTGCGTGCCAGCTGAGGGCCCCAAGCTCTGGGAGACGTGGGCGTCCCAGATGGGCTGGAGAGGCCAGAGCGTGCTTTTTTTCACATACACACACCCCTCTCCACCTTGAGGTATGGGCTGGATAACCCAATATATTTGTTGCTGAGAGGGAGGCAATGTTCTTAGGTCAGGATAAGATAAGGATGAGATAATGGAAGTTCTTGTTTTTAAACAAATCAATGCGGGAGCAGCTGTTTCTATGTTTCCACCCAGGACTATAGAAGAGGAAACTGCCTGAAAATACTCCCCTCTGAGAAAGGGGTGGGGAGATGGGCCTGCAGAACTGTCTGAGCAACAAAGACTGGGGAAGGGGAATGTTTCCCTGCAGTATCTCTTTTCATTTCAATTCAACAAGCTTATTAAATACCTACTACGTGTTGGGAACAGTGTTAAGAATCCCAAGAGAGAAAGGGGGAAAAAAAGCAAAATCGGCTGCATGTCTCCAGGGGCTTGGAATCTAATGACCACCCCTGTATCGGTCTATACAGAGGAAGTAGATGGAAGGGCATTCATTGTAAAAGGGGAAGGCACAGCAGCTGTGGAAACTGGGAAATGAGTCCTGTAGGAAGGAGGTGGTGCTTTACTGGAGAGGAAGGGGACAAATGGTGAAGATCTTTAAATACTAAACAATGGCACTTAGGTTTGGTAATAGGGAACCATTGGAGCCTGTTAAGAGGGGGTTGTGGGGAGTGTGATATGGCCAGACTACAGTTCAGGAAAATCACTTTGGAAGCTAAATGGAGGAAGGAATGGAGCTGGGCAAGCCCTGAGGCAGTGAGTTGGGTTAGCAGGCTATTGTATAGTCTGGGTGAGAGGGAACGAGGGCCTGAGCCAGGGTCACCACCGTGTGTGTGTGTGTGTGTGTGTGTGTGTGTGTGTGTGTGTGTGTGTGTGTGTGTGTGTACAGTACATTCAAGAGAAGTTGCAGACAATGAAATAAAGGATTTGACAACTGCTTGGATACTAAGGTTAGTGAGAGTGAGGAGCAGAAGGTGGCAATGAGGTTAAGAACTTCAATTACTTCCAGCTCCTAATACTATTACTACTACTACTACTGCTGCTGCTGCTCCTACTGCTACCACTACCACCATAGGTGCCATTGATATAGTGCTTTTAAAAAGTTTTAAATCCTTACATATATTAAATCCGTGACTTCCTTAGTCATGGATTCAGAGCTGAATGAGAACTTAAAAGAAGACTAATGCAACCTTCTTGTTTTTATAGATGAGAGAACATAGGCCCATAAAGGTGACTGACTTATCCAAGACTGCACAGTGACAGAATCAGGACTTGAACCTAGGTTTTCTTACTCCAAAGCTGCTTATGGATCCATTGATAAAGACCCAACTGGTGTGATAACAATGGCACAGTTGTAATGGCGGTGGAGACAGCTAGTTGGCTTGGTGAATAGAGTGTGTACCAGAAAGACCTGAATTCAAATCTGGCCTCAGACACTCACTAGCCATGTGATCCTGGACATATCACTTAACCAATGTTTGGCAATAGCAAACCATTCCAGTATCTTTGCTGAGAAAACTCCAACAACAACACTGGCTGCTATGGTCCCTGTGGTCACAAACAGTGGACATATATGAACAACAACAGTAGTAGTAGCAACAGCAGCAGCAGCAGCAGCAGCAGTAGTAGTAGTAGTAGTAGTAGTAGTGTAATAGTGATGGTGGTGGTGGTAGTAGCTAGTACTTACATTTGGAAAGTGTTTAACATATATTATGTCACATGATTTGTGGAGACCACTTCCCTCCTTCACTTCCCCTGCTCAACTGATCTCCAACTTTACAAATAACTTTTATCTCTATCTTGAAAGCTTCTAATTCTTCAAAAGTCAACTAATTTAAAATTCCCTAGGGGCTGGGATGTATTACCTAAAAACTATAATTGTATATCTTACACCTGGGGGGAGAGGAGGACAGGGTGAGGGGGGAGAGAAGAAGAAAGAAGAAGAAGGAGAAGAAGAGAGACAGGGAGAGAGAGGGAGAGGGAAAGAGAGAGAAAGAAAGAAAAAAGAAAAGAAGGAAGGAAGGAAGGAAGGAAGGAAAGGAAGGAGAGAAAGGAAGGAAAGAAAGAGAAGGTTGATGA
Organism: Pseudocheirus occidentalis; assembly: GCA_028646575.1. NCBI lineage: Eukaryota > Metazoa > Chordata > Mammalia > Diprotodontia > Pseudocheiridae > Pseudocheirus > Pseudocheirus occidentalis. The sequence goes on from CM053593.1 coordinate 85,946,224, forward strand.
AAGATCTTTCAGAAACTATCAGAACCCAAAGCAAACTTCACAGTCTGGACCAAGGCTGAAGAAGGGAGTACCAGGGGACAGGGGGATCTGAAAGCCTGGGTTTACATACCTGCTCTGTTATTTATGACAAGTCACTTCATTACCTCCTACCTAGACTATTGCAATAGCCTATTGCCTCACTCTCTGCCTCTGTAAAATGGAACTATTGGACCCAAGTCCCCGCTCACTTCTAAATCCTATGTCCCCGACCTAGTACTGGGCAGCAACAGCTTTTTTTTTATTTTTATTTTTTTAAGTTTTCCCCTATCTCTTTAACTGGCAGGGCTGGGTTTCTAAATTCTTCAGCCTGTAGCAGACCACCATTTAAACTATTCACACTGGGTTCCTCAGGGAACCTGTGGGCACTCTTGTATGAGTCCTCTGCCAAAGGCTGGTCATCTGTTCTCATCCAACAAAGACCAGAGATGTACCACCACCTCTCCATAGCTGGAGACAGTATGATTTTTATCTCCTCCTCATCTAATCCCTTATTGGGAGGAACTCTTAAAGAGAAAGTTAAGGAGGAAGTAAATCTTTGTTGGGGGAAGAAGGCACGAGCACAGAGGATGTTGGGGAGGAACTGGGCTTGATGATTGAGTGAAGGCAGCTGGGACTTTACCTCACAGGGTAGGCTGGGGGTGGGGGATGGTGGGGGTAGTGGGGGATGGGGGAGATAAAGTCTATGGCCCAGGCTTTCAGCAGTCAGTGATCTCAGTCCATCCAAACAAGTTTCTCTTCTCTAGTACTCCACTCATTTTCTGTCTCCTGCCTTCCTGCTCCATTTCACCCTAAATTTCCACTAAGTACAGTCAAGTCATAAAGATTAACGTGTTGAACTTGGAGTCAGGAGTTCACGGGTTCCTCTGTGTGACCACACAACAATCACTTAACTTCTCTAAGGGCCAGGTTCCTCCTTTGTAAAATCAGGGGTTGGACTAGATGGCCTCTGAGATCACTTCCATCTCTAAATGTGAGATCCTTGAACATCCTTCGGATGAGGTGGTCTTCTTCCTCACCAAGGCTAGCCCATTTACCTGCACAATCTTGTTCTATCCAGCCACTTCCAACAGATTGCCCCTTCCATAATGACCATTCTGTCATTTGTCTTCAGTCTCAACATGACCTGTCAATCTCACTTTCACAAAATCTCTCCAATATGCCCCTTCTTTCCTCTGACACTGCCACCTCTCTCTCACCCCTTGCTCAGTCAGACTAGTACAATAGCCTGCTGTTTGGTCTCCCTGCTCTGTCTCTCTCCCTCCTATTCACCCTCCATTCACCTCCCCCACCCCCCCTCCCTACTCAATAAACTCTAGTAGTTTCTTCTCACATCCAGAGTCAAATCTTCTATGTGGAGTTCAAATTCCTTCACAACCCACTTCCCAGGCTAACCACCTTTCTGGTCTCCTTACACCCCACTCTTTGCCACATACTCTGACCTAGAGACATTGGCCCCTTCCCTGTTCCAGGAATAAGACCTTCTATCTCTCCGCTCTGGGCATTTTCTCTGGCTGTCCCCCTGCCTGCAATGTCTCCTTCCTCATTTCAGCCTCCTCCTGCCTTTCCTGGCTTCCTTTAAATCCCAACTAAAATCTCATCTTCTACAAGAAGCCTTCCCCAACCCCTCAAGTGCAGGGCCTGCCTTCTCTTACCTACTTCCTAATTAATTATCCTGTATGTAGCCTGTCTGTACATATTTGTTTGTTTGTTGTCTCCCTTATTAGATTGTAAGCTCTTTGAAGGCAGGAGCTGTCCTTGACCTCTTTTTATGTCCCAAATGCTTAGTGCAGTTCCTGACACATAGTAGGTGCATGATGAATATTTAATGACTGGCTGAGCAACTCTAAGTAGGGAATAGAGAAAGAGTCAAACCTTGCAATGTCTGATTATTACGTAGGACATTTATGAAGGCATAATGTGATCCTTTACAAGACTCAGAACATAGGGGTATGGCCCAAATACCAGGTTTCTATCACTGTAAATTCTCCTGCTTCCCCTTTTCCCCCAATACTACCTGTTTATCCACTCTAGGCCATCTTCCCTTACACTTTGGCAGCTACTTGGTAGAATCTTTGTGTGATGAGATACACAGATTTTAGTTATTCCAGAATGAATTTTAAAAGGGAAGGGGCTGAGTTTCCTGGCTGACTTTTAGAGAGAAAAAAAAATCCATATTGATGTCTTCTGTTTTTACACTACCTTCCTTTCTAAATGTTCCAGGCAACAAAGAAAAAAGAGCTTGACTGACTTTTCCTGGAAGTTATGCTCCTCCTTAAACACCCCCAGATACACACAACTACATATCCAAAAGCCAAATACATTAGTAGGCACATACAGAAATCAGACACACAGTATAAACATACTACACCCAGACAAAATACACAAATATACACCAGGCCCAGAAACAAAATACACCCACACCTAGGCTCACCCAGAGTAGACAGACAGACAGGAGGACAAAATACACCTGTATCCACCTCCTCATACACACAAAGACGAGATAGCACATAAAGAGGATGCATGTGTCTGCACGGGCTGGTGTCACCCACGCCTGGTCTCACAGCAGCCAGGGTGTGCTCAGAAACAGCTCAGGACTGATCTCTCCCGGAGCCCAGCACAGGAAGGGTTAACAGAGTTCAGGCAGCTGAGATGCGGCCAGCTAGTTCTCCAAGAAACACGTCACATGTTTTTGTGCAGCAGTGGGCTGGCCAGCCTTCACCCTGGGAACCGAGCCTGCTGACGTGGGCGAGCGGCCACGTCAGATGCCACCTAGGAGGGGGAAGCACAGGCCTTATTTGGGATCGGGCTGTAGCCAGTGGGCGGGTCACTGGGAGGCGGGGAAGCGACAGCTGCCGCTTGTCTGTAACCAGCGGAAAGCCTTCAAACAATGCAGCCCGATGCACCCTCCCTTCCCCCTCGCCCCCAATACTCCTGTGAAAGGTGAAAGAAACTTGGCAAAGCCACACCTGTCAGTTTCCTGTCCTTAAGTTTGGTTTCTGAAATCTGGGGAATGTCCCTGGCCTGACTGCCCAGCTAGGGGCTTGTTTTCTGCTCCCCACATCCTGCCCAAATTAATTTTGTAGGAAATATTCAGAGCTAAATTCATGTCCAGTGGTAAAGGTGAGGTGAGATGATTCCAGAAAAAAAAAGAGGGAAAAGGCGGGGGCAGTCAGGTAGCAAAGTGGATAGCCCACTAGAGTCAGACCAGCTCTGTGACCCTGGGCAAGTCGCTTAAGCCCGATTGCCTAAAAAAATGGGGGGGGGGGAGAAAAAAGAAAAGAAAGAGGGAGATGAAATGGCCGGCTGTCTTTTAACAGATAAACTTCATCCCCTTGCCAGCCCTTTGATCACAGACTCAGCATTTAGGTCTGGCAGGATCTTAAGTAATATAGATCCTTCATTTTACAGAAGAAGAAAGATGGGTCCATAAAGATTAAATGACTTGCTCAGGGTTTCCTAGGTAGTTTGAAAAAAAAAAAAGGCATTTGGGTTGTCAGAAAGCGCTAGGTTCAAATCCAGTCTCTGACACTTAAAAGTTACAGTGATGCTGTGGAATTGTGTGTGCTTGTAGCCTGTGTAGCTTTGGACCACTAACTTAACCTGGGCCTCACCATCCTCACCTGTGAAAAGACAGGGTTGGACCAGAAGACTGTTAATAAGGTCCTTTCCAGCTGTAAATGTGGGATTCTGGGGTTCTCTTTGAGCTCCTGCTTCCTCATTTGTAAGATGGAAATTTTAATATGTAGATTCTGAGTGAAGGAGTAGGCTCCTAGATTTCCTAAGGTTTTGGTAACGCTGAAATGAATGAAATTATATATATATATATATATACACACACACATATTACATATATACACATATATATGTGTGTACATACATGTGACTAGATAGACAGTACTAGATATATGTTGGTTACTATTATGAAGGAAGCAGAAGAGCTGAGATGTGAACCCATCTTCTCTGACACAAAATCAGGGCTGTGGGACATCTCTTCTAAAGCTTTGTCTCTGAAAACCAAGACCAAATTCCCCCAGAGGGTAACAAGCCAGAGACCTTGGGGATGGGAGGAGAGGAGGGGAGAGTCTGCACTGTCTGTACTTTTCAAGGGGGTGAGGGGGAGGGGAAAGCTGTGGCCCGAGCCTGGGACATTCAGATCTGTTGCCTGGCCTCCTGGGGACTTGCCTGGCCTTGCTCTGAGAAGGTGCCCTGACCCCAATGAAAGCTTAAGCCTTGTAAACAAACTCATCTGGTGTTTCTCTTGGGCCCGAAGCACAATCTGGAGGCAATTCCTCCCCTTGTTCTAGAGAGGAAACAAAGACGGGAGGAGACTAGACAAAGGTCAGCCGGAAGACTTATTGTTCCAACCCCAGATTGGTAGGGGCTAGTCACTGTACAGAACATGCCTGTCACCCATCCTCTCTCCAGGAGCACAGAACTCCCCCTCCTTCCAAATCCAGTCTGAAATTCACTCCCTCTAGGAAGTCTTTCCTGATCACCATAATGATTTTGCCCTCATTCCTGGATCTCTCTGCTCTTTGTGTACTAAATGGACACTGTGTTTATCAGATTTTTCTGCCTACTGGCAAAGTCTAAAATCTGTGGATGGACGGCCTGTCTCCCCCTTGAGAGAAGTAGCCTCTAGTATGGGGACTGCTCCTTTTCCCTCAAGGAGTCATATAATGCTAGAGCTGAAAGAGACCTTAGAAATGCCTCCCTTCACCAGCAATTGTGTCTGCCCTTTCCCCAGGACAGGAAGTGTTCATATCCGAGCCCCAGAATTCCCAGTTCTTATCCATATTCTCTCTCTCTCTCTCTCTCTCTCTCTCTCTCTCTCTCTCTCTCTCTCTCTCTCTCTCTCTTCCTCCCTCCCTCTCTCTCTTCTCTGTGTCTGTGTCTGCCTGTCTGTCTCTCTCTTTCTCTTCTCTCTCCCTCCCTCTCTCTCTCTTCTCTGTCTCTGTTTCTGTCTCTCTGTCTCTATCTCTCTTTCTGTTCCTTTGTCTTTCTCTGTCTCTTCCCCTCTCCCTCCCCCCTCTTCCAGCCTGTCTGTCTGTCTGTCTCCTTCCCCCCTCTTTCTGTGTGTATGTAAGTGTGTGTGTGTGTGTGTGTGTCTTTCTCTACCTCCTCACCTTTCTTCATAACACCATCTAAGGGAATCTTAGAATAAAAAATGTCAGTGCTGGAAGGAACCTTGACATCATCTAGACCAAGGGTTCTTAAACAGGGACCCACAAACTCCCCAAGGGGCCTCTGTGTATAGATTTCAGGGGGTCCATGAACTTGAATGGGAAAAAATTGCATCTTTATTTTTACTACACTTTAAATGAAATTAGTATACCCTTCAATTATTTGAAAAAGTGACCCCTAGGCAAGTCTAGACCCCAAAGGGGTCCAGGACACAAAAAAAAGTAAGGAATCCTTGATGTAGTCCAGCCCTCTCTTTTTATAGTTGAAGAAACCAGGTTGAAGGCCAAGGAAGAAAAGTGATTAGTTCAAGACAGCAGAGGAAATTAATGGAGAGCTAGAACCAGAACTCAGGCCTTTGGGGGGGAGAGGGGCCACCCGCCAAGTGTTCTTTCCCCTGTAAACGGCTGTCTCCCTCTAAAAGCATTATAGAGGTGTATAGTGCTTGGCACTGTTGGTGCCCCCATCTAAAGAAAAACTGGCTCCAGAAAGGGCAGGATGTAGGTTTGCCTGAACCCTAGTCACTGCTTCCCACTCCCACCATCATAATGAGTCTATGAAGATACTACCCCTTTCCTTACAATAGAAATTGTTTGAGGTTATTATAGTCCATATAACATATGTGTGGTACTGTAAGGATCTTTGACCAGATGTTTCATTGATGGAGCAAGGGAAAAATATGAACTCATTTAGGGGAGGGGGAGAGATGTGAACTCATTGGTTTGAGCCCAGGGAAGTGGGTGGAGCTGGCATTGGTCCTAGAACAAGTGTTAAATGTCTTTGAATTGGACCCAAGGTTTGTCAGTCTGAAAAATTTGGAGAAACATGGTCCCCTAAAGCACCGATAGCTGTCTCTTATCCTTCTCTCTCTCTCTCTCTCTCTCTCTCTCTCAGTGTATAAACAGAGTCCAGGTTTGAAACTGGGAAGAACTGGAAATTGTGTTTTGGCTAGAGCAAGTAGTGTTAAGAGCAGAGCAAATGACTTCTTAGTAGGACTAGGAATGAGTAGTCCAAGGACCTCCTATCATACTTATGGTTAGATTAGAAATATTTTAGGATAGAATTTCTATAGTCAGCAACATACCATTGCTATGATCTATAAATTTACATTATTTTAGCCTATTTCTGCTGGTTATTGGTAAAGCAACCTCATGCCAGGTGATCTAAAGGGAAGAATAGGGCATCTACACTAAGGCAAGGAGAATCTACAGAGGCACGAGATCCCAATAGGCCAGGCTTGGGCTGTTGGGAGCAGGAGAGGGACAGAAGGGGAACTCTAGTCCTCCCAAACTCTGGGATACTGATCCAGTTGGGAATGCAGGAGGTTAGGGAGCGTGGGGAAACTCCATGTCCAGCTGAGAATGGGTAAGCTATAGTCCTTGGTTTCCCCCTTCTGTAAAATGGGGCAGTTGGACTAAATGAACCCTAAGATCTACCTCTGAGTCTATGAATTGAGTCCTTTCTTTCAAGGATCACAGTGTTACAAAGTCAGTTTTTTTATGCTTCCAAATGATAGATTTTTCCTCTATTTCATAACCCTGTTATAGGACCCTTTTAGCTTCTAGTCAGAATATGGTACTAGAAGGTAACCAGATAAGACAGTTGAACTGGCTGCCTCAGGGAAGTTCTATAACTTATTCCATGAAAAGACAGCATGCTGTGGCATCTAGGGATCAGGAAGAGAAACTAGAAAGATCTTGGTTCAAATTCTGCCTCAGACATTAGCCAAGAACTCAGTGCTTCAGTTTGGAGGCTGGATTCGATAACCTCTCCTTCTCTCCTTCTCTCTCTAAATTATGACTCGGGGATCCTATGACCTCTCTCAAGTGCAGGAAGATCACAAGAAATAAGAAGGATTATGTTGGTGGTTAGTCCTGCCATTATCCTGACCCTGATTGCTCCCGTAGTCATTATTGCTAATTATCCACTGATGCACTTGGTAAAAAGCCTCCCTGGCCCATGACCAGGCAGAATTGGCCCAGCCGGGCCTCAGGGCCCTCATTAGAGATAAGGTTATTGAGGGTGATGCCAGGTTCTGTGCTGAGAACCGCAGAGCTAAGGACTTTAAACATGAGCTGCCACTATCAGAGTCCAGGCTGGATTTGCAGACAAAGGCTAATGCTCTGAATAGACCAGATCTGTCATTTTTCTAAATTCTTTAGCACCTTGTTCTTAGTGAAGAGGAGAGAGGCGGTAGGAATTCACTGTATTCCCACATGCAGCTCCTTCCTATGTTTTCCTGGACAAGTCACATCACGTTGGTGCTTTTACTCCCCTGTAGGATACTGGAGAAGAATGAGGGGATGGGGAGAGAGAACAATGGGGGACGAAGCCCTTACACAGCGCCTACTATGCACCAGGCACCGTGCTAAGGCTTTTTAAAAAAAGAAATATTATCTTATTTAGTTCTCACAATAAGCCTGCTGAGAAGATGTTGTTATCATACCCATTTTATAGTTGAGGAAACTGAGGGAAACAGAGGTTAAATGACCAGCCAGTATGTGTCTGAGGCTGGATTTGAAATTGTGCCTTCCTAACTCTAGTCCCAATGCTCTATCTACCTTACCACCAGCTGCCTTTTCCAGGGATCTCAGCTTCAGCTATGAAGAGCTTAGAGCTCCTTAAAGAACAGTGCTATTATTCATTATTGATCTGTTCATTAGAGTCTATTCTGCTCAAAAACCCTCAGTGGTTTCCTTTTTTCCCTAGGAGAAAGTAGGGACTGCTCTTGCATTTAATGCCCGACTCCAGCTGGTCTTTCTTGACCGATCTCACCTTACTCCCCAATTAAACACTCTTTGCTACGATCAAATTGGAGGGTTTACTTTTCTTCCTATACAATATTTGATCCCTTCTTGCTTTGCATAGGCTGCCCTCCAAGCCAGAAAGGTTCTCCTTCCTTTTCTGTGTCTCTAGATGACAGCCACCATTTATTTATACAGTGCCTTAAGCTTTACAAAGTGCTTAACATATGTTATCTCATCTGATCCTCAGGTAGGTGCTTTAATTACCCCCATTTTATAGCCCAGGTAACTGAAGCTGATAGCTGAAGTGACTTGTCCAAGATCACACAGCTTGGAAGCGTCTAAGGCAAAACAGGTCGTCACCCAGCTGTCCCTCTTGGACTCTTTGGTTTCATTTAAGACTCAGTTTAAATGCCACCTCCTATACTAAACCTTCCCTTATTCCCCAATTGTTAATTCTCCTTTGTATTATTATTTTGTATTTGCTATAGTACAGTGGGTAGCAAGCCAGCCTCTAAATCAAGGACACCTAGATTCAAAACTAGCTTCAGACACACACATGCAGGTTGTACTCTATGTTGCATTAAAGGTGCTGATCTGCACTAGTGGAGGAAATTTCCTTGCATGGGAGTTCCATATACCAATGAAATCAAAGGTCTAGTTTCCATCCTCTATCTGTGATTTATTACCAGTTGGATGTAAGTTCCTCGAGGGCCGGGACTTGTTTTCTGTTTTTGTAGTCCTGTGTGCCTAATAGAATGCATTGCACATGGTAAATATTTAATAAATGCTTACTAAGTTGAATTTCTTTCTCTATTGATTATACCCAATTCATCAATGCACTGGGTGGAGGCATTAGAGAGATGTCCCTCTTATAGGGTGTGAGGAGGATTGGAGATTAAATCTCCTACTTTAGGCAGGAAATTGCAAAGAGAAGGCATCCCTTAATGAATTTATGACCATCCCCACTTTGGAAAAGTAGACCCATCATTAACAGGCTGATTCCAGTCAACAGAGCTAAAAACCAATCCAAATGGCAGGGCTATCAATGTTTCTGCCCCTTGGAGCTGAAACATCTCATCATCCTCAGGGAAGAGACACAAGTCCATGATTGCAAGAGGAATCAAGATCAATGGGGAGATAACTATTTCAATAGCTTGGGTGGGACCCTTGACAAAACTTAAACATAACACTTGGTAATTTGCCAAGCACTGGTTTTAATTCAGAAGGTGGAATAATGTCTAGATATTTCTCACTCAACCAAGAGATGACTATCTCAACATCAAATGGAATAAGACATATTCTATTAATATGCAAATTCCCATCATGTATCAAGGTTTCAGAGATGGCAGAGTTTTAGGTCAGGAGGGGTCTCAAAAGTTATCTAATCCAACCCCTATCTCCCTCCACCCCCAAATGATTTTACAATGGAAAAAACTAAGGCCTGTCTTGTTTGAATGACTTACCCAAGGTCACACAACTGGGTAGCTAGGCTAAAACCCAAGTGTTCTGGCTCCTAGCTTCATGATCTTTTCATCACATTGCTTCATTTGAGCAATTACCATAATGGTGATGATGACAATTACATTTTATTGGGTTTTATAGTTTGCAAAGCACTTTCATGTCCATTATATTATTTGATCCACACAACAACACTGTGATATTATTGCGTTATTACCCACACTTTTTGTTGTTGTTGTTCAATCATTTTACTTATCTCTGACTCTTTGTCGCCCCATTTGGGGTTTTCTTGGCAAAAGATCCTATAGTGGTTTGCTATTTCCTTCTCTAGTTCATCTTACAGATAAGGAAATTGAGGCAAACAGGGTTAAGTGACTTGCCCAGGGTCATATAGCTAGTTAGTGTCTGAGGCCTGGCCCTATATCTACTGGGTCACCTCACTGTCCATCTCCATTTTTAAAGATGAGGAAACTGAGTTTCAGAGAAATCAAATCCAAGGTCACAAGGAATGTAGAGCTCACCATCCTAAATGGTACTAGCCAAGCAGCAAGAATAGTTGGGCCTTGGGTTCTCTTGAGTTGAACATGACCCAGCAGAGAAATGTCCTGAAGCCTAACACTATGGCTCTGGTATTTAAAGCCCTTCACAAGCCAGCCTGTCTTTTCAGGTTGATTACACATTATTCCCCTTCATGCATTCCACATTTCAGTCAAACTAGCCTACATCTGTCTTTAAACAGGCTATCCCCAACACACCAACATCTTCTACCTTCCACTTCTCTTCCCAGAAATGTTCTCTGTTCTGATCTCCTTTTGGAATTCCTAGTTCCATTCAAGGCTGGGTTCATCTGTTTTCAGAACATCCTTCTAGAGGCATTCCTGATTCCCCTAATTGTTGTCACCCCATATCACTTTGTATTAATTTTGTGTACATATGTGTATATATACACACACATACTAATGAAGGATTCACTAAAAACTTAATTTAGTATATATATACATTTAATATGAATTTATAATGTATTATGATAAGAATTATATAACATGCTATCTAATAATATAATATGTAAATAAGGTAAATATAATATATATGTATTTTATTATACTTTTCAGTGAACATGCATTATCCTCTTTACTAGAATATAAGCTCCCCAAGGGAAGAGACTGTCACATTTTGGTATTTAAGAAGCATAATAGCTAACATTTATGTAATACTCTAAGGATTTGTGAAATGTTTTACCTGTGCAAAATAGGTGCTATTATTATCTTTCTCATCTTACAGATGAGAAAATTGAGGCTGAGAGAGATTCATTGAGTTGCCAGAGGTCACACAGTTAGAAATGTCTGAAGTGATTGGAATTCAGATGTTCCTCCAAGTTGGAGTACTCTATCAACTCTGCCACCTGGTATTTGTATCCCTAGAACCCAACAATGTTCGGTACACAGTAGGTACTTAATAAATGTTTGTTGGTTGATTGATAAATTGATTGGTCTGGCCATTCTTTTCCCTTAGGGCTTGGGAAGGCCCAGGCTGGCTAATTTGCTGCAGCCCTCGATACCCATCCATCTCCTGTTCCTCTTTTTGAGGCCTGTCTGGTTTCAAGCCCCCTCCTATCACCCCCACCTCCCCCACTTCCCCTGAGAGTTTTCTAAGCTCCCACAGCTGTGGTGCCAGTTGCCTGCCTGCCCTTTATCTCTCCCCATACATTCACCCCCAGGGGGCCTACACCATTATAACTTTTCCAAAACAACATCTGGGGAAACCCAACCAATCCAAAGGCCTCCTTTCTGGTTTCCTCCAAGATGAATAAAGGGAGGGAGCTGATTCTCTGGTCTTCCCTTAGTCCACACTGGGTAAGGAGAAGGAGATTTACAAAGTGCCCCTCCTGGGGTCTGAGAAGAAAGTCTTAAAATCAGTCAGTCATGGTCCTTCCATTGCTCTGTCATGCTTAGCTTGGGGGAACTTTAGTTACCTGGGTCCCTTCCCCCCAAACAGGGGAAGAGACAGCAGGAAAAAGGGGACTGGGGTTTGGGATGCCTTTTTAGGGGAGGAGTACTTAGCCATTTTTGTATCATGGTCCCTTTTGATGGCCTGGCGAAGTTTATAGACCCCTTTTCAAAACGACGTTTTTAATAAATACACAAAATGAAATGTGTAAGATTTTAAAGGAGACCAATTATATTAAAATAGTTAATTTTTTTAAGTTCATGGACTACAAATTAAGATCCTCTGCTCTATAGTATTATTGAATTCTTTATTTTAATGCTCCCCCCTTCCACCCCCCAACCTTTTGTAGCCTAATTTGTACCTGTGAATCGACTGAGACACATTGGAACACTTCAGAGGAGAAACACGTCTAGATAAATACCAGTCTGGCCATCTGGTCATCTCCACCCTCCAGTACAGTCTTATCTTTTCCTCTTTGTCTCTCTGTTTCCCTCTCTGGATCTCTCTCTGTCTCCCTTTCTCTTTCTCTGTCTCTGTCTCTTCTCCCTCTCTCTTTCTCTCTCTTTCTCTCTCTTTCTCTCTCTCTCTCTCTCTCTCTGTCTCTGTCTCTCTACACACACACACACACACACACACACACACACACACACACACACTCTTACCCTTAGCTGGAGTCTCTAATTATTATAATAATTAATCATTCTTTCTTCCTCTTCCTAAGAAGGTCTTTACACCTTCCACCCTTTACTTTCTGTGGTAACAAACTGGTAAAAGGAAGAGCAAGGAATCATAAGCCATGAGACCTTGTGAGAGTGTCACGGAGCAGTTAGGAAGCATCTCTAGAGGGGCAGGAAAGGTCTCCGAGGGGCCAGATGTCAGATGTAAGGATTGCTGGTGACCTCCCCTTTCCCATTCTTCAGTCCCTCCCAAATCCAATCCAGTGAAAGTTCTGAGACTTCTCATCTATTTGGTTCATATTATGACAAAATAAAGTCTCTGTATGCAGCCAATTTGGGGTGCAAGAAAGACTGCTGTGATATAGTGTGAGGGTCAATCAACCATCAATTATTAAGCGCTTACTGTGTGCCTAACCCTGTGCTAAGTGCTTACTGTGTTGCCTAGAACAAGATAGACATCTGCAAGACAAGTCCAAGATTTGGGGAAATGGGTTAAATTCTTTAACACAAAGGATACCATCCACTTCCAAGTCACCCAGGACCTACTCCCACTACTGACCTCTCTGGTTTTCTTAAAGTCCCAACAAAAATCTCACCTTTTACAAGAAGTCTTCCCCAACCCTTCTTAATTGTAGTCCCTTCCCTCTTTTCATTATTTCCTTTTATCCTGTACATAAGGTGCCTTGTACATATTTTTTGTATGGTATCTTCCATATTAGACTGTAAGCTCCTTGAAGACAGAAACTGTCTTTTGCCTCTTTTGTATTTCCAGCACTTAACCCAGTACCTGGCACATAATATGGACTTACTGAATGTGTATTGACTGATTGACTGAGATGAATGCCTGGCCCCTGTTACCTTCAGTCTGTGACAGTTGATGCCTCAGTTCCTGTAATCTAGTCCATGGAACAGGAAGGAATTAGTTGCCAGGAGAGTAGACATATGGTGTGATAGAAAGATTCTTTAGCTGAGAGTCGGCACCTGGGTTCTTTGACTAACTTGTTGCATGACCCTCCCTTCCATAGGTCTCAGTTCCCTCATCTGTAAAATGAGGGGATTAGACCATTATCTTTAAGATTCCTTCCAATTCTGACATTTTTGTTTGTAAAAATCACCTACTGGGGGAGTGAGTGAGTGAAGGATCTCAAGCCCAGTCCTACCTTATCCAGAGAAGTCACTGTCTCACTGGCTAAAGAGGTACCTGCTTGTCCTTTTCACCTGGACTGTGACTGGTTTTCTTTTAACCTATGGACCAGCCCAGACTTGAACACCAAGCTTCTCAGAGGAGGGTCTGGGTTGGGGTGAGATCCACACTCACTCTGCCTTCTACATAGCTGAGGTCCCCTTTAAAGTCCCCAGCCCCACTTCCAGCTCCAACTTCCTTTTGGGGAGAAATCTTTCTTTCTTTCTTTCTTTCTTTCTTTCTTTCTTTCTTTCTTTCTTTCTTTCTTTCTTTCTTTCTTTCTTTCTTTCTTCCTTCCTTCCTTCCTTCCTTCCTTCCTTCCTTCCTTCCTTTCTTTCTTTCTTTCTTTCTTTCTTTCTTTCTTTCTTTCTTTCTTTCTTTCTTTCTTTCTTTCTTTCTTTCTTTCTTTCTTTCTTTCTTTCTT
>CM053593.1:85960379-86049110 GCA_028646575.1 Pseudocheirus occidentalis
TCTTTCTTTCTTTCTTTCTTTCTTTCTTTCTTTCTTTCTTTCTTTCTTTCTTTCTTTCTTTCTTCCTTCCTTCCTTCCTTCCTTCCTTCCTTCCTTCCTTCCTTTCTTTCTTTCTTTCTTTCTTTCTTTCTTTCTTTCTTTCTTTCTTTCTTTCTTTCTTTCTTTCTTTCTTTCTTTCTTTCTTTCTTTCTTTCTTTCTCTGAGTTTCATCAGGTTTGTCACTATGACAGTGCAAGGGTTGGAGAGAGGCCTTGGTCCTTTCAGCTTTTTCCTGCCTGCACTGTTACCATGGTGGCCAAAGCCTGGATAGCCTGCATCTGCCACTGCTCTTGCTGCTATTTCTGTATGTCACCTGGAAAACCTGCGGATAGCTGCTGAGGGGTTGATGTTTCCTGGCTTAGGAGCAAAACTTGTAGCCTCCTTCCCATTCCCCATCTTGTTCCTTCCCCAACAACATTCTTCAAAGCTTCCTTTAGCACCAAGGAGGCATTTTGCTCCCTTCTCTAAAGGAACAGTAGTAATTAATAATAATCACAAAAATACCTTCAGTGAGTCAGTAGACAATGAGATCATCTCCCAATATTTTAAATCAATTACAAAAAAGCAATAATTTTATCTACTACTATCAAATATTAAATATAAAGGAATCATGCAACCCAGGACTGTTCCTATCAGAATTCCATTGAAAAAGACAAGAATATAAACACAACAGTTTACATTTATATAGAATTTTCCTATGTGTTCATGTGTATGTAGATATATATTTAGAGAGAGACAGAGAAAGAGAGAGAGGAGATACTGAAAGAGAGAGAATGAGAGAGGGGAGAGAGAGAGAGAGAGAGAGAGAGAGAGAGAAAGAGAGAGAGAGAGAGAGAGAGAGAAAGAGAGAGAGAGAGAGCACTGCGCATTTTAAGGCTTAAAAAGAACTTTAAATGTGTAATCTCATTCCAGCCTCATCACCACCCTATGATAGATTGGGGAGTAGGTGGAGAGAAAAACTAAAGCTACTCAAGTAGTACAGAGGAGAGAGGTAAAGAAAGCCTGAATTAGGAAGGTACTAGAAAGGCATGGATGCTGGAGATATTTCAAGGTAAGAATGTCAGTGACATTCTTACATTGACATTACAGTAACATTCTGGGGACTGATGGGACATTGGAGATTACAGAGAGATAAGAGTCAAAGGTCACTGAGTTTCCAAGTTTTCATGACTGGGTTTAATAGAAATAGGGAAGTTAGGGAAAAGAACGTATTTGGACCTTAAAAGGTTCGTTTCTGAGAGAAGCTAGGGCCCCTAGGGCAAAGGTGGGAAGAAGGTGGGATAGGAGGGGACTTAAAAGTCCCTGCAGTTTAGTCGTGGGAAGTCATGAATGAACCTAACAAGCTCCTTTCCTGCTCCAGAAACTGAGGGAAGACAGGCTGCTGGTCCTCCTCCCTGGTGAGGTACTGATGTGTCTTATCACAAAAGGACAGAAGGGGCAGGGATAGCATTAAGGAGGTCTAAAAAAAGCATAAGATCAAAGAACTCAGACCCAACACAGATATACCCCGAGTCCCAAACGCATATAAACTCCAAAATATATCAGATACCAACAAATACCAGATCCAGAAAGACATAGCCATACTGTAACTCCTCCCCACAACAGCATCACATAAGCATATATCCACAACCCTTCTCAAGCACACAAATATTCACAGACATAACTCGAAGGCACATACGCTCAAATGTGAGAATTGCACGAGCTCTGTAGCAGCTGGCTCCAGTGTCAGAGGGAGCTGACATCATCTTCCCAGAATATTTCAATACAACCTTTGCCTGAGGACCAGGTTTCACCAAATCTCAGGTCTCCAAGTATAGCAACAGAACTTGGAGTTAATCTCAGGAACTCAGCTGAATTCCTAGAAGCACAAAATATGGTGCTGGTCACATCTTCAATTCAGAAAACATTTATTAGGCACCTACTGTGTGCCAGATATTTTGTTAAGTGCTGGAAATAAAAAAACCAAACAAACCCAAACATCAAGTCTGTGAATCCTGAGACAAGTTACTTAACTCTGAATCTTGGTTTTCACACTATATAAAATTTTGTTACTATTTCTATTATATCCCAGAGAGTCCTTATTGCTTTGCTGCAATTAATGAGGGTTTATTAAGAAACTTCTATGTGCCAGACACCGGGAATACAAAGAATCCCTACGTCAAAGAAATGGAAACAACGGTGCCTTCTTTGTATTAACATGCCCAAGCAAGAGTACTCTTGGACATGACAACAGAAATATGGCAGTCAGTCCAGCCATCAACTAATACTATGCCATCAGCAACACATTTGCCACATACAAACACACCAGGGACATAATATGTGAGTTTATTCAAGAATAATTACAATGTTTCTTTAGCCTGTGATACACCCTCTTTTATGGCTCTCAATCCATAGTGAATTGAGCATAGCTTGCTGTGTTTTCTTTTAACTGATTTGGTGGTTCACTCAGTAAGTACTTGTTGAAATATTTCTAACTTCCAGGATATTTCAAAAGTTTACAGTGGCAGAAGGACAGAATAACTTCTTTAAGACTATGTTTCATCATCTATATAATGGGAGAGCTGCCCTTTATGATCTCAAAGGTCTCCAGCTTGAGCTGAATTTTGAACCTTTGCAAAGTGTACTCTTCTGGAAAATCTGGGGCATATGGTCACTGTATGTATAGTTATAGGCATTTGATGTTTTTGTTGTTAGCAATAGTAACTCTTCAACAGTGGAATTTTCCATAAAAGTCCTATGAGGGGCGTGGAATCCAATTCACCTGGACTCACTATTCCTCTTTTTGAAAGATGTGTCTCATGGCAATACCCTTGGGCTATAATATTTAGCAGGTGGCATAATCCCCACTGGTGGGTCAAAGCCATGCAAACAGCTTCAGGAGACCAAAGGCAAATCCCTAGCCCAGAGCAAATATGTGGATTATTTCCAATTTAGCCCATAGATTGCTTGTTTGTACCTAGTCGTTTGCATGTTGTCTCCCACATTAGACAGTGAGTTTCTTGAGAGTAGGAATTATATTTTGCCTTTTTTTGCATCCCCAGCACTTAGCACAGTACCTGGAACATAGAAGGTTTTAAAATAAATGTTTAGCGACTGCTTTACTAAAGTGAATATTGTTCATTTGCTTGATAAAAGTGACAGGTTCAATTTCAGTTAGATGCCAGTAAACTAAGTCTGTGAGGAGGGTTATTAATGAGCTGTAATGTCTTAGGTAACCCTCATGGGCTTCACTTTCCCCTCATGTAAAAAGGGGAGGATCAAATAAGAAACTTTATGGTGAAATGTCTAAATTGCCAGGCTAGTGTGCTACGGTGTAAGTTGGAAGAGCTCATGGAAGTCACTGGAATCTAAAATCACAACATGATAGACTCTAAATGTTCAAACAGTCCCAAGAGAGCACAGACCAACATTGTCACTGTACCAAGGAGGAAACTGAAGACAGAGAAGTAACTTTCCCGTGGTCATGCAGGTTGTAAATAGCCAACCAGGATTCAAATGTGGTTTTTTTTGAACAACCCAAACAATACTCATTCCATGACACCACACCAGTAGGGTAAATGCTCCCATAAGCTTCAGTACTCTTTCTTTTTCTTTCTCCTTGGTATCTCTCTTCATTCTTTTTTTTTTTACACCAATTCAATGCAAAACCTATGTCATTCATTCATTCAAAAAATAATTTCTGCAAAGCACCATACTAAGTGCCAGGGTGGAGTACAAAATACATTCAAATTCCGGTTTTATTCTTTCTTGCCTGGATGGCCTTGGGTAAACCACTCCTCTAAGCCTTGGTTTCTCATTCTGTAAAATGAAGGAGGTTGAAAAAAATATAAAAATTTATATTCTTAATTCTAAAGGACTTGGGGAGGGCATTCTAAACTAGGAGATTGTATTGTGCATGTTATCTCCAGCTATAGAATGACAGCTCCTTTCGGGTAAGGAAGAGCTCATTTGTGTCTGGGTAGCCACTGTACCCTACCATTGTGCTCCTAGAGTATAATGGTCACTTGATGATTGTTCATTGATTGAGCAGTAAACAAAGGTTTGGAAAGGGTAACATGCAAGGATTGTCTGGATACAATTGAGGTAGGAAGTTAAAAAAAAAAGACAGTCTTTTCTCTTGAGGGCCATCTGTCCTCAGTCAGTCTAACTGAAGGGTAGGATAGGGGAGATGCTGAACAGGTAGGTTGGGACCAGAATGTAGAGAACCTTGTATACCAGAAGTTGGTACTTTAGGTTGTAATCAATAACAGCAACTGGTGATCTTTGAGCGGAGGAACGCCCCAGCGGATTTTTGGAACATCACTCTTGAGTATTGGTGTTCAGGATGAAAGATAGCTGGGCATTCTGAAGGATCGGGAGGTTTTGGATAAGTGAAGAGAGGAGGACTTTCCAGGAAGGGATCCAGGTACTTTTCTGTCACTCCCTTTGTATCCCTCTTCTCTTCCGGTTAGTCCTGCTTTCTCTCCAGGTTACTTACTGCGGGTTACCCTAGATTCCCTCCCCTCACTCCTTCCCTTTTCCTCTGGTCTCCAGCTTCAGCTCCGGTTCCCAGCACTGACGTCACTCCAGGATGACATAAGCGCCGGAGGAGGTGGAGGCGGCTGAAGGGGGTGGAGCGCAGGATGCGAAGCGAAGGTTGGCCCTGCAGCACGATGGCCAATGGACGCCGCCGCCGTCTCCCCCTCCCTCTCCAAGGCTATGAAAGGAAGAGACTGGCTACAAGTCCGGGCAGAGCAGGAGCAGCGGTGGTGCGGGAGGTCTGGAAGTCAACTCAGCCGGAGTCCCCAGAGTAGTGGCTGGTCCAGCCCGGCGAACTCTCCATTTCCCGCTGCCGCTAGGACCAGTTTCCTAACCCCCTCCGCCGCTCTCGAAGCAAGTGCGCCCGAGATGAGTCAGACCCGCTGGACCGGGAAGAAAGCCGACATGCTCCCGGAGATCGCCGCCGCCGTGGGTTTCCTCTCGAGTCTGTTGAGGACCCGGGGCTGTGTAAGCGAACAGAGGCTGCAAGTTTTCAGCGGGGCCCTTCAGGAGGCACTCACAGGTGGGCATATTCAGAGAGATTCCCGCTCCCTAGTACTTGATCAGGGACCCTTCTAGTGCCACCCGCCCTAAACTGTCCCCTCGATCATCTCGGGCATGCCAACTTCCCACCCCATTCCACCCCGGCCAACACTTTCCCGTACCCCTGGAGTACAAATGTTCTCCCCCAAGTGCCCAGTTTGCATAATCCGACCTCAAAGTATTACAGAAATGTGTTATTAATAGTTTACAGTGGAGAGATGCGAGTGGTGAGGATTATTAGTATTATCTAGCAAGGGGAGGAGGAGAAGGAAGGGGGGAGGTGGACCGTAGTGGCTGCGGGATGCTGACCACGGAGCCTGTGCTGGGGCACAATCCCTTGTCTCTGTCTGAATCCTTTAAAAACATCGGAGATACACAGCCACTTTCCTTTAATGGTTACACAAAACCTCCTTCTAACTCCGGCTTTGGGCAGACTTGAGAGCCAAGGAGTTTCAACTGGAGTTTCCCTTCGGTTTCTTTTCAGTTCCCCCTGAACCATTTCCCTCCTACCCTCGTTTGTGAAGGTGTCCAGCCTTGTCTGGAAGCCCACTTTCCGGGAGGTCCCTGAGTGTGGGGGTTGGAGAGACTGGAATTAGTGAAAGGGATCTGGTCGGGATATCAGCTGTTGTGAACTGGCTCCTTCGGTACTGGGGTTGTTTCCTCAAAACAAGTCTCTAGCCAAGGCCCTACCTCTTTGATTTCTATGTCTGTTGGCAGAAGATTTTTCTGATTATAAGCCTTGGGAGAATTAAACGATATAGTTTTCTGGTGAGAAGCACTGAGGACACAGAAGGCAGGTGATTTGCTCCATAATCCCATAATGTTATAGCAACTGAGTTGGAATCAAAATTCTTGGCTTCTGGTCTGAGTTGACTGGCCCTCGAGCTCCCAGAGGCCAAGCCCGGCATGCTAAAACATCAATCCCATCCTTAAATTGGGGCTACTGTTAGAAGATGTGGCCACAGACCGCAGCCAAAAGGGTGAACACTGCAAGAAGGTCAGTTTCCTCTGATGCAGCCTTTCCTGAGCTTTTTGTCAGAATGGCTACATTTTCCTGCCCATCAGGGGTTGAAGATGCTTGAAATTGCTTAGTGATAAAGTTGGTTAGGCTTCCTTCCCTTTGCCTGTACATTTAATCCATGGCCATCCTAGATATGCCCTTAGCATAGCCTATGCAGACCTGACTTGAATTAACCAGGAAATCTCCCCATTTCCCTCCACAGAGCACTACAAACACCACTGGTTCCCGGAAAAACCATCCAAAGGTTCAGGCTATCGCTGCATACGAATCAACCACAAGATGGATCCCATCATTAGCAAGGTAGCCAGGCAGATTGGACTAAGCCTGCCCCAGTTATACCGCCTCCTGCCTAGTGAGTTGACCCTTTGGGTGGACCCCTATGAAGTGTCCTACCGAATTGGAGAAGATGGATCAATTTGTGTCCTTTATGAGGAAGGGCCCACTCCATCGAATTATGGACTCCTCACTTGCAAGAACCAAATTATGTTGGGCCGGAGCAGCCCCTCGAAGAACTATGTGATGGCCGTCTCCAGTTAAGACCCCTACTACTGCCCTCCCCCCCAGCAATCTACTGTATTCATTCAGCCGTGACAACAGGCTACTGCATACCTCAACTTGGGGAATCATATTTTTAAATGAAGAGTTATTTATATATATTTTTTTTAAAAAAGAGGGGGAAAAAAACCAAAATTTTTTTTTTAAGAAAAAAATCCTTAGTGGGAGCTGCTTGGAAGTGGTCTCCTATGGTGCCTTTGGAAAGAAATGTTGTGAGCCTGAGTGTCTTGAAGCCAGTATCTGCCAATGGGAGAGGGAGCAGTTTAGGTGTATGGACTGGGCAGGATGGAGGTGATGGTGGGGTTGGGGAGGGTGTATGGTAGGAGCCTGGTCAGCACCCCAGGGAAAATGAGAACATCTGTGGTTAGCAACTGTGAATGAGGAAGATCAAGTTCTACCCTGGGTGGGAGAAGGGTATGGGAGAATTTCAATTTATAGCCTCCTATACCCACAGCCAGGGTTCCAGGAACCTGATCCTCTTTTGCTAAGGGGCATTCAAGCCTACACTTTTAAAATACTATGTTGCCTATCTTTTCTTTCTTTCTTTTTTTTTAATCACTTTTCCCCCTCTGATGAGATCATAGGCAGGAAACAAAAGGGCAGCTTCCTTATTCCTCCTGCCTGGATCAACTTTTCTTGAAATTAAGAAATTGTCCTGATAATATCCTCCTCAGGGTCTGGAAGGTTTTGACATCTCAGCTGTGATTTCTAAGGCTTGGGGTTTTTATTTTTATTTAGATTTTTTTGGTGATGGAGGGTCTGGAATAGAATAGAAGGGTAAGGAAACCTGCACAAAATCTCCATGTTGCTTTATGCTGCTCTGTGTATGTGTATGTGTGTGTACTGAATTCTCAAGGGGATGATTTGTAATGGAAGGCTGGGGCCCAAAGAGCTCCCAATGGGGAAAGGCTCTTTGGACCGGCAGCCTTGTCTGCTTCCCTGCCTAGGGAACCATGCAAAAGTCCTGATGATGCTGCCATTATCCCTTTGAAAAGTGAATTCAGAAGCTACAGGGAACTTCAGGATTTTATGACAAGTCTTCTTTTCAAAAAAGCACAAATCTCCCCTTTCTCTCCCACTTCTTGTTCTTGGGTTGTCACTAGAGCTGCTCCTATCCTTTTAGGACAAAAGTTCTCAAGCCTTGTGCAATATGGCCTCCTGCAACTCACAGTGGCCTGGTGGGGGAATGATTCTCCAGCCCTCTTGAGGGCATCCATGAAGGATCACTCTCCCTGATGTCCTCTGGGCTCCAGTTGGCTAGTTTGTTTTGATGGCACCTCTTGCCTGAGCCCCAATCTCTACAGACCTTGGCATTGTTCTCAGGCTGCCTCTAAAAACAAACCTTTGGGCATTTACTTCTCCTTGGCACTGAATGCCTGATGGTAGAAGAGGAGTGTCTTTCTCTAAATGTGACTCCAATCCGTTAGTAGAATTGTGCAATATTTACTGTTCGTGGTTGGGGAGAAATAGAAGACTGCTACACAGGAAAAGAATATCCTTTCCCCTTCCTCCCCACCCTACTCATGGGCGTGAGGGGAAGGGTTGAGGAGGCTTCAGTTATCCCCGGTCAGAACACCCCAGGATGGACACAGCTGGAGCACCTGGTCGGCTTGGTTAAGCCCCTGTTGCTAGGGCTTAGTAAAGAATCTTTCTCCCCTCCACTTCCCTCCCCTTCCCCTTCTGTGGAAGTGTCTCCCCAGTGTTCTGTTTCTCTTTGGATTTCCCAAGCTGCTCTATTCCCTGATTCATAAGGTGCTAATAACCAAACACTCTCTCTACTCTTTCATTCTAGTCCTTCCCCCTTTGTGACTGCACCAAATTTTGTGCCAGCTCCTAGACCCTGGTTCAAGTCTTAAGTTTAATTGAAAGTTAATTCTTCACCCACAGAGCAGGGAATTGATTCCTTGACCTGTGGGAGGGCTAAAAACAACAAACAGCTGTGAATCACTGTGGAATATGTCCTTGCCCCTGACTGCACACAGGACCCTGCCGTTCGTGCTCTCTTCAATATTTTCTCTCTTTTTTTCCTTAATATGTACTTTTAAAAAACAAGATTTCAGAGCTGGACTGTTGAGCAGGACTGGCTCTCATATTAAGTCAAACATGGTAGTGAGTTTGTAAGCTATTCTGACAGAGGGGACAAAGGTTACTAATTGTATATTGTATAGTGGTTTTATATGAAAGAATGTACAGCTCTATTGATAAATGTACACTTTTTTTGTTACTTTAATAAAAATGTAGCTGTTCTAGCTGTGTGGTGTAGACAAATGTAAGTGCCCAACCTACCTTTCTGTCCCTGCCCTTTCACCTCAAGCCTCAGATTCCTTCTTGGACGTACTTATTGTACATTACACCCAAAAGAAATGAGAAGGAATGGGATATCTCATAAGAAATTGGTTTGGAATTTAAGCTGATCTTCAGATTTTTATTTGGTCTCCCTGGGAACAATCCTCTGACCCACTTCAAATACCTACTTTTTACCTTCACTCTGGGCAAGTGATTTAGCCTCTCCATGCCTCAGTTTCCCCATTTGTAAAATGGAAATAATGATGGCATCCACGGTAGTCATTTTTTTAAAAGGCTCAAGCAATCGAATGTATTTAAGGCAATTTGCAGACGTTAAGAGCATCACCTGGTTGTGAGCTATTAGTATGATTTTTATCATAAGCTATAATAGCTAATATTTATGAAATGTAATGCAGTTAAAGTCATAAATTTTTGCGATTTGCTCTTCACTGTGAAATGTACTAGTGTCACTGCCCTCCATTTTAGTTATGAGGAAGATAAGGCAGTGACTTTGGCCAAGATTATTACAAAGTAAACTGTGAAGCTGAGATTGGAACTTGCTCTTATGTTTTCCAAGTAAAGTGCCCTTCCCAAATGAAAATATTTGTAAAGCTCTTAGCCCAGAGCTGGTATAGAGTGGAAGCGTGTTCCCTACCAACTCTATTCTGTTGTATGCAACTTAGGATGTTGCTGTTCTAAAACAAAACTTCATAGTATATAGGGTTACTTAAAAGATTTCCCCCATTGTAAGTACCCCTTTCTGATAGGCTCTCATGTAGACTTCTCTGAAAAGCAAATGGTCAACAGAGAGGCTGGGTTCTCCATACCCATGGTCCATGCTCTCCTAGGTCCACCATCTCCCTTCTCTTCCCTTGACATCCTGGTCCTGTTATGCACCATATTTTTGGAGTTAGAGAATAGGTAGCAGATTGGGGTAGGTTGTGTGCATGGTGACTGAACACTGAAGACTATCTTGTCCCCCAACATTAAGGTCTTATTTTAATAAGCCTTGAGAGCCAGGTCTCTGACCTGTGTTTGGGTGGCCTTGGCCAAGCTCCTGGTAGAAGTGTGGGGAGGGAAAGATGCCCAGACAGACAAGTGTGACATTGGCTTATATTAGGACTCAACAATCCCATTTAGAACTTGGTTTGTGCTAGGAATTAAACCATCCAAGAAGCTGCAAGTATATCCGGGGTCTATTGACTGTAGTAAGCCATTGCATATTCAGAGATGGTTTCTGTTCTCAGGAAGCTAATATTCTATTAAGGGGGATGAGGAAAATTTACAAATAACTAAGTTTACCAGTTGGAGTTCAGCAGTTTATTCTGTGAGGAGAAGATGAAGGAAGGTATTAACTGAATTTCGTCCATGTCTTGTTTATAGAGTCACAGAATGTTACAGGCACTAAGTTAACTCCTTTCCATTGTACAGCTAGAACTAGGTGACTACAGGGACTACAAGGAGAAAACTGGCCTAAAGATTCATGTAGATCCATTTGTTAATGGGAGGCTTTCCTATTTCACGAATACATACTTTAAAAAACAAAACAAAGCCTGACTGAGTACTCAGAAAGACCTCATTACTTAAAGGCCTGGTCTCATTTTTATTTTTAACCTTCTGTCCCTGAATCCCATGAGTAATAGCTTCCCTAACAATGGGTGGCAGCTTTATACTTAGTCTCTCATTTGAGTCTTGTAAGAAAACTCTGCTATGTAGATAGGGAAAGTCTCATTACCTTCTTTTTATGGATTGGGAAACTGAGCCTCAGGGAAGTAAAGTCATTTTTTTGGACCTCACACAACTAGGAAATAACAGAAGCAATGCTTGAGCTCAGGTCTTCTATTCCTAGTGTCTTAGTATACTGTCATATAACTCAAATTAGGAATAGCCAACTCACCAACTTTACCTTTTTCTAGATGTGGAAACAGGGGGTTAAGACTGGGAAAGTTGTATCTATCCTACTATTGATTATTCTCTTTTAGGCCTTCAGGGCAGGGGAAGCATCATCTACTGGGTAATGAACATTATTTATCATGATGGGCATTTCCTTATTATGAACCTTGGGTAGATCTCATTGGTATATTAGAAGGCAACATGGTGAGAAGGGAAAAATGTAGATTCAGCATTGGAGGAGAATCTTGGTTGGAGTCCTGCCCCTGCCTTTTATTACCTGTGGACTTTGGGCTACTCACTTTCCTTCCCCAGGCCTGTCTTCTTATTTTTAAAATGAAAAAAAAAATCATGCTAGATCCTTGACAAAGACACCTAGATGTAAATTCTAAGGATTGTTTATCTAGGCCCCACAAGTCATAACTTCCATTGGCAAGATTGGAACCCAGGTCCTCTGACTTTCTAAGCCAGTGATCACTCCATTGTACCTCAATGCCTTAGGCACTTATTATTTAATTATGCATGTCTTCCTGTAAAGTCTTTAGAGAAGATTGGCCCAGTGTGCCAGAGCTTTCTTCTGGTTGTTTTCATATTTTGTGAACCCAATGTAGGACTCAAGAGATGTCCATATTTTATCTCTCCTCTAATTAAATTACTTGTCCACTACTTTTTAGAAATAGTACAATTTTTTTTCCCTTTTAAACTTAATTTTTCTTTTTCTTTTTTTTTTGGAGGGCAATTGAGGTTAAGTTCTTGCCCAAAATCACACAGCTAGTGTGTGAAGTGTCTGAGTTCAGATTTGAACTCAGGTCTTCCTGACTCCCGGGCCAGTGCTCTATTCACTGAGCCACCTAGATGCCCCAATTTTGCTTTTTCAATGAATAAAAATGTGTGTTCCCGTTTGCCCCGATGGGAAAAAAAGCTTGCAAAAATATGCATTGTCAAGTAAAACAACAAAAAAAGTCTAAATCTATATCCTGAGTCCATCACATATTCACAGTCAGTAGTTGGTTCATCATTAGCTCTCTGGAACTGTGATTCGTCATTGCATCGATCAGAGTTCTCACATTTTTCAGAGTTGTTTGTCTTTATAATGTTCTTATATTATTTTGTAATCATATTCATAATTTCTGTGTATGTGTGTCTTGTTAGGTAGACCCCATATTTTACACATTTTATGGTAATTTTAAATGGAATTTATCTATTGCTTCCTGATGAGTTTTATTGATAATATGTAAGCATACTAAAGATGTGGATTTTATTTTCTATCCTGCAACTTTGCTGAAATTATTCATTATTTCAACTACTTTTTGGTTCATTCTCTAGGATTCTTTAAGCAAAATATTATATTTCAGCAAAAAGTGATAAATTTGTTTCCTCTTTACTCATTCTTGTTCCCTCAATTTCCACTTCTTATCTCATTCTTATAGCTCACATTTCTAGAAATATATCAAATAGTAGTGGCAAAGACATCCTTGCTTTCTCCTGGATCTTATTTTAAAAGCATCTAATTCATCCCTATTACTCCCCTCTCCTCTTCCAGATGTATATGTTTCTTATGCTACTTTTAGCACACATCTTTGTAATATCCTGAAACCTTTTTATAATGTATTGATTTTTCCAGTGCCCTTTGTATCACCTGAAATGTTGACTCTCTTGAGATCATAGCATTTATTGACTTATAGCCATAAATTCCAATTTCACTAACATGGGAATTCCCTCCAGTGATGCAGATTTCAGCCCATGCATTCTTGTGCATTCTATACAACTTTCATCTGTGTCCTCTCATAAGTTTATCACAAGGTATCTGCCTAATGTACTGGGGCCTTTGCTCATATTCTCTGGTACTGTGAAACTACCAGTGGAATATGAGAACTGCCAATTTGTTATCCCTTTTTCTCACTATATGAGAACTCTTTTCATCAATATTTGACAAAATTCCTTTATACTGCTTCTCCTGTACAATTTCCCATTTGTAATAATATGATAGCCCACTCATACATACCATGTGCCTCTCTATTGCCCTTTGGGTGATCTTCAACTTAATTCTTTAGAGACTATATAGTGTGCCATTAGTTGTAGTAACTCAACATTATCAAAAGAACATTTGTGTTTTAAAAAAAAATAAGTCTTTTTGTTGTTGTTGTTGTGGTTTCAGGAAGAAGTTCGTAGTCATTAAAGGAACTTTGAAGCTTCCCAAATGCAATCCAATTTGATCTCTTTCTGTTAAATTTTGGGCCAAGCTCATTATCAGCTTGCAATGTCTATCCAAGATAGATAAATAGATGCTACAACTTATCCATACAAGTGCATGTCATATTCTAGGTAATAAGAATTCTATATCCACTTGATTTTTTCTCTAGTTGAGCCACACTCTTCAGGGATTATGGATCTCATTTAGGAGACTTGACAATATTCTTGGGTTTGAATCCGTCAGTCCACTGTTATAAGCAGGAATATTTGGAGGACCTCCCCATCTGAAGGAGATACATCTGACTTGGACTTTGTACCTCATCTCTTCTATGACAGTGGCAAACACTGTTGACAAGCACGTTTCCCTGTTTTATACTGTGCTTGATTTTAATCATCAGATACTTATCTCTGTGGTTATCTCTTTCAAAGATTCTTTTGGATTTTGGCAAAATTACGTATTTTGCTCTGCCAAATCCAGTGTTTTTTAGTAATCAACAAATAAGAAACGGTGGGATTTTATATTCTCTCTACCTTTTGATCAATCATGTAATAGTGAATATGTGGTCTACTCTGGAAAACTGCTTGTAAAACTTGCCTATTTCCTTCTAATAACCTCATTATGGAAAGGAGGCTTTTTTTCTATGCTGTATCTTTACTTCCTTCAGATACATTTTTTCAGGATATATATATGTATATGTATGTATATATGTATATGCATATATGTTGTGTTTATCTATATATAAAAATTCTCCCCAATTACATGTTAAAACAATTTTAAAAACATGTTTTTTTTTAAGTCTGAGTTCAAAATTCTATCCCTCCATCACTCTCTCCCCTGCTCCCTCCCTGAAATGGTAAGCAATCACATATAGGTTATACATGTGTAATCATGCAAAACATTTCCATATTGGTCATTTTGTACAAGACTTGAATAAAAGAAAAAGAATGAAAGAAAGTGAAAAATAGCATGCTTTAGTATATATTCATTCAATATCAGTTCTTTTTCTGGAGGTGGATAGTATGTTTCATCATTAGTCCTTTGGAATTGTCTTAGATCATTGTATTGCTGTGAATAGCTAAGTCTTTCACAATTCTTCATTGTATAGTATTGCTGTTACTGTGTACAACACTCTCCTGGTTCTGTTCACTTCACTTTGCACCAGTTCATATAAGTCTTCCCAGGGTTTTCCTTCAGATACTTTAAAAACTTTCAAAATTTTGTTGCATTCTGGGTGACCCTTCTTTAGATATACTTGATCTAATTCAGTTGTTTTTCCCATCTTTGTTTTCTTCAATGCCACTTCCACTTCTTTAAGAAACATATTCAGGAGTGTGATAGTAGGGTCCTGATGTGGTAGTGAGAAAAATTTCTTGTAAAAATCCTTATAGATTTTTCCTCCTTCTGTTCCATCTTGAAATATCCTCCTGTTATCCTTCTTTAGTGCTGGAAGGAAAAGTGTATTAGTGCTCTCTTTACCTTTCTCCTCTTGGGGAGTAACTGAGGTACAGTTCCAGGCTTCTTCATCTGAATAAATGTTTGAGACCAGGAAGCATAGACCTTAAGTTAAGCTTTGGAGAAACTCCAGGATAGAAGAATCAGGCACCCAGAACTTACAAGTAGCATGGCATGGTAGAAAGAACATTGGATTTGAAGTCTAAAGACCTGGGTTGGAATTTGAGTTTAATGGATTAATAAATCCTAAACCAAACTTTTTTTTTACTTTAGAATTTTTTGCTTTTTTTGGGGGGGGGGGATTGGGGTTAAGCGACTTGCCCAAGGTCACACAGCTAGTAAGTGCTAAATTAAACCAAGCTTTTTGAAGGATTATTTTTATATCAACTGCTTTTTGTTTCTGTTTGGTTAGGTCTTAATTTATCTTATTGTTTTGCAAATAAACTTGTACCTCCACAGTAGTTTCACCCTTGTTCATGTATTAGTAAAAAAACAAAACAAAACAAAACAAAAAAAAAACCTTGGTATTTGTCAATTGAAGTGGTGAGTAGGTATTTGGTTGTCCCCATTGTGAGAGAGGCTTTGCATCCCTCTGACTCCCGTAAGAAATGGTTGTAGAGTCAATGGCTATCTTTCTATTTTCCCCAAGTGGCATCCAGTTTAAACAGTTCTGGTTGGAGCTGTTGTAATTACAGTGTCTCCTCCTCTATTCTTTCTTCTAATTTGGTTTTAATTTTGACCTTTGCTCTAACTAGATGATGATCTGATTGCAGATACACTGCTGACTCTGAAATGACTCCTCATCCTGTGTCAGTAACCTCATTTCCTGCCCATTAAGATATATCCAATTGCCTTTCTTTAGGGTGGTATTCAGTACTCTCCATGTCCAACATCTTCCAACTATCGTCTTAGCTGTTAGTGAAGAGAGAGCGCTGGGCTTGGTGTTAGATAGAACTGAGATTAAACCCAGCCTTGGACACTTCTTAGCTGTGTGACCCTGGGCATGTCACTTAACCACACTCTGCCTCAGTTTACTCAACTATGTGAGGATAATAATAGAACTTATCGTCCAGGGTGGTTGTGAAGATCAGATGGCGTAATAATTGTAAAGCTTTTCTGCCTGTTGGCACACTTAGCATGGTAAGGGCAGCTGAGTGGCAGAGGATAGAGTTTTGGGCCAAAGACCAGAGTTCAAATCTGGCCTTAGAGACCTACTAACTGTGTGACCCTGGGCAAGTCACTTAGCCCCCCTTGCCTCAGTTTTCTTGTTTGTAAAATGAGCTGGAAAAGGAAATGGAAAACCACTCCAGTATCTTTGCTAAGAAAACCCCAGATGGGATCAGGAAGAGTCAGATACGACCAAAAACGACTGAACAATTAGCACAGTGCCTGACCCGTAGTGGGTGCTTAGTAAATGCTTGTCTCCTTCTTTCCCTAGAGCACATATAGATATGAGGCTACTGAGTTTAAAAGCAGATATGTTTGTTCAGTATTTGGCCTCTTCCATTTCTTGATCCCGAATAATATTTTCCAACATGTTTTTCGTTGTTGATAAATCTAAGCCTAAATGTCATTAAAATAGCCATGTATCAAAGCAATCAAAGGTTGATTTAATTTGGGGGAACTTGTGAATCTCTTCATAGAATTTATCTACTTTATATAATTTCTTTACATAATTTCTCAGGATTGCCTTGCTAGAGATGTGTGTCTCTAGCACTTGTCCCTGTGCACTTCTTTTTTTTGTGGTGGTCTGTTTGCTTTTGCTCACTGTAAACACTGCAAGGCAAGATGACATTTCCTTTGAGTACATGACGAACCCAACCCCTTTAATTCATCTCTAAAGAGAACCTGTGAGTCATTCTTCCATTTAACTACTTTTTAAAGGCTTCTGGTTTTCCTTATAGCAAGAATGTCAATATTATGGCAGATTACCCCTCATAATCACCCCCTGTCTAATCTTGAATCTATCTCCTCCATCCTTCCCTCCTGCCTAGTCTCATTCCCCCATTCCTTAAAACACATGCTTGTTTAATTCTACCATCCCTTCTGGCTTTTGTATTAGATTGTTCCTTCCTAGAATAGCCACACTCTAATAAAAGCTGCTTACTCTTATTGCCTACCATTTCCCTTCTCTCACTCTTAACCCTTTTTAATCTGGCTTCTTACCTCGTTACTCAATTGAAACCATCATCAATTGCTGGTGATCTCTTAACTGCCACCTCTAGTGGCCTTTTCTACCTCTTTATCTTTCTTGACCAATCACCCAGGCTCACAACCCAAGTGTCAACCTATTGCCAAGTTCTGTCCATTCTACTTCTTCACCATCTCTGGTGTACCTCATGTTCTCTCCTCTGGCACTGCTGCCATCTTTATGCGGACCCTCATCACTTCCCTCTTGAACTATTGGAATAGCTTGTTGGTTTGTGTCCCTCTCTCATGTCTCTTTCCATTCCAGTCCATCTTCCTTTCAGTTATCAAAGTAATCTTCCTCAAGTGCCTATCTGAGCATGTCACCCCCGTATTCAATAAACTCCAGAGATTCCCTTTTACCTCTAAGATCAGATGTAAAATCCTCTGATAGACTTTTAAAGTTCTTCCTCATCTGGCACCTTCCTATCTTTCTAGTCATCATCTTTGTTGTTGTTCAGTTGTTTCAAGATTTTAACTCAGATCCTGCTGATTCCAGGTCCAGGCTCTCTCCACTGCGCTATGTAGCTTCTTCTGTTTACAAACCACAGTAGCCCTATAAGGTAGATAGTACTAGTATTATTGCTTCCATTTTGCAGATAAATTGAGGCTCAAAGTTTAAATGACCTACTCCAGTCATTCATACTTTCCAGTATGCCATAATTCTTTCAATTCAACTACTTGAAAATAACAATAATTGTTGCTGTTATTCAGTTATTTTAGTCATGTCCAACTCTCTGTCACCCCATTTGGGATTTTCTTGGCAAAGATACTGGAGTGGTTTGCCATTTCCTTCTCTAGCTCAGTTTATAGATCAGGGAACTGAGGCAAAGGGGTTCAGTGATTTGCTCAGGGTCACACAGCTACTGTGTGTGGGGGGTAAGTGTCTGAGGCCAGATTTGAACTCAGGAAGATGAGTCTTCCTGACTTCAGGCTTGACACTCTATTCCCTGTATTATCTAATTGCCCTCATTATCATCATAACAATTAACATTTATACAACACTTTAAGGTTTGCAAAGCATTTTACATATATTGCCTTATTTGATCCTCAGTATTACTTTTATACTTTATTGTGCCCCATATACTCTACAATCTAGTGACACTGGCTTCCTTTCTGTTCTTTGCACAAGACACTACATCCCTAATGGCTTGCATTTTCACTGGCTGTCCCTCATGCCTAGAATGCTTTCCCTCCCTATCTTCTCCTCCTGGCTTCCCTGGCTTCTTTCACATCTCAACTAAAATACACACAGAGATAGACAGCAGGGAAGAAGAACTATATCTCTAATGCATACCAGCACAAACATATTAAATGAAATATTAGCAAAGAAGCTATAGGGATATATTAAAAAGAGTATACACTATAACTAGGTTGTACGTATATAAGAACACAGGGTTAGTTCAATAATAAGAACTCTGTAAATATAATAGACTATACTAATAATGTGGTAGGTCATTTCATCTTTCATCCAACATGATAATGAACCATTAAAAATAAACATACTAAGAAATTTCAAAAAGATTTTTGATAAACTATAACACCCATTTCAGTTTCTAAAGAAGCATTAAAGGGAATAGGAATAGACTTTTCTTTATCATAATAAATAAATATCTATTTAAAACTAAGTTCCAGCATAATACATAGTGGAGAAATGCTAGAAGCCTTTTCAATAAGATCAAGGGTAAAGCAAGAATGATTGTAACTATTTATTATATTTAATATAGTTCTAGAAATATTAGCTTTATCAATAAGAAAATTAAATTGTGGAAATTTAAATAAGCATAGTCAAAAAAGAAAAGATATCTATTTTTCTACTTATATGAAGAGTCTGGTAAAAGTTGAGAGAGACCTCTGTCACCATCTATGCTGACTGATACCCCATAATTACTCCATACTGTAATATTTTTCACAAGTATTCATTCAACATCTGCTTGAAGACCTCCCATGAAAGCAGATATTTACACTTTCAGATTGTTCTACTTGTTAGGAAGTTTTTCCTGACATTAAACCTAAAATTCTTCTTTGTAGCTTACATTCATTTCTGCAGATCACAAGCCTGGCAAATAGATACTGAAAGTAGCGTTGCACTAGGTGTCCTCCTCTGGATCCTTTCTAACTATTAGGCAAAGTGATTCTGTGTTCCTAAATTCATTATCTAGTGACAAGTTTTCTGACCATAAGTCTCCCTATACTTAACTAAACCAGTCCTTGGATAGCAGATGTAGTTTATTCAGAGAGCCATCCTTATCACCTCTTCAGCTAGGAAGGACAAACAAGAGCTTATTTTTTTATATAGGCACCATGTTGGAGAACCCAGGGTTACTTCTACATCATAATAAGCCATCAGAATAGGATTTTAGTGTAGAGGACTTTCATGATTCAGTTGGTTCTTTGTGGTCTTACTTTCCTAATCTTGTTGGTCTTACTCCTTGATTTGTATAAATATCTCTAATGAGATACCCTTTTATTTGTTTCAGATATATCAGTTTTTCTGAGCCTGGGTACTGACTAGAATATTCTCCCTTGGGTGGTTTAGGGGAAAGGTATTTGATACTCAATTCTTCTGGAAGCTCAGTAAAGAAGATATGAAGCATTACATTCTCTGTTCAGCTTCTTTTTTCTTTATTTAGCTGAAACCCAAACATAGAGCTTTCTCTTTTCCCCCTCCAAGTTCCTTGGGCTGGTAAATGTTGCAGGCCTGAGATACTAGTGCTTAATCAGCAATTTTCAGGTGATAAAGGACCTCTAAAACAGTTTCAGAAAGACTCCTGGAAGCCTCAGATTAGAAACCCACTTGGCCTCTGATAAGGTTTTTGGGTGGTGGAGTCTATGATGCTAGAGCACACAATGATAGCAGATGGTGGCTCATTTGCCTGAGAACTGGTCCCTGATTATCTGTGAGCCTTGGTATAAGTCTTCTTGAAATATGTGATGGCAGCTAGACAGCTAGGTGGCACGGTAGATAGGGTACTAGTCCTAGAATAAGGAAGATCTGAGTTCAAATTCCATCGTAATGTTTGCTCCAATATTAGACTGTAACAGAGACTGTCTTTTGCCTTTTTCTGTATCCCTAATACACTTGGCACAGTGTCTGGCACGTGGTCGGTGTTTAATAATAATAGATACTTACAAGATGTGTGGCCCTGGGCAAGTCACTTAACCTTTGTCTGTCTCAGTTTCCTTAATTGCAAAATGAAGACCTAAAGTAGGACCTAATCCCCAGGGTTATTGTGAGGATCAAATGAAATAATATTTAGAAGAAGCGCTTAGTGCAATGCTGGGTACACAGGAAGTGCTTTTTAAATGTTTATTTCCTTCCCCATAAGGACCCAGTTGTATTTGAGTCCTTCCAGCTTGGTGTATAGTTCTTTCTCAAAAGCTTCAGAGGACCTAAGTTCAAATCTAGCTTCAGACACTTACTAGCTGTGTGACCCTGGGCAAGTCACTTAACCCTGGTTGCCTCCGTTTCCTCATCTGTCAGATGAGCCTGAGAAGGAAATGGTAAACTACTCCAATATCTTTGCTAAGAAAACCCCAAATGGGCTCATGAAGAATTGGATATAATGGAAAATAACTGAATAACAACAATTTTTGTTATTTTCAGGTAGTTGAATTGAAAGAATTATGGCAGCCTGGAAGGTATACCCAGCTCACAGCAAGAGCCACACTTCTAATACTTCCTAGCTGTATGACTGTGGGAAGTTTACTCTGTTCTCTGAGACTCAGTTGTTTCATCTGTTAGTAATTTAGTATTAATTTAGTATTAAATATAGTATTTAGTATTTAGAATTTAGTACTAAACTGATAGTCAGAGAATTCTTATGAGGAAATCACTAGGCCAACCTAAAACATACTATTGAAATGTGAACTGTTATTACTTGAGATAGCAAAGCGGGACAAGTGGTCATCTTCTGGTCCAGTGCTTGCCAGCCGGTTCAGTATTCTGATTTATAATGATCTGGACCTAGAGTCAATCTTTATATCTTAGAATGCTCTGAAACCTTCCCAAGATGGGGGTAGGCACAATGGATGACAAATGGAAAGAGTCCTCATCTCTGGAGGTCTCAAGCAGAAGCTGAATAACTAATTGTCAGTGATGGTGTCATGGTTTTCCAATTCATGAATGTTTTGAGGGCTGAGACTTTATAAAGGTGGGAGGGTGATTTTTGGAATGGATCTAGGAATCAAAACTAGTTAGGTTAGCTCCTAAACTTCTCAGCTGCTCCTACTTGATCAACTTTCTCCTTCCTGATAACTGTAATATATTTTGTTAACAACAATGATGATGGCTAGTGTTTTGATAACACTTTAAGGCTCACCAAGTACTTTACCCATATCTCATTCGATCCTCGAAACAACTCTGTGAGGTAGATGTTATTATCCCAATTTTACAGATAGGGAAACTGAGGCAGAAACAGCTTAAGTGACCTGCCCAGGGTGACACAGCCAGTAAGTGTCTGAGGCAAGAATTCTTCCCTATTCCAAGTCCAACATTCTTTCTGCTCTACCACATAACTGCCTCAGTGAAAAGTTTTTGCCAAAGAATCATGAAATCACAGAACTTCTGAGCTTAAAGGTTTTTTAGAAATCATTCTTATTTTACATGATAGGAAACTAAGACTCATAAAGATTGAGTGACTTCTAACTCTCAGAAAGCCTGGCTTCCATAGACTGTAAGCTTCTTGAGGGCAGAGACTGTTTTTGTTTCTTCTTTGTGTCCCCAGAGCTTAGCACAGTTCTTGGCACATATAAATGCTTACTAAATTCTTGTTGATTGATTGGTGAATTTGTGCAATGATCCCTCTAAAGGGAGGGTCCTCAAGAGGTCATCTAAGTTGTCCTTATATCCACAAACAGGGATGTACCTAAATCTCCTCAATTAAGAGGGTAGTCTCTCCCATTCCTAAAGCTCCTCCATGAGTAACAATTCCATGACCTTTCTGGTGTTCTATTGCCGAGTTATAATAACTTGAGATTACAAAGTCCTTCCCTGTGTCTCATCTTCCTCCCTCCTATTGCATTGTTGGGACTCCTTGCTGTTAACCTGTCTTCTTTAGTCATGAGGCAAACCTGACCCGATGACTTCATCTCTACTGATAATAACAAACACTAAGCTTGGCTAAGTCCTTATTTATGAATGAGTGAGGATTAGTTTTCTAAATGTAGAAAGAAAGTTCATCTTCGAACCAGGTGGATCTGCATTCAGATTCTACCTCTGAAACATTACATAGGGGAGGGAGTCACAATCTCCCAATGCCCTAGGCACCTAGATATGCATCACCAGAGGGAGTTTCCACACAAGTTTAAAGGATTGGGTGTGGGGGAAAAAATCAGTGAATCAATAAACATTTATTAAGAACCCACTTTGTGCCAGACACTGTGCTAAGCAAGCTAGGGATACAAAAAGAGGCAAAAGTCAGTCTTGCCTCTCAAGAAGCTTATAATCTAATTGGTTAGACAACATGCAAACAGTCATGTGAAAAACAAGCCATGTGTGGTACAGGATAAATAAGAATCATTAACAAATGGAAAGCATTGGAATACAGAGGGCTTGAGAAAGCTTTCTGTAGAAGATTGGGTTTTAGCTGGCACTAAGGAAGCCGGGAGGTTGGCAGTAAGAGCTGAGGAGCGAGAGCATTACAGGCACAGAAGACAGTTGGATTTGAGAGGTTCAGTATGCAGGAGCATGTATCAGGGAATAAGGTGTAGGGAGATTGGAAAGGTAGGAGGGGCTAGGTTCTGAAGGGCTTTAAATGCCAAGCACAATGTTTTTCGTTTGCTTTTGGAGGTGATAGATCACCACTGGAGTTTACTGAGTGGTGGTGGTAGCTGTGACATGATTGGTAATTCTTCTGTAGCTTTCCATTCTTTTCTACTCTTGGAATCTGTACTGAGTGAGATGTTCTAGGTGGATTGCCTCCCTTCCAAGAAGAGATGCTAAGGGGAGCTGGGGAGGGCAAGGCTGATGGAACTCTGGGACTCTGGCTTTGTATTTCTCTCCAAAGCCATAGCTGTCCAATGACAAGATAAAAATTTTAGCCAATCAGAATATACCACTCACTAATAATTGTATCTCTTTCTCTGTTCTGCTATGTGTATTTTTAAAATGGTTCCTACAGGCTTCCAGGACTTGGGAATAATTTTGTTGCTTGTTGGAGATTGCCTTTTACCCTACAAACAAGGGTGTGGGCCTGATTTCAACCCTTGTCCAGGAAATCTGGCGAGTAGGGTACAAAGCTGATCAGATAAGAGAACTTCAGTAGAGTTGTTTGGATCCGGGAGTGAGGGAGTCAGACAGAGAAATAGAGACAGTGAGAGACAAAGGGAGAAAGAGATAGAGAGAGAACAGAAAGAGAAGAGGGGGCAGAGGGGAAAGGGAAAGGGGAAGAGAGGGAAAGGGAGGAGGAAGAAAAGCAGAAGGGGTAGAGAAAACAAAAACAGGAGTGCAGGGAGAGAGGGAGGAGGGGCTGGGGAGGACAAGCAAGAGAAAGAGGAGAGGGTTTCCCCTTCTTTGTGTACTCGAGGACCACAGTGTCGTGGGAACTTTTAAACTTTAAGATACTTCAAAATTGGTAGCTAAGAATGACACTACTAATTTACACTATTAGAAATATGATTCAATGATACGAATGTTATAATAGCAACCTGGACTCAAATGTTCTTTACACAAGTCCAGGGACATAGCTTTGCCCCTTCCTCTCACATCTTTTCCAGGGCCAGACTGAGGCACAAATTAGCAGGAGGTGGGAGAGTATTTTAAAACAAAAACAAAAACTTCTTGTTATTTTGACTCCTGTCTTCCCTGGGCCCCTTTCACTGGACTTATGCACATTTAAGAGTCTCTCTTAATGTGATTTGGGAGAATGTAAGCTCATTAGGAGCAGGAATGGTCTTTGTCTTTGTACACCCCATGCCTAGCACAGGCATTAAAGAAATGCTTATTGATTGACTGAGACAGCAGGCAGGCCAACCTATTTAAACCCTGCCACAGTCCTGGTTTAGAGAAAGGGCACTGGTCTGGAATCAGAAAGTCAGGTTTGAGACCCTACTCTGCCACTGGTTAGCTGCATGACCTTGGACAATTCACTTAACCTTCATGAGTCTTGGTTTCCTCATCTGTAAAGCAGACAGCCTACCTTGCAGAATTACAGTGAAACTCAAATGAGATTTCATATGTCAAGTGCTGCATAAATCCTAAAGAGGGTTCAGAAACGTCTGTTAGTATCTGTTGTTAGTCTTCATTCCTTTGAGGCTGAAAGGCTTCCCCCTCCCTGCTTTTACAGTCCCACTGTTATCATCATTCTTCATTGCTTTCAGTCTCCAAGACTTTCTGGTTTTCTGGAACCTCCTGTTGAAATGCAAATTCTCCCTGGAGGGGTCAGACCCTATGAACCTCAGTTATCAATTAATATCTTAACAGGGATTAGCGCTAGCTAGGCAACTTAATAGAGGTCAGGGTTTCTATAGGGTGATTGCAGAGGCGAAAGGGGAGCAAGTCAAAAATAAGCTTTCCCTTACTTGTAATTTTACTAAAATACACCCTTCTCCTCTCCTGCAGCCCATTTGATCATAGGATTTTAGGATTTAGAGCTAGATATGACCTAGGCCAGTTCCTTTCCCCAGTCTTTCGGACTTTACCACCATTACCTATTTAAGGTTGCAAAGCCGTAGCAGAAGGAGCAATGGTTCGGGAGTCTAGGGCCTGGGTTCCTAGGGCTAGCTCTGCTCCTAATCTGCTTTCTGACCTTAGACAAGTGACTTTACTCTCTGGGTCTCCGTCGTCTCCTGTATAAAGTAAAAGGGTTGGGCTAGAGCAAGGGTTCTCAGCTTCTTGACCCACAAATTCAGTACTTTTCCCATTCTACTACGGGACTGTCTTTTGCCTCTTTTAGTACCCCGGTGCTTCACAAAGTGCCTGTCGCATAGTAGACATGTAATAAGTATTGACTGAATTCGTCTAGTCTTGTTAGTGAAGTCTATTGTATCCTTAAGGACTCAGGATCATAGGGTCAGAGAAGACCTAAGAGGTCTTTTAAGTCAGTCCTCTAATTTTATTAATGAGAATAGTGGGGTATGGGCAGTTACATAGTACAGTGGATAGAGCACTGGGCTTGGAATCAGGAAGACTCAACTTACTGAGTTCAAATCCGCCCTCAGATACTTACTAGCTGTGTGACCCTGGGCAAGTCATTTAACTCTGCCTCTGTTCCTCATTTGTAAAAATGAGCTGGCTAGGGAAATGGCAAACCACTCCAGTATCTTTGTCAAGAAAACCCCAAATGGGGTCATGAAATATAGGGTGCAACCAAATGACTGAACAACAAAATATTGAGACGCATGGAAGTTAACTGACTTGTCCAAGGTCATATAGCTAGAAAGAAAGAGCTGAATTCTAACTCACAACCTCTAACCCCAAATCTATCACTTTCCCACTGAACCACTCTGCTTTCTCTTAGCAGTCTTAAAACTGAGAAAGAATACAGATTTCCACATAACATATGTAAGTAAGTCTAGATAATAGGGATGTATCAGATTCTCAAAGATAACAAAAAAAAGAAAGTGACAATTGCTGGGGAGGGGGGTTGCAGGAAAATAGATACACTAATACATTGTTGGTGGCACCGCGAATTGTTCTAGCCATTCTTTACATTTGCAACTATGCCCCCGATATCACTAAACTGTGACTATCCTTCCAGGATTGTTCTGGTAAATATTTAACAACCAGCTTGGTCTGCTTTTTTGTAAAAAAAAAAAATGGAAATACTATATTTTTTCTAATTACACGTGTGAAGGATAATTTATAGTGAAGTTTCCCCATTCTGAAAAATCAAATCTAGAATGGCTTCAGTATTCACTAGGCCTAGGTTTAGGTCATCTGACTTTCAAGCAATCTGGGGCTTGGTGGTAGAGACCCTCCTCCCAGAGCTAGCTCAGCAGAAGATCTGGGTCATTTGGGGTGCCTTTGTCTCAGAAAGATTCCTGTGCTTGGGTCATGGGTCAGCCCCCCTGGCCAATGAGTGAAGGCCAGTTGGGGGGGTGGGTTTACTATAAAAATCGTGGGCCGGCTCCTACCTGTGACTCTCTCCCTGCTGCCATGTGGGCAGTGGGGGAAGAGTCCTTTCTCATGAGAAAGAATAAAGACCTTTTCTGACCTTAGATTCAGACTCTGAACTCCTTTTCATCTCACACACATGTAAAAATAGTTAGAAACGTTCATTTTTCATAAGATTTTGACTTCCAAATTTTTCTCCCTCCATTCCTCCCTCCTTTCTCCCCTCCCCCAAAGGGAAAGTAATCTGATATATATATTATATATGTGCAATCACCTTAAACATATTTCTGCATTAGTCATATTGTAAAAGAAAAAACAGAACAAAAGGAAAAAAAAAACCTATGGAAAAAATTCAAACTCCATCAATTCTTTCTCTGGATGTAGACAGCATTTTCCGTCATGAATCTTTTGGAATTGTCTTGAATTATTCTATTGCTGAGAAGAGCTAAGTCATTCATAATTGATCATGGCACAATGTTGCATTTACTGTGTATAGTGTTCTCCTGATTCTGTTCACTCAGCATCAGCTTATGTAAGTTTTTCCACGTTTTTTTTTCAGAAATCCACCTGCTTATCATTTCTTATAGCACAATAATATTCTATTACATTCATATTTAGCCTATTTTTAAGTTTAACCTGCGTTATTAAAATTTTCTCCATCATTTCAATGAGATATTTTTAAAGCCTTTAGTGCAGAGCACATAGTAAGTAGGTGCTATATAAATGCTTATTTTCTTCTCTTTTTAAGTCTAAACAATAAACAAAATAATACATTAAGTCCTGATTTGTAACATTTGCTGATTTCTGAGAAAATTTAACAATAGGCTCTCCAGTTTGAGTTGGCTCCAACCTTTGACTCAATGACCAGTACTAGGTATACACCCCAAAGAGACCAAAGAAAGAGGAAAAGAACCCATATATATATATATATATATAGATAGTAATAGCAGCCTTGTTTTGGTAAAAGTTAAAAAAGTGGGTGCTAAAAGTTAGAGCTAAACAAATTACTGTATGTGAGTGAAATGAAATATTGTTGTGCTACTAGAAATAATGAAATGGATGACTTCAGAAAAATTGAGAAAACCTATATGAATTGATGCAGAATGAAGAGAACAGAAGTAGGAGTACAATTTATACAACAGCATCATCATAAAGAAAGTCAATTTTGAAAGACTTCAGAACTCTGTACGCAGTGTATGACCAACTAGGATTCTAGAGGGATAAAGATAAAACCTGCTACCTGACTCTTGCCAATGAGGTGATGAACTCAACATGCAGAATGAGACCTATATTTATTATTGGACATGGCTTATTTGGAAATTTGTTTTTCTTTCTTTTTTTAGTTTTCACCTCTCACTTCCGTAAGATTTTGAGTTCCAAATTTTCTCTCCATTCCTTCCCTCCCCCTACTCCAAGACAGTATAAAATCTGATACAGGCTCTACATATACATTCAGACTAAACATGTTTTCACATTAGTCATGTTGTAAAGAAAAATTAGAACCAATGGGAGAAACCACGAGAAAGAAGAAACAGAGGAGAGAGAGAGCAAATAGCATGCTTTCATCTGCATTTAGTCTCCATGGTAATTTTTCTGGATGTGGATGGCATTTTCCATCATGAATCACTTGGAGTTGTCTTAGATCCTTGCATTGCTAAGGAGAGCTAAGTCTATCAAAGTTAGTTATTGAATACTGTTGCTGTTAATGGCATACAATGTTCTCCTGGTTCTGCTTAGTTCACTCAGTTCATGTAAGTCTTTCCAGGTTTTCTCAAGTCCATCTACTCATCATTTCTTATGGAACAATAGTATTTTGTTACATTCACATACCACGATTTGTTCGGTCATTCCTCAATTGATGAGCATCCCCTCAATTTCCAATTCTTTGCCACCATAAAAAAGAGCTGTTATAAATATTTTTGTACATGTGGGTCCTTTTCTCTTTTTATGTTCTCTTTGGCATAAACCTAGAAGTGGTATTGCTGGGTCAAAGAGTATGCACAGTTTTACAGCCCTTTGGGCATAATTGCAAATTGCTTTCCAGAAGAGTTGGATCAGTTCACAACTCTACTAGCAATGAATTAGTGTTCCAATTTTCCCACATCTTTCCCAAC
The DNA here is from genome assembly GCA_028646575.1 of Pseudocheirus occidentalis. Lineage (NCBI taxonomy): Eukaryota > Metazoa > Chordata > Mammalia > Diprotodontia > Pseudocheiridae > Pseudocheirus > Pseudocheirus occidentalis. Next base: position 85,988,234 of record CM053593.1, read on the forward strand.
ATTTATAATTTTCGTTTTGTCACATTAGCCAATCTGATTGGTGTGATGTGGTACCTCAGAACTGTCTTGCTTTGCATTTCTCTAATCAATAGTGATTTAGAGCATTTTTTCATATGACAATAGATAACTTAAATTTCTTCATCTGAAAACTATCTGTTCATATCTTTTGACCATTTATCAGTTGGAGAATGACTCATATTCTAGTAAATTTGACTCAGTTTTCTATATGTTTTAGAAGTAAGGCCTTTGTCAGAGATACTGCTTGTAAAAATTCTTTCCCAGTTTTCTGCTTCCTTCCTAATCTTGGTTGCATTGGCTTTGTTTGTGCAAAAACTTCAATTTAGTGTAATCAAAGTTATTGATTTTTCATTTTGTGATGTTCTCTAACTCTTGTTTGTTCATAAATTCTTCCATTCTCCACAAATCTGACTGGCAAACTATTTCTTGCTCTCCCAGTTTGCTTGTAGTATCAGTCTTTGTATCTAAATTGTGTGCCCGTTTTGACTTTATCTTGGTATAGGGTGTAAGATGTTGGTCAGGAATTTCTTTTGCTTGACTATGCTCATTTGTCATGAGGCCTTTCTTTCTTGGACAACATTTAGATAGCAAATGTATGTCACAAATGCTATCATTCTTTTTCTTTCTTATTTGGGGAAAGGAAAGAAAATAAATTAAAATTTGAAAAATACATAATAGGAATGGAAATCAGAGAGACCCTCTGGTAAATAAGCTAGAAGCCATGTCATACAGTCTAGTGTGTTGGTAAGTAATAGTTCCAGTTTTCTGCCCGGGTCTTTTTTTCTGTTCATTTACACTCTACATGGTAAGAAGGGGCTCAGAATCCTTGCCTTGGGGGGAAGTGGGGGGAAGGGGATAGGCTGTGAAAGGAAAGAGAGGAGGCAGAGGCCCACCCAAGTTGATGCTTCTTTAGAACAACCCACATCCTGGCTCCAAAAAAGCTGGTCCTGAGAGATGATCCATTTACTTTTGGGGGGTTGGGGGTGGAGAGTAACAGGAGGGGGAAATGAGGCATTTAAGCATCTCAGCTGTTATTTTTCAGCAGCTGGTAGGTGCCAAGGGAAGCACAATTAAGGGCTTGAATCCCCTCCCCCGCGTTCCCCACCCCCTACTAGCTGAACCACCTCACACAAAACCTTTCTTCTCTTGGGCAAAGCGCTCCTTTGCCAGCTGCCTGCCCCCTCCAGGTGTTTCCTGTGCTCTCTTTGTTTCCATATCGGGGTGGCTGGGAGGGGGGAAAGGGGAGGGAGTCTATTTTGGCTCTCTGTTGGCCAATGGCTGAGCTGTGAGGAGGAGGCTAGGCTCCTGTAGCTGGGGGGACCAGACCACAGGCAGCAACAGCCGCTGACTCATAGCACCTGCCTTCCATAGAGCATACAAACAGTACTCCTGTCCCCAGATCACCGATTTGACAAAAAAGGGACCAAGGGGATAAAGGTTCCCTGAGCACGTACAGGGATGCTTCTGTTGGACCTGACCTGCAGACAGGGTCAGATGACTTCCCTAAAGCAGATTGACCGATTCTCAGGGTGCCATTTTAATTAACTGAAAATCTATGGGCTTAGATGCCCGCTTCTTCCGCTGCTGGGGAAATGACAAAAAATGTAGGTTACCTCACAGGCCTCTGGGCTGGGTCTGATTATCCTTCTAATCTGACCTCTTTCTTACTGAGGTGAAATGGTGTGTTTGGCCTATCCTTTACCTCCCACTGGGTGGAAAGAATGTAATCTGGGACTGGAAAAAGCTGAAAGGAGGCATTTTGGGGCCAAAAGTGTTTTTTCCTACTTTATTTCTGCCTAAGACCTGAAATAACCATAACTCCTCCCTGGCCCATAAAATTCTCTCAAACTACACTTTGTGCTCAATCTTGAACATAATGACACTTTGTATTTCTCCAGGGCCGCACTTCCTGGATCTTGGGGCAATTTTCCCCGTCACCCATTTGATTTCATCAAGGAAGGTAGAAGAAGAAAGAAGAAAGAAAACTTGATAAAATTGGAATCAGGAGGCTTGGGTTAGAGCACAGGTTACACTCCCTTCAAGGAAAGGACTTAGTAAATACTAAATATAAGTTAGTATAATTTTGGTTTTTATGTATGCCTCTTTCAGTGGTGGGAGCAGCTAGATGGCTCAGCGGATAGAGCATTGGGCCTAGAGTCAAGAAGATGTGAGTTCAAATTCAGTCTCAGATACTCACTAGCTATGTGACCGTGGGCAGGTCACTTAACTCAGTTTGCCTCAGTTTCCTCATCTGTAAAATGAGCTGGAGAAGGAAATGGCGAATCACTTCAGTATCTCTGCCAAGAGAACCCTAAATGGGGTCACAAAGAGTCAGACAGGACTAAACAACATTTTGGTGGTGAGTAAATGGCACCAAGGGTTGAGGGAGAAAAAGTAAAAGGGAATATTCATGATCAGCCTGGGGATAGGACTGCATCCTGGGACTCCTTTCCAGCTCACTCTACTCAGCTTCCATTTATTAAATTATGTTCTGTATGTGGCACTAGTGAAGCCAAGTGCTGAGGATACCAAAATGATGAATTGAAAAAAGGAAGTGGGGAGGGAAGGATGGGACATCTGTGTATACATGGTTACACAGGTAGAATGTGCTGAGAGAAAAGGAGAGATCTGGACAATATGCTGTAGGAAAATGTGAAGATCATAGATTCAAAGAGGCACAGGACATTTTCAAGGCCGTCTAGTTCCCAGGTTCTTTTTAAAATAATTTTTGGAGTCAATCAGGGTTAAGTGACTTGCCCAGGGTCACACTATCCACTGAGCCACCTAGCTGCCCTTAATCCAAGGGTTCTTAACCTTTTTTGAGACATGGATCCCTTTGGCAATCTGGTGAAGCCTGTGGATGCCCCCTTTCTCAGAATAATGTTTTCAAATACAAAAAAATACACAGGACTGCAAAGGAAGCTAATTATATTGAAATAGTTATAAAATTAAAAAAAAATAAATTCTCTTTGTTGTTTAGTCGTGTCTGACTCTGTGAATGGTTTGTCATTTCCTTCTCCAGCTCATTTGACAGATGAGGAAGCTGAGGCAAGTAGGAGTAAGTGACTTACCCAGGGTCACACAGCTAGTAAGTGTCTTTGGTTGGATTTAAACTCAGGTCCTCCTGAGCTCAATTCGCTGTGCCACCTAGCTACCCCTGGCCTAGCCTACCCCCTCTCAATTTATAGATGTGCAAACTGAGGCCCTGGAGAAAAGAACTTGGCCAAAAGGAATTTTCCTGTGGGGGCAGGGAACATACTGGAAGAGACCGAAGCTAGACTAAGGCATGGTGGCTCAGTGCTGAATGCAGGAGGGTGGCATGGGGGAAATCTAGCCATTCTTTTTATTTTGATTGTTCTCAATAAGCTAATCAAGGATAGTTTACAGGAAGGTAGAAGGTCTAGAATCAAAATCTTGGCAATCCTTCAAGTAAGAGCCAGCTCCAGTCCTTCCTTCTCCCACCAACCCAGCCAGCATGAGTTTAAATCCAGCCTCAGACACTTGCTAGCTGTGCATCCCTGGGTAAGTCACTTATTATCTATATCTCTCATTGCTGCCGTGTGTTGTAGCTGTTTGCTTTCCAAGTTCTAGAATGCTGGGTCTGTCTTTCCCCTTTTGTAGCAACGAGGTACTAGCACAGTGACTGGCACCCAAGACAAATTCAATTGATACTTGTTGAACAAATGACACTATTTCTATTGTCAACAAGGATTGGGCTACTTTACTCTTTGGGCCTCTGACATCTGCCTGGTTTTGTAAGGACCTGTCCTGGTTGTGAACTTCTCCACCCCTACCTATCCTGTCCCTACCACCTCTATATTGTTCTTTTGGCAAAAAGGAAAAGTTGACGAAATTGGATTTTGTGTCTGGAAAACCATAGACTAGGCCCGATCCTCATCAACAGAGGCTGCCAGATAAAGTAGAACTTGGACTTGGCATCAGGAGGACTCTGTGTCATAGGCAGTGACTACAATTCTCCTAATTCCATTAAGGACAGAAGAGGGAACAGGCTGATGTTGTGGAGGGACGGGAAGGGAAGGGAATTTATACGGTGCTTTCTATGAGCCAGGCACTGTGCCAAGCACCTTATCAATATCTTGTTTGGTCCTCACCACACCCTATGAGGCAGGTGCTTTTAGTATTCCCATTTCTACAGCTAAAGAAAGTGAGACAAATAGAGGCATGTGACTGTGCCAGGATCACAGAGCTAGGGAGTGTCTGAGCCCAGGTGTTCCAGACTCCAGGTCCAGAGGTCTAGCCCTTAGCTGCCCATTGGAGTATAAAGATGAAAGGCTCCAGGGGTGGGGAACCTGTGACCTTGAGGTCACATGTGACCCTCTAGGTCCTCAAGTGCGGTTCTTTGAATTCAAGGGAAAACTTCCTTAATGAAGAGGGATATTGACACTGGAATATATAACCAAGGCAGGAGACAGAATTTTCCCCTGTTCAAGAAACTCCAATGGATTCCAATTGTCTCTAGGAGAAAGTACAAGTCTTTCTGTTAGCATTTAAATACCCTCACAGGTTAGCCATTTATTCAGCAACAAATTCAGCTCTGCTGGAATGTCTCTTTCCAGACCGATTTCACTGAACGTTACCCTCATACCCTCTCCTCTCCAGCCAAGCTATTCTCTTTGTGATTCCTCTTCATGACACTCCATTTTTCATATCCAGGCCTTTGTATAGTTTACCCTTTATCTCTGGAAAGTCCCCCCTTTCTCATCATCCCTTCATGGACCCCCATCAGAGGTGGGGAACTTGGAGCCTTGAGGTCACATATAGCCCACTTGGTCCTCAAGTGCATCCCTTTGACTGAATCCAAACCTCACACAACAAATGCCCTTAATGAAAGGATTTGTTCTGTAAAACTTGAACTCAGTCAGAAGACCACACCCAAGGACCTAGAAGGCCACATGTGGCCTTGAGGTTGCAAGTTCCCCATACCTACGCCTAGGTCCTTTCAAAAGTACCTCCTGTGAGCAGCCTTTCTTTATTACACCAGATGGTGGCTATTCCAGGCTGTTACTGCCCTGCCCCAAGTTAATTTATCTTTATCTTGTAACTGTTTTGTATTAGAGATAGCATGGTGCTGTGAGTAGTGTGCTGGACTCAGAACTAAGGAGACCTGGGTTTGAGTCCTGTTTCTGATACATTCTGGCTATATGAGCACAGGCAACTTCTCAGCATTAAGTCACTCCCCAAAACAGGGATTCTTACTCTGGCATCCAGGAACCTATGGATTGATTTCAGGAAGTTGATGGATTTGGATGGGAAAAAAAATCACATCTTTATTTAAGAGAATTGGTTTTCTTTGTAATCTTAGGTATTTTATTTCATGAATTTAAACACATTATTCTGGAAAGGGTTCTGTAGGCTTTGTCAGACTGCTAAAGGGATCCCTGACAATAGAAGTTTAGAACTTCTGTTGTCAAGACTATGATTTCAGAGAAGGTGCTGACCTACACTGAAAGAAGGCCTTTCCTCACCTGGAACTTCTCTGTATACCAAGGCAATCAAAGGGTCATATATTTTGCCTATATTTTGCATTGACATTGTGTACAGCTTGTTTTCCTAGCAGATTATAAACTCCTTAAAGGCAGAATACACCCACACAAATATATATATGCACACAAGCACACATATGTAACATATGCATATATAATAGCCACATTACACTATAGTATTTAACAATACATGTGATGCATAGCATATAATACATACTATATATGCGTATATATACAACACACAAATTACATGTAATGTATGCATACATAATACCTATATTGTAGCATGCTAAATGTAACGTGTGCACATATAATGCTTACTATATATAATGTGTGTATATATGTGTGCATATATTCACATACCCTATATACATGTATATACACACACACACACTATTTGTGTCTTTAGAATGCAGCACAATACCCAGTAGATGTTTTATTTATTTATTTCAAATGAGTTGAATTTCCTGCTTGAGAAATCTTTAAAAGTAGGTTTGAAAATTAGGAATATATCAAGTCTGAAAGAAAAGAAATGCATCAGATTAGGAATTCTTAACTTTTTCAGGTTGTGACCTTTGACAATCTAGTTGAAGCTTAGAGTGGAGTCCTTCTCAGAATAATGTTTTTTAAATACATAAAATATACAGGATTGTAATGGAGACTAATTATATTGAAATTATGATGTATTTTTTTCCTATCCAAATTCACTGACCTCCTGAAATCTACACATGGGTCTGGGGACCCCAGGTGAACCCTTTATTACATGATCATAAAAGGTCTAATTCTACCTTAGGAAGACCTGATTGGGTGGTTTTTCTTTGTCTCCTCTTAGCGTCAGGTCCAGTAGGAGAAATCTCAATACAGAGCTACCTAGATAGAAGGGTTGCTTCACCATAATGGGGAAATTCAGCTACTGGTTTCTCAGACCTGGCACATAATACATTGTGACCCACTTCCTTTCTTATCGAGCTTGGTGCTAGGTGGCTTCTCTTGTTATTACAAAAAAGAAAAATAATAGTGTGAACTTGCAAGAAGAATGAACTTGGAGGCAGGAGACCTGGGTCCCTGTGATCTTGGATCTCTCTAGGTCCCAGTTTCCTTATCTGTAAAATGAAGGGAGTCATGCTAGGTGATTGGGTAGGTTCTTTTCAGTGCCATCATTCTTGATTCCAATCTCCTGGCATAAGAACTGCTTGGTCTCTTGGCTTCACCCAAGGCAACCTCAACGGGGGAAAAAAAAATTAGTTCTTGTGTCCTAGGGAACAATTCAGGGATCCTGAAGTGGGGCAGAAGGGTTTGTCCTTTTTTTTCCACTCAATTTTGTTTTATTTTCAGTTCCTGATTCTTTCCCTCCTCCCACCCCCTCACTCATCCATGAAGAAGGCAAGAAATGCAAAACTCATGACAAATACGAAGTCATGCAAATCGAATTTCCTTCTTAGCTGTGTTTGGGGTCAGCGGCGGGGGTGGGGGGAGGGCAGGGCAGGGAAGATACGCTTCATTCTGTGCTCTGAATCTAGGAGTGGGGAGCATCTTTTCCATCATGAGCCCTCTGGAACTGTGGTACATCATTGTGTTGATCAGTGTCTTTACAATATTGTTATTACCACGCAAATTGTTCTGCTAGTTCCGTTCACTTCTCTTTGCATCACTTCTTAGAAGTCTTCCCATGTTTTTTTTTTCTTTTTCTAAAACCATCCCCTTCACCACTTCTCATAGCACAATTTTATTCCATAACATTCAAATATCATAACTTGTTCAGTCATTCTCTGATTAATGGGCATTCTCACAGTTTCCAGTTCTTTGACAGCACAAAAAAGAACTGATACACACACACACATTTTACAAATGGGTCCTTTTGCTTTGGTCTCTTTGGTGCATAGACTTAGTTGTGGTATTGCCGGGTTGAAGGGTCTGCACTAGCTCATAGCTCCACTAATAGTACATTAGTGCACCTGTTTACCTATATCCCTTCTAGCACTCGGTACTTTCCATTTCTTTCATCTTAATCAATATGATGGATATGAGATGGTATCTTAGAGTTGTTTTAATTTTCACTTTTGTAATTATTAGTGATTTAGAGCATTTTTACATGATTTTGATATTTTTATATAGCTTTGATTTCTTCCTCAGAAAATTGCCTGTTCATATCCTTTGACCATTTATTAATTAGGGAATGATTCTTATTCTTATAAAATTGACCCAGTTTCCTATATGTTTGAGAAATGAGACTTTTATTAAAGAAACTTACTGCAAAGATATTTCTTGCAGTTTTCTGCTTTTCTAATTTTAGATGCATTGGTTTTGTTTGTGCAAAAACTTTAATTTTATGAGATCAAAATTATCCGCTATTCCTCCCATGAACCTTGCTATCTCTTATTTTGGTCATGAACTCTTCTTCTATCCTTAGATCTGAGGGGGTAATTTCCTTAATACTACATTAATTTGCTTATAGTATCCCCTATTTTGAACTTATCTTTGTATATGACATGAGATGTTAGTCTATGCCTAGTTTCTACTATACTACTTTCTGGTTTTCAGCAGTTTTTGTCACTGATGAATTCTTGCCCCAGTAGCCGGGATCTCTGGATTTACCAAACATTAGGGTACTACGCTCATTTACTTCTGCTCACTTTGTATCTAATGTATTCAGTAGATTGGTTAATCAATGGTACATGATATACAGTTCTATCCAACTTCTGAGGGATGTGCTTACTCACCTTTTCCTCTCTCCCCCAAAGCAGAAATAATGGAATACTATCCATTCCAAACCAGGTGTAGTAAACTCACTTCCTCTAGCACATAGCACAATAAATGGCAGCTTAATAAATATTATTTCCATGATGATGATGATGATGATGATGATGATGGTGATGATGATGATGATGACACTAGAATGGAAATTTTCAAACATCTGTAACACCAGACAGTCAACATCCTGCAATGGATGTCCTTGAGGAATGGCAATCTTTCTTGTACACCAAGGAGGAGATACAGGGACAAGAAGGAGCCTGGTTTTTGTTTTGAGGGAGTATTCAGTCTGAGAGAGCATGTGAAAATATGTCTATTCCCTTTCTTTTCCTTTTTTTGTACTGTCTTCTCCATTAGACTGCACACTCCCTGAGGGTGAAACTGGTTTGTTTGTTTTTTGCTTCAATTTCTATATCCAACTCTTAGCACAATCTCCGACACTTAAGTACTTAATAAATGCTCTATCTATCTAACTCTCTCTCTCTCTCTCTCTCTCTCTCTCTCTCATCTAATGTTATTTGTTACAGTCTATTCATAACTGAGGGCAAACTCATTAGACAGAAGTATGTATTGTATTCAGGCTGCTAGAGTCATCAATACTCTCAGAATTGAATGAGATTAGTCATTTACTCAACAACAAATTCAACCTTTACTGAGCTCTTACTTTGTGTAAGGCACTGTGCTAAGCACTGAACAGGGGAACAAAAATGAGTCAGATCTTGCCCTCAAGGAGCCTGTAGTCCTATAGGCAGAATGACTCACACAGGGACAAAAAACTCAAAGAATCAGCATAGGGAGATATGATTAGACAATAGTTCCTGGGGTGGGAGCAGGGAGTGGAAGAGGGTGGGGAAGACCTGGGGGCTTTATTGGACTGCAAAATCAATATGTGCCAACAATGTGAAATGGCAGCCCAAAAGTTGATCTAAGTTAGACGGCATGAATGGAGCACAAGGACCAGAACAAGAAAGTTGATAGTCTCATTGGATTTTACCCTCAGCAGACCACATATGGAGTATGGTGTTCAGTTCTGGTCACTATACTTTAGGTAAAGCATTACTAAATAAGTCCAGAAAAGGTCCCCAGTGATGGTAAGGGAACAAGTAACCTTGCTATGGTAGGAACTCCTATCATTCATATATATATATATATAAAATCCTATCATATATATATATATGTATGTATGTATGTATGTATGTATGTATGTATATATATATGATGGGGGAGAGGTTCAGGATTTCTGTGAAGGGTTTTCCTGTGTAAGTGGGTCCAGACTTACTTTATTTGATCCCAGAAGACAGAACTAGGAGCAATAAATGAAAGTGAATAGTGTCTGCTACATTGTGGGAGCTTAATAAAAGATTACTTTCTTGATTGTATTACAGAGAGATGGATTTAGGCTCCATACAAGAATTAAGTTACAAAGAGGCAGTGTAGCATAGCATAGAGAGAGCTGGCCCTCTGTCATATGGAGGGAAGACTTAGGTTCAAATCCTACCTCTAACATATACAGATATATGGACAGCTAGGTAACACAGTGTATAGAGTACTGGGTCTGGAGTCAGGAAGACTCATCTCCCTGAGTTCAAATCTAGCCTCAGACACTTGCTAGTTGTGTGACCCTGGGCAAGTCACTTAACTTTGCCTCCGTTTCCTCATCTGTAGAATGAAATGGCAAACCGTTCCTGAATCTTTGCCAAGGAAAACCCCAAATGGAATCACGGAGAGTTGAACAGGACTGAAAAAATGGCAGATCCACAAAGCCATGTACAATGGTTGGTTGTATGATCTGGGTGAGATATTTGGCCTCTCAATGCTCTAGGTAAAATTCTAAGACAATTGACAAACTTCATTTGGTAGGGAGAGTTTCCACACATGACAGTATCCAACGGGAAAAAAGCTTGCTTTTGCCAATGGTTTAATTGAAAAATAGAATCACGGGTTTTCAAACGAACACTAAAGTAACACTTGGATATGAGGCTATCAATTGGACCTGATGGGACTACATTTATCTGTTCCCTTTTGTAAGAAGGACTTTGTGGAAAGGTAGACTAAGAGGGACTTCAAATTGTTCAGCCATCAGATCCCACTAACTACCTCCCTCAGCCTATGCATGGGCATATAGTGGTATTTAATTCTATTTTCTCAAGTCAGCATTATTCTCCATAGACTTCAGTGAGCACAGCAGCTTATTAGGGTGGAGTTGTTTTTCCTTGAAGCTGCCTATTATAGAACAATGAATGATTAGAGCACAACTGGGAGGGATTTTATGAAATATCTCCCTGATAGATCTTAAATGATTGCTTAGGTCCCTAAGGCCTAAGAAGTTGGAAAATTACTTAAGTGCCAGGTGTGACTGTAAAAGTCATGAGACTGATTAAAAAAAAAATCCAACAATCCCAGGCAGGAAGGCGATCCTCAAAGCCACACCTCTGCTCAATTCCACTTGGGCTCCCCCCATCCCTATTTACTACTGGGTCTGCACCTCCAAGGTGCAGGGGGTGGGTGGAGAGCAGAGTCTCAGCCACTGTAACTAGTCTAAGCCTGGTCTCCCCATGGATACTTTCTTTCCTTTAGTTCACTAGAGGCAGGGGCTGAGATTTCCAAAAAGGATTCCACTCTGGTGACTAAAGGAAAAAAAAGTAAAAATAAAGCAAATTTATAGAAATCGGAATTGGCAAATATGGAAATCGAAAAATATGCCTCTGCTACTTACTACCTAGGTAAGAGAGGACAGGTTATTTTTTCCAATCCAGGTTCATTGTCCTACTTCCTGTAACAAGGCATTGCCATCCCTGGTCTCCACCTCTTTGCATTTACTGGCCCTCATGTCTAGAATAATCTTCCCACTCACCTCTAATCTTGGTTTACCTGACTTCCTTCAAGGCTTAGCTTGAATCTCTTGTTTTACAAGAAGACTTTTTCATTCCCCCCAGTTGCAGTGCCTTCCTCTCTAAGATTTCCTTCCATCCAACCTGTATTTATCTTTTTATTTATTTTTTTAAATGTGTGTTTCCCCACTAGAATATAAACTCCTTGAGGGCAGGGACTGATTTTTAACTTTTATTTGTATCCCCAGCACTTAGTATGGTGCCTTGCACATAGTAAACACTTAACCCTTGTGCCTGTTGACTGTTTGATTTCCTTCGAGGTTCAGTAAAATCAAGGGAGCTGGCCTAGATAACCTCTCAGGTCCTTTCCAGCCCTAAGAATTACAAGTAACTTTTGTGTAGTTCTTTAAAGTTTGCCAAGTCCTTTACTGACATGATTCTATCTGAGTTCACAATAATCCTTGTCAGCTTCGTATTATAGGGATTATATAAGAGGTAGAGTGAGAAGAAGGGGCCTGACCATGATCATGTACCTTGTAAGCATCTGACACAATATTTGAACCCGGTCCAGGTTGGCTGCTCCATCTACCACATGATGCTGCCTCTAAATCCTGTAATCCCATGAATGAAGGAAGGAAGAATGAGTACATGTCTGAGACGTGTCATGAAGAATTCAGCATGGCCATGGCTTCCTCAAGTGGAGGTTGGTAGGGTGAGGGAGGAGGAGGATGGGAAGCAGAAGGCTTGAGAAGACCAGAATTCAGGGTTGGTGCTTCATGATCTCATTCTAGGTAAGAAAAAACAAAGTCAGCTCTGACAATGAGCATTTATATAAATTGACAAATATTTATTAAGGACCTTTGTCACATCAGATGTTGTGCTAGCTGCCGTCCTTCGAGGATGGTGGAGGGGGGGCAGATTTAGAGTCAGAGGCCACTTCTAGGCCATCTAGTCCAAGCCCCTTCCTTTGACAGATGAGGCAACGAAACTCATAGACTTTTCGTGACTTGCCCATAGTGCAATCAGACTTAATGAGAGGTGGGATTTGAACCCAAGTAAGTCTTCCCAACTCCAAGTTGGGCAGCCGATCAATGAGATTGTGAGAATCAACTTTTAAGAGATTGTGAGAATCAACTTTTAAGAGATTGTGAGAATCAACTTTTAAAAAGTAAGTTTTTATTGATGTTTTCTGTTTCTTACATCATTGTAATTAGAAATCGAAGTCCTTTCGCTGGCACTCACCCAGACACATACACACGTATATACATGGACACATATAATACACACCATACACATGTATACACATGGGCAATACAACACACACCATATACACGCATATACACAGACACATATAATACATACCATACGCACGTATATACATGGACACATATAATACATACCACACACGTATATACACATACACACCATATGTATAACACGTGTTATATACAATACACAGACACATATATTTTGTCACAGTGCAACATATGTATGTGCACAATGCATATACTGTACATGCATACAATATAACCTATACATCCCATATAACAGAACTTTTTTTAAGAAGAAAGAAAATCACCTTGATTGATACAATGAAGAAGTCCAAAAATGGTATGTAACACCTGCAGACTTGTGAGAGTGATTCATATGCATTATGGCTTTAAAAACTAAGTAAATAAATTTACTTTGAGTTAGTTAATTAAAGGTGTCCTGACATCTTAACTATAATAAGCACTCTAGAATTTGTTAGTAAAAAGCATATTTCTAGAAGCGCCTTACAGCACCTTTTTCCTAATAGTCCTATAAAGTAAATAGTTCAGGTAATAAATGGTATTCCCAGTTTACAGGTATAGAAACTGAGGCTTGCAGAGGCCAGAACTGGAACTGAAATGAAAGTCCAGAGAAATGGAGAGGAGACAGTTGGGAGTCAGCTCTGTACATAATTGCTTGACCTTTTAATTGTAGCTTAACATCTTTGGCCCCAATCTTCCTTTCTGTGCAAGTTGGTTCTTGAAATAACAGAAACTACTTTGCAAAAAATTTTATGAGCACTATGGAAATATAAAACATTACCATTGTATGTATAATATACACATATGAAAATATATTAAACTTCTCAGGAAAATAATTTCATTTCCAGGAAAATTAAACTCTTAGTAAGGATCATAGAGGGATATTATTTCAGTCTGGCCAACTCCAACATCATGTCCTCCCCCATCTGTCCCCAGATCTGGTATTTTAGGTCTGGTAGGAATGGATTTTCTTTTCACCTTTATTTTGCACAGCCCAAACAATGCCTCCTCAGGGGATTTTCAGCAAGAAAGCAGCAGAGCTTGGAGCCTCAAACAACCGTACTCTCTGTGACACTGCCCTGATTGAGGTCTTCTCTCCCAGGGGCCCTATGTTTGCTCTGTGCTGGCCCAGTTCGGGGGAGGAGGAGGCGCGTGGGGGCAGAGGCTCCCCAAAGGAGGACAGATGGGCCGGCTGGACCTGGAGTCTGCTTTTCCAACAACCTTTTTGTTTTACAGACAAACATTCAGGCCCTCAGCTTCCCCTCCACCCCCAGCTCCCAGAAGCTTTCTCCACCTCCCCCCACCATCGACCCTGTCTCTGAGTCTGTCCAAAGAAGCCCCTGCATCAGGGGAGGGGAGGCAGGGGAGGAGGGGAGAGGTGGGGATGGTTTTCCTTTATGAGTGAGATGGATGAAAAGAGGCTTTTTTCCTGGGGGAGCGCAACTGGTGTTGGGCAACTGTTGCCATCTGTCCAGTGGGATGTCAACAGGGAGGGGCTCTGTTTCACTCCTTCATGCACCACTGGGCTTAGACCTTTGGTCTGGTTGGGCCTGAAGGAAGGGGTGGGGATTGGGATGGGGGTGGCAGGCAAGCCAACCCATGGGAAGGGGCCTGGGGGGAAACCTGTGAGAGAGCCAGGCTCTTTGTGTCTCTATTTCACACAGGTCAGGGCCAAACTTTTGGTGACTCACCAGGATAATTTGCATGAAGAATCTGCCTGAGTCCTAAATAACCTGATGATTGGCAGTCCCAGCCCCCCTTTCTCTTTACAACTCTCCCCTCCCCCTTCAACCCAAACAGCCCTCTAAGGTTAAAGGGAGTGGTCCCAGCTCCCCCAGCAGAGCCGAATAGCTGGAAAAGCAGCTCTGGTCAACTGTCTTCCCTCCTCCTCTCTCCATCCCCTCCCCCTCTCCCCGTCTCCTTCCTGGTGGATGCAGGCACCAGGGTGATGGATCGGCTCTCACAGCCCACTCCTCTCCTTAGGATACCATGCTTAGACCCCTGTTTCCTCCCCCACCCCCAGCAGCTTCACAGAGACCCTTCTCTTTTTGTTTTGTTCTGCTGGGTGAGGCCCTCATCGACGGAGGGGTAAAGGGAGGAGAAAGAGACCATTAGAAGCCCAGCAGCTGAATTGGAAAAGAAAGACACTGAATAGAAATGCTGCCATTGGCAGCTAGCCAGACCTGCTCAGGTTCTTTGAATAACACCCCAGGAGAGGGGCCAGGGATCGGGAGCAGGAGAAGGTTTGGGGCATTTAATTATTTAAAGGGCGCAATAAAAGAATCAGAGCCCCTGGGGAGGGTTGAGGGGAGAGGGGTGAGTAGGCAGATGGTGTGCCCAGGGAGCCAGGGAATTGGGTGCAAAGTGGGTGTAGGATGGGAATGGGGGAGGCTGGTAGGGGTTGAGTAAAAGCTTTCAGTGTGAGCCAAAGAGGAGAATTTACCTTCTCAAAATGGGGAAAGGGGGCAGGCACTACTCTTCAGATCCAAATAGGACACTATCAGGCACCTTTGTGGACATCATTCCACATGTCCCTTTCAGTGCCTTCATGTCCTAAATTAGTACCAGTGCCCAGATACAGGAGAACCATGGGGCTGATTCTAGCTCTATGATTCTCTCCAGAATTTAGCCCTAAGTTTCTATTCTCTAGGAGGTTATGATTATTTAATTTTTTCCCCCCAAAAGAGTTAATATAATATTCTAGTAAAACTAGTTCTCTGGATGTACATTCATCCAACACTATTGGATGTACAGAGCATTGTGCTAAATACTGTGGGAGTAACAAAGAATATTACTCTTTGTCCCTGCTTTTAGGAAACTTGCAATCTAGTGGGGTAGATGAGACTTATAGATAGGAAGAATTAAATAGTGATGACAAAAAAGTTAAATAACAATCGGAGATGATAATATAGAAATGCCTGAGTAGGGAGTAGGGAGCATGTAGGGTTCTAATCCCAGCTCTACTCCTGCCACTGTGTGACCTTGGGTAGAACACTTCCTTTTCTGGGTCTCAGTGTATTTAACTGTGGAATAGGAAGGGGAAGATTAGACTAGGTGACCTTTGAAGTACTTTTCGACTTCTAAATTGATTCTGTAACAAAACAGTATGGCATTATACATTACCATTTCTTCTTTTCTCTAGGATCCTAGTGATGCCACGAGCTGGATTAAGATGATCAGGTCAGGGGTAGATGAGAGAATTTTCTGCTTTTTTTTTCAGTATGAGAGTGTGGGACAAGTTTATTGGAAGAAATAGATTCTGATACAGGTGCACCTTGGGCTGGACCTGGCAATACCTAGCTAACTGGGCATTCGTGGGACATGGGGATTAATGAATC
This sequence comes from Pseudocheirus occidentalis, assembly GCA_028646575.1. Lineage (NCBI taxonomy): Eukaryota > Metazoa > Chordata > Mammalia > Diprotodontia > Pseudocheiridae > Pseudocheirus > Pseudocheirus occidentalis. Next base: position 86,003,968 of record CM053593.1, read on the forward strand.
CTAGCGTACTCTGTGCGGGGTTTGAGTCCACAAACAAAAGGAAAGAAAGGCAGGAAAGAGGTTGGAGAAGGAAACTAATGGGGGTAAAGGAAGTGAGTGTAAACTTTTTGAGAGCAGGGACTGTTTTTATTTTAATTGTGTCCTCAGGGATTATGTCTGGTCCACTTCATAAAAATATTTGTTGAATGTTGGGTGAATGAATGAACTGTTCCATATTTTTGTTATGACTCTGTTCTCATGCAGTGCTCCCTAAGCCTTGAATGGCCCACTTTTCTTCCTTTCTTTGCCTGCTGAATTCCTACCCATCCATTAAAACCCACATAGACCATGTCAAATGCCACTTGAAGTGTCACAAGGGTTTCTCGACCCCTCCTGTCTGTAATGGCCTTCCTCCTCAGGCCTCACATAGTATTTTGCTTTGTAACTCTCCAATGCCCTCCTGTAATATTGTCTACCACAGGCATCCATGTCAAGATCTTATTCCTTTAATAGACTGTAAGCTTTACAATGGTAGGTACTGGGTCCTATCTGAACTTTGCATCCTTCTAGTGTCTAGGACAGGGCTCTGCACTGGGCAGGAAATAAGGCAATGCTAATTTCATTTCATTTCATTGTATTGTATTAAGCATTAAGGAGGGTGGTCACCGAAAACTGTCAGGGTCCTGACTCCCTTATAGGGCACTCACAGACTAGTCTATAGAGTAAGGGAGGGAGAAGGCCCATCCCAGGGAGCTTCTTCTTGGAGGGTGATTTAGGGAGATCTTCCCTCCTGAATCCCAAGTCCTTTCTTCAGTCCCTGTCTCTGGTTGATAACAGGACAGGAAGGAAACTGTGAAGATGTCCTCAGGCCTCTGCTGTCTGCCTCCTTAAAACCAGAAGGGGTCTTGGCCTATCTCCCAGACAATGGAAACTTGGGGTAAGGGGGGAGATCGCTGGTGTGTGTGTGTGTGTGTGTGTGTGTGTGTGTGTGTGTGTGTGTGTGTGTGTGTGTGTGTGTTTGCCCGCCCACCTGTTATTGGGGGAAGAGAAACAGCAAGCTCACTGGGACAGGGAGGGGTAGCCTATGGGATCAGAGAGGGGTTTGGGGACAGGAGCATCTTTCTCTCCTTCCCTTCTCCTATTTAAATCTGGGGCAATCACTTAGTACTGGGAGCAGTGTTTCTTCGGTCTCTGTTCTTTATTAGAGGTAAAACTTGGGGTCTTTAGGCTCCGCTTTTTTTTTTTTTTTAACAATCCCTTCCTACTCTGGTCTCTGCCCTGCCAGGCTAGGAATTGGGGAGGGGGTAGGTTCCTTCCCCCAGATTCCCTTCACTCACAACTGTTGAGCACTGGTGTCTCTTCTCCCCCCCCCCCACTTTCTTCTCTCTCCACCCCACTTCATAGGTGGCTAGCCCAGATGCTTTCGTGGCTATTGTGGGCAAGACAAAGTCTTAGGATGATCCCAAACAAAGCAACAGCCCTGCTTTCATTGGAGACCAGAAGCCACGGGGGGTGGGGGGTGGGGGGTGGGGGATGGGGGATGGGGCTTGGCCAGGGAATGAATAGTCCTCCCAGAACGATGTCTTTACTGCTTTTCCGATCCTTCCCGTCCTGGCTTCAGTGGGCAACCCCACTGTCTCCACAGGGTAACTGGATATTTGTCCTAAAGCCCGTGGGACGAAACGGAAGTTTTTTGGTGGGATTAAAAAAAGTGTGGGGTAACTCCCCTTCTCTTCACGTGAGCTGGTATAATAATGATTGATAATAATTTATAGGGAGCACTTTATCATCCCTCAAGTGCTTTTTTCCAGAATAGACCTTCTAGAAGGTTCAGATAAGGGAAGAGGTTTTGCCCATAGTCCCAGAGCTGGGGCTCCCACCCAAATGCCCCCTTTCCACTCCAGGAGGAGGTCGGTGAGACCCCAGCCTAAGGCGTCTATTATCTTTATGATAAATGCTCCCGGGACAGCTTTCCAAACAGCTGGGCGGTTGCAAGCGGGAGGAGGGGACGGGTAATCCCGGAGGAAAGGCAGGTGCCCAGGCTCCTGCCCCGTGGCAGGCTGGGGGAGGAGCAGCGGAGCTGCGGTTCCAGGTCACCTACCCCACCCCGCGAGAGAGAGAGAGAGAGCAGCTGGTGGGACAGCGCACCTCTGCCCAAATCTGCCCGCCGGCCCCAGCAACAGGCTTGCAGCTGCTCCCCTTCCACCTCCGCAGAAGCCCCACCTCGACAACAAGCCTCTGATTGGCCCGCTGGGGAGCCGCGCGGGCCAATCAGGACCTCCAGTTGTCGGCCGGGATGGGGCGGCATAAAAGGGACGGAGCCCCACTTGGTGGCTGAAAGGGGCAAGGGTTCTTCCTTTGTGGTTTTAGAGAAGGAGGGGGACTTTGGAAGGGTAAAGGAGGTGGGGTGTGGGCAGATGCTGGGCTCCCAGACACATTCCGCAGCCTGGCTGAGGTTTCCCAAAGGCTCCCTCCCTTCCTCTGCCTCAGTCCTCTAGCCTGGCTGAGTCAATGGCATCATCTCCTGGGGTCTTGGCTAAAGGCGGGGCAGAAGAGTCCCGTGGGGGCGCGCCCCTCCCAGCACTACTCCCAAAGGCTCCTGGAAGGGGGCGTCCCAGCTTCCACCTCTGGCACTCTTCTCTTCCCACTCTCTGGGGACCGTTTCTTTACCACCCAGCATTTTTGCGCCGATGCCCTGCTCAAGCCTCTATTCCTGTCCCCAACATATTTTCTTGGCTCCAGACGTGCATTTCCAGCTGTCTGGGGCCGCGACGTCAAAGTTGGGAATGGCCAGCATTTCAACCTTAACTGTCTAAAACCGGATTTATCATCTTTATCCCTGGACCAGATCCCCTTCCAGACTTCTCTAATTTTGTTAATGGCACCGCTCTTCTCCCAGCAACCCAGGACTCTTCTGTCTGCTTTCACTCAGAGATCCAGCCCGTTTTTTTTTTTTTAGGTTGATTCTTAATACTTTGGTCAGCAGCGAAGAGGTAGTGTAGGTGCAGATATGTCAGTATAGACATGGTCCTCACTCAATAGCCATAGGAAATTCACTTAACCTCTCTGAGACTTAGTTTCCCTTTCTGTAAGATTAGAACATTAGACAGAATCTCAGAGTTGGAAAGCACCTCTGGAGCCATCAAGAGCCACCCTTTCATTTTCCAGATGAGAAAATGGAAACTCACAGAAGGTTAAATAACTTGCCCCAGATCCTCTGATTTCAAATCTAGCATTTAATCAAAGGAGAGAGAAAACCTAACAACCATCAACAAACAAATCTATTACATAAGCTTATTTTAAAATACCTATTAAATTTAACACAACAGTATCGCTCCCTCACTTTTCTATGTTCCTTTCTAAATTTCTGGTTTTACTGTGTATTTTTTTTTGTTTGTATCACTGTCATGACCCACCCATTCCTCTCTTATTCAACTCAAACCTCCCCTCCCCAAACAAAAACTCTCCCTTGTAACACATATGTAAAGTCAAGGAAAACAATTTTACACATTGGCTGAACGTGAAAGCCTAGGACTCATCCTGCACCTTCAGCCCATCACTTCTCTGCCAAAAGGTGGGAGGCATCATTCACATCAGTTTTCTACAGTTATTACCAATTCTTACATTAATCAGAATTCTTAAGTCTTTCCAAGTTATTTTCCTTTACATTATTGCAGTCATTGCATAAATTCCTTTCCTCTTTCTCTTTCTGCTTTGCATTTGTTCATAAAAGTTTTTACAGATTCAGTCCATTTTGTCATTTCTTATAGCACAACTTGTTCAGCCACTCCCCAATTGATGTGTACCTACTTTGTTTTCGGTTCTTTACTACAACAAAAAGTGCTGCTATAAATATTTCTGTACATGTGGGTCCTTCTCCATCTTTGGCCTCTTTGGGGGTTTACACCACCTTCGCACTTGCTGCCTGCTCCCCTGGGGAGGAGACGTGAGACTGACTGGAAAATTGGTAATTCTTGTCCTGGAACCAATACATCATGAGAAGACAGTTTTGGCTCAAACTCAGATCTCTTCTACTTCCATAATGCTGCTTGACCCCAATGGGTACCCTCCCTGGAATACCTTAACTCCCTTTTCTTTTGTCTTTCCATGTTAGAATGTAAAACCTCCCCTGGAGTTGAGAACTTCGAAAAATTTTTGTTAAAAAATCCAATTTTCCTGTTTTTGTATCCCCAGTATTTAGCACAGTACCTGGAACATAATGAACATTTAATAAATGCTCTATCTTCGATCATGTCTCTATTTAAAGATCATCAATGGCCCCTCATTCCCTACATAAAGAGACAATGGTTTAGACAGTAGTACAAATAGATAAGTAATAAAATTTAAAACTAACACTAAATTTGAGTTTAGAACCAGTGGCTGAAAGGATAAAATAATAATTACATAAATATTCAAAAGACTATTGGGTACAGAACACTGTTCTAGGCACTGGGGGAGAGATGCAGGGAGATGGAAAGTTTAAAGTCCTTTGTGCATTGGACATCCTACCCTTCTAGGCATTTTCCCCACTACAGCTGAATGAATGTATGGAGGAATTAATGAATTACTCTTCTCCTAGCTAATCCCTTATCCTAGGGAAGACATTTTAAATGACCATTGGTAAGCAAAAGAAGGTATGAACATGAATGAATGAATGAATGAATGCAAAAGCATTTATTAAGCACCTACTGGGTGCCAGGCAATGAAATTATCATGAGAAGAATGAGACAGTATCTGCTCCTAAGAAGCTTACATTCTAATGAGGGAGACAGCATATTTAAGAGAGCAGCCAGGAAAAAGAGTTTTTGTCTGGTGAGTCACAGAAGTGGTGAATGGAACCAGAGGGCAGTTAATGGGCATGCCCTTTCCAGTTACAATGGTAGTATAGATTTGATTATTTTTCCCAGAACAAAGAGCAGAGAGCTTCAGAGCTCCTGATCCCAGCACCAATGCAACCCCCTTTTTTTTGGAGAGGGGAAAGTGGGAATGGATCTTTTGTTTCATACGTGCAGGGAACATCTGGTTAAGATCAATAAGAACCTGCTCTTTATCATAGGGTTTTATGGTCTTAGAGAAGTTAGCTGACTTGGCCAGGGTCATACATCCAGTGCATATCAGACATGGGACTTGAATTCAGATCATTCTGACCCCAGGGCCAATTCTATCCATTCTTCCTTAGCTGCCTCTTTTGAATTTCATAGTACCTTATAGTTGCATGATGTTTTATGGTTTTCAAAGCATTTTTCTGTATAATAGAACAATTATGTCCTGGATGGTGATAAGGTGTCTCTTGTGTGTGTCTTCAGGACTTGCTTATCTGGGGGCATTTAAAGGAATATCTAATTATCCCTTAATTATTAATTATTTGGGGTTATTTAAACCTCATTGACTGGGTTATTAGACTGGGATCACTGGGAGTTTTGAAGATGAGTAGGAGAAGGGACTGAATGTTGACCTAAGCAGGGCAGTTTCAATCATTGTGGACACCTGTGCCATGACTGCTGAACTGCTGCCATATGGACACAGCCTGGAACCTTTTAACCTTGACCTAGGAGGGTTGTATAGATAGCCGAGCAGAGAGGATATTCAGACCAGGAGCAATAGCAGCTATGAGCAAAGGAAACTAGGGCAGAGACCAGTGAGTATACCTATATTTATTTTATATATATTTTATACATATATATAAAATGTATTATATATATAATATATTATATATTTGTAATCTGAGTTGCCCCATCTTGGCCACCCAAATATTCCCTGCTTAAATCCACCTCCATCTCCCTACTCCCCTAGCAGCATCACCATCACCACATAAACACAGAGCCTCATACACATCTTCTTTCATTGAGAAAGAAAATAGAGATATACAGTAGTCTGTAGCCCTTGACGCCCTGGCAGCACCCTAGACCCCCCACCTGCCTAGCATCGCTAGTGCTAAGAGTGGTGTCCCATTCCTTGTTTCCCAGGAACAAAGAAGATGCTGTGTTTGAAGTATCATGGTGACTTAAGAAGGCAGGGGCAGCAGGAGAGAGAGGGACTCTTTTGGGATGTGAAACTGCCCAATGGAAAGAATCTCCAATTAGAATTCAGGGGGTACAGGTTCTGGTCCTAGTACTGTGATTTGGGGAGTGAATCACTGTTTTCCCTCTTTTGTTGAAAAAAAAGGAGAGAATCTTTTTCTTTCCTTTGGGGCATTTTGGAAAAGGAAATGAGGTCACAGAGATTCATCATACTTCTTAGAAGTCTTCCTCATTCCAAGTCCAACGCTCTGATGTACCAACTAGCTGTTTAACACACATTTCTTACTTTAAGTTGGAAATATAAAACCTATCCAATTAGAAAAGAGTTATGGAGTAAAGCAAATGGTAATAACCCTTCTCTGCTAATTGTTTGGAGGTTACAAAATGACTCAGTGGATAGAGCCAGACTGGGCTTGGAGTCAGGAAAATCTGAATTCAAATGTGGCCTCAGATACTTACTTGCTGTGTGACCTCGGAAAGAGTCACTTAATCTCGGTTTGTCTGTTTTTTCATTTGTAAAGTGACCTGGAGAAGGAAATGGCAAAATCCTTCCATGTCTTTGCCAAGAGAACCCCAAATAGGGATCTCAAAGAATCGGATTCAGCCGAATGACTGTTGTGCGGTTTGTCTTTTATTCTCGAAGAGTATCATGATATCAGGAAGATGATGCCATGACTTGCAAGTGAATTGGATTGAAGTGAGGCAGGGCTGTGCAAAGTCACCAGCCTCACTTTCTTCTCCAGAACCATCTGGGTTTAGTGGCCAGATATAGATCAAGACCCCTGGAGATGGCCCAGGGAATGACTGAACAACAAAGAACCAAAATGGGGATAGTGATGTGGGTTGGTATACTATATATAGGAAAGGCTATATGGAGGAAGCAGGATTTGAGTTGGGTCTTAAAGAAATTGTAGGATTTGTATAAACAGAGAGCAGGAAAGAGGAGGACATTCCAAGTGGGGAGAACAGCCTGAATATAACAACAACAACACAAATAATAAGCATCCATATATCGCTTTAAAGTTTGCAAAGTACTCGACAGATATTGTCATTTGATTATCACAAATAATTATTGCCTTTGTTAATAGATGGGGAAACTGAGGCAAAAAGGTTAAGTGACTTGCCCAAAGTCACACCTCTATTAAGTGTCAGAGACTGGATTTGAACTCAGGTCTTCTGGACTCTCCTGCCAGTGCTTTCTCCACTGTTATAAAGGCAAGGAGGAAGCATAAAGCATGGTAAGAATGGAGAGCAGTATCCTACCTGTTTTGATTTCAATTCAACAAATACTAGGCACTGGGGAATAGTGGGGAAGATGATTAGATGGGTAAACTGAGGCTAAATTAAGGACGGACTTGAGAGCCAGGAAGGAGACTTTAAATTTGATGGGTCAAAGCAATTGGGAGCCGTTCCAGATAATTGAACTAGCTGTGTTTCAAGTTTATAAATTTTGCAGCAAATTTGAGAAGCATCAAGACATGGCGGATTGGGTACGGAGTCAAAAACTGATTCAAAACCTGCCCCAGATACTTTTGACTCTGGACAAGTCACTTCCCTTCCCTTAACCTCAAATGCCCTATTTATACAACTAGTGGGTGGCACGAGAGGTCTTCCAGGGACTTTACCGATTTTAACCCTGCGCTCCAATGATCAGTGCAGATTGGTTTAGAGGGGAAAAGATCGAGGAGAAAGTTGTTGTAGTAGTAAGGGTCCAGTTGAGGGAATGCAAAGGAAAAAGCAAACCCAAGAGAAGGTTTTCAAAGGGAAAAAGCAAACATGCTTAGTGAGAGATTAGATCTAGGATTTAAAGGAGGTCAAAGACCACTCTGCAGCTTTCCATCTAGAGACCAGAAAAGTGATGGAAGCGCCAACTTAATGGAAGTTTTTGGAAGGGAAGCCAGTTTTAGGGGGTAAGAGGATGAGGTGAGTATTGAGTTTGAAGTGATATTCAAGATATGCAAACGGAAAAATCCTGTAGTAACTGGCAGTTTGTTGATTTTGGAAACACCAGAACACAGGCGATAACTGGAACTAGGTGAATAGTTCAAGGCAATGAATGAAGAGAAAAAAAAAGCAAAGATCCAAGACTATAACTTTGGAGGGACACTTGGTCTCACAGGGTGGGTAGGAAGAAGAAGAGATGTAAGGAAAAAGAACTAAGTTACAGAGGAAAAGGAACTAAGAACCTTGGAGCCAAAGAGGAAGAGAGTTTCCGGAAGGAATCAATGGTCAACAATGTAAAGGTCTTGACAAGAATGACGAGTGAGAAAAGGTCACTGGCATTGGCAAGAATGTGGTCACCGGCTACTATTGAAAGACAGTTCAGTAGATTGTATGGAGTTTGACATCAGGTTACAGATCAGTAAGATGAATACTAGGAAGGCTGTAATAAGCTGAGATTAAAAAGAATACTACGGACAGCTGAAAGGACTTTAAAAGCTTGTTTTTGACATAGGAGGAGCAAGGAAAGGGTAGCCTCACTATTTGAAGCATATGATGGCAAAGAAAAAGTCAATTCAATTCAATAAACATTTATTGGATACCTACAATGTGCTAGGCACTGTGCTAAGATCTGGGGATATAAAAAGACAAAAGATAGTCTCTGCCCTCAAGGAGCTTACAGTCTATAGGGGGAGACAACATGCAAACAAATATGTACTAACAAGCTATTTACAGGATAAGTAGGAAATAATTAAGAGAAGGAATTGAGCGGGCTCGGGGAAGGCTTCCTGTGGAAGGTGGAATTTTAGTTGGAACTGAAAGGAAGCCTGGGAGGTCAGTGGTTAGAGGGGAGGACAGAGAGCATCCCAGGAATGGGGAAGAGCCTCAGAAAATACCTGCAGCTGAGAGATGGAATGTTTTGTTTGTGTAACAACCAGGAGGTCATCGTTGCTGGATCAAAGGTGTGAGAAGATCGGAAAGGAAGGAGGGGACTAGGTTATGAAGGGCACTGAACTCAGAATTACTCTGTGCCTATTTTGTATACAGATTTATAGAATCTTGAGGACTGATTTTGATAGACTTAGTCTTTCTTAGCAATTCAAGGAACTAGAACATTTCCAAAGGACATGTGATGGAAAATGCCGGCCACATCCAGAGAAAGAACTATGGAGTTGGAATGCAGAATGAAGCAGACTATTTTCTTTTTTATTTTTTTTCTTTCTCATAGTTTTCCCTATTTGTTATAATTCCTCTATGCGACATGACTAATGTGAAAATGTGTTTAATTGGAGTGTATGTGTAGAGCCCATATCAGATTGTAAGCTGTCTTTGGGGAGGGAGAGAAAGTTTAAAACTTATGGAAGCGAATGTCGAAAACTAAAAATAAATAATTTAATAAATTGAGGAAAAAAAGAATTATAGAATCCTTGAACCGAAGGGGACCTCAGAGATAATATGGTTCAGTCCCCTTCTTGATGAACAATCTCTCCTCCGTAACAACTTTGGCTGATGGTCATCTGGCCTCTGCTTACATATATCCAGTAATAAGGGATTAACTGCTCCATGAGTCAGCCTATTCCTTTTATAGACAACTGAATTTGTCAGAAAGTTCTTCCTTATATTTAGTGGAAATCTGCCTCCCTCTAACTGGCACTAATTAGTCCTGGTTCTCTGTTTTACAGCACACACAATAAACGGAATTCTTTTTCCATCTTATAGCTCTAGATTTGAAGGCAGAGATTATGCCAAACCCCTCTGGTTTCTAGAATTTACCACCTTCCCCTTTTTAAGCAATTTGCTCATTAACATTTGCTCATCTCCAGAGTTCTGGCATTTCTTCTGCTCGACACAGTTCTTCGAAGATGGATGAGAGCTATTCAGTGATCTGCAGGTTCTTTCCGAGTGTGATTCATCCGGGTCAGGGGATTTGCACGCATTTAGAGTGGCCAGTCACCGTTGCACTGCTATGGACTTGGATTCCCTTTTGGCCATGTTTGTTGTACCTTTTCAGTTTGTAACTCACCCTCCTTGATTAAAAATTGAGAAATGATAGTAACATAGAATGATCAAGCACATGGCAAACTTATTCAGCCGACACAAAGTTTAGAGTGAGAGTGAATACCTTGAGTGACGGAATTTGTATCCAAATAAATCTATATGGGCTGAAACAAGGGATCACATATAAAAAGATCAAACTTAATAGGGACACGTGTAAAGCCTTGTGATTAAGCTTTAAAAGTCACTAATATTAGTATAGAATTGGAGATGCCTGACTATATACAACAGGACAGGAATTTATCATGCAATAATTAAGTCAAATGATGTGGCTGACAGAAAAGTCAGTGCCAACATAGGTAGCATTAGGAGCCAGAACAATGGTGACAAGAATTTTCTCTGTGCTCCTTGTTGGTCAGACTGCACTTAGGGTATTGTCTTCAGTTCTGGGGCCCTTTTTTTAAAGGCACATTGACAAACTTAAGGGCCTCCACAAGGAAGGTGAGCAGGACAGTAGGAAGACTTAAACACCCACCAACAATTGACAAGGGAGGCAAACCAGGAACCTGAGAGAGAGAAGACTTGGGAGGATGTAGTAATGATTTTGTTGTTGTTGTTCAGTTGTGTCTGATTTTTTGTGACCCCATTTGGAGTTTTCTTGACAAAGAGGCTGGAGTGGTTTGTCAGTTATGCCTCCAGCTCATTTGGCAGGTGAGGAAATAGAAACAAACAATGTTAAGTGACTTGACCTAGGTCACACAGCTAGTATATGACTGAGGCCAGATTTGAACTCAGGAAGATGCCTCCTGATGCCAGGCTGGCACTCTACCACTGTGCCGTGACATATCTTCAAATATTTTAAAGGGGTTTTGGATAGAAGAGGAATTAGATGTATTTTGTTTGGTTTTTGGAGGCAGGACTGTTGGTCCTTGAGTTATAAGGAAGCAAGTTTCAAGTCAATAGAAGGAAAATTTCTCTAAAGTTAGAGCTGACCCCAAATGGAATGAGTTGCCTTACAAGGGAGATAGGCCCTATTGCTGGAGATGTGACCGTATGCAGTCGTAGGGGAGGAGATAAGCCTCAGAGGGCCCGTGCAACTTCTGAGAGCTTGAGTCTAGCACGACAATATCATGGGGTTACTGTCGGCTAACCAACCTCACCAAATCCTAATTTCCTCATTTCATAAATGGAAATGGTGCTTCTTGTCACACTGACTCACAGGATAGTATCACATGAGCTCTCGTGATACAAAAATACTTGGGGAGCTATGGTTCACTATACATGGATCATTTTTTTAAAGTTTGTTTTTTTTTTTTTGCTTTTTGGAGGGCAGTTGGGGTTAAGTGACTTGCCCAAGGTCACATGGCTAGTTTTTATGTTAAGTGTCTGAGGCCGGATTTGAACTCAGGTCCTCCTGACTCCAGGGCCGGTGCTCTATTCACTGCGCCACCTAGCTGACCCCCATGGATTATTTTTGAAATGATTATTTTGTGCATAAAATAGACAATGGGTTTTCCCAGCACTGTATAAAACACTTTAATGGAATGACTTCAAGAAGGAAGAAGCACATTTCCCTTGATGCTTGAATTTCAAGCAATGAGGCATCTAGTCCTGCATGTCTGAGAAACCACCATGACACCATGCCAGCACTCACTGTGTGTGGCCATCAAATATGGGGGATTAAGGGCCTTGGAGGGAAGACGTGATGAGTCCTCAGGGAATTAAGAGGAGTAAGTCATTTGTTCAACAAGCATTTGCTAAGGTGGTTTGTTCAGTTGTGTCCTACTTGTTACAACCCCATTTAGGGTTTTCTTGGCAGTAATACTGGAGCTGTTGGCCATTTCCTTCTCCATCTCATTTCACAGATGAAGAAATTGAGGCCTACAGGGTTAAATGACTTATCTGGGGTCACACAGCTTGTTAAGTGTCTGAGGCTGAATTTGAACTCAGATCTTCCTTGACTCCAGACCTGGCACTCTATTTACTGAACTACCTACTTGTTTCCTAGGCAAACAGAGATTTACTAAGGACCTACTCACATGTGGGCAAGGCTGTAGGGATATAGAGACAAAATGAAAAACAGTTCCTAACCTCAAGGAACTTACTTGTACTTGGGGGTACAACACTTAGGCAGATAAGAATAATATAATTTGAGGACAGAGAAAGACAGAGACAGAGAGAGACAGAGAGACAGAGAGAGAGAGAGAGAAAGAGACAGAGAGAAAGGGAGAGAGACAGAAACAGAGAGACAGAGAGAGAGACAGAGACAGAGAGAAAGGGAGAGAGAGAGAGACAGAAACAGAGAGACAGAGAGAGAGACAGACACACAGAGACACAGAGAGGGATGGAGGGAGAGAGAGACAGAGAGAAAGAGAGAAAGAGACAGACAGAGACAGAGAGAGGGAGAGAGAGACAGAAGTGGAGAGACAGAGACAGACACATAGAGAGAGACACAGAGAGAGAGATACACAGAGAATGAGGGAGAGAGAGAGAGAGAGAGAGAGAGAGAGAGAGAGAGAGAGAGAGAGCGAGCGAGCAATAAACACTAGGGAGATTATGAAAGGCTTTCTATAGAACAGGGACTCTGAACCAATGAGGAAGCCAAATGCCACGGTGGACAGAGTGACTTGGAGTCAAGAAGACCTAAGTTCAAATCCAGCCTCAGAAACTTACTAGCTGTGTGAGTGTAGGAAAGCCATTTAACCTCTTCCTGCCTCAGTTTCCTCAGCTATAAAATGAGAATGATAATAAGAGCACCAACTTTCTGGGGTTGACGTAAGGTGAAATGAGATAATGAATATTTGTGAAATGCTTTGAAAACCTTAACTATTACATAAATGCTTTTAGCTATTATTGTTTAAAAATAATTGCAAATATTTGTTTATATAAAATAAATATGTATATATAAATAAATATTTGTAGATAATATTTCTATAATATATAAATAAAAATGAATATAGTTAAATATTTGCATTTACTTATATAGAAATGAATATTATATTAAATATTATATATTTATATGTAATAAACACATATTTATATGTAATAATTTGTCTAATTCAATATAGTTGATTTCCTTTTTATTCCTATATGTTTTATTTTATGCATTTAAAAACATTGTTCTGAGGAGTTCATGGATTTCCCCAGAATTCTATAGAGGTCCATGGCACAAAAAATGTTAAGAAAGTTTGATGTAGAAAGTACCACCTGGTGTTGAGCCTCGAGGGAAGTTCAGGGTTCTAAGAGGCAGCCATGAAAGGGAGTCCTTTTGAGGCACTGGGGCAGCCTGTGCAAATGCACAGAGGCTGGGGCTAGAATATTGAGATCAGCAGAGTGCACCTAGGGATAGGGAAGCAAACAGTGATGTGCTTTGAGAAAGCAGCTGCAGCTATCCACCCAGGGATGGTGTATAGGTGTGTTGAGGAAGGGTGAAGCATTAGCCTTTTTAGCTGATCAGGCACAAGTGTTTGAACCCACACTAGGCTCACCCGTGTCCATTCTGCCTGGGCTTTGTAAATACCTGACACCTACCAAAGGCCGCGCCTTCTCCAACATTATGTATTTCATGAGAACATCCACATCTGGAAGAGGGAGACTGGGTCTTCCCTTCTTTTCAGTGTAGTGCTTAAGGCCTGGTGAATACTTCACCAATACCATGTCTATCAACCCATGTTCCCTCTCTAGATATTTGAATGCCCCTTCTATTGCTCCAGTGAAGTTTGCCCTAATTTGGGCACAGCCTCTTAAAGGGCAAGTCTGGGATGTTAAACTAGATTTAAAACAGTGGTGACTTTAAGTATTGAATGAGATCATATTTGTAAAGTACTCAGCATGTACCTGGCACGCAGTAGATACTTAATAAATGCTTATTCTCTTCCCCCTTTCCCTCCCTTTAAGCTGAAGCAGAGGACAGGAACTTTTGTACATTGATTTTGGTACAGTGCCTTGCAAGCAGTAAGACTTAAATATTTGTTGAATAAAATTAGATTTCATTTAGGCGTGACCTTTTCCTGCCCTCTCTAATGTTAAACTAGTTCACAGTACCTCGTGGTGGCTGTGTGACTTGGAGCAAGTCACATCACAGGTATGAATCTCAGTCTCCTCATCTATAAAATGGAGGAGTTGGACGAGGTGATCACCAAAGTTACTTCTGGCTCTCAGAGTCTAGGAGTTATATAAAGCTATTATGGCAAAAGAGTAGTTTGATTTAAATTATTTTGACTATTCTCCCCAAACCATCCATATGATACCATCTATTCTCTAACTGAAAGACTATGTGAATCATAGTTGCTAAGGAATTCTGGGGGGAAGAGGGATTATTAGGGCAGAGTGAGTGTTCTTATGAGAATTAGAAGTTCACCAACTTCTGGTGGCTTCCAAGAGGCTTCAGGACTGACTCTGCCTTTGCCCTGTGGTCCCTCCCTTGAAGTCTTCTAACCTAATATAGATCTCTTCTCCTCCATCTAGGGCTCTGACCCAATTTTATATCATTGCCTCTGTAACTGGGTCAGAAGTAATCCAGGCTTTTCTGCTTCTGCTAGACTCCCTGGACAAGTGGATGGGAATATTCCTTTTATCTCAAGCCCAGTATAGCTCAGTTGGGTTGGTTTTGGTCCTTGTTTTCTTGTTTTTCTCTGTGCCCTACTTTCCCTTTGCCTTAGCTCCATGGGCGGTGCTACCCTGGGTACAGCTAAAGAGCATGTTTCAGTGTATTGCATCAATTTTCCCCAACTCCACATCTGGGCTTTATCCCCAGGATGTGACCTAGTTTCCTGGAAGAACCATTGGTCTGGAAGTGCCGGCTGCCATGGACTTGCACAATGTGTTTACCCAATGTGGGCACATCACAGTGACTTGGGATCACCTAGGTGCTCAGATGGGGATGAGCACAAAACCCTTTCCATTTTCCACTGAGATCTCTATCATTACCGCCCCCCCCCATCTATACTCATCGGTTTTGTCTTGCCTATTTGAGCCATACAAGGGCCATATGGAGTAATGTTGGGTAGATCATAGAAGGTACATTGAGGCATAAATCAAACATCCCTTTGTTTAGATTAAGAAAGAGAAGGTGTGGATTGGGTCAGGGGAATTTGTAGGGGGATGAGAGGGCAATGGGCAATGCTTTAAATATAGAAATAATTTGTAAAGCTCATAGAATTGCAGAGCTAGAAGGAACCTTGTAGATCTAATCAATTCTTAACCTGGAGTATGAACTTAAAATAAAAAAAATCATTATAATTTGTTTCCTTTGTAATCCCATACATTTTGAAAATACATTTAAAAACAATATTCTGAGAAGAATATTGACTGGCTTCACCAGACTGCCAAAGGGGTCCATGATGCGTAAAAGGTTAGCAACCTTTGCTCTAGAGGAGCGGTTCTCAACCTGTGGGTTATGTTCAATTTGTAACAATGAAAATACATCCTGCATATCAGATAGATTCATAACAGTAGCAAAATTGCAGTCATGAAGTAACAACGAAAATAGTTTTATGGTTGGGGATCACCACAACATGAGGAACTATATTAAAGGGTCTCAGCATTAGGAAGGTTGAGAACCATTGCTCTAGAGTCTAGACCAATAGTGTCATAGTCAAATTGAAACAAGGAACCACCAATTGCACATAAGGATTCCTTCTGGGGCCATATTGACTTAGGAAGCCATATATTAATATGATCTGTGTTTTATTGTGTTTTTATTTGTTTCGTTAAGCATTTCACAGTTACATTTCATTCTAGTCCGGTGGTGCTCCCAGACGGTTGTGGACTACAGCAGGCATGCTTGTTTGATACCTTGACTCTAGACCATTTCCCTAATTTTCTAGATGGCTAAACTAAGACAGAGAGGTCATATAACCAGCCTAAGGTCACACAGTTATTTAGGAGTCCAGAGAGTACCAGAACCCAGGTTTTTGGGGAACGGGAAAACACCAGGAAAGCACACCAAAATGCTTCCCTTGTGGTCTGACTCCTCTTCTGGGAGGTCGATGAACTTCATAGACGAGGTCTAAATTTTTTATGTTAACTTCCTTTGTTGGTGTGGTGTGTTGGATCAACACTGAGGGGGACAGGAATCAGCAATTGTTAAGTGCTTGCTCTGTGCCAAGCACAGTCTGAAGTCACTCAGCAAGTCAGGTGAGTACTAGGGGAAAAGTCCTAAGCATCTATTTCAAGGTCTCTCTAGCTACTAGACTTGGGTGTTTCATATGCCCTCATTTTCAGTCCTGTCCATCTCTTGGGGTTTTCTTGGCAAAGATGCTGAAGTGGTTTGCCGTTTCCTTCTCCATTTATAAATGAGGAAACTGACACAAACAGGGGAAGTGACTTACCCAAGGTCACACAGCTGGTAAGTGTCTGAGGCTGGAAGGTGAGTCTTCCTGACTCTAGACCCAGCGCTATATCCACCATGCCACCTAGCTGCCTCACAGGACCCTAGGGTGTTGGTATTAGTGGCTGATCCGTGAAGGTTTTTATGACTACCTCAGCTCATGACCATCCTCTGTTCATATTAGAACCATTAATTTGTCACTTGTTTCATGCTGTCTTTTATTGTTAGTTATCTTTTCATGTACATGTTGTCAATATCCTCAACAAATTTATTAATTCCTTTGGGGCTACAGTTTGGTTTGCACTTCTTGGAAATAATGAAAACTCTAATAATAAGTGGGGTTTAGAGTCAGAAGGAACTTTAGAGGTCATTTAGCCTAGTTTCTTCAATTTTCAGATGAGGAAACAGGATTAAAGAGGGTAAGTGACTCTGCCACAGTCATAGTGTAAGTGGCAAAGATAGGACTGGAATTCAGGTCCTTTGACTCAGCTTAATGCAGGGTGTCATACTTGGTCCCTCATTTACTCACTCACTCGTTCATTCACTTAAAAAAATATTTGGTTGGTGCCAATTATGGCCACATATCTAGTACAGTGATTTGCATGTAGTTGACACTCATTTATTATTGATTGTATTCTTAAGTAGAAAAGACCCATGATCTGACATCTTTTCTTGACTTTCCCCTGATAGTGCAATGACAGTTCTCTGTTCTTCCTCAAGAGCCATTTCAGTGGAATCTTAAAGGCCTTTTTACCAGGGTCTATAGGAAACTAGGGACTAGCTAAAACAGGCTGGGAGTAAGTGGGCATAATTAAAACTTCATGGATGTGATTGAAAAGGAACTGAGTGAGAATAAAGTCATGCTTGCTCATTCAAGGTTCAATGCTGCCCTCTAGTGGCTTGTGTTGTTGAGTTCAGTTGTATCTGACACTTCTTGACCCCATGGACCATAGCCTGCCAATATTGTACCTGGAGTTTTATTGACAAAGATAAATGGTTTACCATTTCCTTCTCCTGTGGATTAAGGCAAACAGGGCTAAGTGACTTGCCCAGGGTCATGAAGCTCCTAAGTACCTGGAGCTGGATTTGAACTTAGGAAGATGAATCTTCCTGTTTCCAGGCCTGGAACTCTATCCACCGAGCCACCCAGCTCCTTGTCTTATTAACCCTACTTACATCAGTAATTCACAACTCGGAACAGAGAGAAGACTGTAGTAGAGAGGGAGTAATTCAATGGCTCAGATATCTGCTAGAACTCTCTTTCCACTAAAAGTCATGTCTCTAATATATTTCTATGTCCATTTATTGATATTTCCAGCTTTTGGCAAGTTGAGGAAACATCTGACCAGCAAAATAGGCTTCTATGGGGATACTTAACTATGAACAAGGAGAATGAGTGGATTCATGAAAGGGCAATGGTGAGAAGCTTGGGAAGGAATGATTGCAACTTCTCAGGTTTTCTAATAACCAGAGGCACCTTGGGAACAGTCAGATATATATTCTAGATTTTAGGAAAATGCAAAAGATGCCTTCCAACAACGAGATTCTACAGTCCTGTTTTCTAAAGTCCTTCCTTTTTTAAGTGGTTCAATACTTCAGAAGAACTGATTTCTCTCATTGGTGTGTATTTTCTTTCCTGCTGACATAAGTCACATCTCCTTCATGCCTTACTTAGTAGGAGGGGTTCATGAATTGCTGCGGTCAGTGCCTGCAGATTCAGACACTGAAGCTGAGAGGGGAAAGTAGAGGTGTTCCAGTTATAAGATCATAGATTCAGAATTTGAAGGGACCTTAAGAGATCATCAAGTCCAGCCTTCTCATTTTATAGATGGGCAAACTGAGGTCCAAAGAGGTTAAGGGACTTACCGAAGGTCACAGAGATGAGAACAAATAGTAACATAGGCAAGATTTGAAGCTGGATATTCCTGACTCCAGATCCAGTTTCCTATCCTCACACCATACTATCCTGTAGAAGGAAAGCTTTGTCCATACTGCTCATAACAGGAAAACTTCAGGGCTGACTGGCAGCACCAACAGCTCCACAGAGATATTTAGTAGTAATTGTGTAGACTTTAATGTTTACAAAGTGCCTTCCTTACAACAACTCTCAGAGGCAGGCAGTAGAAGCCCTATAATTTTCCCTTTACATATGATAAAATTGAAGCACTGAAGAGTTAAGTAGATTGTCTATAATCACAACTACCAAGTGTCTAAGGGAGGATTTGAACCAAGGTGTGTTGATTCCAAGAAGGTACGATCCACACCCATCCCTCCCTACCCTGCCAGTCAGATAAGTAGGTAATTAGGGGCATTATCTATAAACCTTTGTTGTCCAGTCCCTTTTTAATCACATCTGACCCTTTGTGACTCTATTTGGGATGTTTTTGGCAAAAATACTGGAGTGGTTTGCCATTTCCTTCTCTAACTCATTTTACAGATGAAGAAACTGAGGCAAACAGAGTCAAGTGACTTGCCCAGGGTCACACAGCTAGTAAATGTCTGTGGTCAGATTTGAACTCAGGAAGATGAGTCTTCTCGACTCCAGACCCCATGTTCTATTTCCTATGCCACCTAACTGCCCCACTTGATATACAGGAGGAGTATATCAAAAAGGAGATGCCTTTTCATGCATGCATCCATTCATTCAATGAGTGCCATCAGGAATAATAAAGAATAAAGTAGAAGAATGAAGAAGTAAGCCTCCTGTTTGATGCAGTTGGGATAATGCTCCTCCTGGTGACTGAGGGCAAGCAGCATTAGTAAACTCCTGTTTTGTTTCTGTCTTCTCTGTCAAAAAGACTGTTCCTTAGATAAAAAACCAAACCAGTTTTGATTCCATCCTAAGTAGTGGGGAGAGAGCTGAAGCCCAAGATAAATGTGGAGATCATGAGAGGGCACTGAGCTGCTGAGTTCAAGTCGAATGGTCAGTTTTATTTCAAGGCACTGAACATTTCTTTTTCAAATGTTATTACTGTCCTGTTGTCCTGATCTTTAAATAATCACCTATGATCTTAAAATGGTCACAAAATGGGAGAGGATTGGAGATGAGTGAGATGTCCTTTTCTGAAAGAAAGAGCTATGAATCTGAAGCCTATTCCTAAAAAGTCAGATTATTAAACGGTTGGATTATAAGCACTTAGAAAGGGGAATGTGATCATGGGGAGTCAGAATGGGAGCAAACTAGTTATACCACACTAGCCTCATTACTTTCTTAGATACAATTATTATCATCAGATTTCTAAGTGGATTTGATATGTATCCCTATTCAATTTAATTTTGTTATTTTAGTTTATTGTTTCAGCCTGTCAAGATCGTTTTTATGGGACCTGATTCAGTCATCCGCGGTATTTGTTGTAATTTCATCTATTAATAACTGCCTTCATAGACTGAATAATCTATTAGTCACATATTAACTGTTTTGCAGTATGCGGTCTTCAGAACAGGACAGCGCCAAGGGCAGCGTCTTGTAACACCTATAAGAATTCTCTCTACATTGAATTGTACCCCTTAATCGTCACTTTTTTGCAGTCCGGCTCTTCAGAGAGTGTTAAATGCAGCTAATTGGTTCATGCTCTAGCCCCAATTCTTCATTTTGTCCACAAAGATACTATGAAACGTTTTCTTTGGTGCTTTGGTGAAGCCCACATTACAAGGAGGTGGATTTCGGCTCAACCCGAGGAAGATCTTCCTAACAATTGTTGCCTAGTTGTTTTTCAGTCATATCAGGCTCTTCATGATCCCACTGGAGGTCTTCTTGGCAAAGATACTGGAGTATTTGCCATTTCCTCCTCTGGCTCATTTTACAGATGAAGAAACTGAGGCACACAAGGTGAAGTGACTTGTCCAGGGTCACACAACTAATAATGTCTAGGGTCATATTTGAACTCATGAAGACGATTCTTCTTGACTTGAGGCCCAACACTCTATTCATTGTGTCACCTCGCCGCCCTCCTAACAATTAGAGTTGTCCAAAAATGGAGTGGGCTACCTTGTGATCACAGGTTTATAACTGAAGGCCTATAGAAGTCATCTAGTCCAGCCTTTCATTTTACAGGTGAGACCAAGAGAGGTTCAGTGACTTGCCCATAGGAAATAAGTGGCAGAGATCACATTTGGACCTGCAACCTCTGACTTAGAGACAGATAGATGACTCAGTGGATAGAACTCTGGGCCCGAGTTAAGAAGATCCAAGTTCAAATGCGGACTCTGACAATTACTAGCTTTATGACCCTGGGCAAGTCACTTAACTTCTGTTTGCCTTAATTCACCAGAGAAGGAAATGACCAAGAAAACCCCAAAAGAGGTCATGAAGAGTCAGACATAACTGACCAACACAACAACCCCCTGACTTCAAGTCCAATGCTTGCCACCAAAATTGCTCAAGAAGAGAATGGGTGACCACTTATTGAGACGTAATAGGAGGATTCATGCGTCATGCTTGGAGATGGAATTGGGTAATCTTTGAGATTCAGTGAATCTTTGGCTTAGTCTGCAGTAAAATCCACAAAGGGTTTACATAGCCCTTGGTTTGGAAAAGAAGAATATGTTATAATTTTGAAAGTTATGAAGCAGGTATGGGTATTTTCATTTATTTCTTGCCTGTGACATTCACTGGAGCCAATTAACTGAAAGGCAGTTTAGAGATTATATGGGTCATGGTAAATTTGGTTGGGCTTTCTTCCCTGAAAGAGGAATAAATCCCATGGTATCCTTAATTGGATGCTGTCTCTTTCCTCTGGAACTCTATGTGACCAGTTCATTGCCCATTGAAAAGAGGCCTATAAAATAAGATCACAATTTCTGCTTAATATTTGAACATCTCCTTCTCGTCACCATTTCCCTCCTCCATCCCTCCTCTAACTCCCTCCCCCCCTCTTTAGTGGTTCTAAGTCACTTTTCTCCTTGTTTTGGATTCATTTTTTTTTCAAAGAAATTTTACCCAAAGAACTTTCAGTATAATATGGTCAAATTAATTTTTCAGACATTTCTAAAAGCCAGGGAAATAGTAACATCAATGTGGCACATTGGAAAGGAGTTATAGGATGTTGAAATATCTTACACAAGCCACTTCCATTCTCTGGGTCTGTAATGTTAATGGGATTTAAGATCTTCCCCACACCTTAATAGGCCTTACCTGGAGCCCATTAAGGGATGCTTGCTTAGGGGAGGCTTGCTTATAGGAAGGCTTTAACACCTTCTGCTAATTTCTAGTTAGGCACTGAGTCATGAGGGTTGTGATGTCTTCTGGCTCTGAGAAGTGCCTATATACTCTGAGTCGGTATTTTGCTTTGGGGGTTCTCTTATGAGAAGAATCTTGTGATTCCCTGGTCAAGATTCTGAGTGGTTGTGTGTTCAGAACTTCCCAGCTGCTCAGATGTAAAGGCTCTCTCCATTCAGGGTTGTATGTAAAGTGTATAGTTGAATCAGACAGTCAGAGCCCTGTCTGTTAGTCTTTATTTCTCTGCTTGTATTTTCTCTGAAGTTCAGGTTGCTGACTTTCCCCCTGAACTAGCGAATATGATTGAAAAAGATTATTGACCCCTTAAATAGCTATCTTTCCTAGGAAAGCAGATCTAAGAATCTGCGCTAGCAGCCATCCAGTGTAGTTGCCAATGTGGTTGTCACTATAGGGTCTCAGTTTTCTCATCTGTAAAATAAGAGGTTTGGATGAGATTATCTCTATTTTTTTTCCAGCTCTAATGTTCTATGGGCCCATAGAAACTTTTTTTTCTTTTTTGAACTTTTGTATAAATTGGAGATTTATCGTATTGTGGTCATTTGATTAGATTGTTTTTCAGCCTTTCCAGATTCCTCCCTGGTGATGGAATTAGAGTAATGGTGTAACTATTGATGTAGTGATCACCACATGGGCCTTTGGTGATGGAGGCAAGGACCTGTCCCAAGCAATCATGGAGGAAATAGGGGGTCTGATGAAAGACTGACTAGCTAGGAAAGGAAGAAGTGAACATCTGGCTTCATTTAATGGAACCCAAACCCATTCCTCAAAGGGAGGATTAGATTGAGATTAGTTTAAATGAATTTTTTTTTTTTTTGCTTTTTGGAGGGCAGTTGGGGTTAAGTGACTTGCCCAAGGTCACACGGCTAGTTTTTTGTGTTAAGCGTCTGAGGCTGGATTTGAACTCAGGTACTCCTGACTCCAGGGCCAGTGCTCTATTCACTGCACCACCTAGCCGTCCCTGGTTTAAATGAATTTTGTAACAGTTAGTGGACTGGTCAGGTGGCTGGTTAGCACTTTGTGTATATTTGAAAACTTTTCTCTTTCAAGCATAGTAAATAATCCTTTGCTAACCCCAAACGTGGTTTAGATCCATGAAAGAGAGAGGAACATTCTGAATGACAGCAAACAGGATGAGGGGATAGTAAGGATGAGAATGTTCTAGAGTTTCCAGCTAGTAAGACTGGTCAGAGCAGTAGAGCTGAAGAGATGCTGGTAGGTTCCTAGGCTGAATCAAGAAATGATTCAAGGTCTCTGGGAGTTGTGAACTCTGTTCCTGTAAAGAGCATATTAAAAATGCCATCACCTTGGATGTTAAGCAATATGAACCTGTACTCTCTGGTCTGACACTATTCCTGTTCCGGGGAATTGTCATGGAAGAGTAATGCTTGGAAGGAGTATTAATTCTGAGTCAAAGGATCTGGCCTCAAATATAGATCTGCTATTTCCTACTTCTATGACCTAAGGCAAATTATTTAACTTCCCTGGGCTTTAGTCTTCTAATCTGTAAACTGCAATTGTTGGACTAGATGACCTCTGGAACACCCACACAGCTGTAAATCTTTAATTACTTCCCCTCTTTAGGCCTCTCTTTCCTCATCTGTAAAATGGGGGTGACTGAACTAGATGAGATGGTCTTTAAGCTAACTCCCAGCTCTAAATCTTTAGATCCTATTTGTGGATTAAGATGCAGATGGGACATTTTCAAGGCTTCTCTATCAGAAAATGGCCCCCAAAGAGAGGACCACATTGAAAAACACAGCACCAACTGGCCTTCTTCTCTACCTCATCTATTTTTCTAGTCCTTGCCTAAATTCATGGTCTACCTGATCCTTTCACTTGGTGGCGTTCTCAGCGTTTTCAGTTTTCCTTGTTCAATATGTATCTGCATATATGCTGTTAAGCCCCACCCCTCCCATCCCAATGAGGCCAGACATTCTTCCAGTCTTTTTACCCTCAGCACAGAGCCTGGCATATTTATGTGTATGTGTATGTGTATGTGTATGCGTATGCGTATGCGTATGCGTATGCGTATGCGTATGCGTATGCGTATGCGTATGCGTATGTGTGTATGTGTACGTGTACGTGTATGGGTACGGGTACATGTACTGGTATGGGTATGTGTACGTACATATGTATATGTACACATACATATATGTATATGCCAACACATGCATACATTACATACACACATACACACATGCATGCATGCATATGCATAAAGTGCATGTTGACTTTCCAGCAAATGCCTTGAATACAGAGTATCTCCCACTAGAGGGCAGGAGAAGCTCAGGTTACTACACCTAAGACTAGGTCTGTGTTTTCTTTTTCTCTTCCCTGTCTCCCTTTCTTCTTCCATTTCCTTTCTTTCTTTCTTACTTCTTTCCTCATTTACCCCCCTCTTTCTTCCTCCCCCCCCCACTCTTTGCCAGATCTCGGATTGCACTGGTTTAGAGATCCCCCAATAAGGAAAATCCTTCTAGCAAAGAGGGTCAAAATCAATTCTGCAATTCATATTCTAGAAGAATTGCCTGGGTACATATGTGTGAGAGGTGGGCCAGGTCTTTCTGACTCTGAGGTCAGGTCTCTCTCTAACCCATCATCATGCTGCCTTCTCAAGCCTTGAATTTAAAAGTTGATGGTAGAAGATGATGGGGAGAAAAGAATTAGGGTGATTAGAATGGAATGACAAAAACTAGGGATTATCTACTTTCATTTATAGAGATAAAGAAATTGAAGCCCATTAATGCTGAATGACTTCCTACAAGGATTCTGTGGCAGCATTAAGAGTGGAATCCAGGATTCCTGAATTCTTCAGAATAACCAAAGGAAACTATTTGACCTCATAGAGTCATAAAATCTCGGAATAGGAAAGAAATTCAGTAATAATTTAGTCTAATTCATAAATAACTGAGCAGGAATTCTTTTCATCTCCCTGAGGTCCAAATGTGAGGGAATATAAAGCCAGAGAGAAAGGTTAAACCTGAAGAAGATCTGATTAACTGTGAAAATTGGAAAGTTCTGGTACATGTAATGAAGAAAAGTTGAAGAATCACCTTCCTTCCCTTCACCTGACTTGGCAGGAGGATGAAAGCTCCTCTACTCTCTGAGAACCCAGTGACTCCCATAACTCCTAGCCTTTCCAGAGGTCGTCCTTCCCAAATACACATATGGCATTTGATACTTCTAGGTATTTCCCTGATGTTCTGAACCATCTCTTTTTTGAGAGTTCTCAAGTGCTCCAAATGCAATCATAAAAGGGTTTTATTGGTCAGGATAGCTACCAATCATGCTTTGCCAATAGTACAATGTCCTTTATATGGATGCCATGGAATTTACATGCAGATGGTTTCTGGGGAGCCCTGGGGCAGGGGGCAGCACTTGCCCCCTTGCTCAGAAGCTCCCTGACCAAAATGAGCAGGTTGTTTGGCTTTTGCGGGATTCAGGGCTTGGGGCCAAGAATATAATCTGGGGATCCCTATTTTTTTATGAGGGAAATTTGAAAACAGACACCATGTATGGTGGTGGTGGTGGTCATGGGGAGAGGTTGAAGGGGGATATGTAGGAAACTGACATCAGACTGGGTTTCACTAGCTGTACCCTGGCAATAGGCAGCTTAGGAATCTTCACTCCAAATATTGTCCCATTATCTAAGCCTCACAGAAGAGAAGTGCCATATAAGAGAGAACGCAGGAGAAAGGGGGTGATGAAGAGCTGGACAAGTATATCCATACTAGAATGGAAAGAAATTGCTAACCATACTCTCTACCCCAAACCAGACATCTTCAGTAATGAGGGCAGCCCAGAGATGCCAAGCCTGGACAAGATTTGGCAGGCTGGCTTGGGTGCAATGAGCCCTAATGGGCACTTCAGATCTAGCACATTTCTCCCAAGCCCTAGAATGACTCAACTAACATGAATTG
Organism: Pseudocheirus occidentalis; assembly: GCA_028646575.1. NCBI lineage: Eukaryota > Metazoa > Chordata > Mammalia > Diprotodontia > Pseudocheiridae > Pseudocheirus > Pseudocheirus occidentalis. Next base: position 86,029,393 of record CM053593.1, read on the forward strand.
CCCTTCTTTTCTCAGGAAGCGCTGCAGATGGGTAGCAAAGAGGAAAAAAATGGTTTAATCTTTTCTTTGGATCTCTAGAAGGAATCTGAGAAGAAGCAGGGTTCAATCTAATCTAAATCCTCTGACCTCTGACCCTGAGAACACACTCAAGGTGGTTCGCTGAGTTTTCTGATCCCCACGAGGTCTTAAAATATTCAAAGAAAGGGACAAGTCAGTTATATGCTTCATTCCTTGAGGAATCAATTCTTCAAAGTCTCTTCCACCGTCCTTCCTGTAGATTGTTTTTTTTCCTCCTACTGTCTTAATGGCAGAGAAGGACATTGAAAGCAGAGAGAGGGATGTGACTGCTGAAGTATATGAAGTCAGAGGATTTATTAGCTGAGTTCTCAGTTTACTTGAGGGGGTGAACAAAACCTGCTGGCCTCATGAACCCTGACCATGAGTGGAAACTGGTCTTCTCTGAGTCAGATAACCCCTGTCCAATTACAAAAAACTTAGTGTAGGGCTAAGGTAAATGCCTTTCAGTAGAGCAGGTAAATTGCTAGAATGCCAGGCCATTTGGGAGATGGGGCTTCTCAGTATTAATGGCACCCAATAAGATGTTTTCCAAGGGGTAGAGTTGGAAAGGAGTATGATTGTTTCTTCCCACTTCTGAAGCACTGTAGATTTCCCTATAGGCCATAGAGCAAATGTTCAGATACCCCTGGGTTGTCTATCTTGCAGCAGAGAGTCTCAAATATGGAAGAGGCTTCTACAGGGAAAAGGTTTTGGGGATTGTGGGGAAACTCAGAGAAGGGAAGTAGGCAAAAGGTATATTGTGACCCACATCTTCTAGTGGGACCCCAGAGTTATTGCAAAGAGGAAGCTCTGTCTATGAGCAGAGGCAATGTCAAAAGCTGTTCATGGAAAGAGGATCAGAATGGAGCCAGGCAGGGAATGTTAGTCATCTCAAGTTTTTGCTTGAAGAAACCTTGGAAAAATTGTTTTCTACTTCCTGAGAAGGCCTAGAGACCAACTGGTTGGTTGGGAGTAGTTTGTATTCAACAGTAAGAATTAGTCAACATCTACCCAATATAAGAAATTCATTTTCATGGCCCTGGACCCCTGAGTTTAACTTTGAAAGGTGCAAATTTGGGGGAATTATTGATGATGACATCATTCAGCTCTCCCACCAACTTCCGGCCCTTTCAAAGTGATGACTTCCTCATAAGATCACCAAGTATATGCCTAAATAGGGTGTCCCCTTCCTGTCCCCCACCCCCAGTAATCTAATTTTGTTTAAAAGGAGACAAGATGAGTTAGTGATCCATGGGATACACATCATGGGGGTGTGACTAGGCTGGTCATTCAGCCAATATTTGGCAAGTGTGACTGAATCACAGAGGCTGATTGCTGATGCCTCTGATTATGGCTACTTTTGTTTGTTTGCTATGATGTTGGTAACCATAGGTATGGCCCTTACACTCAAATGGGGCAGTCCCGAATCTTCCAGCAAAAGCCAAACCAAACCATCAAGCCAGACAAAATGGGACAGTGAGCAACTGCTGTCATCTCTGATCAATGAGCCCTCCCCTGGGCCACTTCTCCCTCCCCTCGGGGCCCAGTGAAGGAGCTGGATCAGATCTCAATGAGGCTGGCCAGGCGAAGGCAGAGAGGAGCGTCAACGGGAACAGCGCTGCGCTGAATCTCATTCCCATCCAGTCTCAGCACCTGGAGTTTGGAGAAGTTCACGACATCAACCACAGTGCAGAAGCTACTGATGGAAAACTCTGTGGGGGAGAAGAAAAGAGCCCCAGTTAGAGATCTGGACATGTTCTGAATATTTCAGATGCCTCTCCCCTTGCCCCAAGAAGTCAAAGAGCATCTAGAAGCCTCTCTGTGGCTGGTTGGGACAGTGCCTCTGGGCAGAACATATAGGGATGGGCGCTCTGACTGGGCACAGGACATCGTTAATGTTGGAGGTTGAAGGGACCTCAGAAATCATCCACCTCCTTCGTTTTACAAAGAAAGAAACTGAGACTCACAAAGGTGAGGTGCGTCAACCATGTCCCATAGTTGTTAAGGATCAGAAACAAATTTATATTCTCAAAGCACATTTCGATCTTGTCACTCCTCTGCTCAAGAAGTTCTACTGGTTCCCTCTTGCCTCTAGGATAAAATACTCCTCCCTGTGGCATTTAAAACCCTATGCCTTCTGACTCTAGCCTACTTTCCCAGCTTATTACTGGAAGAGTAATTAAATTACTCCCATTCATACATTCAATGTTCTAGCTAAACACTCCAAATGCCTCCTGTTCCACCCTTGTGTCTTTGCACAGGCGACTCTGTCATAGAATGCCTAGCATCCTTACAATTTCAGCTTGTCCCACTTCTTTCTGAGGCCTTTTCTGATTCCTACTTGTGCCCTCTCTCCCAATTCCTTGGTTATTTACTTCATGTATATTTTGCATCTTCCATGTGTAAGAATTGCTTACCCAAATTGAATTCAAGTTCCTTGTCTTTTGAGTGTCCACACGGAGTAAGTGCTTACTAAAATGCTTATTGAATGAATGAAACAAGACTACAGCCTGAGGTCACTTAGGTTATAGGTTAAAGCTCTATTCACTGTAACTATAACTTGTTTTTATTATTTTTTAATATGGAATGCTTCAAGAATTTGCGTGTTATCCTTATGCAAGGGCCATGCTGTGTTGTTCCAATTTTAGTATATGTGCTGCCAAAGTTCTCACTATGACCATTACTTTTAGTCCGAGGGATTAATGTACACTGACCGATATCAGTAGGGTGTAAAGCTAGGTGCAAGATGGAGCAGGAACTCTTAGGCTAGTTAGCTCAGTATACTCTTTCAGCTTCTGAAAAATGGAGAAAGGAGTGAGCACACCCTCTGATGGTGCAGACCTTAGCTCCAAGGTGTCCAGGTCACAAGTGAGGTACATACAGACTTCACAGTCCTAGAGATTCTAGTGAGACAGGGATAGCTTTTCTCATCTGTCATCATCATAGAACAGAGAGAGGGCAGCAAACAGCAGCTTGGAGGAAAAGCTTGTGTATGGAAAGCACTGGTTTTTAGCTTCTGGATAGGGAAGGGCTCCCTAGAGGAACTGCAGTGAGCAAGAGGGGGGAATTGGAGGGATTCAAATCTCAAATCACTCTTGTCATTTTGCAGATATAGAAAGTGGAAGGGAATTAGAGGGAGGGAGGGAGGTTGAGCCTAGAGACAAGTGCCTCTAATCATCAGACCTTGGGGGTGTATAAAGTGTTCACTATTTTCCCCACTCTGTGCTCTGCCAAAGGAGGGAAGAGAGTCTTTCATGTGAAAGAGCGAGACTTGAAAAAGCTTGAAAATCATAGACCGCTCAGGGTGTGAAGGACCTCGAGGGGTCAAAGAAATAATTCCTTTGCCGCTTCTAGATTTAAAAGCTATTTATCCCTTTCTCTTTTCTTTCCAGTTTCTAGTGATTTGTATTTGTATGCTTAGTGCTTAGGACAGTGTCTGGCATACAGAAGGCGCTTATTAAATGCTTGTTGATTGAGTGAATGAAGAAGGGTCTTAAAGTTCCCTGAGGAACTAAAGATTCCAGGATTTCAATTCAATAAACATTTATTAAGAACCTACGACTTGCCAGGCTCTGTGCTAAGTGCTGGGAATACACACAAGAAAAGAGACAATCCCTACCCTCAAGGAGCTTACAATCTAATGGAGAAAGATGCGATAGTGTAGACGATTTCTTAGAGATTATTCTAGTCTCTAATTTTACAGATGAGGAGACTGAACCCTAGCAAGTCAAGAAATGTGTCCAAGGTTGCATAGATAGTGACAGGGCAAGGACTATAATCAAGGTCTGCTTATAAGTGCAGTGTGTTTTCTATTATACCATATGGTCTGCCCTAGTTTCAGATCTATTTAACCCCAATAACAAGCCAAGTCCGAAAGTTTCACTTTAGTCTTTTCTATATTTTTGATCCCATTCTCTCTCTGGCTAGCCTCAGTTGGACCAAATGATCTTGCCCTCCTAGCATACTTTCTGTTTTGGATAGATCTGTCGTCCCTCTGCAAAGCCTACTGTGTTAGTGGCCCTATGCGGGAGAGCCAAGCCTAGGTTCCATTGTTGCTGGTTCCACTGCTGGCTAGTGTTCTAATGGCCTTGGAAAGCTGCCTTCATAGCCCCTTAAATGGAATGGAGTGTGTGTAGGTTTCGGGGAGATGACTATGGACCTTCCCTTTAGTTGTTCTTCAAGATGTTACCTGTCAAATGAGGGGTGGTCTACGTGTAAGCAGTGCCTGCATCCCTGATGGGAACCTGATCTTTCAGTCATTCCAGAACTGCTTTTTCAGGTTCATTCCCTCACCCACACCCCCAGATAGCAGGGACCTTCCCTGGTTTTTAAAGGTGGTGGAGGGTTTTTACTTTGGGTACTGGAAAGTGAAGCACAGTGATGAAGATGGAGCAGAGTCTCAGAATTGGATAGGTCTGAGTTCAAATCCTTCCTTAGATACTTATTAGCCATGTGACCTTGAATATGTCAGTTAAACTTTATGTGACCTTTTTCTTATCTGTAAATGAGGGAATTAGTACTCATAGGTACCTCCCAGCTCTAAATTTATGATTTGATGATATCCCTGTGATATAGAAGGCGAATGGTATTGTTGTTGCTAGATAATTTCAGTTGTGTATAACTCTTTGTGATCCTGTTTGAGGTTTTCTTGGCAAGGATGCTAGCGTGGTTTGCCACTTCCTTCTCCAGCTCATTTTACAGATGAGGAACAGCTAGTAAGTGAAGATTAAGGAAAGAAGTAAGTCTTCGTGATTAAAAAGGTCTACGTTCCGACCACAGCTCTGCTACCTATTAGCTGTGTGACCCTGGAAAAATCAATCCCCTTCTCTGGGCCTCAGTTTCCTTATCTGTCAAAATCAAGAGGTTAAACTGTAAAATCTAAGGCCCTTTGCAGCTTTAACATTCTATGAATTTGGGAGAAGGAACATGAGAATTACAGACCTTGAAAGGGACCATTTGGAGAGCAAACGTGTATGGATGAGGACAAAAGAAAAGAGTTGGAAGAAAATTAATAGGGCTTAATATTCATAAAGGGTTATTTTTGATCCCCATGAATAGGCCAGGAGGAGAAGAGCTGAAACTGCAGCCCAAGGGCATAGGGTCCTAGATTTAGAATGGAGGACACCCCTCACCCCCATTTTATAGATAAGGAAACAGAGGCACAGAGAGGTTAAATGATTTGCCTGGGCATAAATATAGCTAGCAAATGTTTGAGGTGGGATTTGAACCCAGGTCTTCCTGACTTTAGGAGCTATATATAATATGTGGACTCTGAATAGGTACTGAGACATAAATAAGAATTTCCAGACTACTGAAGTTGTTCCAGACCCTGGAAAGAGCTACTGGGGAGACTGGAAAATATCCTTTCCCAAAGATCTTCCAGAAAGCAGTGGCATAATCTGGAATTACTTTTGTGGACTCCCCTCTGGAGACGGGAGAATGACTCCTATGACTTTTGGAGAGCTCCTGTCCTCACAGAACAGAGAAGACAGTATGGGAGAGGGGCTGCGTCTATGAAATTCCCTGACTGTCTTCATCTGGGCTAAAGGGTCTTTCATTGGGAGGAGGAGCTAGGGTAGGGTAGCTCAAACCAAGGTCTCCTCCCAGCCCAGTCTGGAACTGGGCTTGAGGCTTAGTAATAGATTCTCTGTCCCAGATGTGGGGGGCCTCAGGTAGGAATGCTTTGTCAAGATGCCCAGACTGTGCTAACCACCTGGGCTACAAATGTTTATGCACATACTGTGTGCACACGTAGATCAGCACATATTTATGCTGCGCGGTGCCTGCAGATTCCTCTCCATGCACTAGACATTTCTAGCCCCTCTAGCTCTAAGGAGTGATGATGAATGGGACGGGGCTTCTGCTCAGAGACAGTGGGAAGACTTTTCTCGGCCCACATTAAACACTGACCTAAGTCTTTCCAAATTCCTCCTAGTGCACCCGCCCTGCTTCAGTGGATCCCATGGCTTTGGAATAACATTCTGAGCTATGCTCCTCTGCAGCTGCCAAGCTGGAAAAGCTGAAGGATGAGCTGATGGAAGCAGGGGGCAGGGAGGGGGCGGCTCGTCCATCATTCTACCTTATGCTCCTTGACTTCAAGAACATTGATCATCCTTATTCCCCAGACTGCTGTGTTGAGAGCCAGGCTCCCTAGCAAGGAGGCAGAGTAATATAGTAAGAAGGACGCTGTATCCAGAATCAGAGGACCTGAGTTTCAATCCTAATGCTGCTTACTAACTTGAACAAGTCACTTCTTGTCCCTGTGCCTCAGTTTCCCCACCTTCAAAATGAAGAAATTGAACTAGGTAACCTTTAAGGTTCCTTCTGGCTCTCATCCTTATTCTTCTGATCTCTAGAGAGGACAGATGAACCAGGAGGAACTGTCTCCTGCCATTATTCTGAGTCAGAGCAGAGCCAAAGAGTAGCCAACAATTCTAAGGTGCTAAGCTATGGGAGCTCACAGAATGAAGACAAGATTACGGATTCTAGTCTTCCAGTCTGTGTGAGCTTGGGTAAACCCTGTCCCTTATCCAGGACTTGGTTTTCCGATCTTTGCAACAGAAGAATGGTACTCCCCAATCATAAGTGGGACTTAAAAGAATAAGGAATTAGGGTTATTTGGTCTGGAAAGGAGAAGGCTAGGGGTAGAGACTTAGAATTAGTCTTTAGTCCTAGAAAAGATCAGAGCCAGAGGGGAATTTAGAGTCCATCGAATCCAACTCCTTCCTTTCACAAACAAAGAGTCTGAGGTTGAAAGAGGATCCTAGAGTAAGTATATGAGGGAAGATTGGGCCCCAGGTCCTCTTGACTTCAAGGTTGGTGCCATATTTTCTCATTACTCCCCACTGTCTTTGTGTGAGTGGTACTTTCCATTGATGACAAGACATATGGTACTTGGACTTATATTGTCGGAGGAACTTGGGGAAGCAGAAAAATTTTAAATAGACAGAAAGGAGGATTTCGTTGTGAGTATCCAGAGCACTGAGAGGGTGATTTCCTTCTCTGGAGAGTTTTCAGGGACCTCTGGGTACTTGAGATAGCCTGGTCCTACCTGGAGGTAGAAGGAACAAAAATCATCCCTTCTAGTCCGAGGATAGCATGAGGACTCCTTCTGCTCATATTTTCAAGGTGAACTCTTGAGGTTATGCAGAAAACACAGAAGAGGGCTCTAGATGAGGAGTGAGAATTCCTCTTGAAAATAAGTTCTGCTACCTATAAAGTGACCCAGTACAGCCAAATGCATGAATGCCCTGCCTTTTGCAAAATACGGCATCTTAGAAGAAAACTCCCTCGGGACAAGAAAACCCAGGAAAAGTGAGAAGGCTTTCAAGAAAACCAGCCTGGGCTAGAAGCCAATGGTGAAACTTTAAATTTTCCCCAAAGCTCATCATCTTCTGCCCGCCCCACCAGCAGCCTCCCTTATACGTCTTTGGGATTGGAGCTCCCCTCCCTCTAGCTTTCCTGACTTCTCTTGTCTGTTTAACAACACAAAAAAGAGGAGTCTAAGAGAAAAAGGCTGAAGAGTCACTTTCTCTCAGAGCACTGAATGTGCAATTCTCTCCCAGCTCTGACGGTCTTCAAAGTCCTTTGCCTGATGCCAATAATGAGCCTTGCTTTCTCTGGAGAAGTTAAATACTGGCCCAGTCCCTTCCAGGTGGGATTAAGATCTCAAAAGCTTTTAGTTGGGATTGGTCTATGCTGAATGTGAGGCCTCATTAGGAAAAGGATTTGAAAAGCACCTGGGTAATCTCTTTTTTTTGGAGGGCAGTTGGGGTTAAGTGACTTGCCCAAGGTCACACAGCTAATTTTTTTTTTCTTTTTGTTAAGTGTCTAAGGCCGGATTTGAACTCAGGTACTCCTGACTCCAGGGCCGGTGCTCTATTCACTGCGCCACCTAGCCGCCCCGTGGGTAATCTCAATATAAAATAAATGCCTTCATTCTTTGTCTATACCAGCTGTTGTTTGAGAATGAAAGTTCTTGGAGGGCTGGAAGCTGGGTCTTTTTACTTTAGTTGGGCATGGACATTGAAGTATTTAGGAAAGAGGAAGCCTGTTGTTTTACTCATCTTCTGCCCTTTGAGTAGGGGCCTAGTGTCTGTGCTTTGACCATAATAATAGTAATTCACTTTTACCTCAATCTTTTTTTTTTTTTGCTTTTTTTTTTTGAGGGTCAATTGGGGTTAAGTGACTTGCCCAAGTTCACACAGCTAGTGAATGTGTCAAGTGTATGAGGCCAACTCAGGACCTCCAGACTCCAGGGCCAGTGCTCTATTCACTGCGCCACCTAGCCACCCCTTTTACTTCAATCTTTTAAGTTTTACAAAGTGTATTAGATGTAGCCGCTAGAAGTCTGGACATGGAGTCAGGAAGACTTGAAGGGAAATTGTCCTTCAGACAATTACTGTATGAACCTGGACAATCATCATAATACAACGGATATAATTGATGGCACCTGTCTCACAGTTTGTTATATGAGGTAGGTGCTATATCCAATGAGAAAACGTGTAAAATGTTTTGCAAATCTTTAAGTCCTATACAAGTGTGTATTTGTTTTATTGTTTGTGTTTTATTTATTTTATTATTCTATTTATTATATATTTTGTTATTCTTTATAACAGCCCTGTGAAGTAGTGGTACATATATCAGTGTCCCCTGTTTTATAGATGGGGAAGCAGTCTCTGAGAGATGATTTCATTTTATTTATGGCCACAACATGAGTAAAAGCTAAGGTCAGGATTTGAATCCAGAGGTCCTGATTCCTGTTGTAACCAATAAAAATCAAGTCATTCCACCTTGTGTTTTATGGGTCTGACCTATTAGAAAGACATATTTATTAATATTTTAGGCAGTTGCTAGGAAGGATCCATACTGAATTTGTCCTTTCAGGACAGACACTCTAAGTCAACAAAGGGCTTTTTGAAGGTTTTTGAGCTTATCAAGAGGTTTCTAGAGAATTTTAAACAGTTATCTATAATTAGAGTACTCTGCATTAAAGTGACAAGGGAAGAATGGGGGATTATCTGATGGAAAAAGAAAACAAGTTAAAAGACCGATTTGGAGTATTAAATGGTGACAGGTCTGGGACATATAGCCTCCAGGACTCCAGGATGAGATAAAGGTGTTACAACACACAGAGAACCAAGCAAACACATATTATTAGACCCAACAGTTATTATATTTCGCTCTGGTCCAAGGGCCACTAACATTTCTTGGGACCTTCTAGTATTTTGTAACATTGACCTGTAGAAAATTCATCTTGGACTACAACTAGTAGTTTGGGGATTTTGGCTACATATGACATCAAGGCCTTTAAAATTCTCTGTATACTCTCTAAGTTTGACAAGTAACATTCTGTTTCTTCGCTCTAAATCCAGTTTTCTTTCTAGTATAGCATGCCACTTGTGCTGCCTCTTCATCTTCTAATGAATTTCCTCCTTCCCCTTAGGGTTGCCCACCAGGCAAGTGCTTCCTGGTTCTTTAAAAGGTCAACATCTACCCAATGTGTGGGCACATGCCTGTAATCCCTGCTACCAGGGCGACTGAGGCCAGAGGATCCTTTGAGCAGGCGTTCTGAGCAATAGTAAGTTAAACCAATCAGATGCCTACACTAAATCTGGCACCAATATGGTGAACCCTTGGTGGTGGTGGTGGTGGGGTTTACCAGTCTGTTCTAAGGAGGGGCAAACCGGCCCAGATAGAAAACAGAGCAGCATGTGGAAACTCACATGCCCAGTGGATATTGGGACTGGTCCCATAAGAGGCCACTAAATTTTCAGCCTGTACAAGAAAGTGAAACTCAGTTTCAAAACAAACAAACAAAAAATGCAAATCATCCCTACTTCTCATCCCCAAAGTCTTACCATTGATCCGATTGCCTTGAAGATAGAGATTCTCCAGGTTGGTATTGACTGGAGGTATCTTCTGCAGTTGGTTGTAGGAGAGATCCAGCTCAAGGAGGCTGCTGGCATTAAAGGTATTGGTGGACAGCCCATTGTTGGTAAGACTGTTGTGAGACAGTCGCACGTAGAGCAACTTGGGTGACCCCCGGAAATAACTATCTGGAACGGTGTAGACATTGTTGTGCTCAAGGTACAGCTGTTCCAGGGCTGCAGGCAGTCCATCTGGTAGCCTCCGAAGGTGGTTATAACTCAGATCCAGCATGATCAGAGATCGGAGGCCCCTCATTGCAGTCCCCACCTCTTGGATCTCATTGTGTTGGAGGTACAGGGCTGTCAGGTTCTCCAAGCCCTCCAGAGCATTGTTGGGGACTCGGGAGATTTGGTTGTGATCAAGATGGAGCTCTCTCAGGGATCGGGGCAGGGGGCCAGGCATCCGGGTCAGGTTGTTGTGGTCCAGGTACAGCCTTTCTAGGTGCTTCAGCTTGGAGAAGACCTTTCTGCCCACCTTATCACTGGTGATCTGGTTGCCATGGAGAGCGATCCAGAGCAGTCCAGTGGCATTGTCAAAGACGGCTTCCTGAATGGCTGTAATCTGGTTGTTCTGGAAATAGACATACTTCATTCGAGAAGGGACGAAAGGCAGGTACTTGAGGTTTCTGTTGTCACAATACATAGCAGTGGGGAAGGTGGGAGGACAGTCACATTCTTGGGGGCAATCACGGGGGTCCGGGGGAGGCTGGCTGCCGTAGGCATAGGCAGGACCTTCTTCCACTCCATAGGGATAGGGCTCATAAGGCTCATAAGGGTCATAGGGATCATAATATGTCGACTGCTGGCTTCGGAGGTAGTGGAACCACCAATGAGTGTCATCTTCATACTGGGCCCAGGAGACGGAGCAAAGCCCAGCCAGAAGCAGTAGGGACACCCACTGCATTTTGTGTCTTGTACCTGTCAGAGGAGAGAAGACAGAGTGAGCAGGGATGTGGATATTATTTGCTATATATTATTTGCTACAGTGTCTTTTATTTTTCTATTAATGAGCTCTCATTTTCTTTCCCTCCCCACTTCCTCCTTCCCTCCACCCACGGGGGTGGGGGTGAGGGAAGAAAAACAAAACCCTTGTAACAAATATAGCAGTCAAACAAAATAAACTTCCATATTGGCCGTGTCCAAAAATGCATGTCTCCTTCTGCATATTTGTCTATTAGCTCTCTGTCAGGAAGAAGGTGGCATACTTTATTATTGGTCCTCTGGAGCCATGCTCCATCTGAGTAATGACGTCTGTATCCAGGGTAGGAGTAGCTTCTATCTGTCTGTCTGTCTGTCTTCATCAGAGTAGATGCACATTAAAGGTAGGGACTACGCTCTCTTTCTAAGACTGAGGTTCCTCAAGGGTAGAGACCAGGTCTCCTCCATCAGACTAAAAGTCAGTCAGTCAGTCAGTCAATAAACACAGTACCTACTATGTGTCAGGTCCTGTGATAAGGGATGAAGATACAAAAAGAGGCAAAAGACAAAAACTGTCCTCAAAGAGCTCATGGTCTAAGGTTAAAGATGATGAGCAAACAAATATATAAAAACAAGTTATTATAGGAAAAAATGGAAATAATTAAAAGAGGGAAGGAACTAGGATTAAGAGAGGTTGGGAAAGCCTTCCTGTAGAAGATGGGATTTTAGTTGGGACCTAAAGGAAGCCAGAGAAGGCGGGAGATGAAGATGAGGAGGGAGCCAGCTTCCTTAAGGGGAGTTACTAGACCGGACCAAATGTTCAGTCAGATTGAAAACTCCCCAAGGGCAGCAGCTGGGGTTCAGTCCTACCAGGATCTTGCTGCTCTGGGATATCAGACAAACCATTGGTTCCCCCTCCCCTCCCCAAGTCTTGACTTCCTCCGCTGTAAGAATAAGCAGCCAGATAGGGTGATCTTTCAGTCTGTTAATAATCTACGGCCCTACACATTCTGTTTTTTATCTGGCTTTTGTTCTAGTAACTCCATACAGGTTTCTGCACTGAGGGCCCCAAAGGGTAAGCAGAATGTTTATCACCTAAGAGGGTGAGTTAGGAGACTAGGTTCTTCTCCTGATGGCCACAGAGTATGATTCTTCCAGATTGAGAGTCACCTTGAAGTTGGACCCTGAAGTCTGGGGAACCTTTGGAGCCTTTAGGACCCTGCAAGTTATGTTGGGTCAGGCATGAGCACTCCAGAGCTCTCCAGAGCTGAGCTAGCTCCCAGTGTAGTCCCAGGACAACGACACAGTTCTGGTGGGGCCCTCTCCCAGGCTTCAAAGCCTTCTGAGGTTTGTCTAGATGCCTAAGAATACGTTGGAGTGATTTGAAATGTCTGAAGGAGCATGGAGTGCCTCATTCCTCTGAGAGTAATCTGGATTTCCAGGGGAAAGTCTAGGTACCTGTAGCAGGTTGGAGTTTTCTTGAACCCAAGCCACCTCAAGCTGTGGAATGAGATTCCTATCCTAATTCCCCTCCCTAAGTTTTCTAGCAGTTTACAAGGCGCTGCTGCTGAGAAAACTCCTGCGATTGGCAGCTTGTGGGGTGACAGAGGGAAGGACCAATAGTGAACCAACAGAATGGCTTCAAGCTTAGGACTCTGGCTATGAGATTTGGGGCTTGGCTTTCTGGTGCGCATGATGAGGTCATAGAGTATGAACTGAGTATAGTCCTCTGTCCTCTATGTGTCTAGTAAAGCATTGGCATTCCCCACCCTGCCCCAGTGACATCGCCTTAGGGCCATCGGGACCCAAAGGAAAGGGACAGGGAATGGAGAAAAGTGTGAAGGGAATCAGCTTCAAGCATTGGCTCATTGTAAGTGGTAACCAGTGATTTGGGTTTGGTGTCAGAGGACCCAGGTTTGAATCCCGGCTCAGTTACTACTTTCGTGACCTCAAACGAGCCACTTCGCCACTCTGGTTCTCATTTTCCTCATCTATAAAATGAACGGGGTGTACTGGATTATCTCTTCCAGCTCTGAATTTAAGATTCTCTGACCATTCCCAGGCTCTTCCAGGTAGTTACCGCCTGCCAGCCTGCTGACTTCACCTCTTTTCCAATCCACCCATTTCTTGCCAAGCTACCTGTCTGGCAGAGCTGATCTAGGAATGTCATTTTCTCTCCAGAGGGCACCAAATGTTGGCACCTCAGCTGCTAGGCCCCATGCCTAGATCACCCATGGCGCCACCCGGCCTGTTGCCACCATGCTAACCACATTGATTGGATGAGAACATTGAATTGGAGGAGAGCTTGGTGGGGAGAGAAGGCCTGTAGGTGAGGAAGTTGGGCATCCAGGGAGTACACAAAGTAGAGTTAAAGCATGATCTCATTTATTCCAGCCAGGTGCCTGCTCCACAATTGTGGGTGGCGGGTACTTTCCAGAGGTGGAGAATCAGATCCCTAGAAATGAATCCTCAACCTTCCTACACACCCCAGCCCTCTGTGCTCGCTATCAGACTGGAAGGTCTCTTAGAATAGAGATTGTGTCCTTAGGGCACTCTCATTACAGCCATTCTCTTCATTACCATCGGACTCTGATACTCTGACCAGGAGAAAGACAACAACGTTAAAGTATCAGCTGGAAGGGACCACAGTCATTGCAGCCCTTCCTTTTACAGATGAGGAAACTGAGGCCCAGAGATAGGAATTAATTTGCCCAAAGTCACAGAAGTACTAAGTGACATAACTAGGATTTGAATCCAGGTCCCCTGGCTACAAACATAACACCTTTCCCATTGTATCATGCTAGTCTCTTAGAAAAGAAAACTGAGAAAAGCATTTGGTTACATGTGCTGAAGACATAGAAGGACCCCAAACTTTGGGTTGGGAAGGGGGGTGCCTTCCTGGATATGACCTCTCCCTGGGCTTCTCCAGATAGATACATTTTGGGGGAATTGAGGGAAATCTCCTCAAAATTCTGCTCCTAGGAGCCTCCTAAGTAAGGGTCATTGAGTCCCAACAACCCCTGGGGTTGCTGGGGGAACAAGATCCCTGGCCTGTTCTCAGGCAGGCTCAGGCTTTAGACAAAGAACTCTTAGTGTTCCCTAGAAGCAGACTCAGCTGCCCCACTGCCTGGGCATGCTGGCTGGCCCTTGGCTCCAGGCACAAGTGAAGATGGATTGGATGGAGCTGCCCACTGCCAACCACATATTTTTCCATGCATAACCTCTGCTTCTGCTGGATCAAGGTGGCTGCTTTGGGGGGAGGAGATTTGGGGGCCAGATTGGCACAGAGAAGTTTTGTCTCCATTCCCACTTCTCCTAAACTAGACACTTTGGTAAGAATTTGTCCTTTTTCAAGAAGCAACTTTTCTGGGGCTGGAGATCTTGCTTCCCCCCTGGACAGTTCTCAGGAACCTCAGTCCATCTCTACTTTTCAGAGGCAATCTTTTCCTATTTAAGACTTAGACCTGGAATGTATGCTCAATAACAAAAGGATTATCCCCCTGAAGCTGAAGCTTTCTAAGGGGAACCTACTTAGAACTGGAATTTAGAGGGATCACTCTTGGATGTGCTACCTTCACCTTCCATGGAAAATATTTTTCCTCTCTTTCTCCTTTCTCTCTTATGATCCCTCCACCTCTGCCTTCTTTTTTTTTAAATTTCTATTTCCCTCTTTTTTCTGTCTGTTTCTGTGCCTTTATTTCTCTCTGTCTTCCTTGCCCTCTTTCTCATCTCTCCATCACTGAGAAATTAATATCTCCACATCTGGAGGAATAAATGAATTAATAACTACCTAATAGCAGCAGGACCCCTCACCCACATTCCTCCTAAGTATGTCTTTAACCCACACCTGTATCTTGGCACACAGAGTTTCCTTTGGGTGCCTGACCCCCTGTAGAGTAAGCTGCAGGCACTCACAGGACTGGGGAATAGTAAAAGGAGCCAACTGTCCCATGCACTTACCTGGTCCTTCACTTTTCCATAGGTAAGAACTGCAGGAGCCCCCAAGTGGAAAAGTCAAGGCAGACACACACCAAAGGAAATCCTGCCACCCTTCCCTCCTCACCCCACCCCCACCCTACCCCTTTCTCTCTTCAGCATCCCTGGAATTGTTACCAGTGTCAGGGGCTGTTAGAAGGGATGATTCCTCCTCTGACTCATGCTTCTTCTATTCCTCTTTTCCTCTCTCCCCATCAGAGACACAAAGTACCAAAAGGAGACAAAATGAATAAACTTACCTAAAGAGCTGTCTCTTAGAAAGTCACCACGTTTCTCCGTGTAGTCTTCTCTGGATTGGCAGACGTGTGAGTGAGTGAGTGAGTGTATGAGTGTGCGTGCGTGTGTGTGTGTGTGTGTGTGTGTGTGTGTGTGTGTATAGAAAAAGAGAGTGTTGGAGTGTGTGCTGGTTTATGCCAGCCAGGGGTCCCGCCCCAAAATTCCTAATCAAATATCGTGAAGTTGGGGACTGGTGAGCTCTAATCCTGACTCTCTAAAGAACCTGCTAAGAAGTTTGACTTTGAGAGAATTTTGCATACAAATGTGCAAAAATCTGTCTGTCGACTGGCAGCTATAAACCCACCCTCTTTCCCCTTGGTCTTTCCATTCACTTATCTTCCCTCAAAGTATTGGCAGCCCTGGGTCTCTCTCTGCTGAATGAGTTAGTGGTTGTCCCAGAAGTTGTTTGTATAGTCACTTATGAGGTGTCTGGGTTTCTCATTAAACCCAACCAGGGCAGATGCAGATGCTGGGGTGGGGAAAAGGACGGGGTTTGGGAGCAGCCCCCTTAACTCCTTCAGCCACCCACTAGTCCCTTAGGAAAACAAAGAGCCTGGATCCTTTGGGGATGGGCTTCAGGGTCCACTGAGAGGCAGGTAATGATTGGATCAGTGACCATAGAAGGGGGCTGATGAAGTAGCATGGACACTCAATTTGGGAGGTTCGACTTCCTAGTTCTACTTCAGTCACTTTGGGCAAATCATTTAACCTCTAGGGATGTATGTATGTAGTAACTCTTTCTTTGGGAGGGTAGGTGGGGAGTGAGAACCTATAAATTCATCAGTGGTGGCAACTCTCAGTAAGGAAATTGTCTCTAATAACACATATCAGCAACTATTTTACAACTTACAGTCTTAGAGAATTGTCTCAGCCACTGAGACCTAAAGGGAGGGACAGATAGGAGCCAGAACTTGAATCCAACTCTTTCTGGCTCCATTACATTGAACTGCCTTTTGTAAGGGTATTATCAGCACCATTTTGCAGATGAGGAAACCAAAACTGAGGGAGGGTGACTCACCTACAGTTACCCAGCTAAGTTTTGGCAGGAAGAATGGAACCTAGGTTTTGTGACCCCCTACTATAGGGCACCACGTGGTCTCTGTTCCATAATAAGGAAAGAATAATGCCTTCTCCACTCTTATGGTTAGAAAGTGGCTGATATGAGGGGCTAAATATGAAGGTGCCCTGAATAGAAAAATGCCATGTAAGGACAATTGAGTAACGATCTAATGACCCTCTTTTTTAAATTGCACTTTCTTCCAAGTTTTTGCTTTTATTATTTTTAATACCTTGAATAAACTTACCTTCTCCTCTGCACCGGTCAAATTCCTATTCATCCTTTAAAATTAGCAATAAATATTTCCTGTAACTGGTAATGATCTCCTCCTTCAAAGCTCACATGTGGCTGCAATATATCTTTCTATTTAACTTTACAAATGATATTGTGATGCATAATTATCTGTGTTGGTGTCTTATACCTTATACATAGATTGATATGTCTTATCTAAACCTTGTGCATCCCTTAGTGTCTGCCCTACTGCTCTGTATGCACTAGACGCTTAATAAATGTTGAATGAATGAATACATACTAAGGTTCAAAGGATCAAGGCAGCTAGGTGGCACAGTGGATAGAGCACCAGCCTAGGAGTCAGGAAGACCAGAACTGAAATCTGGTCTGACACTCACTAACTGTGTGACCCTGGGAAAGTCACTTAACCATGTTTGCTTCAGTTTCTTCATTTGTAAGATGAGCTGGAGAAAGTAATGGCAAAATACTTCTGTATCTTTTTTCTTTGTTCAGTATCTTATTTTTCCCCAATTACATCTAAAAACAATTTTTAACATTCATTTTTAAAACTTTGAGTTCCAAATTCTCTCCCTTTCTCCTTTCCCATTCCCTTCCTTGAGAAGGCAAGCAATTTGATATAGATTATACATGTGTAGTCATGCAAAATATATTTCCATATTAGTCATGTTGTGAAAGAAACCAGAGCAAAAAGAAACTCAAGAAAAATAATGGAAGTAAAAGTATACTGCTTCAGTCTGTATTCAGACACCATCAGTTCTTTCTCTGGGGACAGATAGCATTTTTCATCATAAATCCTTCACAGTTGCCTTGGATTGTTGTATTGCTGAGAATAGCTAAGTCATTCACAATTGACCATCTTACAGTATTGCTGTTACTTTGTATACAGCATATGTCACTTTGCATCAGATTCTGTAAGTCTTTCCCGGTTTTTCTGAGAACATCCTGTTCATCATTTCTTACAGCACAATAGTATTCCATCATAATCATATACCACAATTTGTTCACCAACTCCCCAGTTGAAGTTATCTCCTCAATTTCCAGTTCTTTGCCACCAGAAAAGAGGTGCTATAAATATTTTTGTACATACAGGTCTTTTTTTTTCTTTCTTTTTAAAAATCTCCTTTTGGATTCAGACCTAGTAGTGGTATTGCTAGTATGCATGGTTTATAGCCCTTTGGCCATATTTCCAGATTGCTTTACAGAATGGTTGAATCAGGTCACAACTTCGCCAACAGTGCATTAATGTCTCATGTTTCCCACATCCCTCCAACGTTTGTCACTTTCCTTTTATGTCCTACTAGCCTATCTAATAGGTATGAGGCAGTATCTGAAACCTATTTTATTTTGCATTTCTCCAATCAGTAGTTATTTAGAACATTTTTCATGTGACTATAGATAATTTTGGTTACTTCATCTGAAAACTCTTCATATTTTTGATCATTTATCAATTAGGGAATGACTCATTTTTATGCATTAGACTCAGTTCTCTATATGTTTGAGAAATGAGGCCTTTCTCATGGAAACTCGCTTCAAAATTATTTTTCACAATTATGATTCCTAACTGTATTTCCATCCATCCTGTTTTTTCCCTCTGTTTATTCTATTCTCTCTCTCTTCTTTCACCCTATCCCTCCTCAAAAGTGTTTTGCTTCTGACTACTGCCTCCCCCAATCTTCCTTCCCTTCTATCATCCCCACCCCCCACTTTCTCTTATTCCCCTTCCCCTCCTACTTTCCTGTACGGTAAGTAAGATAAATTTCTATGCCCAATTGAATGTGCATGTTACTCCTTCTTTGAGCCAGTTCTGATGAGAATAAGATTCACTCACTTCCTCTCCCCTCCCCCATCTTTCACTACACAGCAAAAGCTTTTTTTTGTCTCTTTTATGTGAGATAATTTACCCCAGTCTACCTTTCCTTTTCCTCTAGTGCATTCTGTCTCACCACTTAATTTTATTTTTTAGATATCATCCTTTCATATTCAACTCACGCCTGTGCCTTCTGTCTATGTATGCTCCTTCTAACTGCACTAATATTATGAGAAAGTTCTTATTAGTTACAAGTATCACTTCCCATGCAGGAATGTAAACAGTTTAACCTTATTAAGTTCTTTATGATTTCTCTTTCCTTTCTATGCTTAGAAAGGAATTTTTTTTTTTACCTTTCTATGCTTCTCTTGAGTCTTATATTTGAAAGTTATTTTTTAAATTCAGGTCTGATCTTTTCATCAAGAATGCTTGAATGTCTTCTATTTCATTGAATATCCATTTCCCTTCCTCCCCTCCCCTCCCGCCATGGGTTATACTCAGTTTTTTCTAGATGGGTGATTTGTTGTAATCCTAGCTCTTTTGCCTTCCAGAATATCATATTCCAAGTCCCCCAATCCTTCAGAAGCTGCTAAATCTTGTGTTATTGTGACTGTGGCTCCATGATATTTGAATTGTTTCTTTCTGCTTGCTTGCAGCATTTTCTCCTTGGCCTGGAAGCTCTGTAATTTGACTATAATAGTCCTGGGAGTTTTCATTGTGGGATCTCTCTCTGGAGGTGATCAGTGGACCCTTTCAATTTCTACTTTACCCTCTGGTTCTAGAATATCAGAATAATTTTCCTTGATAATTTCTTGAAGGATGGTGTCTAGGTTCTTTTTTTTTTTTGAACAGGTAAATTTTATTTTCACTCTGATTTAATTTTCTTCTTTACCTCACTCATTTCCTTTTTTTGAGTTTTATTTCTTTTCTTTTTCTTTTTTTTGCCTTTTTTTGGGAGGGCAATTGGGGTTAAGTGACTTGCTAGTGTTTTGTCTGAGGCTGAATTTGAACTCAGGTCCTCCTGACTCCAGGACCAGTGCTCTATCCACTGTGCCACCTAGCCCCTGCTACATCACTCATTTCCATGAGATTTTGAGTTACAAATTTTCTCCCCATCTTTCCCTTACCCCCCACCCCAAAACAGCACACCCACTGTAAAGCCCCTCCCCTAATCTGCTCTCTCCTATGTCCTCCCCAATTTTGCTGGGTAGGTGATTCTTGGTTTTAACTCTAGCTCCCTTGATCTCTGGAATGTTATATTTCAGGCCCTTTGATCCCTCAATGTAGAAGCTGCCAG
The DNA here is from genome assembly GCA_028646575.1 of Pseudocheirus occidentalis. Taxonomy (NCBI): domain Eukaryota; kingdom Metazoa; phylum Chordata; class Mammalia; order Diprotodontia; family Pseudocheiridae; genus Pseudocheirus; species Pseudocheirus occidentalis. Next base: position 86,048,982 of record CM053593.1, read on the forward strand.
ATCCTGGGTTATCCTAATTGTGTTTCCACAGTATTCAAATTGCTTCCTATTAGCAACTTGTAGTATTCTTTCCTTGATCTGGGGACTCTGGAACCTGGTTATAATATTCCTAGGAGTTTTCTTTTGGGG
>CM053593.1:86049610-86067333 GCA_028646575.1 Pseudocheirus occidentalis
CACTCTCCTCTCAACTCCAGCTGTGATTACTCCTAAGGAGTTAACTGGAAGTAAGGAGCTAAGCCTTTGAGGTGCCAAGTGCCTTCAGTAGGTGCCAATAGAAAGGGGCATGGAAGATCTTCTGATTTCATTAACATTACAAGGGGTGGTCCAGATGTGGAAGCAGACTTTGGAAACAGGAAGACATGGAGGGATGAATGCTCTTGCTCTCTCTGATCATGGCCTGGAGGATTAATCTGGTATTGATTTGACCTTTGTTTGTCTCCCACATATCCTTCTTTTCCATGTCTGGAAGCTTCTATGTCTGGGTGAACTCCACCAACACCAAAGGCAAATGTCAGGACAATTAGGAGAATTTCCAGGGATTCTAGCCAATTCTTTTTTTGTACCCAATGCATAATTGTGCAAAACATGTATGGTAGCTCATAGGCCTTGGGTCAGATGTCTGATTGCCTTTGACAGTGATCCCACCCTGTCTGAATAGCCCATGTATATCCCAGCCCAAATTTCCACCAGTAGTAACATTCCTGTGGCCTTTAATCCTTTCTTCCTTATTCTTTATCCGGTGTCAAATGCTCCCTAACTACCTCTGTTTCTGGATGACTGGGGTGGGGAGAGAAGAAATACATCATCCTTGTCTTGGAATGTTGAAAAGGCTGAAAAAAGACAATCCTGATGAGATAATCCAGCTCGTAATTGCTGGACAATCCTGGAAACTCTGACGCCAGAAAGTGTATTTTTACTAGTCTGAGATTCTAGCAAGAAGTCTTGGCTACTCTTGATGTCCTAACATTTCCAAGGAAGATGTTTGTCTTTTCTCCCTCAGCTCAAAGGTTATTTGGGAAGGTCTCCTGCTTCCAGAAGGATGAAATCAACTAGAGATGAGACCCTAGGGAGTCAAAAGCTTTCTTTACACTAACTGCAGCATTGTGGCGATCCCAGAACTACAAGGGTCTGAAGACATAATGAAGATATGTAAGAATGTGACAGCCCTTTTTGCCTGTCCAGGATGCTTTAATAAAGCACTGCCTCAACCACTAGAAAAGTCCTTTCAGGCAGAGACTGACTTTGGTTTTCTATCTTCTTATATTTTTTTGGAAGTCAATATGTGGTTTATGAGGCTTATGAGCTCCTGATTTTACCTGGTGGAAGGTTGTATGGCATAGTGGATAGCGGACAAGCCTGTGTTCAGGGCCTGATACTCACACATACAGTGTGGGTTACCTTAGACAAACCACTTATCTTTCAGTAGGGATAGTGATAAGAACTAGACCTGAGATTTCATTATTATAGGGAGTTCCAGGGTGAGAAGAGTCCTTCATGTTAATTTATAGTCTTAGAGAGTTACCTAAAGAAATCACTGGGAGTTTAAATGACTTGACCAAAGTCATACAGTCAATATATGTCAGAGGTAGGATTGAACTAAGGTGTCTTTTCTCCCTCAGCTCAAAGGTTATTTGGGAAGGTCTCCTGCTTCGAGAAGGATGAAATCAACTAGAGATGAGACCCTAGGGAGTCAAAGGCTTTCTTTACACTAACTGCAGTGTTTCAAGAAAGGCTTTTAGACTATAATCTGCAGCATAGTTACCAATCTCCACCAGTAGAGAGAATTTCCTAGACTGACGAAATCACAGGTCAATCAAACAAATTTTTTCTATTTGGTGTCCTGTGGAAAGCCAGGAGGTAGGTGACTGCCCAGTGTATTGTCCCCTGTGGATTTCAAGGACTGCTCCTGAGTGGTTAGATAATAGTTTATGTGAGGAAAGAACCTAAGGATTTTAGTGGACGACAGGTTCAATATAAGTCAACATTGTCTGTCATATGGTAACCAAAGAGGTGATGTCATCTTTGTCTACATTCAGATAAAAAGAAAGGAAAGCGATTGTGTTGCTACTTTTCCCTGATCCTCAGACCACAGATGGAATATCATGCTCAGCGCTGGGATATTTTGAGGGTGTGGGCAAACCAGATCTGATCCAGAGGAGACTGATCCACGAGAGTTAAGGACTGGAAATGACCATATAAAGGCTTGCTTTGAACTCAGGTCCTACAACTCTGGAGACAGTGCTCTTTTCACTCTATGAGGAAGCTATCTTCAAGCACTTGAAGGGAACTCATGTGGAAGAGGAAGTAGGCTGGTTTTCCTTGGCCCCAGAAGACAAAACTAGGTTCATTGAGTGGAAGTTACAGAGAGGAAGATTTTGACTTACTATATGGGGAAATAAAGACAGTAGAATGGGCTACCTTGACTGGTAATGCATTCCCTGTCAGTGGAGGTCTTCAAGTGGAGAAAAGGGGATCATTTGTCAGGGATATGGTGAAGAGATTCCCATTTGTATCTCCAGCACCTAGAATATTGCCTGGTGCTCAGTAAATAAGAAATGCTTATTGAAGGAATGAAGGGAGGCCTCTCTGGGGCCTCTTCAGACTCTGAGAATGTATGACAAAGTAGAGCTGACAAAGGATGCAAGCCCGTCTTGGTGGTTGTGTTTCTGAAGGGACAGATTCATTTCTCTGCTTCTGTTGCCACAACAGCCCTGGGGATCAATGCTTCTCCCACAATTTTTCTACAGGGAAAACTGCCAGTTGGCTCCCAGTCAGGTTGCTTGAGAAGCTTTGCAAAGACATTAATTCCTTTTCTGATCCCCATGAGGCTATATTTCAGAGAAAATTTGCAAGAATAGAAACTGTTTTGATCTTCAATCAGGATACAGAAAGATTCACTCCCATCTTCCCCACCCCCGGGTCTCCTAGACCTCCAACCACTTCAAGAAACATGGCCCTGTGGCAAGGGGGTGGGGGTGGCAAAGAATGTGCTTTCTCTCTCACTTCCCTGGCAGTAGCCAGCCTTGAAGAGCTGTCTGAGTTTATCCTGCTGTAGAAATGCTGTCTGGTCCTCCATACTTCTCCTGGCACAGCTCCCATTTTCCAACCCACCCTCTCCCCTAATCTACTACTTATTCTTGTTCCTACTTCTTTCAACCTGAATCCCTTAGAGTCCTGTCAACAGGCAAGGCCCTGATACCCACACAATAACTTGTATGAGGTGTGGGGAGTGGGTAGAGGAGAAGACAGAAGTGTGAAGTTTGTGGGTGAGATGGGGGAAGTGTGAAGGCAGGACAGCAACCACCCTTGACAGACTGTCTCTTCATGAAATAAAAGGGCTCTGCTTTTCTTTGGGGAGTATTTTCATTCTTTTGGCTTTAGGAACTACCTTGAAAACTGGGGAAACATTCATGGTATCCCCTACTATGTTGAGATCATTTCCCCACTTGCAAACCAACTCTCAGTAAAATAGAGGAATTTAATGGACTACCATATTTGAATAGATAATATGTTTTTATTGTTGTGGGTGCTCCCTTTGATGAGTGTGGTTCACTATAACTTCATGTCTTTTCTTCTCTTTTGACTACTAGGGAGGAGGAGGAGGAAGAGAGAAGGAAGAAGGAAAGAGGGAAAGAAGGAAAGGAGGAAGAGAGAAGTGAAGGAATGTGGAGGGAGGGAGATTAAAAGAGGAAGAAAAGGAAGGAGGGAGATAAAAAGAGAGGAAGGGAGAGAAGAGGAAAAGAAGAGAAAAAGGGAGAGGTGGGTGAGAGGGAGGAAGAAAGGAAGAAAATGAAAGAAAGAAGGAAGAAAAAACAGGAAGGAAGGAAAGAAAGAAAGAAGCATTTATTGGACACCTACTATGTGATTCAGGTCATCTGATTCCATATCTAGTCTTATTTTCACTGAATCAGGAAGATTCAGAAGTTGGGTCTCAGAAAGTGCTGACCTGGCATCATGGGAGCTTGAATAACCTGCAGGGAGATAGCTCCCCCTCCCTGCCCTCTTTTTCTGCTGGCAATGTTTGTCATTCCTTCTTTTCTGCAGCCTAATTCTTACTTTATCTCAGACTTCTACTTAATTTTTTTTAACTTTCATTTTCAAATTCTCTTTTTCCTTCCATCCTTTCCTCCACCCTTCAAGAAGGCAAAAAATGCAAGACCCATTACACAAATGAAGTCAGACTTCTACTTATCAAATTGCTATGTAGTACACAGACCCACCACACAACTGTGTGCAGTCTGCATAAAGAAAGAGGTGTGTGTGTGTGTGTGTGAGAGAGAGAGAGAGAGAGACAGACAGACAGACAGACAGAAAGAGAGAGAGACACACAGAGAAAGAGAGCAGGGAAGAAAAAAACTAGAGTGTGAGAGAGGGGGCTGCAGGGAGGGGAGGGCAAGGAGAGGGAAGGAAGGGAAGGTTGGTAGCTTATTCTAGGCAAGAAAGTCCTTTGTCTCAAATTGACTGCTGTGGTTTTGTTACAGGAAAGGAGAGTCACCAATTAATGGGATGTGAGTGAATAAATGCAGTAGGAGAGAGACAACTGAAAGCCTGAGTGAATGAGAACTGTTCTTATCTAACTGTGTTCTTGTTCTCCAGGGACTGGTCCTGAAACCCATCATTGGAGAACCTGCTGAGACTCAGTGCCGTGCAGGGCCAGATACAGGCTACGTTTGAAGTAAGTGGAAGAAGTGACAGGTTCAGGCACAGAGCAGATGATTTCATTAGCCTCTGTCTCCTACACTGCACAAGTCTCGCTTCTCACACATTATAATGGAAGGCATGAGAGGGGGGAAATAGCTGGTTTCTGATGAAGGAAAGCTAGTTTTACTAAACCCAGAGAACAAAACAACCATAGCCTACTACCTTCTGACACACTACTTCCTTGATTGTATCTTCTGACTACATGCTTTCCATCTCCATCTCCTGGTCAGTGTTGGTACTTGCCCTTTGAGGCTGCTTAAATGATGAATTCCAGTCTGGGATAAGGTATGAGTAGTAGCCTGGGTCCTCTTCCTTCCTCTCCCCACAAAGCCTTATTAGCACTGATATTTGCATAAAGATTTATTGGCTGCCAAACACAAAGAACATGGAATTAGGAATGGTCTGTGCCTTTGGGTCTAGCAGGTCTAGGCACCAGATGCCCCTGGCAGTATATTTAGTTCCCAGCTTTCTTTGGGGAGGAGAGGAAATGCAAAGAGACATTAAGTAGGAATTACCGAAGGCCTCTAGCATCCAGTAGCTGAGTGAATTTGGCAGCAGTTAGAGGAGCAGATGAAGGTTATTGGCAAGACAAGGTCTGTGGTACTTATAAGTCCAGTCATGGGCATCAAAGATTAACAGCTTTCATGCTTTTGGGTCCCAGGAGTTTCCTGTTTGCAGGATTGTTTCTTCACTTATTCTTATTCCATCCAACCCAGGGAGTTCCTAGTTCTAGAGCCCAGGAGGGTTTCCGCCCTTATGAAATTTATTAGGGGCTTCCAGTATTGAACTAATCTGTGTTGGAGCCCCAGGCTTGGGGATACTAGGATGAGTTATATGACTTTTTTTTTGTTTGAATCTGGTGAAGAGCTTTAAATACCAGCTTGAAGAGTTTTTATTATATCCAAGATTCAACATGGAGAGGGTTCTGGAGTAGATAGATATGGATAGTGGATAGAATCATATTTTTGGTAGATTACTTTGGCAGTTATATGGAAAGTTGATTGTAGAGGAGTGAGACTAGAAGCCTTGAGTTCAACCAGGAGGCTTACATTGGGAGGTTATGATAGTCTAGGTGAGTAGTGTTAAAGGTATGGATGTGGAAAGGGTTGGATATGAGTGATGCTGTAAAGGGAGAATTGATCAGAAGTACAGAGGTACTCATGCCCATCATGTGCTCTTGGACCTTCCTCTTCCCAAAGCTGGTTTGTTTTTCTGGGTTCAGAGATTGTATCAATAATGCAATATTCACAACACCCATGGTGGTTATGAATATGCTGGTATAGTTGTGGATCACAAAATGTAGCAGACTCTCCACATGGAGGGCAGAACCAAGGTTTTTATTCAGAAACCAGAACACCGAGTCCCAGAACCAGAAATCCAAAGTCATTATAGTGGTCACAAAGTTGATACACATGGTTAATGCAGTGAACACCCACATTCCCAAGCCTTCACAAATAGAACAAGATCCCTCAAGCAGGGATCCCTCTCAGACTCACGATATTTCCTCAGCCTGGTTCTTGGAAGTTCTCAGTAAAAGCTGCAGAAGGAGGATCTCAGTAAAAGGTGCAGTCTCCAGGTGATGACTGAGAGAAAATCTGAAGGTCCTCCTGGTTCTCTTCCTTATATACAGTATAGCTCCTCCCTGTTCTGCCCCTTCCTGTTAAGGTATTAACTACTCTCAAGTAGTTAACTTGAACTAAGGAGTTAAGTGCCTTTACTAGGTGCCAATAGAAAGGGGCATGGAAGATCTTTTGATTTCATTAACATTACAGAGATTCAGTACATCTGATTTTTTATTACCTTTCCCACTTTTGACACTGCTCCTATAGATGTTCAACCCCAGCCTGGCTACCCTACATTCCAGACTAAAAGTAAACTTGTTTTGCTCATGTAAGGGAATTGGTCTTTGAAAACCCAGGACCTAAAGTGAGTTGAGATTGAAGTATTATAATTTGGTACAATGAACAATATGCAACATGGGTAACATTTAAAAGTCAGGACAAACAGAAGTAGTATGACTGGAAGAGGAAACCAGCTCCTGATCAGAAGCGGAGAAGGTACCCAGAGTTGAATGAGGGGAGCCTGAAGTTGAGATAGTAGAAGGGCAACCTTCCTGCACAAAGAAAGGGACCAGCACTCTGCAATCAAGGCTGTTTGGGATGATCGGGTATAAAGTGTTTGGACAGATGTGCTGTCGCTGACTCCTATCCCTGCACCTATGGGCTACAAGATGGCAATCTTGTATTTGTTTTCTCTCTTTGAGGTCTCTCCTTGAAGCCTGAAGGCTTTTCTTCTAGGAACGGCAGTCTGTTTACCTTTTATGTCTTAAAGGTTTATTTTGTCCTTACAAACAATGTTAACTACAGACCTTCACTGGTATGAGGATGCTTATTTGAAATGCAGTTGGGAGCAGGCAATGGAAAGGAGAGCATACTCAGAGGAGACTAACCTGGATGTGACCACCTGTGAATTTGGGGTTTGCCTAGGTGAGTCATCTGAGTTGACTTTATTCATCCAGTCTGTAATCCTAGGCATATTCTCAGTTAACCAGGACACTTTGTGACTATTGGGTAGTCTGAGTCTTGTAAGAAAATGAAAGATTTTAGCAAGTAGAGAGATATGGGAGGGAGACTGTTCCAGGCATGGAGGATGATATAGACAAAAACACGTTGATGGGAGAGGGCTTTCTTTTTCTGATCATAAGATTATGGATTTATAACTGAAAAGGAATTTGTAGGTCTTCTAGCCCAATATCCTCATTTTATATGACATTTCAGGCTTGCAAGGGTTAATTGACTTCCTTGAGGTTACACAAGTACTAATTGACAGATTCAGGATTTGAGCTCAGGTGACAGAATGAAGTTGGGGGCCTGTGAAGCAAAACATTTGAAACAAAATGTATAAAGAAGAATTTATGAAACTGGGCAAGAGAGGCAGACTGGAGTCAAATGGTAGAACTACCTTGAATGACGGCTAAATTATTTATATTTAATCCTATAGGTAATGGTGATAGTGGGGGAGCAGAGGAGGGTCATAGATCCTGGAAATAATAGGGATATTATTTTGATAGCTATGTGAAACATGGGTTGGAGAGAGGAGACTTAATACTGGGAAACCACCTAGAAAGTTACAACAACAGTCCAGAGGAGCGATGATAATGACATTAAGTAGGAAGAGGTGGCTAGATGAGAGCTGAGAAGGAGAACCAGGGGAGAGCTTTTGTAGAGGTAGAAACAATAGGTTTAATTTTCAGGGCAGTGAGGGAGCGAAAACAGTTAAAGGACACTCCAAGACTTGGAGCCTGGGTGACTGGGCTTTGTCATCAACAAAAATGGACAAGTTGAGAAGGGAGTTAGAATTAAGGAGGCACTTGATAGTTTCCTCCACATAGGTCCTATATCCATATTTCATGATGACTCTTGGGTTCTCCAAGGCATAAGCATAAACTTTGGGAAGGTCTGTCCAACAACAGAGATCCATTTGTACCTCTTATCTAAAGACAAATCTGGCTATGTTCAGAAAAACTCAGCAGCAGATTGAGGGCAGAATGATGAATATTTTTGTGTGTATGTGGCTGCAACAGCACTTGAAGTTCATTTAGGAGATCATAATATGCATTGCTAGAGGGACTACCCAATTAATAATATATATAAATGTGTTATGTTCAGTTTGGGACATTTGGGTTTTAGGTGACATCAGCACACCCAAGAATTGTTCAAGCAGGCTAGGAAGCATGGGCACCAGAGATCTAAATTTGGGAGTCATTCACAGAGGTCATGACCAAAGTCATGGGAGTTGATAAGGCCAACATGGAATAAACAGAGAAGAGGGTCCAACATAGGGCTTTGGAGGTCATAGTCAATCTAACCACACAGAAGGTTGATTCCTTTTGTTTTTTGTTTTGGGAGGGCAGTTGGGGTTAAGTAACTTGCCCAAGGTCACACGGCTAGTTTTTTGTGTTAAGTGTCTGAGGTCAGATTTGAACTCAGGTACTCCTGACTCCAGGGCCGGTGCTCTACTCACTGCGCCACCTAGCCACCCCTGGTCGATTCCTTGATATTAATAATCCAGTAAATTGTAAGGTCCTCCAGTTAAGGACAGTTATGTTTTTATTTTTCTATCTTTAGCATGTAACACAATGTTTATTTATATAGTTGGTGCTAAAATAATGCTTGTTGAATGATGCAATTGTCGGGCACTTAAAAGATCATTTGGTCCAGCCCCCTCATTTTACTAGTGAAGGACATGTGCCCCAAAGAATGTAAGTGATTAGCACAAGTTCACACAACTATTCAGTACCAGAGCCGGGACTAGGAGTTCCTAGGTGGTAGAATGGGTATGGAATGAGAAGATGAGTTCAAATCTTGTCTCAGATATTTACCAGCTGTGTGACCCTGGGCAAATCACTTAACTTTTCTTGAGGTTCAGTGTCTTCATTTGGAAAAGATGGATAGTGTTAACAGCTAATCCACAGGGTTGTTGTTCTGACCAAATGAAATATTATATGCAAATTTTCTTTAAAGCATCTAATCCATGGTAGTTATGATTTTTTTTGTCCTGATTCCTAGCCCAAGAAGATTGCATCTGATGGCATCCCCAGATACTGTTTCAAGGTCTGCTTTTCTCCTGTTTCTTTTCTACCAAGAGACCCTCATTAGAGGGAAAAAACCCAACAGGCAAGAGTCTTAGAATCCACAGTCCCTGGATATATTTCCTCATTGATTATCAGCGGTCCTGGATAATTCAATTGTTCCCTGGACACTGGTTCAATCTGTACACACATATCTTTTATTCTCTAACTCCCTGCCAAGCCTCTCCCTCTCTGGGAGCCTTTAAGTTGAAAAAAAAAAAAGCAAACAACACGTCTTAAGTGCTTAGAGATCAGGGGATGAGAAGCACCAAGAAAGCCTGGTGCATCATTAATCACTAAATAGAAATGGCAGCAGCACATTTTTTTTTATACCCAGATGCCTCCGCAGTCCTCCTACTCCCTGCTGCTCCGCCATTCACTATTGTCTCCCAGGAGTTTTCTCCCGATGTGTAGTAATGAGTATTGATTGCTATGTGTGGGAAGACTGAATACGGAATAGGCAATCATTGCATTTGCTGATAATACCCTGAGACCTGGGATGGGCTGGCAAATAAAGGCTTGTTGTGTAGACTATGATAGGGTGCTCTAAACAATGGAATCTTGAGTGTTGATCTGTGGAGTGGGTACATCTAGACTGCCGCCTACAGCATGGGCAGGCAGCGTGTTACATGTGGGTGGGTACATAGGACTGTTGCCTACAGCATAGGCAGGCAACATGATATACTTGAAAGAACAGTGAACTTGGAGCCAGAAGATCTGTGGGGCAGTGGCAAGAGGCTGGATCTGAAGCCAGGGAGTCTGGGTTTAAGTCTGCTTTGGCTATTTACTACCTGGTTCATGATGGACTGGTCAGGTCACTGCATCTCTAGCGTCCTCCCCTAGGAACATTAAATCTGTGGAGACTCAGGGCAGTAATGGTATTTGCAGTTACTATCCAGTTTCCCCAATGTTCTGAAGCTTCTGACCTTGAGGGAACTTTCTCCCACTGAGAAGCCAAAAGGCTAAGACAAAGAGAAGCCACATGGAAAGGTAAAGAAGAGAACCATGTTTCCCATGGGATGGTGTCATACTGAGCTAGCAGGGAAGGCAAAGGTAGCGGGGGTGCCTGGGCAGTCCCCTGTTTTAGAAGGCAGAGAAAGCAAGCAGCCCTGAGACGTGTGCATGGAGGCAATGAGAAGTGGGGATTATGCATGCTAGCAAACCAGAGCAGGATAAACCAATACACCCTGCACGGCGAGAGGACTGAAGAACAGCCTATACTTCCTCCTTCATCCTCTGCTCCCCTAGAAGCCATATGGATAAATTCCCTTTGTCCATTCATTTCAGTGACTAATGGGCAGAAAGGGGTGGGGAGAAAAATTTCATCCCCTCTGATAAAATTTATATTGTAGCTTGTTCTATTCTAATGTTGCTTTGGCACAGCTAGGTGGTGCTATGGATTGTTGGACACGGAGTCAGGAAGACGAGTTCAAATCTAGCCTCAGACAATTAGCTATGTGACCCTGGGTAAGTCACTTCATCCTGTTTGTCTCAGTTTCCCCATCTGCAAAATGAGCTGGAGAAGGAAATGACAAACCACTCCAGTATCTGCCAAGAAAATCCCAAATGGGGTCATGAAGAGTCAGACATAATTGAAAAGTGAACAACATTTAGTTGCATGAGCCTCCGCAAATCACTTAACTTCTGCCTTATTTTCTTCCTCTGTAAAATGAGGTTAGTTATAGCACCTACCGCCCAGAGTTGTTGTGAGGATCCAGTGAGAATCATCTAATTGTAATTGTACATGCGGTTGTAAAGCATTTAGCACGGCTCCTGATAGATAGCAAACACTATATAAATTAGCTATTAAATTGTTTTGTGATTGAAATAGATCTTAAAGAGGAATAGAGACTAGTGCGTGCTTAGAGTGCCTCTGAAACTGTGGAAGAGCCTCGAGAGTCTCCTTCCCCGAGACTGATGATGAGAATAATAGAAGTCCCTTGGAGAGATATTAGAGTAGGTGTGGACATTCTTTAGTTAGTTCTGATCATGTAATCACCCAGGGAATAGAAGGCTTTTTGACCGGCTGCTGAGGTATTCAAAAAGGACTGGCAACTAGATTCTTGGGCATTTTTTTTCCTCTTGGTTACTCTGCTCTTAGCTTGTCTCCTTCACTGCCAGCAACTGGGCATCCCGGTGGGTTTTACAAAAGGCTCAATATCAATGCCCAGAGGAGCAAGGAGAAACCTTGGGGAGTGACCTCTGGGAACCAGGCCAGCAGTAACTGAGACAAGTACTCATCTGGCATTTGGATGTGTCCACCAATGCTATGTAGAAACCGAGCTAAATTTGAACCCACTCTCCCTAGAGACTAAGGTGAGGTTGGAGAAAGTATACCCCTAAGGCGTTGGAGAAAATGTTTGTTATCTTATTCTTGCTATATCTTCTAAGTAATTATTCCTTTGTTAAACCTAATCCACCTTAAATGGTTAAATGAAAGTGAGGTGCTAGGGATCTACTGGGGGCAATCTAGTGGGGGCTCAAATCTCTAAGGCATAAGATAAGAGACACCAGCAAATCCCTCAGGGTAGTCCTAGAATCCTGAGGCGGAAATGTAACAGACCTCCTTTTGGGAGAATGAGCACAGAGCTTACTCACTACAAAAGTAAATATAGTGAATACACTACATCTCTCTCTTCCTCAATTTCATCATCTGTATGTAACTTTTCCACTAGGAATGTGACCATGAAGACTTGGGGCAGGAATACTGATATGCAAATATTAAACTAATTCTAAACGGTCATTTAGAATTATTTTACATCCAAGTCTGTAAGTGCTTAGTTTGAGACAGAGAGAGAATCTAACTTCAAAGTCGAGAAAGATGATTTACTTTGTCTCAGGCTGAGATGGTGACTAGCCAATTGGAGAGAGCATTTCTGTAATTTTATTGATCTCTGAGCCTATTCCTACCCCAGACTGCTTTGGAATACAGAGAGAACTTAACTTTAATCCAGTAGCAGTGAAAGGTGGAGGTTAATGTATTTGTTCAAGCAAGCATGCATAGCCTCCATTGGAAGTCCTACCTGGCTACAGGTAAAATTAGAGGATTGAATTAGATGACCTCTCAGATATCTTCTGGCTCTCAGTCTATACTTCTATGACTTCGGTTTGGATCCCAGGTCTCATACTTACTAGTTATATTGATGTGGTATGGGATGCCTTTGTCTGTAGCCTTTACAATAGCCTTTTACAATACTGAGGCTACAGACAAAGGCATCCCATACCGCATCAATGTGACTGTGGGCAAATTACTTTGAGCCAATAGAGCATGGGCCCTGGAGTCAGGAGGACCTGAGTTCAAATGCAGCCTCAGACACTTGACACACTAGCTGTGTGACCTTGGGCAAGTCACTTAACCCCAATTGCCTTGCCTTCTCCCTCCCCACAAAAATTACTTTAAGCCTCCATCATGCTATTGTAGGAAAAGAAAAAAACACCACCAGATCTGGAGTTATAGGGCCTGGATCTGAATTATCACTCTGCCATTCACTTCCTTGTGATCTTAGGAAAGGTACTCAACTACTGGACACCCTCTAAGGTTCCCTCCCCCCCTCCCCCCACCCCGGCCGTGCTTAATCTATGATCCTTGGTTTCCTCATCTGTATAATGGGAATAACAATGCCTATACCATGCGTTACACAGAGTTATTGAGCATACAGAGCTCAGAGCATTATATAAAGGTTAGTTGTTCAGTTAAATGACTCTTAAGACCTTACTGTGTGTAGAACACTGTGCTAAGTGCTGGGGAAGCTGGAAGAGGACACGGAGGTCAGGCGAAGTCTGGTCTTGGATCTTGCAGTTCACATTCCCAGAGGACCAACAACAGCTCCCATGTATACAGCACTTTAAGGTTAGGTAAGTGCTTTGTTACTGGTTCCTCTGATCTTCTGGTGAAAATGCTGCATTACAGGTAAGAAGCTGAGGTAGAGGGCAGGTGCCTGGATTGCACAGCCCATAGGGAGCAGAGTCAGAATTCAAAGCCATGGCCCGGTCCTCCAAATCTCGAAGTGTTTCAAACTCAGGTCTTTCTGACTCCAAGGATGGCACTTGATTCACAATGCCTCTTAATTATATTGTGTGTACAGTGTTGACTGAGTTAGTCAAAGGTATCTCCCATCACTCAATTGATCAAATAACTTTAATATTATAATATTAATATAGGAATAGTTAGATGGCCCAGTGGATAGAGCACTGGCCCTGGAGTCAGTAGGACCTAAGTTCAAACTGGCTTCAGACACTTCATACACTTACTAGTTGTATGACCTTGGGCAAGTCACTTAACTCCAATTACCTTGCCTTCCCCCCTCCAAAAAATAAATTTAATAAATGCCTTTTGGATGGGTCCGGTGTTGGGTGATAAAGATACAAAGACAAAACCAAGAATCCCTGCTCTCCAGGAGGTTACATGTTATCAGGGGAAGCAACATGTACACAAAACCAAAATGTATAGAAACTGATGCTGAGAGTAGGGGACACAAAAAATGGCAAAAGGAAAGGTTAGAGGGTCAAATCAAATTAACAAGCATTTATTAAGTGTTTGTTATGTGCTAGGCACCATACAGATACAAACTGGATAGAGAGTCTCTTACCTTCAGGATGCTTACATTCTAATGGGGGAAGTTAGACCAAAAAAAGGAAGCTGAAAAAGTTGGTGGTGAGACATGGATAAAATGGAAGGCAGAGGTTGGGATGTTTGAGAAAATCCAGATGGTCAGGAGTGCAGCCCAGAAAGGGGTGAAGACATGGCTGGTCTGGGTACTTTTCTAAAATGGAGATTCTGAGAGGAATCAGAGGAAGGAACCACAGGAGCAGAACATTCCCCCAACATGTGAGACATCTGAGCATGGGGAGAGAACTTCCAGGGTGAGGAGGCTGCTCTAACAAGAGTAAAGAGGGAAAGGAGAGAGAGGAGGGAAGCCAGGGCTTGGGGGGAGCTTTGACAGTAACTAGTGATTCTCAGAGGCAGAGGTGAGGAGGAAGTGTATACGTTCCAGGTATGGAGGACAACAAAGGTGGGGAGAAAGGAAATGGGAATGCTGGCTGTGAGAAACAGCGAGAAGACCACACTGATTGGACTGAAGAGTTCAGGGAGGTAAATCATGTGCATTAAGCCTGGAAAGGTAGGAGGGGGACCACTTTGTGAAGACCTTTAAATGTCAAACAGAGAAGGTTCTAGTTGATTCTAGAGAAAATAGGGAGCCACGAGAGATCATGACTGATCAGTCCCATACTTTAAGAATATCACTTTAGCAACTGAATAAGATGTGTCTGAGAGAGGAGAGACTTCGTTCATGCATGCATTTTTCGTATCTGCCAGATTGTAATCCAATCCAACAGAATTATTTTTAGCACCTACTAATATTTGTTGTTGTTCAGTCATGTCTGACTCTTCATGACCCTATCTGGGGTTTTCTCAGCAGAGATAGGGGAGTGGTTTGCCATTTCCTTCTCCCACTCACTTTGCAGATGAGGAAACTGAGGCAAAAAGGGTTAAGTGATTTATCCAGGGTCAAATAGTTAATCTGAGCATCTGAATATTTGAACTCATGAAGATGAGTCTTCCTGACTCCAGGACCAGCACTCTAGCCATTAATCAACCTAACTGCCCTACTAATATTTACATATATGTATATGTGTGAGTTTGTTTTATATATAGTTTATATAGTGTATGTTATATATAGTTGTTAGAGCTAATTTATAAGTATAAATCATATTTCCATATAAAACATGTTTGTACTATTATATTATGCATATTATACACAGTCATATTTTATACATAAATATAATTTACATATTTATAACTTAATGCTAACAACTATATATAAATATATTATATGTACATGAGATGATATGATTATACATAAATTAGCACTAACAACCATATATAAAAACCATATGTGTATATAAACAAACTCACATATGTGTGTAACTATTAGTTGATGCTAAATAAATTTTATTGTATTGAAGTAGTGCTCATTTGTATATCTATATACACACATGCATGTATACACACATACACATACACACATATACATACATGTATATGTGTGTATACACATACATGTTGCTAAGTGGCAACATAATAGTGTGTGAGGCCTGGAATCAGTAAGGTTCATCTTCCTGAGTTCAAAGCTGTCCTCAGACACTTACTAGCAATGTGACCCTGGGCAAGTCACTTAACCCTGTCTGCCTCAGTTTCACCATCTGTAAAATGAGCAGGAGAAGGAAATGGCAAAGTGCTTCATCAAGAGAACCTCAAATGGGGTCACAAGGAATTGGACGTGACTGAAGCAAATTGAACAACTTTCTGTCATCTATCCATCTATATGTAAATAGGCACTAAGAATTAGGGGTGTCAAGAGTGGGTCCCTATCGGGAATGTTACTGGAGCTGAACTTTAACAGAAAATATGGACTCTGGACCGTGTATGAGTTGAATTAGAGGGTCACTTTCCAACTCTGATTCTGGGACTGTTTCTTTACCTGTTTAATGAGTGAATTAATTTGACTTCACATATAAAAAGAAAAAGGACACATATTAAAAAAAAGTGTCTTCTCTTAATAGAGAGTGAAGTTGGTGACAAATTTATCTTGTCACCTTTTTTAGACAGTTCAGAGGTGATGAAAGCTTCCCTCAGGCATAATCCCCATTTTTCACTTAATGAAACTGAGGCTCAATGAAATTAAGCCTAAGAGAATTTTCCACAGTATCACAGCTTTGCCTTGGTACTGTCTCACCTCTCGATCCTCTTAGTTGTTGATATTCTCACAAACGATCATCTATACACACTCTTCTTTATGAGTCCTGAGTGTAAGCTCCCTGAAGGTAGGGTGGGGTGGAGTAAGGCCCAGATAAAACTCATACCTCCCTCATCCAAGCAAAAATTTGTGTTTTACAACCAGAGAATGATATGGGTGGAAGGGATCTTAGTATCCTTTTACAAGTAAGCAAATTGGATTTCAAGAGTTGAAGTAAATTGCCCAAAGTCTCATAGCTGCCAAGTGGCAGAGCCAAGGACTTCAGAGCATCAGACCCTGATGCCCCAGTGTAGATGCCCCCAGTGTAGACGCCCCTCCCACTCTGGTTCCCAAGTTCAAGTTCCGTTGCTTTGGCCAGGGTAGAAGATGCACAGATTTGAGCCCCAGCCCAGCCCTCTCCAGTCTCCTGACTCTCACCATAGCCTTTCAGAACTAGCCTCTAGCCCTGGAATAGAGTTGTGGCTTGTGGTGATTATAACTGACAGGCAGCTGGGCTGTCACACTCCCAAAAGCACTTTGTCTTCCTCAGGCACCCTCTTTATCCTGCTTTGCAGCTCAACCTCAGGGAAGCTCGGTTACCGCGGACGCCTATAACCTAGAGGGTTTCCCTGTGCCTGCATCTGTCTGTCTCTTCCGATCTGCTGCTCTGATTGAGGATTTCACATCAGCATCAGGGCTAGCTCCCTCTGGCTGCCAAGAGGTGGTTTAGGTTCCCATTTGTTCTAGAAGGGGACTGACCACAAAGGCTCAGAGGTTAAGTGACTTAATGGGGGTCATTCCACAAAGCAAAAGACCCAGGATTCAAACTCTTGACTGTAGCCAGCTGCTTAATCCTACACATTTTCTCTCTGGGTCCCCTTGATCCTTCTTTGTCAAATCCTGTTACACATAACCGTTGGAGGAGTCAAGTGCGGCAAGAGTCACAGTTTAGAGCTGGAAGGGAATCTTAAGGAACATCCAGTCCGATCTCTTATTTTATAGATGAGAAATAGATGCTCAGAAGGGAAAAATGACATGCTCACATAGGAAATACATCGGAGAGCCAGGATCCAAATGCAGTCTAACTTGAAATCCAATGTTTTCCTCACTGAAATCCAGAAATTTAAAGCAATTTGCCCAAGATCACAGAGCAGCATTGGATGCTTAAAAAGTCTGATTTTGGTAGAAAAGATTTCATAGATTCATGCTCATACTATTAAAAATTGAAGGGATTTTAGGAATAATTTCTAATCCAATGCCCCTCTATTACATGTGAATACGCTGAGCCCTAGAGAGAGGAATTGAGGTGTATAGTAAGTCATTTCTCTAGACCTGTTTCCTCATCTATAAAGTGAAGTCATTGGACTAGATGACCTCTGAGAGTCAAAGGATCAAAGGCTTAGAACCATGAGTGACCTCAGAGGACTTCTGTCCAGTCAAAGATGAGGAACCTGAGACCTAGGGAGGATAAATGATTTCACTGTCATAAAGGTAGTAAGGATCAGAGGTATGATTTGAAACCAGATCTTCTGATTCCAAGTGGCTCCCTGGATAGAGTTCAGGGTCTGGAATCTGGAAGACCTGAGTTCAAATCTTGCCTCAGACACTTAGTAGCTGTGTGACCCTGGGCAAGTCGTTTCATCCTGTTTGTCTCCATTTCCTCATCTATAAGATGAACTGGAGAAGTGTATCAATAATGAGATATTCACGACACCCATGATGGTTATGAATATGTTGGTGTAGTTTTGGATCACAAAATGTAGCAAACTCTCCACATGGAAGGCAGCACCAAGGTCTTTATTCAGAAACCATAACACTGAGTCCCAAAA
>CM053593.1:86067833-86147185 GCA_028646575.1 Pseudocheirus occidentalis
CTCTCTTCCTATGTATCTCCCTACTAAGTTGCAGATCTGGCATTCAACTAAGATCCATTAAGAAATCTGATAAGCTGTGTAGAGCAACCCTAGCCCTGATGAAGGGAGCTTTTTTCAACCTCCATGATCATGGCTTTGTTTCTTTAACCAGTCCATGATCCCATTCTTAAGCCCGGCCCAATCTCCCTTCCTCCTCTCTTGTTAAAAGTCTGTGGCTTCACCACTCTGTAAAGAAAAGCAACCACCACTCCTGGCTTTTACAGCTCTGTAAACGTCAGGACCAGTTGGCCAGTTGAGTGTTTTCTCATGTTGGCTGAAGAGGTGAGAAGAACCTTGGCTCCACTATCACAGGGAAATCTTTCTACCGAAGGGAAGGAGAGACTTAAGGGACTGCCTGCGCATATCCCACCTACTGACCTCTGCCTCTTGGCTCTTAACTTTTCTTCATTTCAGATGCCAAATTGGGCTGGAACAGAAGAGGTGAACAGGTTTTAAGGGACGGAGTCTCCATACAAAGGAGCAAGCCAAGCAAAGAGAAGCAGGCTAAGTTCTATATATTGTGGTCCTTGCCAAGATGTCACCTGGAGTAGGGGGTGAGAGACCTGGGTTCTTATCTTGCCTTCACCACTTTGTGATTTGGGGCCTTTATGAATCTTGGCTCTCTCAACTGGAAGAGTGTGAAAATGGCCTCCAGATCTAGGAAGGGAGAATATGATAGGCTTTGGGTCCTTCTGGAGAAAGGAGATTTTCCCACCCAGATAACCTCATTGAAGATAACTCCACAAGACCACAGGAGGCCCAGTCCAGTCTAATTCTTGGGGGAAGCATTGAGGTGGGATGGGGTAGGGGTGGCTGAAACCTAAAGCCAAGGAAGGGTTGTCCCATGGTAATGATATGAGACTGTAATCCTCTACTTATCTCCCTCTACCCAAAGTCCAACACAACACAGTACTATGTACTAATGACAGAAGGTCTCACAAAACTAGACTCAATAGAATGTTAAGTTCAGAAGGAATTTTAGGGATCAGTTGATTGACCCAATTTGATAAGCATTTAGTAAGCACCCAGTGTGTGCCAAGTACTATGCTAGGAACTAGGGATACAAAGACAAAAATGAAACTATCCTTGTCCTCAAGTTTACATTTCATCAGGGAGAAATCATATATACATAGGAAAATAAACTTTAATTTTGAAAAATACCAAAATCCAACCCTTTGTTTTATAGGTGAGAAAAATGAGGTGCAGAGACATTCTAGTGATTTCCTCAAGGTCATTCAGTTAATTAATGGCAGAGATAGGACTAAAAACAGAGTCTTTTGATTCTGATTTTGTTTTCTCTTCTCTTTTACACTGACTTGCCCCCCATCCCTCAAATATACTGACTCCTGACTTGTATATGATATGAATTACTTGTTTCACATCCGTACATGTTTGAGGTTTTTCTTTGTTATTATTAGAAATAATAATAATATTAACAAAGTTATTACTGGTGCTACTACTAATGGGTCATATTTATCTAGCTTCTTAAGAAACATCTATGATCTCCTTTTATCATATTAATGCATCGATTATCTCTTTTTGCTGTCGGCACACCTTTGTGTATATATCTCTGGAATATGTGAACCTCTCAACCACATGGGCTGTGAACCTCTGGGAGGAAGAGGATGTGTCTGTACACCTTCACAGCATGCCACCTCAACCATAAAATGAGGTGGCTGGTCTAATATGTAGTGGAAAGAGCAACGGATCACATGTTGGAAGAGATGGAAAACTTGGGCTCCAATCCAAGACCCGCCAGTTCCTCGTGTGTGATACTTTGGGCTTTCATTTTCTCATCTTTCCAAGGAGAGGAGCAAACGAGATTTTCTCAAGTCCTTTCCGACCCTGACATTCTGTGGTTCTAGGATTCTATGTCCAGGATACTGATGAGAGATTAGCATTTCTAGCCCAGGAAATTAGCCCTCTCTCCCACTGATGTTTCCTCTTCCAGTCCCTTGTTCGGTTTACTCTCTCCACAGGGAACATAAGCATCCGGCAGGTGAGAACTGATCCTCATCTGTTCCCTGCCTTTGCTGGGGGTGGGGGCAGCATCCTGGAACACCTTTTAGCACTGGCCCAGGCACAGGGGAAAGGAAAAAGTTGCCATGTTTGTTTAACTAGCCAATTTAATTCCACTTTTCAAAGAGATCTTTCCATGGCTGGCTGGACCAACAAAGTTGCAGGACTATAAGTCAACAGCCTCATGGAAAGTCATTCATTCCACCCTCTCCTCCCAATAAGCTAATAGTGCCTTCCTGAGATGACTAACTGAGAAACCTGTCTTCCTGTACCTCAGGCTGTACCAAAGGCATTTTGGAAACCTCCAGGGGTTTGACATTACTGAGTTCTAACAGCAGGGTCCCTAAAAGCTTACTTGATAATGGTCCATCTGAGGATGGGAAAGAGTTAAGGCAGGATTCTCTCTGAAGGCTGTGGGGTATTTGGCCTGTGGCTATTGGTCAGGCTCTACTTTCTGCACTTTTGTGGGGAGGGGAAGCCATGAGGGTGTAGCAGTGATCAAAACCCCAAGAAAGTTGCCCAATGACTATGGTATCCAAGTTCTTATATGGTGTCCAATCCTCTAGTTCTATGGTATTATAGGATTTAAAGTGAGCCCGGCATTTGTTGCTTATCTTGTTTTGGAAAGTTGTCTACTAGGTAGGTAGTAGGTAGGTAGGTAGGTAGGTAGGTTTAGGTAGGTAGGTAAATAAATCTGTTTATCCATCAATCAATAGATGGATAATGGGAAGGGAATAGGATAAAAGGAACTATATATCACCTACTATGTGCCAAGTACTTGTTAATCACTTCACACATTTTATCTCCGGTAATCTTCAAATCCAGGTAGTACTATCAAATCAAATAGTAGGTACTATTATTAACTCTGTGTTATAGGTGAAGAAGTTAAAGCAGATAGAGGTGATGTGACTTGCCCAAGGTCAATAGCTAGTAAGTGCCTAACGTTGGATTTGAGCTCAGGTTTTCCTGATTCTAGGTCCAGTGCTCTATGCACTGCACCACCTAATCTTAGGAATATCACTCCAGAGCAGAAAGAATCTTCAGAGGTCATCAAATGGAATGACCTCATTTTTTCGGATGAGGCACAGGGAAATTGTGTCAGAGATAGAATTTGAATCCAGGTACTTTGACTTCAGAACCAATGAACTGGTTAAACATATTACCAGCTCTTGGGGATTGACTGCTTTGAACTCCTCAAAAACTATTCCAAGGGGAACTACTTTGAATTCTTCCAAAAGTTATTCTAAGGGCAGGCGGGACTGACCCTCTGCAGGAAGAAGACTACATTCCTTCAGACATACTCCACTAATGACTCTCTTGTCCCAATCCTCACCCCTCCAGGTTGCTGCTAAGGGACTGGGCAGCCAAATGACTTGGGTGAGTCTTTTGGGAAGCAGATGATATCTGACAAATAAGAAAACAGTTGGGATCTGGAAGAGACATTACATATTCCACTCCCTCAATCCTGCCACCTGCTTTTCCAATGGGAAAGAAAACTGGATACTGCTGTCTTCTTGACCCCTGTGGAACTAGCCAGGACTCTCAGCTTTGTTTTCTTGTCTTTTCCTGCAAAGGAGAACTGAGCATCTGCTAAATGTCAACTTGAAAACCACCCTCAACCCTCTTACCCATGTCTATTGTGTAAGTTCAGTGAGTCCCCGCCTTAGCAACCTAGCCTGACACATTCCCTGTGAAGGACAGAAGAGGTCGTGATGGGCCTGCAATCAGCCCCAGGGGCTGCATAATGAAGCCAATTAAGCATGCACAGCACAGACACATTCCTAACCAGAGAGAGAGAGAGAGCTCAGGCTCAAGTCTTAGGAAGGCAAGATCAAACTCCTGGGTTCCCTCTGTGCCACTGGCACTGTAAGATGGAGCTTTAGGGAATGTGCCCCTGCCTGAGGGTTCAGGGTTTTCCTAGGTCTCAGTTTCCTCAATTGTAAAGGAAGAGGTATGGATATTAAGTTAACTTTAAGTGCCATTTAAAGGTTTGCCATGCTCTGCCGATGAGAAACTGACATTCCCAGCCCAGGGTTTTAGTTCCATCACTTACTGGTATTCTCCGGGTTCCACCCCCTTCCCTGGTAGCCCAAGAGAGGAAGTAAGATAAATTGCTTCTCCTTTGCCTAGTTTCTCTGCATCAGATTATGTGTCAGAGCTGGATAAAGGGGAACTGAGAACTTTGAATGTGTTTACTGATACTTTCTTTGTGGGAAAGAGAAAGTGCAATGGAAGGGAGGTTAGGGAAGAAATGTAAATCCCTAGTCTTTCTAATACAAATTCGTTTGGGCATTGACTGAGAAAGGCAACTCTCTGGACTCCAAAGCTATGAGTTCCCGTCATTTTGTCAACCCCAGTGGGGTGGGAAGGTACAGAGATGACAAGTTGAGGCAGAGGGAAGTTACCCGAAAAGCAGAATTGTTGCTCACACTGCAGGTGCAGCTGGGTGGTATAGTGGATAGAGTGCCGGGCTTAGAGTCAGGAAGACTCATTTTCATGAGATCAAGTCTGGCCTCAGATATTTACTAGTTGTGTGACCCTGGGCAAGTCATTTAACCCTGTTTGCCTCAGTTTCCTCATCTGCAAAATGAGCTGGAAAAGGAAATGGCAGAACCTTCCAGTATCTTTGTCAAGAAAACCCCAAGCAGGGGGCAAAAGGGTCGAATGCAACCGAAAACAATAACTCTTACCAGATCCTATCTGTTCCATCCTTAAAAAGAAAAAAAAAGAAGAAAAGAAACAAAACCATAAACCTGCCACTCTAGTAACCATTTTATATCTCTCTTCCTCTTCTTGGCTAAGATCTTTGAGAAAGCTGTCTACACTGACTGTCTCCACTTTCTCCTCTCTATTTTGCACTATCTGCAGTCTGGCTTCCAACCTCATCATTCAACTGAAACTGCTCTCTCCAAAGCCGCCAGTGATTGCTTCATCTCCAAATCCAATGGTCTTGTCTCATTCTCTTCCTTCTTGACCTCTCTACAGTCTTTGACATTGTCAGTCACTGTCTTTTCCCCACTCTTTCCTCTCTAAGTTTTCAGGACACTGCTTTTTCCTGATTCTCTGAAGACTCTGTTACTGGTTAGGAGCAATCATTCTGGATGTACACCAAGGCTCTGTCCTGGGCCATCTTCTCCTTCCACGTTATCTCACTTTATGATGTGATCTGTTCTCATGGGTTCAATTATTGTCTTTGCAGATGATTCCCAAATCTAGAGAGCTAGCCCTAACCTCTCTCCTGTGCTCTAGTCTCATACCACTAATTGCCTCTGGGACTTCTCAAATTGGCTGTAATGTAGACATCCCAAGTTCAGTATGTCTAAAACAGAACTTAGTATATTTTCCTCAAATTCTTTTGTCTTCCTAATGTCCCTATTACAGTTGTGAATATAACCATCCTTTCAGTCCCCATACTCATAAACTCAACATTAGCCTCAACTCCTTTCTCGAACTCATTTCATATATACAATCTGTTATCAAGTCTTGTATTTAGCTTCACAGCTTCTGTGGTATATATGTCTTCTCTCTATTGGGTCAGCCATCAACCTGATAAGGCTCTCATTGGCTTACATTGAACTGTTGCAGTGGACTTCTGGTTGGTCTCTCTGCTGCAAGTTTCTCCCTGCTTAAATCCATCTTCCACTTAGCTTCCAAAGTGATAGTATCCCCCTGCTCAGTATATTTCATTGGTTCCCTATTTCCTTTAGGATTAATCCATACAGTCCTCTGTTGGGCTTTTAAAGTCCTCCACAATTTGGCTCCTTACTACCTTCCCAGGTTTCTTATATCTTCCTCCCTTCTGTGTACACTATGAACCACAGACACCATGAACCTTCTTGATGTTCCTCTCACACGATATTCCATTTTCCCAACACCTTGCCTTTGCCCTAGTTGTAACTCATGGCTTCTCCCTTCTTATCTCCACCTCCTGGCTTCCTTCAAGACTCATCTCAGATCTCACCTTCTGCACAAGGTCATTCCTGGCAGTCCACCCAGCCTCTCCAGCCCATTCTAGTGTAGTGTTTCACTTCTGATCTCTCTCTCTCTCTCTTTCTCTCTCTCTGTCTCTCTGTCTCTCTGTCTCTCTCTCTCTCTCTTTCACACTTTCCCTCTTTCTTTCCCTCTCCTTCTCCCTCTCCCTCTTGTTCTCTCCATTTCTCTCTCTTTCCCTCTCTCTCTCCCTTTCTCTCTCTCTCTCCTTCTCTCCCTCCCTTTCTCTTTCTCTATCTCTCTCCCTCTCTCCCTCCTTTTATCTCTCTCTTTCTGTCTCTCTCCCCTCCCATTTCTTTTCCTCTTAGAGACCTAGCTCCCTTTAAAGCTCAGCTTGAGTGTGACACCTGTCCTGATTTCCTCATTTGTTAGTGCCTCCCACCATCCCTGTCCACTACTTTTGCATATATCCTATATTTATTTATCATTGAATATGGTGTAGTCCCCCTAGTAGAATGGAAGCTCTTTGGGGGTGAGGACTATCTCACATCTGTGAGGCAGAGATGTTGAGGACTATGCCAGCCTTGAGGGCTAGAGCCAGTGGGTGACCTTGAACCTTATAATCACCTATTTTCATCCTTGAATCCACTAATAGTCTTCCTGAATCCATTCCCCCAGTGACTAGAATATTCCCAATAACCCTTTCATCATCTCAGTGATATTTAGTCCCTAACTGCAGAAAAATAAACCTTCCTCCCAAATTCTAGATGTCAAATCCCTCATTCGCATCCACCTCAACCTTATCCCCTTAAAGTTCTGCTCCAGACCTTATCATCTCCCTCTGCAACTCCCTCTGAACATGCTTTCTTTCACTTTAGACCTCTTCTTCTTTTGGTCCCTCTACCTTTTGGCACTCGTTAAGACCTGACTCTCTTCTGATGACCCTCCATCCCTGGTCATCTTTCTAGTAGAGTTGGCACTTTCTGTAATATCCATGATACACTCCTCTCTTCCACCTTTGCTACAAACTTAATTTTGTCATGGCCCACAAATAATCTACTTCCATGTTCAAGAAGTCCTAAATACCTTTATTTCATCATAATCTTTTATTATTTCATCTCTTCCCATGTCTTACTATCCTTTGTCTATTCTTTGTCCTCACCAGAACTTCTTGTCTTCACTATTTTCCCAGGGTATCACCCCTGTTCTGACTACACTTTCCTCTCTTTGCAGTTTTGACCCTATAATTAACTACTTCAATTCTAAACAATTACTTGAACTCTTGTCTTATCTTGCCACTAGACCCAGATGGCTCCAGAGGAGAAAGTGAGGCTGGTTACATGTCATGGCATCACTTTCTTATCATCATGGTCCTCTTTGAGAACAACATTAACAACAACAAAACAAACAACAACACAAAATTGTCCCTCACTGAGACCAAAACCCAACTCCAGATTATTCCCATCATTGGCCTCTTTCACTCCTACACTGTTTTTTGGGGGGTGAGACTGAGTTCTTCTCCTATCTATCTGACTACTCCTCAATTGTTTTTTTGCTAAATCTTCATTCACATTGTTTCTACTAACTGCAGGAAAACCTCAAAGTCCTGCCTTAAGCTCTCTCCTCTCTCCTCTCTATATTCTCTTCCTAGGTGATTTCATCAGCTCCCAAGGCTATGTCCTGAATGCTCTGCTCATCTTTTTCTATACTATCTCACTTCATGATCTCATCAGCTCCCATGAGCTCAATTATTCCCTCCATTCAGGTGAGTCCCAAAACTATATGTCCAGCTCTCATCTGTCTCCTAAGCTCTAATCTCAAATCATTAATTGCCAATTAGACATTTCCAATTGGGTTCCCCACAGGCAAACTCAACAAGTCCAAAACAAAACTCATTACCTTTCTCCCCAAACCCTCACCCCTTCCAACTTCCCTATTATTGTCAGAGTAGTACCATCCCTTCCAGTCACCCAGGTCAATGGGAATCCCTGACTCCTCACTTTCACTCACACCACAGTTTCTACCAGAGGTAAAATCTTGTTTCTATCTCAACGTATCTCTCACATCCATTCTCTTCCCTCTACTCACTCAGACACCACCCTAGTTCAGGCCTTATCCCCTTTCACCTGGACTATTACAGTAGCCTCCAAATTGTTGTTTTGGTTTTTTTTTTGCCTTTAATTTCCCCTCATCTCCATTTCATCTTCCATACAGAAATCAAAATGAGTTTCTTAAAGCCAAAGTCACACCCTAAATGTGAAACACACACACACACACACACACACAAGACCATGTCACACACCCTACTTAATACATTCATAACCTGGCCCCTTCCTACTTCCTATTCTTCTATATAAATCCCCTCCTTGAGCTGTATGTTCTAGATATATTGGTCTTCTTGTTCTCTCTCCCCATCTCTGTGCCATTGTATGAGCTGTCCCCCATTCCTGGAATTAACTCTCTCCTTCTTTGCCATCCCTTATAATTGCCGCCTTCCTTCAAGAATCAAATCAAGCACCACCTTCTACAAGAGACCTTTCCTGGTTGGTAGTGCCTTCCCTTCTATGGTTACCTTGCATCTACTTTGTATGTATCATATATAGACCTATAAATATGTCATCTGCCTTGCTATGAAGACACACTCTCGGAGTCTACTGAATGGTGATGTTTTGGAAATGCATATGTATCTCCCAATAGAATAAGTTCTTTGAGGACAGCACATGGTAAGTGCTTAACATTTGATTGATTGGTGGATTGCAAAGACCTAGACATAAATTGGATTCTGATGCAAAATCAAAGCTCTAGAGCTGGATGTTCCTAAGAGCAACTCTTCAATAGATGCACAAACCACTGAATTGTCATTAAGATACTCCCAAGGATTGAATTTGGTTCATGTGAACTTGGAGCTATGATTCTGAACCATGGTTACTTTTCTAAAACACAGCTTTCATCTTGTTACCATGCCCCCTCTGCTCAAAAGCCTCCAGGAACTCCCTATTGCCTGTTGTACCAGTTCCAAATTCCTCTGCCTGTCTTTCAAGGACCTTTAAGCCCTCGCCCCACCCGATTTAGCTTCCATGGCTCTAATTCATTCTCTCCTCCAGTCAAGTTGTAGAGTTGTTTTTCAGCCTTGTTTGACACTTCATGACCCTATTTGTGGTTTTCTTGGCAAAGACACTGGAGTGGTTTGCCATTTCCTTCTCCAGCTTATTTGACAGATGAGGAACTGAGGCAAACAGGGTTGAGTGATTTATCCGGAGTCACACAGCTACTAAGTGTCTGAGGCCAGATTTGATCTCATGATGAAGAGTCTTCCTGACTCCAGGTCCAACCCTCTGTGCACTATGGTGCCATTTAGCCATCTCCATGTAAATGGATTTCCTTTACAGGTTATTCTGCTCCCCAATATCTTTCTTTCAAAGCCCATCTCCTCCATGAAGCCTTCTGCCTTCCTCCATTCAACAAACAACTACTGGATGCCTACCGTGTGCAAGGGCTTATGCCTTGACTATTTCTACCTACAGGGCTCTCTCTGAACTCCTCTTGCCCTTAATTGCCCCCTAATTGTTTCACAGGTGTTCCTTTAATTTTTCCGAAGAGATCAGAAGTTCCTTATGGTGTCTATGGAGCATGGGGATAGATTCCTGGACTTGGAGTTGGGAAGACTTGAGTTTGAGTCTTCAGATGGTAACCCTGGGCAAGTCATTTAACCTCTAACAACCGTATGTCCTTCATCTAATAACTCCTACCTTTCTGAGATATTTGTAAATGTATGAGATATGTATAAAGTATTTTAAAACCTTAAACCACCATATAAATATTAATTTATAACTGTTCATAATAACATTAGATGTTTTATTATTAAATTATTACAATATAATAAATATAATATAATAAATATGATTTGAGGTGATGCGATATGATATAATATAACATAACATAACAGTAATATAACATAATAGAACATGACATGACATGACATAATATAATATAATATAATGTAATGTAATGTAATGTAATATAATATAATTAACATAATATAGAAATTATTAAATACTACTAATAATTGTTATTAAAGGCAAGGATCACTCAAGTACCCTCTCCTACACATATTTTTTGATGTATTCTTTTAATAGAATGAAAGGCCCTTAAGAGAAAGAATTTTATTCTTTGATTGATTTTGTTTAGCAACATCTTGGTATAGTAGAAAAAGCAATGGTTTGTACTCAGTCCCAGGTTGGAGGCCTGACAATCAAACTTATTAGCTATGTGACCCTGGGCATGTCATTTCACTTCCTGGAGGGTTAGTTTCCTTATGCGTAAAATACAGATAATTAATAATAGGGACACTACCTATCTCACAGGGTGGTTGTAAGGAAAACACTCTGAAAAAGTCCATATGCTCGACATTGTGAGTTTATTGTAATTCTTTAGCATCTCCCAAAACTGTTAATGAGGTTTATTGACAATTTAGCTCCTGCTACCTCCAACTTCCCAAACTGAAAACATTACAAGAGAAAACCATAGTTCTTTTCTATGT
Source organism: Pseudocheirus occidentalis (assembly GCA_028646575.1). Lineage (NCBI taxonomy): Eukaryota > Metazoa > Chordata > Mammalia > Diprotodontia > Pseudocheiridae > Pseudocheirus > Pseudocheirus occidentalis. Next base: position 86,078,362 of record CM053593.1, read on the forward strand.
AATTCCTGATCTCAAAAGACCGCTCAGATTCTCCTAGACCCCAAGAACTTCTGTTCTCCTAAGTGATGTCAAAGAGGCATTGAAGTTAGAGGCTCTATCCTACTGACTCATGCAGTTTTGGGTAGGGTACCTCCTGTGTCAAGTCCTCCGTTTCCTCATCCATGAAGTGGGGATAATGTTGCTTATGTGCATTTCACATGTAATTGTTATAACAATCAAATAAGAACACACCTTTAAAGGGCTTTAAATGTCTACCATCATCATCATCATCTATTGGATGTGTGTGTTGGGGAGGTTCTGAGGGGTAGGAATGAATTAAATGATATCTGATGTCTCTTCCAGCTCTGTTTCAACAAGCAACACTGAATAAGCATTTATTAAGTGCCTACTGTGGTTCAGGAACTATACAAGGCGCTGAGAATAAAAAGACAAATGTGAAATAGTTCCCGACCTCAAGGAGCTTCTATTTTACTGAGGGAAGAGGGAGAAGACAGTATGTACAAAGAAATTAAATACAGAGGGATAATAGAATAGAATAGGGATGCAGGAAGGATGAAGAGGCTGGTACAGATGGGTATGGAGGAGTGGAATGTGATAACCAGAGAAGTGAGCTTGTGCGTAGGTAACCTGTTAAGTCTAAATTACAGAGATTTTGAGTGGCCGAACAGAACAAGATTGTCATGTCCTTTGCAATGGCAGTGATGATGTTGATTTTACTATCATTTTCTGAGCAACGGTTTGAGTGGTGGTGGGAAAGCCACAGGGCAGATGACTTCCTGATGGTCAAAGGCAGGTAGGTGGATGATTATAGAAGAGTGAGAGACAGGGCAGGGACACTCACCCTCCAGGCATTCATCAGTCCAGGTCACCCTCCTCCCAGGGTTCACACCGAAGTTGATTAGATTATCTCCCCTTAAGTGGGAAGAAGGCTTTGGAAGGCATTTGGTCCTACACTGGAGGTCAGTGTGGAAGGGCCGGTGCGACAGAGTAGAGATTGAAGTACTGTCCCCACCATGTTTCTTCTCAACTATAGTTCCTGACTTGAATATTTTTCCTTCTCTTATGGAACAGATGGACCTTGTCAACAGCCATTGAATGAGGGAAATCAAAGAAGAAAATCCGGTATGAGTGGAACTAGCTGACCTCTAAAGACTATTTCAAGGAATGCCAGCCTCAGGAGAAATTATATGACAGAATAAAAAATTACCCAAATGATGGTTTTGTATGCACATACAAATGGCATACAAATAAGCCTCATTCACCCAAGTTTGGGGTTCTTTCCTAAGTAAAAGAAAGTTGGAATGATTGTATGGGGCCATCTCTGATACTCAACTCAAAACCCCAGGGAAATTAAAAATTATAGGAGAAAGTCTGTGGCTCAAGATTCTCTTTGTTTTTCTGACTGAGGTCATCTAAAGGGATACAGAATTACAAGCAATTTCCAATCACACCAAGCTATAATACAACCCAGCCCTGAGGATGTAAGGAAGTATTAATGTTGGGTTGGAAGTTCCTTCCCGTTGAGCAATAAAACTGTGTTCAATAGTACAGTGTTCTCCAGACTGGGAGGGAGAGGTCATGGAGGCCGGTGTCCTGGAAAGATTTCTGTGGCCTACATAGGGTGATCTCTGCCTTTCCCCCTCTTCCTTTGGCTCCCTAACTTTCCTTCTCCTCTGTACAACACTGTTATGAATGTATGAAAGTAATGACTTGATCCTTCAAAACTGATCATGGGGCAATCATTCAATAAAATAATTAATAAACATTCATTAAGCATCTCCTATGTGCCAGTGTTAAGCACTGGGGATACCAAAAGAGGCAAAAGAAGGTCCCTGTCTTCAGAGAGCATACAGTCTAATGGATGGGACAATAAATATACACAAAGAAGAGGCTGACACCCTAGCTGTTCTCTTCCTAAAAAAAAAAAGTGTAGCTATTATGAATTTCCTCCCCACTCCTTTATGCATTATTGCCTTCTGGGGGAATGTTCACAAAAGAGTACAGTGCAGGAGAAGCAAGGGAGGAGAAACCAGAAATTACTTTTGCCATGAATATTGGGCTCTCACGGAAAGTCAAGAACCATCTGAGAACTGGGAATACTAGGATTTCTTATGACCTGGTCATTGGCTGATGAGGGAAAGTGGAAGGGACTAGAGCCATTCGGTCAACAAAAAGAGAGCTAAAGACAGGCTGCATAATAGTCTTTAAATACAACAGTAGACCAGCTGTTTATCATCTTCTGAGGAGCAAAAGATTAGAAGAAAAAAAATGTGAAATAGCCTCAAGAGATGGGGAGATTAGATATAAGGAAGAATGTCCTCCCTCCTGGGAGCTGGCTAGGGAAGAAAGAGCCTCTCTTTCCCTGGGCAGCTTTATTAAGAGGATCAGAACCACATAAATAAGGGCCATCTTGACTAGAGGAAGGAGATTAGTCCAAATGGACTTTTTTGGTCCTCTTCTGGCTCCCAATTGTATGGGACCCTCACACATTTAAAATAAAGAAAAATCTATTTAAATAGATAGGGAGATAGAGGAAAGACATGTTCATGGTCCCAATAGCCAAGTTGGGATAGACTTGGAGCAGGTAAAGCTGTCCCTGAATGGACTCAACTAGGGCAGTGTAACCGCACCCTTACCACTCATATATGGAAAATATCAAGAATATGTGTTTTTCCATTGACTCCTGGGCTTTGGAGCACACAGGATGTTTTAATACAGAAAACTCTTTGGGCATTTAGAAATGAAATATTCTTCTCTAGAGGTCTTCCAACCCATCTCACTGCCTCCAGGCAGGATGATGACTAACCAATCCCAGAGCTATGACATTATTCTTAGACATTATTAGGAAAGAAAACTGCCACACCCTCAGAAATTCATCCTTCTTCTGGTCTAGCCTTAAACAAGCTCAACTTTGCTTGGTCGCTGTACTCCTTGGCAGTAAATCTTCCTATGCCCTTCATTCAATGTGAAAGGAAATAAATTCTACAATTTACCATGCATATGCATAAGAATCAATAAGTTCAATAGGATAATATTATTTGCCCAATATTCCCCATATCCTCTTGACAAGGTTCAGGTTGGGAATTCCTAATAAAAGAGAAGTTTATCCTCTTAGGCAGGAGGCAAGGACGCTGGACCTAGAGGCAGAGGACTTGAGTTGGAATCCTAGTTCCTCCATTTACTAGCTGTGTGATGCTGGGTGGGTAACTTACCCCCTCTGGACCTCTTATTTCTTCATCTGTAAAATAGGGAAATAAGAACACATGCTTTCTTTTTAAAAATTGATTTTTCTATTTACTTTTAGTTTACAAGATTCAGCTCCACAATCCTTTGAGTTTCACATTTTCTCCCCTCCATCCTTCCCCCCTCCAACCCCACGTCGGCATGCAATCAAGCATAGGATCTGCAAATACTTTCACACTGAACATTAGTCTGGTTGTATAGAGAAGGATTGTAACCGATGGAATGAACAACGGGAAAGAGGAAACAAAACCAAACATGGAAAAGAAAGAGAGCATGTAGTTTGCTTCATTTAAACTCCATTTAAACTCTGTTCTTTCTAGATCCTTCTCTGAATGTAGACATCTCCTTCCATCCTAAGGATTTTAGAGTTGTCTTATAACCTTGCATTGCTGAGAAGAGTCCAGTTTATCAGGGTTGGTGGTCACACATACGTTGTGTCTGTGATTGTGTACGAATTTCTCCTGGTTCTGCTCTTCTCACTTAGCATCAGTTTGCATAAGCCTCTCCAGGTAAATATGGAATACATGATTTCTAAGGGATATTTAATCTCTAAATCAACAATCCTAGGCCTTAGACCTGGAAGGGGCCTTAGATGTCATCAGACCTAGCTCCATTATTATACAGGTAAGGAAACTAAGGCCCTCCTTACTGACAGATGAAAAAGAGAACAGGGCCCATGCCTGATGGCACCTGGTCCATTGTGCCAAATAGGGTGACAGCTGGTGACTAGTTCCCTTCTTTTTTAAATTTATTTTTTGGTTCCCTTCTTTTGAAGAGTAGGAAGTGTGCCAGGGTATGTCAGGGAAGATAAAAACAGCTGGAATTCACCAAGGGAGGCTTCTTACATGGAAAACAACTTCTCCAACAGCCTCCTTCTCCTCATGCCCATTTGTGAGCAGCCCTCCTTCTAAAGGACATTTGCCTCTGATCTGAGTGGGAGATTCTGTCCTTGGATGGAGCCAGCAATCCTTATCATGCCTGGAAAATGCAAATAGTTAATGTTTTTCCATTTCATGCAGGGCGCCAGTACACACAGGGAGCTTTAAGGAAGAAAGCTGTTTAGGCGTTCTTTAAAAAAAAAAAAAGGCCCTTTCATCAAAATATTCCAGTTCCTCTATTTTTAGAAGCTGATGCCTTTTTCTAAGCATTTCAACCAGGTTTATGAAAACCACTGATCTCACTCTTTTACAGTTCTAGAGAGTCATAGGTCCTAGCAACAACACATACACGTGTACCTATATAAACATGCACATGCACACATATACTGGGACACAGTGTGCAGTCAACCTGTGCCCTGAGAGGAGGGCACTTGTCATTGACTGGGGGCGTGGGGAGGGGGAAGCATGATCTGAGAAATAAAGACACTTCATTGTGTCTTCAGACCCTGAATATTTGTTAAGAGTCAACTTAATGCCTGCAAACAAAATTGCTGCTTTAAACAGAGCTAGGGGATGGGATGAGGAAATGCAGGAAGAGAGAAAAGGTCTGTAATCTAGGTCCCTGAAAGAATGCTGGGGCTCCAAATGGCCCTTCACCATAAGATTAAAAAAAAAAAAGGAATAGTATGCACGCCTTTAGGGGTTGGGACACCTTCATCCCAGCTTTGACAATTATTTTATATGTGGCATTGGATGAGTATTTTCATCTCTTCGGGTCCCAGTTTCCTCCTTAGTAAAAAAAAAAATGAGGGTGAGGGGTGGGTGGAGGGGGGTTAGATTATCTTCAAGTTCTCTTTCACCTGGAAAATTCGGTGATTTGACAAATCTATAAAATATCCAGGACCACTGGACACAGATGGCCAGAAAGCAGCAAGCTTAGGCTCTAACAGGGCCAAGACAAAACCAGGTGCTGTTGACATCCTCGGGGGAGCAGAAGAGAGGGTGGATGTTGCAAGCAGAGACTGTCCTGTTGCCAAGGGGATGAGAAGGAAAGGAGGGCTGGGAGGAAGGAACAGAGGAGGAATTTATAAGCTTTCTCTTTATACAAACCAGACTCAGAAGTTTTCTTTTTTCAGCTGGAAGGGAAGTCACAGCTGCCATATTTACTCACCTAGGGGCGATATTTTCAGAACCGTTTTTTCCCCCAGTTCAAAAGGAAATTCAGCAAAGCTAAGAAAATTTTCCCCAGGCTAGCTCTTCAGGCCCACGGACTGAGCAAGGCCATGACCCCTAAGTAGGTGAAAACAGTCCTGTTCTCCAGGTTGGGTAAATGGAGAAAGTGTAAGGGCTTAATTAGAGTCCGTGTTTGTATAGCCTCCAGTGCTTTCTCCACAATAAAAGAGGCCAGCCTGGTGATTACTCTCACCTCCATTGTCTGCAGGAAAAAACCTAAGCTTCCAAGAGTGAAGTCCTTGTCATGTGGCTGCTAAAGGAGAAAGTTGGGGCTTAAGCCTTAGTTTTGCGGCTGCGGTGCTCTTTCTGTTCCATCAGAATGATCTTGGCAGAGAAAAGAGAGTTTAGCCATTGGGACAGGCCTCTTCCTCTATGTCCTAAATGGCTCACACTTATTTCAAGAGCTAAAAGCTTAATTAATGGCATTCTGGATCAGAGAAGGAGAGAATAGGAGGGGGGAACTGGGACTGGGATAGCCTGCTTGTGTGAAAAATAGAGAAACATCAGAGAAATACAAAGTCAGAGACAGAGAGGCAGAGACAGACAGACAGGGTGACAGGTGATTGGGGCAAGGGAAGCGAGTCACAAGAAGGGAAAATCCTGTCTTTTCTACCTGTTTGTCCCCATTGTAGAGAGTGCCTAGACCAGGGGGTGGTGAACCCCTGGTGTGAAGTGCTTAAGGGTCACATTCAAGGATCTAAAGGGGCCCATGTGGCCTCGAGGCCTCAGGGTCTCTACTCCTGAGTCCTAGACAATAGCCACTGGGTCAAACGGGCAAACAACATGTGGAGGAGAATAATGAGAAAGTTACGCAGTTTGCTTGGAGCCAGCTTCATAATTGGTCTCTCTGGCTCCCACATTACTTACTTCTAAACAGGACCGGAGATTAGGAGGCACTGCAATGGCCTCCCATCCAGCTTCCAGTCCTTGACCCTACACTTCCTTGTCTCTGACCATATTGGAACTTTATAAGAAATTACAAAGAGGAAAAAAAAGAAAAGGGGGAGGCAGGAGAGTTACCTCGGAGGGTTGAATATCAGCTCAAAAGGGGATATAATAAAATTTTAAAAAAATCCAGAACAGCAGATCTTCTGATTATCCCCCATTCTCAAGCAATCCTTGATCATCATAGTATGTTTGTTTTCTGGACATAGCACAGAAGCTCTGGACTTGGACACAGAGGGTCTGCAGGCAAACTGGAGATTGATCTCATGATATTACTCCCCTATTCCAAAGCTTGCAATGGCTTCCCATTGCCTATTGAGCAAAGTCCAAACTCCTTAGCCTATGAGCCAATTTGGAAAATATGGGTTAAATATCTACTATGTGCTATGCTACTAAGATAATAAAGATAAAAGATGATGCCCTGCCTGCCCTTTGGAAGCTTACAGTCTGTTGGCAGGGAAGGGGAAATACAATATGCACACAAATACATATAATGCAAAGCAGATTGGTAGGAGCAGAGGAGAGGTCCAGATGAGGTCCCCTAGGAGACTCTGAGGCAGTTAGGGAACCTTCAAAGAACAGGCAGCATCCGAGCTGAACAATGAAGGAAAAAAGGGATTTTGAGAGATGGGGAAGAGGAGTTAGTGCATTCTAAGCATAGGAGACAATGTGTGTGGATGCACATGGAGGGAGATGGCATGATGAGCTAGAAGGTATAGTCTGGCTGGAACACAAAATCCTTGAAGGGAAAATAATGATGATTCCTCATTTGATAAATGGTCAAATGATACAATCAGGTATGACCATTCAGAGGAAGAAATCCAAACTATTAACAGTCGTGTGTGGGGGGGAGGAGGGGGAAGGTTTTAAGTCACTAATAATGAGAGAAATGAAAATTAAAATGCTGACACTTTTTCACCTGTCACCCATCAGATTGGTAAAGTTTGCAAAAAGGAAAATGACAAATGCTGGTGGGGCTGTGGAAATATAGGTGGAATGGTGAACCAGCCCAGCCATTCTGGAAGACAATTTGAAACTCTGCCCCAAAAGCTATTAAGCTGCATGCCCTGTGACCCACTGATAAAGCTTATTAGGTCTGTGCCCCAAAGAGATGAAAGAAAGAGGGAAATGACCACTATAATGCAAAAATATTTAGAGCAGCTCCTTTTGTAGTGGCAAAGAATTAGAAACTAAGATGTGCATCAATTGGAGAACTGGTGAACAAGTCATGGAAATGAATGTGATGAAAGAAACACTATTGTGCTGTAAGAAATCATGAGAAGGATGGTTTCAGAGAAATCTGGGAAGACTTGAATGGATTGATGTTGAGTGAACAAAACCAGGAGAACAATTTATGCAGTAATAATATTGCAAAGACAAAGTTTTGAAAAATGTACAAATTCTGATCAATGCAATGACCAACCACTATTCCAAGAGGATTCATGATGAAAAATACTTCCCATTTCCTGAAAGAGAGTTGATAGATTTAGAGTGATGATGGATTAAGAGTGTAGATTGAAATCTACTTCTTTTTGACATGGACAATGTAGGAATTTGTTTTTTTAAATATATATGTATATCTATATATGTACACACATATGTATATATACATAACATCTTTGAAAAAAATTTTTTTATTAGAGGCAATCTGGGTTAAGTGACTTGCCCAGGGTCACACAGCTAGTAAATTTCTGAGGTCAGATTTGAACTCAGGCCCTTCTCACTCCAGGGCTGGTTCTCTATCCACTGTGCCACCTAGTTGCCCCAACTACACATATTTGTAACAGAGATTTTGCTTCTCTTTCTTTCTGAAGGACCAGGGGAAGGGGGAGGAGTAGGAGAAAGATGTCAAATTTTTGTTAAATGAAAAAATAAAATGTAATTTGAAAAAGAAGAAAAGGCAGGTTGGAGCTTGACTGTAAAGATCCTCGAAGGCTAAGTTAGCCAGTTTGTACTTGATCCTATAAATAATTTGGGAACCCTGTTGTTGTTTTTTTGGGGGGGGAGGGGAAGGTAGGCAATTGGGGTTAAGTGTCTTGCCCAGGGTCACATGGGTAGTAAGTGTTAAGTGTCTGGGGTTAGATTTGAACTCAGGTCCTCCTGACTCCACTGCACCCCCCCCCCCAGCCACCCCTCCTCTCTTGGTTTTTGAGCAGGGGAACGACATGGTTAGATGTGTGTATTAGGATGATTATTTTGTCTCTTGTATGGATGATTCAGAGAGGGGAAGATATTGGATATGGGAGGACTAGAAAGCTTTCCACAATTGGGTTCCAAACTTTATAATTATGTTATAATTTAGTAATTTGTAGTTACTTAGTAATTTTTTAATTACTTCATAATTTTGTTTTTATTCCCATTCACATGTTCTATGTTCTAGGCAAGCTTGACTTCTCTTTATTCAAGACTCTCCTTATTTAATACCTGCCTGTTAAATTCCTACCTATCCTTCAAGGCCTGCCTCAAATGCCACCTAGTCCATGAAGCCTTCCTCGGTCAAAATGGAATCTTCCTTCCTCTGAAGCTACATGGTGCTACGCAGCTAGTCCCAAGAGATAGAACGCTGGGCCGTGACTGAAAGATCTGACCTGAGATACTTACTGACTATGTGACCCTGAGCAAGACACTGGGCAAGAAATAATAAAAGTATCTACCTCTTAGGGTTGTTGTGAGTCTGAAATGAGATATTTGTAATGCACTTACAGCTCCTGGCACATAGTATGTGTTATACAAATGCTTCCTCTTTTCTCCCCTTCCCTGTACATTCACCATATACAGTTTTCTAAGTGATATTTCTCTGTAGCCTTGAACTTCTCTACTGCGGATTGTAAAATGCCTTGACAGCAGGGAATTCTCCCAAAATAAATACCTCTGGGCCATAAAGAGCAGGGAATTTTCTGGCACTAAAGATATGCATTTATGAAAAAAAAAAGGGCACATTAAAAAACAGTCCTCTTGCACCCTTGCATGGCAACGTAGTTTATCGCCTGAGCAGAGTGCTGGGTGTGAAGATCTGAATTCAGTCCTGCGCCTGACACTTATTACCTATGCGAATTACTTAAGCTCTTAAGAGTCTCAGTTTCATCATCGGAGATAATCATACCTATTGTGCCTACCTTTCAGGGCTCTCGTGAAACCCAAATGAGACAACACATCTCATTTACTTAGCACATTTTCTTGCATTATAAAATTATATGTAATTAGCTTAAACCCAGATTTGTGCATTATAAAATCTTTCTCACATATAAAGCATTGTATAAGTATCAGTTTTTATTACCGCTCCTCCTCCCTCCAGGGTGGTACCCCGAGTGCCCGCCTAGTTTGTTCTATCTAACCCTGGTCCTCGCCCATTTCCTCCTTTCTAAGTCCTTCTGCAGCAGAGACCCAGTGGCTTCCCTCTGACTTCCTGAAAATGCCTCTGATGCCCTGCTGATTCCTCCATCTCCTCTCGGCGCGCAGTTTGGAGAGCTTGCCATGTAGGAGAGAATAAACACGATCTCCACGTCTGCCTCTCAAGCTCTGAGTCCTAGATTTAGCAACAAGAAACACCATCTCTCCGATCTTCCTCCAAAGGGGGCAGATAACTGTACAGGGTGTTGTTAACTCGTCCCACAGATTCCACGGATGTAGGACCGTAAATATTCTCAGCATGATGAAATAGAAAGCCCGGTTTGCATAATACCAGACCCGAGGGTCTGTAGCAAGAGGAGCTGAAAAAAGCCAGTTATCCCAACTCTTTATTTTACAGAGAAGGAAACTTACTTCCCGGTAAGCGGGGCTTACCTAAGATCACGCAGGTAATAAATGGTAGAGCCATTCGAACTCCAATCGTCTGACTCCAGCGTTAGACTTGGGAGTCAGGAGTCCTGGGTTCAAATTCGAGATCTAATACTTATTACTTGTCTGACTTTACTTTCCTAAGTCTTGGTTTCCTCGTCTGTACATTGGGGATAATAACACTCGCATTACCTTCTTCACACGGTTAACTGTGTAAGGAAAGTGCTTTGTAAACCTCAGAGAACTAGAGAAATGATAGTTATTATCCTCAAACAGGAGACTAATAATAATAGCCTATTATTCGGTTTCCCTGTCTCCAGGCTCTGCTCTCTGATCCACCCTCCACACAGCTCCCAGTTTAGGAAGATTTTTTAAAAAATTATTTTCAGTTCCAAATTCTCTCAATCCTTCCAGCCCCTACCCCACCCAACTGAAAAGGCAAGCAATGTAATAATCATTATACTTGTAAAGTCATGAAGAACATGAAAAAGATACTCTTTAAAAAAAAAATGGTTGTGAGGTGATCAGAGTTAAGTGATTTGCCCCTGGTCACACAGCAAATAAGTGTCAAGTGCCTGAGTCCAAATTTGAACTCAGGTCCTCCTGATTCCAGGGCTGGTGCTCTATTCACCACCTGGTCACACCCTTTTAAAAAAAAAAATTTTTTTGCTTTTTGGAGGGGAAGGCAGAGCAATCAGGGTTAGGTGACTTGCCTAAGGTCAGAAAGTTAGTAACTGTTAAGTGTCTGAGGCCACATTTGAACTCAGGTCCTTCTGATTCCAGGGCTGGTGCTCTATTCACTCAGCCACCCAATGATATTTGTAAAACATATATCTGACTATGCTCTCCACTACTTACAAGTCTTCATTGGCTCCACCTTTCCTGAGTAAAATAGAAAAGTTATAGCCTGGTATTTCAAACCTTCCATAATGTAATTCCCACCTACTTGTATGCATTTATTTCATATTATTCCTTTCACATTCTCTCTGCTCCAAAGAAACTGACCTGCTACATAGTCTCCTCTACATGATATTTCTTTCCCCATTTCCATCTTTTTGTATATAATAGGTGATCTCCCTTGTTTGGAAATAATAATAGTTAATATTTATATCGTACTTTAAAGTTAGCAGAGAACTTTACAAATAGCATTTTCATGACAATTTTATGAGGTAGGTTCTCAATCAAATGAAAACCCCTTAAGGAGTAGGGGTCAGAGCACAAAACAATAATACTCAAATTCTAAGAGAGTGGAAAGGTGGCTTTTTAGAATCTGGGATCAGAAGATTGTTGCTGAGGTTTTTTTTTTTTCAGTCTTTCCAACTCTTTGTGATCTCATTTGGGGTTTTCTTGGCAAAGATACTGGAGTGCTTAGCCATTTCCTTTTCTAGATGAGGAAACTAAGGTAAACATGGTTAAGTGACTTGGCCAGGGTCTTGTAAGTGTCTGAAGCTAAATTTGGACTCAGAAAGATGAGTCTTGTTGACCTCAGGCCTGGTCCTCTGTCCACTGCATTACTTAGCTGCCCCAGGATAAGATGATCTGGATTCAAATTCCAGCTCTTATATTTACAAGTGTGATTTTGGGCACGTCCCTTCATTTCTCTGGGGCTCAGTTTCCTTTTCTGTAAAAAGAAGGCATTATACAAGATGATCTCTGACTTTAAATCCTATGACCACCTGGAATATCTCCTGGAGATGGATGAAGAGAAGAACAGCAATGGATAGTCAAGTCAATAAAAAATGATTAAGTACCTACTTTGTTCCTATGAGCAAAACTGCTCAATATCATGTGAAGTGCTGGGTCTACGAAGAAAGGCAAAAACATTTCCTTCCCACAAAATGTTCACAATCAAATGGGGGTAGAGAAAACAGGAAAATAGCTTCCTACAAAACAAGATATGTGTAGGAGAAAGCAGAGATCCTCTTGGAGGGAAGGCATTAACATTAAAGAACTGGAAATGCTTTTTGCAGAAGGGGGGATTTTAGCTGGGACTTGAAGGAAGACAGGAAGGCCAAGAGACAGAATCGAGGAGTGAGAGCATTCCAGGCTTGGGGACCAGGAGATAAAAGGTGCCCAGAGTCAAGAAAGGGAATATCTTGTTTGAGGAACAGCAAGGAAGGCAGAGTCCCTGGATGGCAAAACACATGGAAGTTCTTTGAAGTCACACCAGTCCTAAAAATCCTGCAGAAGTCATACACCCTCCAACAACCCCAGCCAATGACTCATTTTCCCAGGGCAAAGTCCTCTGGCATGTTGGGTGGAGTTTGCCCTGCACTAGCCCTGTCACCTCTGTCCAAAGAACCCAGGACTGGGAAAGATGCTTGACCTGCACAGGTCCTTCAGGCTATGGGTTGGAGTCTTGAAATATCTAGATAATTTTCCCCATTCCCCACTTCCTTTTTCTGGTAGAGACTGCTTTCAACAAGCACGACTCACATTAGAGCTAAGGATATGGATGAAAGTCAGGGTCTCTCAGATTTTAGGAATGTGACACTGATTGATGGTTGTCCTTTGTTCTCAAAGAGGACCAAAATGACTCCACTATGGTAGAGTGTGTTTGACTGTAACTGATCAGACCGGTACAACCTTGGAATGTTCTACCACAGGACAGGCACGAATAGTCCATTTGTGGTGGACTCTAAATTTGTGAATCTCTTGTTTCTTTTGAGCTACTTCAATTTTATTTTGCTTAGAGAGCATGATGAGGGCACACTGTGCTGGGTGGTCCTGTGTCAGTGTCTCCCATGTCACAAATCAAGTTCTAAAGAGAACAATGTGGCATTATACTCATTATAGGGCAGCTAGGTGGTGCAGTGGATAGAGCGCCTGACCTGGAGGCAGGGAGACCTGAGTTTAAATTTGTCCTCAGACACTTAGCCCTGTTTGCCTCAGTTTCCTCATCTGTAAATGAACTGTAGAAGGAAATGGCAAACCAGTCTCTTTGCCAAGAAAACCCTAAATGGAGTCACAAAAAGTCAGATGTGACTGAAAAATGACTCAACAGCAACAAAATTACTTATCATAGTCCTGGAGAAACTTTGCCAGCAATCCATGAACAGATCCTTGACTCCAACCAGGGAATCCTTCTGCCTCTATATGCCTCGATCTCTCATTGCTTTTAGGATTTGTGAGGCCTTCTGGGATACTCTCCCTGCCAGATCATACCCATTCTTTCCTTGTGTCAAAGACTTGACTAAAATTCATTTCCTCTAAAAAGGTGAATTCTTTCCTGATTTCACCTGATGGTATCCATTTCCTCCCAACTTGAATCATATTCATTTCAGTTAGTCAATCAACAAGCATTAAATGCTCACAATATGCCAGGCACTGGGAAACCTTTGGGGAAACAAAGAGAGGCAAAGAGAGCACTTGTTTGGTCATTTGTACTCAGATGTTCTATGTGTTTGCTCTCTAGTACCAGATGGAGAGTTCCTCTTTGAAGTAGTGACTTTCTCCCTTCTCAGTCTAGGTGTTCCCAGAAGACTAGAACCCTAGGCACAGTGACTGCCGCCCTCCGCAGTCCAAGAGCTATGGGAAGGCAAGAACCCTGATGACAATGATTATCTTCCTTGTCACAAGCAAAGTCAAGACATCACAAGATGTGATGTCATTGGTCCTTTTGGAGAATGAAGGATGAACAAGAAAGGAAACTCCCAGTGGGCAAGAATCCTGACTATGACACCGGGAGCTTCCTGATTGCCCACTCCCCCATTAGACTGAGATCTTTCAGGGGACAGTGACATTCCCCATCAGATTAAGAGGTCTCTGAAGCTAGAAACTGACTCTCCTTCCCCTGAATTCTCCCCTAGCACCCTGGGCAGAGCTCTGCACTCAGGGGTTGATTGACTTGTAACTTGATGGAGATGGAGAAGAGCTGGTTTGGATTTTAGCCCCCTAAAAGCACTCCTGACTTTTTTTTTTCCTTTCCCTCTTCCTCCCCACAATCCTCACTCCAGTCTGGCAATTTCCCTGAAAAACCAACATGGCTCCTCCCAGTTCCAGTGTTACTGTTGGCGTCCTATGTGGAGCTGTGGGGCCAGAGACTGAAGGAGGTTTTGTTCAGTGAAAGGGCGGCCAACTGAATTTCCAAACCACTAAAAGGCTTTTTTCCCCTTTCCCTTACATATTTGTTCTTTGCTCTTTTTCCAGAATGAAAATTCCTTACTGGGGACAGAGGACCAGCGTAGCCCTTGTTTGAAGGGTTAAAAACTTCAAAGAGAATAAATGACTCAGAATAGTTGGGGAAGGGGACAGAGCAGCTCTGGCTGGTTTCTCTTCCTCCCCATCTGTCCTTCACTTTGAGGGGAGAGAAAATCCCAAGAAGATACTTTCCTGTCTTTAAGGAAAGAGCAGAAGAGGAGAGATCCAGTGATTCTCCTCCAGGACAGGGAAATCCAGTGACTTTTTCACAAGATAGCACTGGAAACATTCCCCACCTCATCTTTTCTCCACTTCTTCCATACCTCCTTTCCTTTTCCTTCCATAAGCTACATTTCCCTCTATTTTCTTCTTTTCTTTTCCTTCTGACCCCTTCCTTTTCCTTTTCCCCTTCGCTTTTCTCCTCCTCTCTTCTCCCTTCCTCCCTCTGTTCATTCTGATTCTTTCTTGACTTGGACTCTGTCCCTCATCTCAATTCCATAGCTCAATACCATAATCAAGTAGACTTCTGCTAAGGCATATATTTTCCTGTGTAAGCTCTCTCTGTAGCCCTTAGAAGCAGAAGGGTGGTACAAGTGGATAAGTTGCTCCGCCTGGTATCAGGAAGACCTGAGTTCAAACATGCTTAGCTATTTACTAGCTGTGTGTATCCTGGCAAGTCACTTAATTTCTATCTGCCTCAGTTTCCTGAACTGTTAATATCATCTACTTCACAGGGTGGCTGAGAGGACCAAACAAGATATTATTTGCATGAATCATTAGTGTAATGCTTGGCTCATAGTAGGCGTTTAATAAATGATAGCTTCCTTTATCCTGAGAGCAGGATTAGAAGGCAGGAATAGAAATGCAGGACAGATCAGACAATGAGGGAAGTCAGTGTCTCACCAAGGGAAGTTATAGAGTCACTTTCTCGGAGAATATTTTTCAGGATGGTTGGGGTTAAATCTTTCTTATGTGGAGGCCGGGGGAATATACCAGATGACTTACTCTGCATCCTTGGCTCATTCTTTGATTTCAGGAGCAAGTCCTTGGTTTATCCTTTTATTCTTCAAACACAAATCCCCAGATCCCCACCCCCAAGTCACTTTACCAATTTAGAAGCCCTCATAAGGACGATTATAGATTTAGAATTCAAAGGGACCTTAGAAGCTATTGAGTCCAAGTATTTTGTTTTACAGATGAAGAAGTTAGGGTACCAAGAGGTTAAATGACTTGTCCAAGGTCACACAACAAGTATCTGAGGAAGGATTCAAACCCCAGTTCTGGATTCCAAATCTACCTCTCTGTCTCCTCTATCACTCTGCATCATACTATTCAGATGGAAAAGGGGAGTAGTAGGAGAAGCTTCGAGAAGAAACAGGCTGAGAATTTGGTAGTCTCAGGGGGCTGGGAGGGCTATAATTTCTCTTCTGGATCTCGGACAGGTCATACCTCCACACCCAAGGACAAGCTGGATGTGTTGGCTACAGCAGAGCCTCAGGAGCTGGACATTATGAGGTGAGATCTTTCTCACCCCGACCCTCCAGGCCAGAAGGCCAGTCAGTTCTGGCTTTTACTCCTCTATGCTCCACCCCATCTATTCCTGGGATACAAACCTTTAACCCCCTCTGGACCAGAAACACCGCTGGAAGAAACTCTGCAGGTGCTAATAAGTCCTGCCCTTAGGAAGTATCAGTTTTTTTAGTCAACCTGGTTTTTTGATGAAGATTTAAGTTTCACTGACTTCATGAATTGTAGGTATCTTGGTCAATGCAAGAGAGAGAGGAGAAAGTTAGAACTGGACGGGCAGATAGGCATTTTCTTAAGCCGTCTTGAACGCCAGTATGAGTAGGGTCTAAAATTGGGAGTCATGGGGAAACTCTGAAAATCAAAGAAATAAGACCTGAAGATAGTGACAGCATTCTCCTTCCTTGATTATTTTATCACAATTAACCCCTCTCTGCCTGCCCCAAACTCATCCCAATGCAGGTGACCCAAAGAGGAATCTGCATCTGCTTAAATTAAACCATCATCTCCTTCAGAAGTTGAAAAGGATCTTCAGAACTCGCTGATCCAGCTCCTTTGCACAGGTCACATGGCCAGCGATGATTGGATCTTTGACAAGAACAAAGGTCATCCGAACTCCAAAGCCAGTGTTCCATCTCCTCCAATGCTTCAAATGTTCATCCAGCATCTCCTGCGTGGTTAGCACTAATGACAGAGGTTATGAAGAACGGTGCCCCCAAGGAGCTTACATCATGAAGTCATGTATTCAGAGTTAGAATTCAGAATGTATCACATGACTCCATGACCAAGTCACTCATGTCAACTTCTTCCCAGAGTCTTTCTCTCCTTTCAAGGATCTGAAGAGAATCTCGAACCATATGTCTTGTTTCTGAAAGACCAGGATATCTCTTTTCCCAAATTCTTGCCAACTCAGCTCATCCTGCAGATAAGGAGCGTTGAGTAGTCAATTTATTCCAATAAGTCGAGTTCCATGCTATATAGAAATAACATAAATAACAGTAAAAGTTGTGTATTGCAATTCAAGGTGATCACAACAGAGCAGAGGATGTATATACTACATGTGTGAAGATCAAGGTAATTACAGTAGAGGAAAGAGTAGCATTTGATAATTGTCAAGTGAGCAGTGTGGGACCTGGAAATTGAGGAAGATAGGGGTATGGGTAAAGAGATAAGCCCCCTTCAAGACCCATAGGAATCCTAACTGAGCCTCTGGAATGTTCTTCAGTTCATAAAGTAACTCATGCCAACTTTTTTTCCAGGAAGCCAGCTCTTCCTGGCAGGGACCTCTTGGAGAGCCTGAATAAGTCACATCCACGTGGCTGAAGGGAGGGGGGAGAAAGAGGGGAAGGTGGTGGAACTGAGGGCTGGGGCCAGACTGGCTGGGGAGCGTGTTCCTGAAAGTCCCTGTCAGGGGGTGACTGGGCCAGCCAAAGCTGGTAATTCTGGGACCACGATAACCTGCCATACAAATGAAAGAATAAACAATCTCCAATGAGAATTCCAGATGCCAATCCACTCCAGTGGAACCAGACGCTTATTCCATGCTGGGGATGCAGAAGCCTGGAGACGCAGTACAGGGCTGTCTCTCCACCATGACCATGACCACCACTCACACCCTGCTCCCGCTGAGTAGTTCAGTGTTCTCTGACAACCAGAGAATTTTCAACTATGCCGAGTGAGGTAGAAACGTGGTAATTATCCAGGCATTTTGCTGGTTTCAATAGCTGACCTGTGTCACACTTCAGAAATCAAAGAGTAAAAACTATATGCATAATGATCAAACAGCTGCAACCTCTATCAAATTGCTTACTGTCTCAGGAAGGAGTGAGGTGAGGGAGGGAGGGAGAGAAAATTTGGAATGCAAAAGTTGTTTTAAATATGAATGTTAAAATTTGTCTTTATATGGAACTGGGGAAAAATAAAATGTTTATAAAAATGGAAAAATATGCATAAAGTATATGTCAAAGTTGAAAACACATGTCCAAATTGAAAGATGCATCAGACCAGAAACCTAGAGTGGGAAGAAACTCTGCAGGACAACAAGACCAAGCCTTTCGTTTTACACGGAAGGCCCAGAAAGGTTAAACAATCTGCCCAGATCACACAGCACTAAATGATGAGGGCAGGAGGCAAACCTAATCTCCTGGATTTATAGTTGAGAAAGCTTAGGCTCAGAGATATAAAGCAACTAGCCCAAAGTCAAACAGCTCGGGAAGTTGCAGAGTCAAAACTTGAACCCAGTCCTTTGACTTCAAGTTTGCTGCATGAAAATAGGCAGGCATAGTATGGGAGATACCAGGTGCCCGCCAGCCCAGCCAGAGGAGAAGGGCTCTGAGTGGTAAGGGCATAGCTAGGGCTGGGCGGGGCGCCAGGTGCTTGCTGCAAATATGTTCTGAATTTTTGGTGACGAGGGGAGGGGAAGGACCAAATGAAATGCATCTGGTGACCTGATTTTTGTTTTCTCACTCTTGGCTGAGGGCCAGGAACTGCTTTTAGGGCTGTGGGTGCTGGAGACAGATTGGGCGGGCTGAGAAAAGCCAGAGAGCTGATTTTTGCCCTGGTTTGAGAAGGTTGTTTCATTTCCTACAGGGTCCCAGTTTTCTTACTGGCAACCCCATGAAGAAGGGAGGTGTGAACACACCCACACAGCCATAGACACAACCATGTGTACACGTAGGCAGACACACACACACAGTTGCCCACACACATTAGCAAATCTAAAACACATTCATGTGAATGCCTACAGACACAAGTACATTCATCTATCCACGCATACATAAAACACAAATCTACATAATTCATGTGTAAATATTGTATACATATATGTGCATATATACACCTACATATACATAAACATGTACACATAGAGATCTGCAATTTTTTCATCTGGAGAAAGGGAAATGTTATGTACCAAAATAAAGCTGGGAAGGTCACTATGGGGGGATGGGCTCATTTGGGGTGCAGCCACTGTGGTTTCCTATTTTAAACAATTTTCCTTTTTAAAAAAATTTAATTTCCCCCAATTACATGTAAAAACAATTTTAACCTTCAGTTTTATAATTTTGAGTTCCAAATTCTCTTCTACTCTCCCTTTCCTCCCTAAGTAATTGTTCTTGCTAACTAGGCATAAAGCTCAGCTGTTTCTATGCTGTTAAAGTGCTGTAAATGCCTCTAAATTTCAGTACCCTGGAACCAATCTGCTGTTACCCTATCCGATTTCCTGAACTGCACCATATATATACTGACATGGTCATTTATTTATACACAAATCCACAAACACACACACACACAACTAAATACTAAAGTGGACTCTATATACACATACAAATACATAGAAACGCTGACATACATGCTCAGAATCATAGAACATTAAATTTGGAAGTGACCTGAGAGATCATGGCCAGTGTTCAGAGCAGAGAATTGGGCCTGGAGTCAGGAGATTCAGGGCATTCCTGGCCCTGATACATAATAGATGTGAAATGTCTTCACTTATCTGAGCCTCAGTTTCCCAATCTGTTAAGATGACACTTGTAACAATACTTGAGAAGCCTCTTCGTATAGTGGATAAAAGGCCTGCCTTGGCATCAGGAAGGGCTGGGTTCAAGTCGTACCTCTAATACATGGTACCTATAACCTCAGATAAGTCTATTAGCCTAGCAGTGTCCCAAGCATCTTTTTAAGTCTATAAAGATGAGTTGTGATCTGTATCTGTGGAAGAAGTTTCCACTCTAAGAGTTTTCTCTATAGACGGAATCACAAATATATGCTATTAAAAAAAGATAGACTCATTAATACCCATCTTACAGTTTTGCTGCCAGGAAGACACTTGGTTAATTGTTGGTTGTTGTATCCTTCGTTCTTGAAGAGGACCAAAATGACATCGCTGTGTTAGAGTCAAGTTACAATGTGTCTGACTGTGACTGATCAGATCAGCATGGGCTCGGAATGCTCTACCACAGGTCAGGCGCAAATAGTCCTGTGTGAACATTTGGGGGTAATTCTCTAAATCTGGGCATCTCGAGTCTCTTTTGAGCTGTTTAAATTTTGCTTTAATCCTACAGCATAGCACCTCCTCTGATGTGGGCACACCATCACGGGTAGTTCTGTGCCAGCGTCTCCCGTGTCACACAATCAGTTCTGATGTTCTTAAGAGAGACCTTGAGAGTGTCCTTGCATCAATTCTTCTGACCACTATGTATGAGCTCTCTATTAAAATAAACTCTTTGGCAAATGTATGTTTGGCATTTGAGTACTTAAACAAGACACTTAAAGTACATAGAAACATTAAATACCAGTATCACCATCCTCCTCCTCCTCCTCCTCCTCATCAAATATAAGCTCCTTGAGGGCAGGGTCTTTTTCTTTTTGTCTTTATATCCTTAACACTTAGTCCTGTGTCTAGTACATAGATGCCTAATAGATGCTTTCTGGTCTATTTGTTTTCATTATTATTGTCATTTAGTCCAACCTCTTGTTTTTACAGAGAAGGAAACTGAGTCCCAGAGAAGGGCAGTTACTTTACCAAAGTCACATATCTAGTTAGCAGCAAAGTCAAGACTAGGACTCCAGTCTTGGAGCCAACATTCATTCAAGTATTGTACACACACAATTTAAGTCACAAACAAGTGCAGAAATGCTACCACACCCTCTTTTTGGTCACAGACATAGTAGAATAGATTCACCTGTGCTAGCTTCATTTAGGGAAGTTTAGCATAAACTTCTCTCTCCCCAGTAACTGTTCATTCTTGGCTTTCTAGGCTTCCTCCTGTTATAGACCATAGGAAGTTAGATCAGTCTCCCCATTATTGATCCCTCTGGGCCTAGAGCAGCCATAAACTCATTATTGTTCAGTCATTATCTGACTCTTTGTGACTCTTTGGGGTTTTCTTGACAAGGATACTGGAGTGATTTGCCATTTCCTTCTCCAGTTCATTTTACAAATGAGTAAACTGAGGCAAATAGGCTTAAGTGACTTGCCCAGGGTCACACAGGTAGTGAGTGTCTGAGGTCACATTTGAACTCAGGTCTTCCTGACTCCAGATCTGGGACTCCATCCACTGTGTTGCCTGGCTCACAGAGTGAAAATGCATGATAGAGATAATTTATTTAGCCCAGCTTCCTCGTTTGGAAGATGAGTGAAAGATGTTGCTCAGGAAGCTACTTATTCAATGTCACATGGCTAGTTTGTGAAAGACTAAGGACTAGAACCTAGGTTGCCTTGCTTCTCACCTCATGTTCTTTCCACTACTTGACTCTTCCTCCAATGTCTCTCTCTCTGGCTCTCTTTCTGTCTGTGTCTATCCTCTGTCTATTTCTGTCTGTCTGTCTGCTCTGTCTCTGTTTCTCTGTCTACTCTGTCTGCTCTCTCCCTCTCTCTGTCTCTGTCTCTCTCTCTATCTCTGTCTGTCTGTCTGTCTCTCCCCCTGCTGCCTACTCTCACATGGTCCCACTCAAAAGAAAAGGAACTAAGCTGAGTTCACTAGTATGTTTACCCCTTCCACCTCCATGACTTTCACCATCCAGTGGACTCCTGGGAATGTTAGGAAGTATTATAGAGGTTTCTGAACCCTTCTATCTCAGAGGTAAGCTGAGGTCCAAGGTTGGGAGTTATGGTGCCCTTTCCTTCCCCAAGGGTAAGTGGAGGCTGGGACAGAGCACGGTAAAGGGTGCCAGTGAACACTGTCTGTTTGGGAGATAGTAGAGGCAGCAGGAACCAAAGAGAAGAACCTTCCTTGTGGTACTAGGGTACCCAAAATCAGGACTGGCAGGCCCCAGACACTTTGGTGAGACAGAACTGGGAGAGAAACATTTTCAAGACCTGCTTCTGGGCTGCTCCATGTGTTTTGATTTCTGATGAACATGGTCTCATTTCCTGTATGAAAAACAAGCCCTCCACTTTTGTTTCTCTTTTCTCATTGTTCATTCCATTGACTATAACGTCTATTCAATCAGACTAGTATACAATGTGAAGGAGTTTGCAGATCCTATACATGATTGTATGCCACCATGGCAGGGGTGGGGGGTGGGGAGGAAGGGGAGAAAAATCTGAAACTAAAGTGATTCTGGAACTGAATCTTGTAACCTAAAAGTAGACAAATAAAGTCAATAAAATAAAAAAAAAACAAGCCCTCCAGACATCCTACTCCTTCTGGACTGGGGCAGCCTTGTTTGCTCTTTAGAAGTCTTTTCTGTCCTGCTTTTCCCCTAGCCACATCTTGACAGATGGCCACCTGAAGCTGACCCTTAATTTGGAACAATACTGGATTCTTTAAGCCAGGAAGACTTTCCTAAAATGACTCGCCCTGCCCCCTTCTTTCTGTCCCAAACAAATATCCTGAGACATCACTCTGGCCCCTAATATGTCTTGCTGGTCTACCACAGTCATGCTAGCTGACCTTTATATAGCACTTTAGATGTATTGTTTCGTTTAGGTAGGTAATATAATCAGTTTTATCTCTATTTTACAGGTGAATAAACTAAGTCCCGGAGATAAGAGAAACATCTAAGGTCATGCAGGGAGTGCCAGTGCTTGGCTTCTGACTCTTGATTCACTGTTTTCCCCACTCAACTCTATCGCCTTCCTACAGGGGAACAATTTCCTCAACATCTCTGGCCTTTGATGGAGCTCTTTTCTTTCCCACTCCAGTTAGAGAAAGGGGTTTTCTGAAATTGAAACAGGAGAATTTTAGGTTAGACAAAGGCACTTGACAAGATTAATGTAGTCCTAGGACTTGTCTGGAGAATGAAGGAGGTAGACTGGGGCATTCATCCTTGAGCCTTTGTTACTGTCCAGACTAGAAAGAATGAAATGAACAAGAAGGGCAGCTAAGTGGTGTAGAGGATAGAGCACCAGGTCTAGAGTCAGGAAGACCAGAGTTCAAATTCAGCTTCAGACATTTAATAGTTATGTGACCCTGGTAAAGTCACTTTACTCTGTTTACCTCAAACCACTTTAGTATCTTTACAAGAAAACCTCAAATAGGGTCACAGAAAATTGGACTTGACTGAAAACTACTAAACAACAACAATAACACTACCCCAGGGATAAAGCCTTGTAAGAGGAGGAAGAAAAGGAAGAGGAGGTGGAATATGGCAAGGTGCTTCCTACCCTCAAATCTCACCATTAGAAACCCACACTTTTGACTGGGTAAACAAGGAGGGATAGGGTGATGGGCTGCTGCCAAAAGAAAACACTGCAGGGAGGCATAAATCATACCTTCTCACACAATTTAGTGTCATTGAGATCACTTTCCTAATAAGAATGCCTTGGAGCTGAATGAGAACACCGAGAATCCAGAATCTCAGAAATCTCAAGTTAGCAGGGACCTTTCAGTATAGAATTACAGAGTCTCAGTATTGGAACCAGGTGAACCATGTGGTCACATTGGTCTTGTTCCAGTATGGAACAGACCAAGAATCCCCTGTATCACACCCCTGGAAAAAGGTCATTTGGCTTTTGTTTGAAGGGTCCTCATCTGAGGAGACATTTGTTACTTGAAGCAGCTAGATGGTAAAGTGAGAGCTGAGTCTGGAGTCAGGAAGCCCTGACTTCAAATAAGATCTCAGATATTTGCTAGTTGTGTGACCTTGGTCAGGTCACTTAACCTCTCTTTACCTCAGTTTCCTCACCTGCTGTTGTTTGCCCTTTATTTTTGAAGAGGACCAATGACATCATGAAGTGATGTCTTGAGTCATGTGTGAATTGGATTTAAGTGAGGCAGAGTAGCATGAAGTCATCACCCTCACTCTTCCAGAATCATAGAAGTCCAAAGGCAAGACAAAAATCAAGATGACTGGTAATGGTCTGGAACACAATGGATGACCTTGGCATCCTTCATGTCTGACCAAGTGCTATGCTCTCCACAGAGCCTGCTTCAGCTGCTTGCATGGCAATTAGAACAAATTGTCCTCATCCACTCATTCCTCTGGGGGAAGTCTTCACATGCTTGGGATAGATATTCCCCTAACTCACCAAACAGTTTGAGGTATGTTGGTTACCCTCAACCTGGTTTAGCCCATCTACCAAGATGGTTTCCTGGGGTATGGACACTAGGCATGCTACAGATTCTTGGAGCCACAGGTAAGAGTTGAGTGCCAGGCAGACACCAAAGGTGGATGAGGAGCCCTAAAATGGGTGTGCAAGCCCTCACACCAGTAAGTGGGTAGAAATAAGAATTTTCCTCACCTATAAAATGGGGACAGTATAGTACCTACCTCCTGTAGTGGTTGTGAAGATCACACGAGATTACATGCATGTAATACACATGTATAATATGTGTGCTATATATAGACATGTATATACACATATGCACATATATGTGGTTATATATACATATAAAATCTCATTTGATCCCCACAATTTGCACACACATTACTTAGCACTGCCTGACCTATAGCATGTGTTATATGAATGCTAGTTAAAATAATGATAATAACAACAACAATAATATTGTTGTTGCCATTACTATTCTTACCTTCCAAAACAACTCATTTTCTTTTCAGATAGCTCCGGTTATTGGGAGGTTTTCCATATATGAAGCCAGTATCTGCCTCTCTACCACTTCCACCCACCCTAACTAGTTTTGACCTCTGGGGCCAAACAGACCAAATCATTGACTTTTGACTACTTGAAGATAATTATCACAGACTCCACCCTCTACCACCACCATCTCCAGTCTTTTCTGGACTAAAAATTCTTTAACTCATCCTATGGCATCATGGTGAGACCCTTCATCATCTTGGTTGCCCAGAATCTATCAATGTCTTTCCTAAAATGTGGTACTCTGAACTGAACACAATAGTCCACAAGAGCTCTGATCAGGGCAAAGTACAGAGGAGGCTGGATATTTTATGTCTCTATTGATGTAGCTTGAGATCACATTTGCTTTTTTGACTGCCATACAATTTTTTTTTACATTTCTATTGAGTGGGAAGTTCAGGGGAGTCTATTGGATCTCCAAGAAAACTCAAAGCTACATCATGAACAGGCCCTGGTGATAGAGAA
Organism: Pseudocheirus occidentalis; assembly: GCA_028646575.1. Taxonomy (NCBI): domain Eukaryota; kingdom Metazoa; phylum Chordata; class Mammalia; order Diprotodontia; family Pseudocheiridae; genus Pseudocheirus; species Pseudocheirus occidentalis. Next base: position 86,103,106 of record CM053593.1, read on the forward strand.
GGACCACTCCCTGACCTTCACCTTTACACCACTCTCAGCATTCCACTGAACTTCAGTCTTTTTCTGTATTGGGCAGGACACAAACCTCAGCCTTTGCCTACTCCCACAGATATCACCAGGCTAGCAATTGCTGTCAATTCTCTGGAAAGAAGGTGGGATAGAAAGACAACCTAGGGATGAAGCAGCACTCCAGGAAGTCAAATTTAGCTGCCAAAGGAGGCAGTGATTGGGCCTTGAAGAGAATGCATCATGCTGGAGGCAGGGCTTACTAATGGCCATGGCCACCCCTGCAGACCACAGGTTTTGCCATACACAGGAATCCTTTGAATCAAGGAACCCAGAGGGGTTGTCCTTCATAGTTCTCTAAATGAACTGTCTCATTAAGTCCACCCATCAGGCCTCTCACAGCTGAGCTGAGCTGATTATTACCCTGATTATTCTCCTTCCTTTCCTTCTCTTCCACCCAGTCTCAAGCACTCTCAGGCTGTAAAGACAAACATTGTTTTTGAAACAAAACGGGTAGACTGTGGGAAGAGATTAGTACTAATGATGCTGATCTCAACTCTACAGAATGTGAGTATGTGATGGTCCTTTAAATAATTCTCTTCCCAGCTTTTACCAAGGCTTCCTTTCTACAGCTCCAAGGCAACCAATTGACTCAGGCTCCAAATTAGTCAAATCAGTGGGGGGAGAGAAACAACACAGAACAACAAACCCAACTAGTTTCTTTACTGTAATGCTGATCTCATAGCATCCCAGCCTTCTTAAAATGGAGGAAGCTGGTCCATCCTCCCTTCAGGAATGTCAAAGCATTTTAAATATAGATGAGATAACAAAGACCCAGAAATATTAAGTGATTTGCCCAAGGTCACACTGTCACACTGCTAGTGGAGTTTATTGCTGTGGCCCTCCTTAAATTGACCAATTAGAACTAAAATGGCTCAGTATTAAACATAATCATGCTTACTCTGAAACTCATCTCAGTTCCCTAATTTAAAATTGTTTACTCTTGTGGCACATGAGGTGAATAATCTGCTCGAGTCTTACAAAGAATGGTTCCCCAGCCCTGGATGTGAGAAATGTCTAAATGCCAAAGGGAAAGTGTAAAGAGTGGAGCCTAATAATAAGAATAGTAGTAGCTAACATTTATATAGCACTGTGCTAAGCACTTTATCATTATTATCTCCTTTGGGCTTCACAACAATCCTGTGAAATAGGTGCTGTTAGCGCCTCCATTTTACAGAAGAGGAAACAGAGGCAGACAGACATTAAGTGACTTGCCTGAGTCCCCACAGACAATAAGCTTCTGAGGCTGGATTTGAATCTCAAGTCTTCTTGCCTCCAGGCCCAATGCTTTGTCCACAGCACAATGCAGTTGCCTCAAATTCCTATCTTTAAAATAGAAATTTTTCATCAAAGTCCTTTTCTAGTCATCTGTTGTGGTGTGGAGGTCGCCCTGGCTCTCGAAAGCAATGCCAGCAGAGAACATACTCCGGAAAGCTGTTCCAAGCTGGAAAGGAAAAACCAGCTAACGCCTATGTCAGTTATCTAAGAAACAGCCTTGTTAAATCCAGAGCAGTCATTGATCATCAGCAGTAGGTAAGGCCATTAGATGATGAACACTTAAGATCATCACTTTACAACTTAAAGGGTTTGTCCCTGGCAACTCGTGATAGCTTGTAGAACAAAAACACAAGATGACCTGTGGACCTGTGTTCTGTTTCTGTGGTGATGATGGCAGAGAGGTGGGAAAGGGAGCGGATGGTGCTAAGAATAACACAGGTTCTAGGCCGTGTCGGAACGTTAATTTAACTGTTCATTTTGTAAATCTGAAATCTTTCCCCACAGCCAACAAATTGACATACTCCAGAAGGAACCCAATCTAAGTGAAACTAACATTTTCACATATAAATTAAACTAGATCATAAAAAGAAGTTGCACATAAAGGGAAAGATCACTTACAGTTTTTTCTTGGAGAGGCAAATAGGGAAATGGGTATGGTGAATTTTATTTTGTGTCCAAAAGTTGACAAGAAACAACATTTCATGGGATATTTGGTCACTCCAGTTTTCAGAGTTTCATGAATACAAACTACCATGAAGATAATGGCAGTGCCTCTCACACTTTTGTTACAGCGAATGAAGAGGTAGAGAAATTCAATGAAAAACTCAATAAGACACTCACTGTTAAATCAAAATACACTTGAATACTTGCGTACTTCTATGTATAGGTTGGTAGGGAGAAAAAACGTTAGATAATAATGCTCAAGATTAAGGAAAAAAGTTTAGAAACTTACAGACTAAACAAAAGCATCATTTTATATATATCATGAACACTTTCTTTGAGAAGCGTATTAGAAGATGAGCACAGAAAAACACCACAAAAATTAAAATTGACTGTATCATAACAGGCAGGAAATGACTATTTACCAAGATGGAAACCATTTTGGAATCACCTATGTGTTGTCATACACTTCATTGGTTAGATTAAAGACCCAAATCAACTCCAAGATAAAAGAAAGGATAAAGGTGAGAAGATGCAACATGAAATTAAAATAATTTCAACCAATCTATTCATACAAGCTATTGAGTCTGAAAAATGAGAAATGATTGAAGGAACGGACACTGATATGGTGTAATGATGCTGAGATTTGAAGATCTTCCATGTCTCTTGAACTTGCTGATGTAGCGGGAAGGGGTGGAGCAAGAGAAAGCTGGAACCAAGCTGGTGCTGGTGACTGGAAGCAGAAGCAGCAGTAGTGGTGGTGGCAGCGGGCGCAAACTCTTTTTCCTTTGAGTCAGCCAGAATCTCTGCTAAGGACTGCCAGGGACGAGAACTGCGGAGGGGCCAGAGCTGCTGGGAACAAGCTGCCTGGACGCTGAGCAGTTAGTTGTCGTGAGTGAGGGGAGGAGGATCTTTGCCTGAGGTCACCTGTCCTGTTTTGAAGGCTTGAGAATGTGGGTATTTACTACTTTAACTACATGCGCCAACTTCATAACTACTGTGTTGGCTTTGACTTTCTGGTTTTGGGACTCAGTCTTCTGGTACTTGAATAAATGCTCTGACTATATTTCTCATGTAGAGAACCTGTTACATTTTGTGATTAATAACCATATCAGCATACTTATAGTTACTGTAGGCATTGTGAATGCTGCATTGCTGATACATATGGTCTATCACTATTTCCTTTGGAAGGGTAATCAATGAGTTGTGGTATATAATTATGGTTGAATACTATTATACTATAAGGAATAACAAGCAAGATGATTTCAGAAAAACCTGAAAAGACTTATATGAACTGATTCAAAGTAACGTGAGCAGAACCAGAACATTGTACATAGTTAGAGAAATATTGTAATGAGGATCAACTGTTACTGAAGTAGCTACTTTGATCAATACATGATCTCAGACAATTCCAAAGAATGCTGTCTACCTCTAGAGAAAGAACTGACAAAGTCTGAGTAAAGATAGAAGAATTATTTTTTCTACTTTATTTTTGTTGCTTCTTTTGGTAACATGGCCAATATGGAAATGTTTTGCATGATTTTACATATATAATTGAGATCACATTGCTCGCCTTCTCATTGGGTATAGGCAGAGTAGAGGGAAGGAAAAGAATTCAGAATTTTTAAAAAAAATTAAGTGAATGGTAAAAATAAATAAATAATAAATTTATTTTATAAAGAAGAAAGTGTTACCATTATGAAGCAATTGCCACATCAAGGAGGACAAAATATCCAAGAAACTATGCAGTAAACACTTGATTTCCTTGCAGGAGAGATACAGCAGTCTAAGGCAACAACAATTTAAGAAAGAAATTTGCTTACAAACAAAGTCTTATGGAGTAGGATGGTGAAAGACTGTGAGAAGTATCCTTCCATAGCAGTGAGATGTGGTGGAGAGGAAAAAGTATTATAAGAAAATCTGGAATGAGAGCCAGTCAAACCAGCTAATAACCAAATGTATTAAAGATGAAACCAGAAGGATAATAAAATGAAAAATAACAACAACATATAATCCCTGTCAAAATTCCTAAAACAAATTATTTTCCTCATCAATGACTGTGGAGCTACTACATTTAGAATCTAACATCCATGGTGCTACAGGAGGAAGTATAAATGAAACTGAAGTAAAAAAAGGTAGGAAAAGAAAATGGACTAAACCAGATGTACAAAGAGCTCTGTGCTGGAGGTGATTGAGGGCACTAAGCTCCTTGAGGGTACTAAGGGACTGATTCAAAAGATATCTACCAAAAGCCTGGGAAGAAAAAAAAAATCATGTATGCTTTAATAGTAATACCAAACTAAGGCAATTAAGAAAATATTAAAAATTACCAAATTATATGCTGCTTTCTCATCCTTATAATATCTTTGTAAAAATGGTCTACACACACTGAGGACATCTTCGGTGAAAGTATGAAAAGGGAGCAGGCAGTTTTTCTCAAATGAAATTTTATAGCAGACTACATTTTTACAATCTGAAAAGCAGAGAAAAAAGATTTAAATCTAACCCTGCTTTTTATTGATTATAAAACAGTATTTGATCTGATAGAGCAAAACATTCTCCTAAACATATTTAAGACATATTAAGATCATCACTGACATTTGAAGATTATACAAATTTCACTGACAGAGGCAACAGCCCTGATCATTGCTATTAAAAGTAAGGCATAAATCAGAGAGATGCATGGTTATCAAGAGTGTTTGTGGGGGGCAGAGTCAAGATGGTGGTGTAGAAGCAGTAAAACTCTGGGGCTCCCCCCATAACCACCTCAAATACCTATAAAATATGACTCTAAACAAATTTAGAGCTACAGAACCTACAAAGTGACAGAGAGAAACAAATCTCCTGCTTAAGGCAGCCCAGCAGGTGGGCAGAAAGGGTCCACAGCAGCTTGCTGGGAGCTGAGCCCAGGCCCACAGGAGCCTGAGGTTTTAGCCTCAGGTCGGACAAGCCATGGCTGAAGCTTTTGGGAGAGTAGGTATGGTGGTTCTAGAATTATCAACCCATAAATGCCAAAGACAAAGTAAAAGATCAGTGAAAGTCTGCTAAATCTGGGGGGGACACAGTGCAGTCTGACCTCTGCCCCCAGAGTGCAAATCAACAGAGGTGCGGTGGTCCTGCAGCCACCTCCATATAGCTGCTTCAGAGCTCCTGGCCTGCAGATTGCAGGGGGGCCAAGCAACCATTCAGAGGCTAAGTGCTCTTGCCTTAACCTGCCTGGATTGGGATCATGGTCTTGGTTGGTGGTTCTGAGGTGTGTGACCAGTGAGCCAAAGCTGATGGGGGCTGTAGAGATGGTGCCCTCCTAATAGCTCCAGCATCTGTGAAAACCCCAGTGATTTGGAGCAAACTCTCCCCTCTGGAAGCAGAGTTCTACTGTGGCAAACATCTCCAAAGTCAAGCAATTGACTGGCAACATGAACAAGCAAAGGAAGCAAAGCAAGCACAGCCATCCAGTTTTAGATTCCTTTTTTGGGGACAAAAAGGATCAAAGCATGGAACAGGAGGAAGACAACACAGTCAGAATTCCCGCACCAAAAGCTTCCAAGAAAAATGTAAATTGGTTACAGGCCATGGAGGAGTTCAAGAAGGATTTTGAAAATCAAGCAAGAGAAGTAGAAGAAAACTTGAGAAGAGAAATGAGAATGATGCAAGAAAATCATGAAAAGAGAGTCAAAAGCCTGATTGAAGAAAATAACACCTTAAAAAACAGACTAACTCAAATGGCAAAAGAGGCCCAAAAAGCCAATGAGGAGAAGAAAGCTTTAAAAAGTCGAATTTGCCAGATGGAAAAAGAATTTCAAAAGCTCACTGAGGAGAATAATTTCTTCAGAATTGGATTTGAGCAAATGAAAGCTAATGACTTTATGAGAAATTAAGATACTATTAAACAGATCCAAACAAATGAAAAAATAGTAGGCAATGTGAAATATCTCATTGGAAAAACCATTGATCTGGAAAATAGATCCAATTTATTGGATTAATTGGATTATTAAATTGGATTAATAGAGACAATTTAAAAATTATTGGACTATCTGAAAGCCATGATCAAAAAAAAGAACCCAGAAATTATCCTTCAAGAAATTCTCAAGGAAATTTGCCCTGATATTTTAGAAACAGTGGACAAAATAGAAATCGAAAGAATTCACCAATCACCTCTTGACAAAGATCCCAAATAGAAAACTCCTAGGAATAGTATAACCAGGTTCCAGAGTTCCCAGACCAAAGAGAAAATATTACAAGCAGTCAAGAAGAAACAATTTGAATATTGTGGAAACAATCAGGATAATACTACAGCTTCTACACTAAGGAAATGAAGGGCTTGGAATATGTAATATTCTGGAGATCAAAGGAGCTAGGATTAAAATCAAGAATCACCTACCCAGCAAGACTGAGTATAATATTTCAGGGGAAAATATGGTCATTCAGTGAGGTGGAGGGCTTTCAAGCATTCTTGATGAAAAAACCAGAATTGAATAGAAAAATTTGACATTCAAATACAAGAAGCAAGAGAAGCATGAGAAGGTAAACAGGGAAAAGAAATCATGAGGAACTTATCAAAGTTAAACTATTTACATGCCTACACAGGAAAACAATAATTGTAACTTCTTAAACTTTTCTCAGTATAAGGATAGTTGAAGGGAATATAAATGTGTATGTATGTGTGTACATATACATATATATGTATGTATGTATATACACACATACATATATGTCTATATAGGAGGGTATATATTCATATGAATACATATGTGAGTGTGTATATATGTGTACAGGTATACATAGACAGAGGGCACAGGATCAATTGAATAGGAAGGGATGATATTTAAAAGGTGAAATTGAGAGGTGAGAGAGAAATATAATAAGAGGAGACGGGGAGAGACAGAATGGGGTAAATTATCTCATATAGAAGAGGCAAGGGAAAACTGTTACAATGGAGGGGAAGAACAGGAAGGCAAAAGGGAATGGGTCAACTTCACTCCCATTGAATTTGGCTTAGGGAAGGAATGACATACACTCTGAATTGTCCTACAGGAGAGTAGCAGGGAAGGGGATGAGAGGGGGGATGATGGAGGGGAGGGCAGGTTGGGGGGAGGATAGTTAGAAGCACTCACTTTTGTAAAGAGACAGGGACAAAGTAGAAAATAGAACAAGTGGGGATGATAGGATGGAAGGAAATATAGTCAGTCTTTCACAATAGATCCACTATGAAAATGTTTTGTGTAACTACACATGTACCAACTATATTGAATTGCTTATCTTGCCAGTAACGGTGGGAGACAAGAGCAGAGGGGAAAGAATCTGGAATTTAAGGTTTTGGAATCAAATATTTTAAAAAAAAAATTATTATTATTTACATGCCACTGGGAGATGGGATGTATAAGCACTGGGGTGTGAAGATCCATCTTGCCCTGCTGGGGAGATATAGGAGAGAATAAATTGGGAAAGGGGGCATTCAGTAGGGTCGACGTTTTGGGGGTGGTATGTGGGAGACGAATGGTTGGGGGGAGAATTTGTAGCTCGGAGTCTTGTGAAGATGAATGATGTAAACTAGAAATAAACATGGAAGTTATTATTTTTTTAAAAGAATGTTTGCTACTGCTTCAAAGAACATACAATTCAGGTTCCTAATATACAGAGAACTTCTTAACCTTTGTGTATGTCATGGTCCCCTTTGGCAGTCTGGTGAAGCCTGTTCACCCTTCTCAGCATATTTTTAAATGCATAAATTAAAATATATAGGATTAGAAAGGAAATCAATTGTATTAAACTACTGTTAATATTTTTTGAGTTCATGATTAATAGATGGTAAAGCTCTCCAGAAACTCTGACTTATGAATCCCATTGTACTGATTATACCCAGTCCCAGAACACTATAAAATTTCCTAAATGAGATCCACAGCCTCTCACACAAGTTCAGTCTATTTGCCCAGGGAAAAACACGTAGATGAAGAGGCACTATTGGCCAAACTAGGTTAGGAAGTTGAATGGACTGGCCAGTAGGGATAGTAGGGCAAACATATAGATGGACATAGATCAAGGCTAGAACTGAATAGGAGGCAAAAGACAGGTTAGATAGAATTTGTAAAATTATGTATGATTTTTAATGACTTCAAATTTCTGGATACAAACTCCTGCATCATCCTTTCCTTTTCTTTTTTCTTTATTTCCTTTTACTTTTTCTTTCTTTTCTTTTCTTTCTTTCTTTCTCTTCCTTTCTTCCTTTCTTTTTTCTTTTCTTTTCTTTTTTTTTTTTCTGAGACTAGATCCATTTATCTCAGGCAGTTCAGCGGCATAGTGGATAGAACACTGGGCTTGGAATCAGGAAGATCAGCTCAAATCTAGCCTCAATCATAACTATGTGATGCTGGGCAAGTCACTTAATCCTTTACCCCTCAGTTTCCTTATCTGTAAAATGAGCCGGAGTAGGAAATGGCAAACCATTCCAGTATCTTTGCCAAGAAAACCCCAAATGAGGTCACAAAGAACCAGACACGTCTACAACATAACTAAAGAACAAGAGCTACTTATCTCACTAAGGCTGGAAGTACAATGGCCACTCACAGACCTGACCAAATTACTGATCAGCATAGGAAGTTTGATTGGCTCTATTTCAGTCCCTCCTTAGACAGCCTGGTGGCCCCCCTGTTCTTGAAGGCTTACCTTATTGGTGCAAGACTTAGTGTGGACACCTGATTGGTTCAGCAAACTATAGCTCAGAACTCCCAAATTTGAGCCATTCACTGGCCTCAACCAAGCGTGGGCTATTATGGTCTCGCCCCAAATCATCTTTTTAACACGAGTATTCTTCCTGTGATATCATAAGGTTGAGAATCATGGAACCCTATCAGCTTTGAAGAACTGACATTGCAGGTCTCTCAAAGGGCAAAAGAGAAATGAAGGATTAGCACATGTGTTATGAACAATGAGATTTGGGCAAATGACATAAAAGATATCTGAAATCTGGTGGGAAGTGACATGAAAAATATCAAAATAGTATGACCAGAAATGGAGGCAGGTCAGTCATAGAGTGAGAACAAGGGATGATGGGTAGACTGTTGGATTTTGTTCTATTTGCCTCTATATTATGTCAAATGACCCAGAAGAATGACCCCGGCTTGATGGGTAAACCCCTTGTGGAAGTTTTATGGGAGCTCATGGACAAGAGTCTCATAGGATGAAGAGTTGAGGCTTGGATGGTGAAATCACAGATTCATTAATGAGTAAAGAAACCAGGGCTAATGATACTAGTTCTTACTTTGCAGAGTCATTTCAAGTAAACCCCAAAACTCTATAGAAATTTAAATTAAAATTATGTTGTGCATTAGGAAGACAGGAAAGCAAAGGGAATGGGGGAATATCTGGGTTTGGGTTTGAAATGATATTCAATTGAGTTTTAAATTTTGGTGCTCAGTTTTTGGTCTGTTTGACCTCAGATACTCCTGAACTAGAACTCTATTCACCCTTGATCTCCTTGTTCTGTCAGACGTGCAGGTTGGCATGGTAAGCAAATTCAACCTCCTCTAGAAACCACTCTCTGGAAAAACACCCACAGGGGCATAGGGCAAACAAGGAGTAAGTGTATTAACACCATGTGTTGATGACTAGCCACTGGGTGAAGAAAGCCATCTGTTTGGAGAATTTGGTTAAATTTCCCATAGAAACACTAAGGCCCATTGTTGTGTTTTGGTTGGGAGTCTAACAGCATTCCCTGTGCGACCAACACTATCCCTGGGGCCACAGTCTCCCCACAGGCCAGAGGAGAATAGTATTGCATATGTCTGTAGCTGCCCACAGTTTTCCAACTCTGGTCTTTTCCCCTTGATAGACAGAACCCCTTGTTGGAGAATGAGAGGGATTCAGAACAGTTTGGGAGAATTACAGAGCTTGTACTAAGGGAGGTCCCAGTCTGACTGAAGGGACAAGATACATACATGAAAAAGGACTTGAGAGCATTTGGAATCAAGATGTGTAAATTAAACATATGAAGATAGGTAGAGATCTAACAGGAAGAGGGAGACAGAGGATGTTCTAAACTCAGGAAATGGTGGCGACAAACACGGAGGAAAGAAAGTGCCACAGGTATAGAAGAGACATTTTGCCTGAACCCAGCCACATTTAGAAACATAGAGGGCTACACCAGATTTTAGGGGCTCTTGCATGCTTTTTGAACTTTTCTTGGGAGACAACAGGAATCTATTTAGAATACCTAAGAGGGAAATAACCTAGGTGGTAGAGTGAGTATAAGTAGGGTATAAGATTCTTGAGGACAGGGTCTATTTTGTCTTCATCATTCTATTAGCAGCACATAGCACAGTGATTAATAATAAATGTTTATTGAATTAACTTGAATATGGGCCAGAAATGCCTTTTCCTAATCACTACAAACTGACTCCTTTGGGTCATGGGGATCAAACAATAAAACCTAGGGTGAGGGCTTTGAAAATTGAAGAGTTATAGTTAATGTACCCGCCAAGACTGATTATCAGTCATCCTCTGGCAGATTGGGGGAAGGTGGCAAAAGATTAAATAAAAAAAAAAGAACTGAAAAGCCCTTTGGGAATTCAAGGTCTTAATGGATCTAACTGAAATATCAATGAAGCCCTCAGATCGAAATGAAGGTTGAAGAAGGCAACCAGAGGAGTGATTCATTCATTCATTCATTCAGTAAATATTTATTGAATGCCTACTATGTGCAAGGCTGCAATTTACCTTCCCTCTAATTTCTTCCTAATTCTATCTCACTCTTTCTCCCTCCCCTTTCACAAAATATGAATCTGGAATCTTGGCCTGAGTATAGATAGCTCTGAGGGAGTTAAGAGATGGGGAGGGTGGGCCAGGGCAAAGCAAGGCAAACCCTCTTGGCCAAGGCCTTTTCTAGTTTCTTGGTGGAGAACCCTGCTCAGAGTCATAAGCCAAAGTCTACATTTGCCTGAGATGTGAGGGCTACTCAGCACCAGACTTGTTTTCAAGGCTCTTAGGATTTGGCCCCAGAGTTCTTCCAGACCAGGAGGGAAGCAAAGTCATCCCAGACACAGTCCCTGGCCCTCTCAATTAGCCTTTAGGAGGACTGATTTTCTTTCACTCTGCTTCTAGTCACTGTGACACATTCTCAGCAGGCAGAACCAAGAACCTCACTTTAGAGGGATCTGCCTCAGTCTAGGGGGCCCTCCTTTTTCTTCTAACTCACTCTTCTAAGGTTCTCCACACCTCCCAACACACACACACACACACACACACACACACACACACACACACACAGAGCCCAGAAAAGTTATCCAATTAGGAATCTGGCAAAGGCGGTGTTTGTAAATTGACACCAGTCAGGGCTCTGTGATAGGGATAAATGGAATCTTTGTCTTCACTAACTTTTGGTTTCCTTTATAATTCTATATATTTTAGCTGATGCATTTAAAAAACATTATTCTGAGAAAAGCTTCACAAGCTTCACCGGACTGCTCACAGGATCCAGGATACTGGGATGGTGTATAGAATTTCAAGGCTTACAAAGAGCACTCCCCATAAATAACCTTCAAAGCAATGAGTGTGAGTGTGATTTTCTCCACGAAGAAACATGCTCAGGGAATCTAAGCAAATTGACAATGGTCACATAGTCATTCACTGTCAGAACCAGGAGTTACCCGACTTCAGCTGCAATGTTCTTTATTTCTTTTCTTTCTTCCTTGTTCCTTTGGAGGCAATCGGGGTTAAGTTACTTGCCCAAAGTCACATAGTGAGTAAGTGTCTAAGGCCATATTTGAACTCAGGTCGTCCTGGTTCCCTCTCTCCACTGCCCCACCCCTGCAGTATTCTGTCTACTACACTGTGACACCCTTAAACAGTAGCACAAGGATTCAGGATGACCATAAGGAAGAACAGCACCATACAGTTACTTAGGCATAAAACTTTAGCTGTTGCACATTGGAGAAAGCTACTCAAGAAGATTGTGGAAATTTTTCTAAAAGTCTTTCAAAGCTAGAAGATGGAAATAATTGGGAGAGGAGATGTGCTGCAGCTAGCAAGTCTGAGCCTAGCTACCAGCTGAGATAAAAGAGAAAAAAGAGAAAGTGAGAGAAAGCAAGAGAAAGCTTCTAGCTGAATAAGAAAGAGGGAGAGAGACGGGGTTGTATTCCATAGTCTGTTTATTGCAGAACCATTTCTTACAGAGCTGAAGATACATTATATGTTTATATATGTTTATATACCCTTAGCAGAATGCAAGGAACCACCTTTGGTCTCCATCTTTCTCTACCATAGCCCAAAGCCAATCACTCGTATAGACTTGCAAATTAATTCAGTACTTTCTTTAGATATTCATGAAACCAATGAGAGCATCCACTCAACAAGATTATACTCTCCTTGCATATCAGCCTAAGGACCTTTGTAGAACTGGGGAGCTAATGTGGCCAAGGTCCCTGAAAGTCTTGGCCTACAACAGAGATGAAGGGGGAGTCCTGCTAGAGATATACAGCCTCTCCAGGGTCTTTGCAACTTGAAGAATTAATAATTGAGGAAGAGGGAGGCAGTTGTACGTTCCTTCCCTGATTCAGTCTGGAGGTGACCTTTGGTTCTTAAAGGCCGGCTGAGCATGAGCTCTAGCAGGTCCTGCTAAGCTCAGGAGGCTCTGAGTGTGGGCTTGGTGACGAACTGGACCCCCATTGACCAAAGTCTGCATAGGGGAAGCTCCTTATCAGACTGGACCTCAAACCCTTCACAGCAACCTCCACTGCCTCTCCATTCGGATTGGGCTGGAGGGCAGAGTGATAAACCCCTCCCCAAACCTTCCTTTGTAAAGAGCTCAGGATATTCTGCTAACTTCATTTCCCATCGGCTCCTCTGCTTTTTTCTACCACCACCATGTTCCCCCTCCCCCTTTCAGTTTCCTTTTGTGCATCATCTTCCCCCATTAGACTGCAAGGTCCTTGAGGGCAGGGACTGTTTTTTTCTTATTTATAAGCCTAGCACTTAGTGTGTAACCCAGCCGTTAGGAGGCATTTAATAAATGTTTGTTGACTTATTATTGAATATTTACCATCCTGTTAATCATCTCTTTGCTTCTGTGAAGGAGGAGTATGCAACAGGGCCATATGGCGCCACTGGAAATCCCCAGGATTCAGAGTCACTGGCTGCCTAAGCCTCATTTCCTGGTCATTTACCCCCAACTCCCTGCTCCTTCACCCCCATGCCTGTGTGTGCCCTCTACCCAGTGCACCTATCCTACTTTTCCCTACCTTTCCGTCATGCCTAAGGAAACGAACCCAGCCAATAAACTGTGTTTCTTATCAGATTTTGAACCTGCCCCAGCCCTCAGTCACCCTGCATTTAACAAAGGTAAGGCAAAACACATACAATGGTCTTTATCGATAACTTGGTTTGTCCTAACGAGAAACATTATTTCTCTTTAACAGTAATCAACATAATGTAACATTTGCTGTCACTTTAAGTGACGAGATTTTCACTGTCAATGGTGCCTCTTTATGTTCTCTTGGGTGCTTTGGTTCATAATTAGGAGAAGCTACCCCTAGTGATGCCTTGGTTAGGGTTTCAAGTTGGAAAAGCTCATGAATTCTTAGATGTGGCTGGTGGCTAAAGCCTTACTGTGTGTTTAGAAACTTATCAGAAAGGCCAGAGCCTGTCCTCAAACTGACACCTACTTAGACCAATGCAAAAGAACCTCTTTAAATGAAAGCTATCCCCAGAACCACCGAGGGACTCGACCTCCTCCCTTCATGTCTCCTGGTCTCCTTCTTCCATTCACAGTCAATCATCTCTGGCTTGTGGTTTCCAGTACTGATCGGACTCTGGTGCCTTTCAGCCAGGCCAGTGGTCCTGGCAATTCCAGTCTGTGTGACCCGCTATAATTCATCACTACCATCTTCTCCGGGAGAAGAGCAGCTGTGAACTCTCCACACTCAAACCGCTCTAGCAAATGGAGGGGGAAATGGCTCCTAATTTTGGCATCTGGCACATCCTACACAAATGTTCAAGAGCCGTCTCCTCCATGCAGCCAGTCCTCATCACCCTGACCCATGACACTGGAAAGAACACCGGCTCCAGAGCAGAGGATGTGGGTTCAAATACTGTCTCTGAACAATTGCTACTTAAATGATTTCACTTCTCTGGGCCTCAGTTTCCTCATTTGTCAAATAAAGAGATTAGGCTCTATCTTCTGAGGACCATTGCAGCTCCAAACCTGATCTTTTGATCTCTCATTAGATTGACCGTGTCATTTAAAAACAGGTTGTTGTCGAGATGTTGCAGCCCTCTCTAACTTTTTATGACCCCATTTGGGGTCTTCTTGGCAGAGATACCAGAGGGGTTTGCCATTTTCTTCTCCAGCTCATTTTACAGATGAGGAAACTGAGGCAAGCAGGGTGAAGTGACTTGCTGAGGGTCACACAGCTAGTGAGTGTCTGACACCAGATTTGAACTCAGGAAGAACCTTCCTGCTCTATCCACTGTACCACCTACCTGTCCTTAGGGAACAGGAGGAATGGTGGAAAGATTGCCCCACTTGCTGAGTTTGAAGTCCAGGTACTAGCTGAGTGACCATGACCACTCAGGATTAGCTGAGTTCTTTAACCTCTCTGGGCCTCAGTTTCTTCATCTGTAAAACAGGCATAATCATACTTGCATGCCTGAGCTTAGTAGGGGTATTGCAATGAAAGTACTTTCTAGAAGACCAGTTACTATTATTATCTTTTGTTAGTCATTTTAGTGCATCCTGCTTATCACTTTCAGTTCTCTCTCTCAACTCACATCAGCTTTCTCTCCCCTATTGTACCTAAGTAAAAACCATGACTTGTGTGTCTTTTCATCCCCTGTAACAACTTTTCTGAGCTATGGAAGGAAAGGATGTTTAGTAGGTATCTTGACACCCGCTACATCCAATGAAGTAGTCAGCACCATTGACTGACCCTTCCCCTTGTAATGATATATCCCCTCCCTTCCTGTTGGTGAGAATTGTATGGTTTTCATCTTGGCCCTAAAAAGTCAGGGAACAGCTATAGTAGTGGAACATTGTGCGTATTATCAATCTCAATGAGTATGTTGTTTATCTTTGCTTAACTACTTTTTTTCCCCATTTCTTATTTATTCTTTCTTATAAGGGACAGCTTTATAGAAGGGAAAAGAGATATATTCCAAAATGAAGATAATATAAAAACAAAATGCATCAGTAATTTCAAAAACCACATTTAAGGGAAATTTTATGGTGCTTTTCCTCAGAAAGCAGATGAATAATTGGACCTCCCACCTTTCTTTGGAAAGGTGAGAACTTTGGGTGCCAAGTGTTGCCTGTGCTGTTAGGCTTGATCACTGGATGGAAAAACAAACAAACATCAAAACCAATGTCAAAGGAAAACTTGGTTTTGAGTAACTCATCAATAAGCATTTAATATGTGCAAAGCCCTGCAATAAGGACTAGAGAAAATAACACAAAAAATATTAAGAACTGTTTTCTTTTGTTACAAGAGAAGGCCAGTCCCAGAATGTATGTGTGAAGGGAAGCAGTGAAGGGAGGTAGATGTATATTTAATAACAACTGTTTTGTCAAAACAGAAGATATTAGTAAAACTTTCATCATAGTAGGAATAACAATAAAAGGAAAATGTGTGGCTTATTACTGTCCCATGTAAAGTTTTCAGGCTTCATAAAATGGTAAGCCAGGGCTCTGTGTGGGTACTTTTCCCTGGGATAGGGCAATGGATGGAATGAGCAGGCAGCTGGGTAGGAGGAGCATGTGTGAAATGTTTGATGGACTCATTCAGGGTCAGTTCTGTAAACAGGCTTAGAATAAATGATTCCCAGAAGCCAGCACCCTTGCCAACCCTGGGTAACCTCCCCCTAGAATACTAGCATTCAAGAGTGGGTGGGAGCTTTGAAACCACTGAAGAAATTGAATAGTCCTGCTTGGGCAGCCTCTTGGGAACATGGTGACTGGCATATGGTGGTAAGGGGTAGTGGGAAAAACACTGCATTCGGAAATTTAAGGACCTGGATTCAAATTCCAGCTCTGCAGCTCCTTGTGACCTTCAAGAGACCTTAGTTTCTCCTGGCCTTGGTCTCCTCATTTACAAAATTAAGAGCATTGGATCAGATGACCTCTAAGATCCCCATGACCCTGGGCAAAATAATTTCCTTTCTTTGGTTCTTGCTTTCCTCCTTTGATTTATTGAAAATGAGAAAGTTAGACTAGATGGTGCCTAAGTCCCATTCCAGCTTTCAATCCTCTGTATTTCTGAGGATAAGGTTTTGGAATGTTTTAAACTAAATAAAGAGGGAAAATACCTTTCCTTAGTTGCTATTAAATCCTTTTTTTTTTTAAGTACCCATGTTTCTGGTACATTAAAAGAAATGAAGAGCTTGTCAACATTAAGGCTGAGGGACTTAGGGAATCTACGTGTTCCAGAGGCCAGGTATGGACTAGTAAAAGTGGCAGAGTGAGGGGTGCTATCACCCTAAAATTTCTGGAATCTGGAGAGTAAGAAAAAACTGGGAGAGAATCATCTGGAGTTCAGCTGTAAATGTTTGCCTTCCTAGTGGGGTATTTCTTTATACCTTTATCCAAACACTGAGTGATTATATCTGAGGGCAATCATCCCTGAGCTATACCTGAGGTCCCAAAGGTGCCAGATGAAAGAAATTAAAAGGGAGAGAGAATAAGCAAGAGAGCACAGTAGGCAGGCAGAGTAGAGAAGAGGAAATGCCCAGGATGGATGCCTAGTCTCTGCTGGCTTAGGCTAAGACTGGAGCTTGGAATCCTCTAAGCTTCTGGAATGTGACAAGTGGACTCACCAAAGGGCCTCTGAGGTCTCTGCTCAGATGCATCAGGGATTGCCCAGTTTCTCCCTTACGGCCCTTCCTAACAGTGCACTGGTGCCCCATGGTGGACAGAAAAGAGGACCTGGGTTTTGAACCTTCCCAAAGTCTGCCTCTCAGACTTGGGCGGAAAGCTTTGTCCTCCATTGGCATCAGCTATTATTAACCCTCAGAAGCATCAGAGAAGGAAGTCCAGGCTTGAATCTTGACTCCACTATATTCCCTCCTTCAATCTTTCAACCTCTCCAGGACTCTGAATAATGTTATTTTCATTCAAGGTGTACTTAATTGTCTCAAGCTTCTGGAGCCTAGCCTTCCTGTCCCTGGTGTTGTAGGGTTGTCACTCCAAGTGGGTCCTTGCATTCTGGCATTTCTCTGAACCATTTTGATCAGACTGATATAAAGCAGATTCCCTAAAGGTAGAGCCCCCTTTCTTAACTCGATTTCCCTTTCTGGACTCTTCCACCCACTCCCTAGCAATCTTCCCATTCTGGAGAGCCCTCCTCCTTCAGACCCAGGCTCCTGACTTGTGAGTCCCTAGCCTGGACATTTTATGAGACACCCCAATGGCTCTCACTTCACTCTGGGATCAGCTCACAATCAGTAATCCTCCACCTCCTTACCAGCACCCTTGCCAACCCTGGGTAACCTCCCCCTAGAATTCCAGATCTCCTTAATACATTGTCTTTTCCCATAGAATAAAAGTTTTGAGAGCTTTGCTTGTATTTGTAGCACAATGCTTAGCACATACTAAGTGTGTAAATAAATATTCTGTCTTTCTGTCTATCTGCCTCTAGGTGACACCTTCCCCTCTGAGGTTACTTTCTATCTACTCTCTATGTAACTTGGATGTATCCACTTGTTCATATCACTCCCATTAGCATGTATATTCCTTGAAGTCAGGGACTATTTTTTTTTTACTTTCTTTACATCCCCAGCACTTAGTGCCTATCATATAGAAATGCTTAATAAATGTTTGTTGATTGATTGACAATACAATTCACTTAAACAAATATTAATAAATATCTTGTGCTAGTAATGGGCAAGCTCGGTGGTACAATGGATAGAGTGCTATGGCTGGAGTCAGGAAGACTTGAGTTCAAATCTGAACTCAGATACTTACTGGTCTACGTGATGCTGGGGGGCAAGTCACTTAACCCTGTTTACCTCAGTTCCTCATCTTTAAAATGAGCTGGAGAAGGGAATGGTAAACCAGTTTAGTATCTCTGCCACGAAAACCCCAAATGATGTCACAAAAAGTCAGACATGACCGAAATGACTGAGGGAATCACAAAAATCATATATGATGTGAAAATTACAATATAATGATGGGTAAGATGCAAACATAATAGACAACTGTTGTATCTGGGTCACTTCTCAACTCAGAAAGTAAACCCCTCAAATAAGCCTGTCCTAGGGATCAAGGTATTCTCTCTTTCCAAGTCCATTCAAACCCACAGCTCTGGGCCCCCACCAATGTGTTACCTTTATTAATTAACCAGAGGATGTGATTAGTTTAAAGAAAAGACATTTAATAAAATAACATAATATGAAAAACAGTAATAAAGTGTTTTCTCCACAAACCTTGGCCACATGCTCTCACAAAAACAAAACACAATTAGGAAGAGGGGACTCACATAGGACTCATGTAGTAGAATACATCTAGGAAACACATGTGGTCGGAGAATTGGAGGAGAAAAAAAACACCCTTTCCCTTAATCATAGACCTGTCCTTTCCTTTCAGTCTGGGACAGATCAGGCTTTCATTTCCAGACTCTGCCCCAGACCAAGCTCTTCAGAATGCAGAACAGAAACCCTCCTAGCTAAACAGCCAGTTTCCTCAGGCTGGTGTCTAAATTCCATAATGATGGTGATGATACCTTAGTATTAAAGTGCTGCCCCCCCCCTACAATAAAGTTTTCTGGCATTATCTTACACAATTACCCTTTATAGTCCCTGTGATGTGGCCAAAATGAATAACTTGTCATTCACCACAAATTCCTTACGCCAGATTTTGTGCCATTTTTCAACAGTGTTGGCTCTGCTTGGAATAGTCTGTCTGCCTAGTTCTACCACTGGGACTCTTCACATGCTTTACAGCCCAGGTAAATGTTACCTCCTGCAAGTGGTCTTCTTAGATACCCCCTAGTCAAGTTCTCTCCCCCTCTTCTGAACTGTCATTGAATTCTGTTGATATCTTTGAGTACTCACCATAGTCTGATTTGTAAAACTGTGGTTTGTGCTTGGTTCTTGAAGGGGACCATGACATCAGGGAGATGATGATGTGACATGACTTGCAATTAAATTTTATTTGAGTGAGGGAGGACTGTGTAAAGGCCCCACTTTTTCCTTCAGAGCCATCTGGGTCCAGTGACCAGATTTCTCTCTAGTCCTCCTCCAGACATTCCAGAGAAACATGCCTGAAGGCCAGACTTCTTCCTTGTAATTACCTCCACTGGGGGACTCAGTTCTATTGAGTTGGATCTCCACTGTTCTTTGTAACCATTTGTGGAAGCCTCTTTACTCAATCAACCAATCGGCAAGCAATATTAACAGGAGCCAGCATTTATATGGTACTTCAAGGTTTTAAAAGCATTTTACATACATTAAATAATCTGATCTGGGTGAGATATGTGCTTTTATTACCCTCATTTTACAGATAAGAAGCTGAAGCTGAGAGGAGGGTAAGTGACTTACCTAGGGCCATACAGCTAGGAAATGCCTGAGGACAGGATTTAGCCTAAGGTCTTTCAAGTTGTACTACTTTCTAAAGTGACTTGTACTACTTTCTAAAGTGACTTTTAGGTGTGCAGTACCATTTTAGGCACTGGGGATATAAGTACAAAGAATGAAACAATCCCTATTCACAAGGAATTTGCTTTCTAATCTTCCCAGTCACAGGGTAAACTCCTCGAGGGCAGGAGCTGGGACTTGTTTTGCTGTGTCTCCCTCTCAGGCACGGTACAGTACCTTGCACTTAGAAGGTGTGCAATAGATATTTATTGAATTGATGGTGGTGATTATAGTTTCGTATATTGACGGCAAACTTGGTGGCAAGTTTGATGCCATCTGGCTTTTTTCTGCCTCTAGGGAGGAGCTCGAATCTCTAATGAAAGTCATGGGAGGCAGAGACAGAGGAAATGGAAGAAAGGACAGATGGGGGCAGGGACAGGAGCAGGGGCAGGAGAGGAGGGAAGGGACAGGAAACTGGAAAGGGGGAGGATGTTCTCCAGAGGTTGAGCCAATTTCTGGAATGTAATGGAATGTTGGAGCTCCCTTTGTTTTTCTTGCAAACAGTTGGCTGGGTGCAGCTGCTGGATATAGCCAAGCCTTAACCCTAGAGGAGCCACTGGGCAGCAGCTTCCTTTCTAGCTGAGGAGTTGCCTCCATGCATCCTCATCCCCCAGAGCACAGACATCCACAGGGGAGGATCATGGCAAGGCCCTATCAACTCCTGTATTGGAAAGGAAAATGTCGCTGTTGGTAATAAACAAGTCTTGGAGGACAGATGGTAACAAAGCCTGGAAAAAGTTAGACATGGAAACAGAGCCAAAGATAAAGACAGAGATGGGAGGGAAGCTGGAATGGGATGAAAGAACAGAGCAGATCGGCAAAAGGGGAGCATAGCCACTGGAATACAGTAAGGGAGCAGCCACAGTCAGCTTGACTATGATCCCTGGGACTGGGGGAGCAGAATAACTTCTGAATTCTACAATTGTAGAGCTGAGATGGGATCACCTGGGCCATCACTATCTCTAGGCAGAAAGAAGCCAGACCAGTCGGGATGAAGCTGCCTCCCTCTCAGAGAATCAGAGAACAAGTTTTGAGACTGGAAGAGAGCCAGGGGATCATCTGGTTCTATCTCCTTATTTCACAGATGAAGAGAGTGAGGCCTAAAAGCTGGTACATTTATGGCTGGCACATAACCACCATAGTAGGATCAGGAGAGATTCTACATAGGAATTATTATGATTAATTATTATTTGCTAGAACCTTGTGTTGTTCCCTCTAGGGAGTTATCTGACATACTTTATGCTGGGTATGGGTGGGGTGGGGCTCTAAATATATCCAGGGAAAGAAGTTGTATTAGGCTGTCCAAATGAAGTTCTACAGAGACATTGTGATGGCCTCATTGTTGTATGCCTGTGAAACCTGAACAGTCTATCACCACCATGCCAGGAAACTCAATCTCTTCATTTGAATTGTCTTAGGAAGATTCTAAAGATCACCTGGCAAGATAAGGTACTGGCCATTTGTAGCAGCAAGCACCCTAGCATAGCCAGGATGGCTGCTAGCACAAGTTCTTAGATTCGCTTTTTTAAAGAAAGGCAACTCAAAATGGGGTTGATCATCTTACTTTAATCAAACATATATCATTTACCTAGTTCTGGGGAAAAAGTCAATACCCTGAACTTAAGAGAATACAAACAGAACACAAGCACAAGTTAGGAGCAGACAAAGAAACAGACAAGCAGACAGGGCTTCCAGCTGTCTGACCGTAACATCCATACCTAGTTAGTTACCAGAGAGGGAAGCAAGAACATCTGGGTTTTCAAAGCTGGAGGGCTCAACAGCTTTCCAGAGTCTCATCTGGCCAAATCACACAACTCTTTCCAAAGTGAGCCCCAAAACAAAAACTCACATCAGGGCATATATATCCTTCTCCGGATCAGAGAATGTCACAACGCTCTTGACCCACTGCCCAATCACAAAGTAATAAGGTATGGGCATCCCTGAAAAATAAGCTTCCTGCCACAGGCTCCATGTGACCACATTCAGCCTATTAAGGGGAAGAGTATATTTTCAAATCAGGGAAGGTCCTCAGAGTCTCTTAATCCCATCAAGGGGCATAGGGGCAGGGAAGATCTTCAGATTCCCATAATACCACTGAGGTCCTTTCTCAAGTTGAACTGCTAAGCATTCAAACTCTACTTCAGAGAGCTCAACTCCAATGGACTGGTCACATTGTTCAAATGCCAAATGTACATTTGCCTAAAAGACTATCTTATGGAGAACTCACACGGGGGAAGTGCTCACACAGAGGTCAGAAGTGATTCAAAGACACTCTCAAGGTCTCTCTGAAGAACTTTGGTATGGATTGTGAGCCCTAGGAGGAACTGGTACAGGACCATCGAGCATAGTGTGCCTCCATCAGAGAAAGTGCTGTGCTCTATGAGCAGAGCAGAATTGCAATAGCTCGAAAAAAATGTGAGATAAATAAATTTAGAGACATCTCCTTCCCATACATTCATATGGACTCTTTGTGCTTGACCTGTGGTGGAGAACTTCTGAACTTGTCTGATCAGCTACAATTGGATGCACTATACATTGCCCTGACATTGTGCTGTCATTTGGGTCCTCTTGAGTGTGAAGGATAACAATGAACATATCCAGTTCCCAAAACTCTTGTAGTCTTGGTCCCTGCAAAGTCCTTACTTAATACAATTCAACAAATAACGTCAATAATAATAAATAGCACCTGTATAGCATTGTAAAGTTTGTCCATTGCCTTACATATTTTATCTTGTTAGATCTGCACAACAGCCTTGTGAAATAGGAGTTAATCCCATTTTACAGATGAGAGAACTGAGGCCAAGAGACATAAAATGCCTTTCTAATGCTGCTCAGCTAAGTAAGTACCTGAGGCAGGATTTGAACTGGGGTCTTTCTAACTCCACTCCCAGTACTCTATCCACGGTGCCACTTAGTTGTTGGAGTTCATTAAGACCCGGTGCTGAGCCCTGTGCTAGTTATAAGACATGGTTCTTGTCCTCAAAGAGTAATTTACAATTGCATGAAGAGCCTTGAACCAGGAGTCAGAACAATAAGGCTTGGTCCTGTAATTTCCCTGGCATTAGAAACTGCTACTACTGATGCAGGTCAGTCCCTTCTCTATAACTTCTAGTCCTGGAGAATTGCCCAAGATACTGAGAGATCGAGGTCCTCTGTGCCCAGAATCATGTAACTGGTTATATATTAGAGATGGGACTTGAACCTCTATTTATAAGGCTAGCCCTCTAGTCATAGGGCTCCGTTGACTTGGATGATGATATAGATCCTAATTGGATTCCCAGTGTCAATACTCCTCCCATTCTGATCAATCTTTTACTCAGTTGCAATTTTCCTAATGAGTTGGTCCCCATTTCCTCTAGGATCAAATACAAAGACTACTCTTTGGTATTTAAATCCTTTTACATCCTATGCTCTCCCTATTTTCCCAGCCTTCTTATATAGTACACCCTCTTTACGCACTCTGTGATCCAGTCAAAATGCCTGTAAGTAATATCCCATTTACTATTCCTCACACATAACATTCCATCTGGAAGGTCCATCTTCCACCTCCATGCCTTTGCACTGGCTATACCTCATGCATGAAATGCTCTTCCTCCCAACTTCTGACCCTTATAGTTGCTGGTTTCCCTTAATATTCAGCATATACAGATATATGTATACACATGCATGTATACGCATGCACTTATGTGTGAATAACACATGTGCACCTGTGTGTACATTTGTGTACGCATATATACATATGTGCATATACACACAGTTACTGCTTTATATATACATTGCCTTCCCCAAGGGGTATATGGAATGTTTCAGGAGGACTAGCACTCTGGTATGAGGGCTTGCCAAGCCCTTTTCAGAGCTGCTCATTCACCTTTGGTGTTTATCTTCACCCAACTTTCATTTGTGGCTCTTAGAAGCTATAGCATATGAAGAGGTCATACCCTGGTAAAACAGAAGTGGCAAGTAGGCTAAATGAACCAGGTTGAGAGAAACCAACAGGTCTGAAACCCATTGGTAAGTTAGGAGAATGTCTACCTCAAGCATGTAAAGATCTCTCCCAGTGGAATGGGAATTTGTTCCAGCACCATGATGCTTAGACCTTGGTTAGACATTGAAGATGCCAAAGTCATCCATTGCACTCGGGCCATTGCTAGTCATCTTGATTTTTGTTTTGCCACTGGACTTGGATGACTCTGGAAACCAGAATGAGGCTAATGCCTTTCTGCAGCTCTGCCTCCCTTAAATCCAATTTGCAAACAAGTCAAGATGTCACCCATAATGTCATTGGTCCTCTTCCCCCTACTAGAATATAAATTCCTTGAGATCGATGACCTTTATTTTTGCTTTTTCTTTGTCTAGCCAGGGCTTAGAATAGTGGTTGCCTACATAATGAGTGCTTTATAAATTCTTGTTTATTGATATGAGCTCAGCTACTTATCAACTCTGTGACCTTGAAAAAGACTCTTAACTTTTCTGAATTTACTAAAGTCCATTATATGCCAAGGAACTCTGAGAAACTCTGGGAATACAAAGGCAAAAGTGCAAAGTCCCTGGGAGTGACTTCATGGGAAAGCAAACAAGTGCATATATACTTGAATATACAGGCTATATCACACACAAATGAATATAGGAATAGTCTTCATGAGATCTGAGGGTCCTTATCTCAACTCCCATTGACATAGACAAGTTGGCTCCCCCAAAGTAAGAATAGCTATGTTATTGTTGTGGGTTGGGAGCATTCTTCTAAGGCTGTTGGCTTAAGTCACCATTCAGCTGTGTTCTTCCCAGCCCCTATCAACAGTTAATTGATAAATATCTCTGTTGTATAACTGACAGACCCAGTGATTAGTAATCTGGTGTCATTTGGTAATTAAAACCAATTTATACTTACTAAGAAGATATAGGAAGAAAAGAAGCACAAAATATTCCCCTAAATTGGGGGTGCACTCTCCCTTGGGTTGCCTCAGTCCCTGGGGAGAGTAGTTCAGATTTAGAGTATTTGTTCCAAAGCATTTTTCTCCTCCAAATAACTTCTACATACGGCATAGGTGACTGATGAAGTCATTGCAAAAAACAATATTAGCTACTGGTTTGATTCACTTCTGTGGTAGATCAAGCAGATCAATCTTTGGGGATCCTCTGGAGGCAGACTCTGGGAGAGATTCCCATCTCTGGACCTTTTGAGATCTCACAATTCATCCTTCACACTCATTTACCTAAGAACAAAGAGGTAAAGAATCAGGGACAGTATGCTCATGGTCAAGAGTTGGCCTGGGTGGGGAGATAAGTATCTAGCACCAAGAAACTACTGCTGTCTTTGCTATTACCTTGAACCCTTCATCTTCTCCCACCCCCTACCCACTCCTAGGCTTGCAGTAGTAATTCTCACCCCAATGCAGCCAGGCAGGAAAGAGAAAGGTTTGCCTTGGCATTCCCTTTTGAATACATGTTCATTTCTGACTCAGTATTCAGTGAAAAAGCTTCTTCCTTCACCATGAGGTAACTGGACAGGAAACCAATCACAGAATGCTTGCTCTTGCTCCACAGACCACATGGGAGATTGCATCTGGCAGAGCCCCCTACATATGCTTCTAAGGACTGGGCTTTCATTGGCCAGTCCCCCATTACACAAGGAAGAATCTGGGGGTGGGAGTAATCAGGAAAGGTTTCATGTGGAAGATGGTCCTTGAATTGAGTCTTAAGGAAACTATGGATTCTAAGAGGTGAGAGTAAAGCAGTACATTCCAAGCATGAAGGACAACTTATATAAAGGCATGGAAATGAGAGATAGAGTGAGAGTGGGTGAGGAACAGTGAGCAGGTCAATATGGCCAGACTGCATGGATGACAGGAACGTGTAAAAAGACTAGAAAAGCTTCAAAATCAGAAGAAAGGAGTTTATATTTTATTCTAGAAGCAATATTACCAAGGAAAGAACATCAGTTCTGGAGGCAAAATACCCAGATTCAAATCCTACCTTTGACATGTATTAGCTGGGTAACCTTGGGCAAAACACCTGATCTCACTGGGCCTCAGTTTCTTCACCTGTAAATTGAGGGAGTTGGACCAGACAGCCTCAAAGGTCTCTTCTAGATCCAGATCTATGATTTTATGATCCATGAAATGCCAGTCAGAGGAGCTTGTATTTGATCCAAGGGATAATAGGGATTTATTGAAATTTATAAAGTAGGGCTAGGGGAGCAGGGGTTCATACCTGTGATTTAGGAACATCATAATGGCTCTTTGGAGGATGAATTGGAATGAGGATAGATGTGAGGCAGGGAGACCAAATAAGAACTATTGAAGGCCTGAATTAGCATGGTGTCTATGTGAGGAGAAAGAAACGGTGCATAGTTGGTATGCTGGCTCCTCCTGACTTGTGAAAACTGTTAAATTTTCAGCATGATCATTTACACATCAGAAATCAACAAACACTAGAAATCAGGGCTTGATTTGTTTTGATTGTCTAGGCTTAAAAAAGTGATAGAGAAAATGTTATCTACCCAGATTAAACTTAAAAAATGTGCTGTACATGGATTTTCCCTCTTAGGTCACTGGCAGTTTAACATTTCTCAGCACTCCTCTGGAAGTTGTGAGGTAACCATGTTGGATCTGGCATGTGATCGGATAGTTATAGTGAAAGTAAATGAGGAGTCAAGAATTATACTGACATCAAGAGCCTGGGTTACCAGAATGATGGTGATGTCCTTTATAATTATAAGGAAGATATGAAGAAGGGTGGCTTGGAGGGGATGGAACACAATGAGCTCTGTTTGGGACATGCTGAGTTTGAGATGCATATGGCACATACAATTTGAAATGTTCGACAGGCAGCTTATTCCCAGGGCTGGAACTCAGGAAAGAGACACAGTATTTACATGAGAGAGTTATTTTTAGGATTAAATTAGTTAAGGTAAGAAAATAACTTCTCAGGCTTTAAAACACTATGTTAAAACAAATGCAAATGATTGTTAATTAGGAGCTTAACATCTTAAGACTCTCTGATGGGGGTGGCTAGGTGGCACAGTGAATAGAGCACCGGCCCTGGAGTCAGGAGTACCTAAGTTCAAATCCGGCCTCAGACACTTAACACAAAAACTAGTCGTGTGACCTTGGGCAAGTCACTTAACCCCAACTGCCCTCTAAAAAGCAAAAAAAAAAAAGACTCTCTGATGGAAAGCAAAAAAGTGTTTTTTGGTTTTGTTTTCTTTTATGTAGGGACATATGGCACAGACTGACTTTGCAAACTTTTGATATAGGTTCAGTTTAGAGTATTTTGGCATAGTTGTACATAAATGCTTCTAGCCCAAATCTACTTTACTCTCTCCCAAGAGACCAAAGCAGGACTCACAAATCAAATAGCAAATGTTTTATAGTTGAGGAAATTATTTAAGTTAGAAGCAAATAAAAGGAAAACCAAACAGTAGAATCAACCTTCACCAACATCACCTCTGCCAGTTCAGAAAGAAGCATGATCTCTCACAGATTCCCATTTTAGTGTGACTTATCTTCATGTAATCCTGTGCCACAGCTGGACAATTTTTTTCATAGCTCACTCCAGCTGCCAACGACTAGCAGCTATCCTTGACTGCTACCCTTCCCTGTCCTTGCAACAGTCCTACTGGTAGGGCTTCTTCTTTCTCAAAGGGAGCAATAGCTTATTTTTGTGAAACTATCCAGCCAACATGCCTGGGGGCTGAGCAACACATGTTTAGATATTTTTAATTATTCCCATAAAAAAGCCTCTCAGACAGTTGCCAAGGAGACAATGAAACTACAAAGAGAAATCAGAATTGCTCAACTCTAATTTTGCTCCTGTTTTCTCAACTGAGGAGAATGAACTTCAGACTTTAAAAATGGAAACAAAAATGGATAATAAGAGGCTGAGGAGTTGAAACTCAAAATAAATGCGGAAATAGAAAGTCATTCTCTTGATCACCTAAAAGATCTCAATGAACTAGGTGTCATTGTCAAGTTACAATGGTGTCAATGACAAGTACACCTAAGCTACATGTACTTTTAAAATCTGAGTGCTGAACTGGTGACGCACACATACACACACACCGACACACACAGACATAGACATAGACACAGACACAGACACAGACACCGGCACAGACACAGACACAGACACAGACACAGACACTTTTTGGGTAGAGAGAGGCATTTGGGGTTAAGTGACATATCCAGGGTCAAACAGCTAGTATTACCATCTGAGGCCAGATTTAAATTGATCCTCCTGACTTCAGGGCTGGTGCTCTATCCACTGTGCCAGATAGTAGTCCATTATATTTTGGAAAATGGGGGAGACAAGACAAAAACCAGATAGTTTTCGTGCTTTTCATAAAGAAGGAAAAACCCTCAGACTTTTGGCCAAGAAACTTGAATCTGATTCCTTGACATATTCCCCTCAATATCCTTTGGTAATGACTATATGCTATCATTCAGTTCTATTGATTCCACAAATGCCTGCATTGTCTCTCCATCCACCATGGGGCTAACCGAGGGCAAGTAACACTACTGCTCTTCATTCTGTTTTAGCATTCTTCTTTGGAGAATCCCCAGTAAATGTTTCTTTATTGGCATATGCATCAATGCACTCACTAATTCCCAAACCTAAGTCCCAGCTGTATTGGGGACAAGGACACCTATCATTGTCCATTCTGATGTCTCTCCACTGACCCACCCTACCCTCAGCTCCTTGCACCATGCTAGAGTTGAGTCAGAACATCAGGTTGGCCTGTCTAAACTCTACTCTTTAAATATAAGGAAGCACGTTTTATCTCCAAATTTAGTATCTCTTGATGCAAATTTAGCACTTGGCAACAAAACAGCTACTCTCCTATCCCTCCCTACCTCCAGCAGCCTAGGACAATTAAACAAGCAAATGTAGGGTCACTTCCCATATAGTGTGGTAGAAAGAGGCTTTGGGCTAGGAGCCACAGTACCTGGGTTCTAGTCCCAGGTCTTTCTCTTTTCATTACATGAGCTCTGGCAAGTCACTCAAGGACATTGAGTAAACTGATGAATGTTCTTTTCCTGTCCTCACCCTCACCCACTGCAATGACAGAACTGTAGACTGACATATATTGCAGGGGAATTTGGAGATCCTCAAACTCATTCATTTTTAAAGAGGAAAAAACTGAGTCCCAGAGAAGGAAAGCTCATATAGTGGGTAGGAACAGAGCTAGTATTAAAATCAAGGCTTTCGACTTCATGGCTCTTTCCATAATATCAACACAGTCCCTGGAAAACCTCCCTTAACCTTCTACCTCTGCTCTGCCCACCTTGCACCAATGAAGAACTATGGACATCAAATCATTAAGAGCCTGGGTTTGGTTGAGAAAACTAGAGCATCCATTCCTAACATTTGATGTAGCTTTGACACTCGGGATTGCATGACCTCAGTTAACTCCTTACTTTCTTTTGGAGAATCAATCATATATCCCTTCTGAGCTTCTCCTGGAAGGGAGGTCAATGGAGGTGGAAAATGACAAGTTGCCTCAGACAGACTGGCCAGAGATCCTGTCTTTCCACTCTCAGTAATGTCTTGGCTTTTGCCTCCTCCTTTCCCCATATCATTCCTTCCGTCCACTTACAGAGCCTGGACAGTCTTGGCTCCCGTGTGGGGTATTGGCAATGAGGACTGTTTCTCTTTGTGCTACCTTCCCAGGATCTTGGTGGTTTGGGACCAGATAGATACGGTCTGGTTCAACAGGAGTTCATGGAATAGAAGAAACTAGATGTAGACCAGGTTGGGGAACAGAGTCAACTTTGGATAGGGTAGGGGATGAAGGATCAGGTCTCCCGCATCCATAGGAGGCTATGGGTATTATCAGGACCCTCTGGATTAATTAATTTAATCTTCTTTTTCTGGACATTTTGTAGATGTGAATGGCATCTCCTGGCTCCCTGGGATATTGGAAAATCATTACCAGCTCCAAGAACCAAGTAATTAGCCTTCCTCAAGTGATGTCATCTTGGCTTATGAAAGGGATAGATCAGAATCATTGACTTTGGCCAGTTCCCCATATCTACTCTTCATATAATATGTGGGTCCAAATATAGACCCATTTATCCCATAAATCTGGCTTCTGTTAAACTTGGGTATGGCCTATGACCAGTGTTATTATTATTATTTTTAACCTATGCCCATTTTTTTTCAGAGTTCTATTTCCTTTTGGAGGTACAGCCTATATTTGAAGACAGACTATATACTAGGGGTTCTTGAATGTTTTTTGTCATGGAAATCCTCTGACAATATGGTGAAGTTTATGGACCCTTTCTCAGAATAATGCTTTAATTAAATAAAATTAAATATGCAAGATTACAAAGGTTGGTGAAGATAAAGATGCATTTTTACCCATCCCAAGTTCATGGACTCCCTGAAATCTATCCACCAACCCCAGGCTAAGGATCCTAATAAGACCAATACAATCTTTTTTTCTTTTCCTATGCTCATTTCCCCTACTCTGCCTATATGAGGATGATAATGAGGATGGCGCCATGCTTTATTCTATATTCTTGATCAATGTAAGATGCCTCAAGGTGTAGCTGAGAGCACAATGGAATTAGGAGACCTGGGCTCAAGTCCCCACTTGGTCACTAAATATTGTGGGGCTTTAAGCTTGTCTCTTCCCCTGGGAGAGGGGTGGCTGAATTTCCTCATCTGTAAATGAGGGGAATTGGATCAGATGACATCTTCTAAGGGCCTTCCAAGTCTCAGAATTTTTGGACCTCTTTGGACTCAAACTTTTTATGTTACCTATGAATAGATGGGTTAATAATTGTCTTTCTTCTTCCTTTCCTCAAACAAAGGAGAGAAGGCTGGGGTCAGTATGTGAAAACATCACTGAAATCCCTCAAACAGATCTGTGATCTCATCAATTCATGAATGTCCCCCAATAATGCTGAATGCAGCCTGGCTGGTGAAGCTTTTGTTCTTGTCCTCCCAAACTTTTGCCATAGGAGGTGCCCCAGTGTTTAGACAAAGAAATTGAGGCTCAGATAGTCTTCATAATTTGCTCAAGATTCCTAGTGAGTGGCAGCAGAGTCAGGATTTAAACACAGATTTCATGACACCAAGGCCAGGATTCTTTTCACTGTACCATCCTCTCTTAGATGCAAAAGGAATTGGCAAAGTGCAGGTGAGTTACAGGCTCTTAGTCTGCAAGGGGAAAGAGAGAGAGAGAGAGAGAGAGAGAGAGAGAGAGAGAGAGAGACAGACAGACAGACAGACAGACAGACAGACAGACAGACAGACAGAGACAGAGACAGAGAGTCCATCCCCCTGTCTCAGGAAGTCCTGTTACTTCCCAAATGAAGGCTTCTCAAGCCTTTCCAGAGAAGGAGACCACTTTACTTTCCAGGGAAGTGAGACGACATCACTGCTTCCAATGTCTCATGGCCCAGACAGTCAGGAAGTAGTTTCTGAAAGTCTAACCTGACCCCCTCCTGCTGCACTCAGAGCTCTTTTTCTCTTACAGAGCCAGCGAGACAGTGAGAAAACAAGTCATTCCTTCCTTCATCTCCTTGGCAAAAAAAAAAAAAGTTCCGAATCCCTTTTCAAAGCCTGGCCTCATGAGAGACCTCTCACAACAGTAGCTCCTATCGTACCAGACCAGAAGCTGGCAGTGGCCTCAGAGGGCCATAAGCAGCCAGGTCATCCCACAGAGGAGCCAGTGGCTCCAGGTGACTTTTCTCATTGGCTGTTGTGTCCTTAAACACACAAAGGTCAATAGAGCCTGTGTCTGGAATTTCCTCTGGCCACTCTTAAGTTGACACCTCTGTCCCAGTAGCAAACAAAATATAGCAGCATTCAGAGATCATTACGCCATCCAAGGTGGTGAGGGCTGTGAAATTGCAAAACACTTTCCATCCCAAGTCTCTGTGCTCATAGCTTTGTTTCTTAGTCCAATTTTTTCCCGTGTTTTGTTTTGCCCAGAAATTGGGGAATAAATGAATCAATGTGGGGATCATTTTTGTAGGTGGAATATTTGGGAAAATTCCTTTTGGTTCTTTTGGCACCACGATGATTCTCTTCCCTGTTTGTTGGGGATTAGGAAAGAAAATGAGAGGAGCTTTCTTATCTCTCATTTCCATGAATGCTTAAAGATTCATGGTTTCACATGGGGGTTGCCAAGATGAAAAGTGATCTTTAAGGAAAATATTCTATGTAAATGGCATAGAGATTCATTCATTTGTTCAACAACATTTTTCAGTGCTTATTTTTATGCAGAGCAATGTTTTAATGGGGATGAGGGGTGGTGGTGGTGGTAATATTCAGCCAGTCATTTAGGTTGTTTCTTAACCTTATAAACCACATATAGAAAAAAACATTTCAGGTACAAATCTTAGCTACAGAGTTCTGCTTAAACAGATAAATGTGATTTATCTTCTTTGTTTTATACCAACCCACATCAGCAATGGATTTCTGCTCTCTAGTCCTGAGAAAATGATGCCCTTTCTATCTCTGGGTCCAAATGCTTCCTCAGGCAGTGCTCAAAACACACTAAGCTTGTTATTCTGTCTGCTACGGCTCCTACACACAGGGATCACTAAGTGGTCTGCCCTTTTAGGCTTCTCCAGGATCATTTCTCCATATCACTTGATCTAGTTAATCCTTTTGCCTTTAAACTCATTGTACTCTCTCCCCATTCTTTGCAAACCTCCAACTGCCCTTTTCTCCATCTCATCTCTCTATGCAGTTTGTCTATCATTTTTTCCTCCTCCCCACTGATTTTTGGCCCATAATGATATATTTTACGCTGGTAAGATACTTCATAAGTGACTTTTGCACAAATTACTACATTTGCATCACTTTTTATATGCCTGAAGAGGATTTAGGGTTCTATTTTATTGAAGATAAAACTGATGTTCAGATAACTGTGATCATATGACTTAGGGCTAGGAGGGACCTCAGAGGCTATCTAGCCCAGTGCTATCTAGTCCTGGAGAGGTTGTGACTTAGTTAAATTTTCATAGGTAGTACATTTAATTTAAGACCTGGGACTGAGGTTCCAGTCCTCTGATTTCAAATCTGCTGTTCCTCACATAGAACCATGAAATAAAAAGAGGAGGAAGAGGACGAAGAAGAGGAGAAAAAGGAGGAGAGGAAGAAGGAGAAAGAGAAGGGGAAAGAGGGGAAGGAGGAGGAGAACATGAAGAAGAACAGGAACAAGAAGAAAGAGGAGGAGGAAAAGGAGGAAGAAAGCATTTATTTATCTCTTTAAAGTTTGAAAAACACTTTTTTGCCAATAGCTACATTGCTTGTAAGTAGAAAAGTTGGGAGCAGAATCCCTGTCTCTAGACACCCAGAGAAGAACTCTTTTCACTCTGTCATTGACTGTTCGCTGCTACATGACACCATATGCAGACAGGAGCTTCATAGCTGCTTTTGGAAGCTGACCTTCCAATATTACTGAGCTGGATCTTTCCCTGGGGTTGTGTAGGAAGGATAGTAACTATGAAGATCAAAAGGCCCTTAAGGAGAAGAACATGATTCTAATATGTTGATATTCCTGGCCATTGGCCCATGTTCTTGGGCTTAAAGATCGGTGTAGATGGCAACTACAGTCATGAAATTAAAAGACGTTTGCCCCTCTGAAGGAAAACTGGCAAATCTGAACAGCCTACAAAAAAGCAAAGACATCAGCTGACCAACCAAGGTTTGTATGGTCAAAGCTATTGTTTTTCCAGTAGCAATTTGTGGCTGTGAGAGTTTGACTATAAGGAAAGCTGAGTGCTGCTTTCAGATTGTGGTGCTGGGTAAGACTTATGAGCACCCCTTGGACTAAAAGGAGGTCAAATCAGTCAATGTTTAAATTAATTCAGACTATTTACTGGAAGGTCAAATACTGAAGCTGAAGCTTAGATACTTTGACCATATAATGTGAAGACAGGACTCATTGGAAAGCACCCTGATATAGGGGAAAATTGAAGGCAAAAGGAAAATGGGATGGCAGAGGATGAGGTAGAAATGGTTTGTCCAGGATCACACAGTTAGTAAGTGTCAGAGACAGAATTTGAACTCTGATTTTCCTGACTAAAGATCCAACATACTAGCCACTCTATCATCTAGCTGTCTCCACATAGTTATATTTTGTATAATGCTTTTAAGTTTTACAAAGTGGTTTGCATACATTATTGCATTTGGTCCTCACAACAACCCTGTAAGGAAAATACCATTATTATACCCTTCCCCTCCTGTACCCATTTTATAGATGAGGATGGTTAAATGGGATAGTGGAAAGAGCACTGGATTTGTGGCCAGAAGACCTGGATTAAAGTTCTGGTTTTATCACAGTTATGTGATCTTGGATAAATGACTTCACCTCTCTGAATCTCAGTTTCTCCACTTGTAAAATAAGAGAAATCGTCCTCACCATCTTCTGTTCTGAGACTCCCCCTTTGCTTCAGTGTCATCTGTGAAGGTAGCCCTGGAAGAATATGGAAATGGACAGGTTCTGGGAGATTCTGCTAAGCTGGTTTTGAACATGGTGCCAAAGATTGGTTATTTCAATCACCCAAGGATGAAACAGTCTTCCTACCTCTGAACTTCCCAGTCCCAAGTTCAAGTAAACCTAGAAATAGAATCTTCCAGAAATAAAGACTAAACAGGTTGTATGCCCCAGTTTGGAGCCTCTCCATCTGGGAATGAAGGGAAGAACACAGTCTGAGACTTCCTGTGTTGTTCAGAAGCATTGTACTTTATGTTAGCATTGATGACCATGATGAAGGTTATGGAACTGAAGTGTCTGGAGCAGAAGCAAGTTAGGACCAAGATTCAGAACAGAATCTGACCAACTAAGCAACCAATCAACCAATCAATCAATCAATAATATTTATTAAACACTTGCTATGTTTCTGGCCCTGTGCTAAGTGCTGGGGATACAGAGAAAGGCAAAGCATAGTCCCTGCCCTCAGGGAGCTTACAATCTAATAAGGGAGGCAGGTTGTAAACAAATATATAGAAAGTAAGCTATAGATAGCATAAGGAGGGACTAGAATTAGGTGGGTCTAGGAAAGGCTTCCTGTAAAAGATGGGATTTTAGTAGGGATGTAAAGGAAGCCAGGGGGATCCATAGACTCAGCAGAAGAGAAAAAAAAAAACATTCCAGCCATGGGAGACAGCCAGAGAAAATGCTTGGAGCCAAGAAATGAAATATTTTGTTCATGGAACAGCCAGGAGGCCAGTGTCACAGAAAGGGGTGAACAAAGAACAGCAGCCTCAACAAGACAGATTCTACTAACAAGGGGCTTACATTCTAATTCTTGTTGTTGTTGTTCAGTTATGTACAATTTTTTGTGAACACATTTTGGGTTTTCTTGGCAGAGATACCGGAGTGGTTTGCTGTCTCCTTCCCCAGATCATTTTCCACATAAGAAAACTGAGGCAAACAGGACTAAGTGACTTGCCCAGAGTCACACAGCTAGACAGTGTCTGAGACTGAATTTGAACTGGGTCTTGCCAATGCCAGGCCCAGTGGGCTATCCATTGAGTAACCCAGCTTCCCCTACATTCTAATGGGGGAGGCAAAACATAAAGAAGGTCTAAAAAGTGGGGGAAAGAGGAAGGCCAGATAGCTGGTTCTGAGATAGCATCTGCAGGAAGGTGAGCCAGAGAAGGAGACCCAAATAACCCAAAGTGGAGTGTGAGTTGACCTTGTTTGCTGAGCTCAGTTTTCTTTGGGCAAGTGTATGTTTTGACACCCAGTCTCATGTGGCTGGGACAGTCTTCCAGCTTCCTTACAGTTCACTCTAATGGGAAAGTTCTTCCCACAATGTCTGACCATGGCACCAATCAGCTTTAAGAAGCCGTACACCAGAGCTAGTCTAGCTAAGCTCAGAGAAATTGGCCTAGAGGTTTGGCCACCAGGGCATGAATAAGGCTGGAGGGGTTGTAATCTGGGTAGAGGGAAGTACCCAGTTGGGAACATTAAAGAAGTAACACCTAGCAATGATTAAGTAGGATTAATTTAGTTCTTCTCAGTAATACCAATTATCTAAGACAACTCCAAAAGACCCCTGATGGAAAATGCTCTCCACAGCCAGAGAAAGAACTGTGGAGTCTGAATGCAAATCCAAGCATACTATTTTCACCTTTTTTCCTTTCTAATTGTTTTTTTCTCTTGTTCTGATTCTTCTTTCATAACATGACTAACGTGAAACTCTGTTTAACATTGTTCTACATGTGTAACCTATGTCAGATTGCTTGCTGTCTTGGGGAGCGAGGGAGGGAGAATCATTTGGAACTCAAAATCTTGCAAAAATAAATGTTGAAAACTATCTTTCTGTGTAATTGGAAAAAAATATATTAAGGGGAAAAAAGAAGTAACACATACATGATCTGCTTTAGATGACTGTTGCAAGGAAAATGCTTTAGGAGACACCAGATGCTACAGAGATGTGAACATCTCTTATTGTTACTATTATTTTACAGATAGATAGATATGGAATGTATTAAATGCTTACTATGTGTTCAACACTGCACTAAGTGTTAGGGATACAAAAACAGGAAAACAAGACAGTCTCTAGTCTCGAGGAACTTATATTGTAATAGGGGAAGACAAAGCATGGGGGAGGGCACTGGAAAGGGATCGTGTGAGGGGGAAGGTCCAGCCAAAACATGTGGAGATGGAGCAGACTGGAGGGTGAGATAGACTGGTTGAGTGAGAGCATTGTAGTTGGGTCTACTCTTGATATGGAGATTTCATGAAGGGATTCTACCAGTCACTGAGAGGGCGTGACTATCCTCTGCCCATGAGGGTACTTGGTCCATGGAAGAGGGAAGTGTGGATGCAGAGAATAACCACAGAAATGGAAAATGAAGTGCCCCAAAGCCAACTGCCATTTTCCAAACAAGGAGTTTTTAATGGATTCACCCACTGGTTTTTTCACCACCAACAGCTGTCTAACCTACATGTATGTAAGGCTGACTGTTCAAGGTTTCCTCAAAGTGCTCTGTGTGGTGGTGTGTCACTTGACCATGATGAGGAGACAAACTCTAGGACCCCACACCATGTTGTCCTCTCTTCCCCTCCTTCATCCCAACTCATCCATACCTCCACCAACCCTTTTTTCTTAGACTGTCTTGGTGGCAGCATTCCTAAGGGCTCTGTGGCTTCCTCTCCATGAGTCTTCTACTGTGCTAGACCTGAGATGGCTAAGTCTCAACTCCCAACCAACTGCCACCAACCAGTAACATGAGCCAGCCTGGCTGAAGCAGCAATGCAGTAAGAAGAGCATATATCTGGTGGACCACTCCTTACCTTAAAATCCCAATAGAGGCTGCCCAGGATATTGAACTCAGGAATCTTACACCAAGAGGCATTACCCCCTTAAGCCCCCAATTCTTCAGCCATTCTCCCAGAAAGCAACCCATTTGAAGATGCCAACTGGCAACTGATTCTGTGGGTACAGGAGCCACAGCTTCTAAAAAAACCCCAGAAAAGAAAGTTTCCACCCCAAAGTCTTTGGCATTGTTAAATGGCTAAAAATCAGAAACAGATATGGTTTTATTCATGGAAATGACATTAAAGATCGCAATCTGCCTTGATGCTAAACCCTAAGGACCATGAAGACATATTTGTTAGAATGCTTTTGTTTTACTTCTCTTTCTGGTGGTAAGGAGATATGGGAGGCAGACATTTTTTGTTCATTTTTAAATAAACTTAATTTCAAAAAATGAATTTTTGAAAAAATGAAAAAATGAAAAAAAATGAATTTTAAAAGTTTAAGGACTTTTAGATCTACTCTGCAAATGAAACCTGGGCTGTTTGCAAGCTCCTTGAGAGAAGGGACTGTCTTACTTTCCTATTTGTATTTCCACCACTTAGCATGGTGTTTTGCATATAGTAAGTTCTTAATAAAGGTTGTTTTTTAAAATTCATTCATGCAAACATTAAATGCCTTCTATGTATGGAGCACAATGACAGATACTGGAGGACAAAGGTGGGATAAGACAGTTCTTCTTCTCCTTATCTCTTCTTCTCCCCCAAGTAAGAGGGGCATCGCTAGTTGTCCTGATCCATATCTGGCCACTGGATCCAGATGGCTCTGGAGGAGAGAGTTGAGGCTGGTGACTTCACATAGTCCTGCCTCACTTAAATCCAATTCCCTTGCATGTCATAGCATCACCTCCCTGATATCATGGTCTTCTTCCAGAATGAAGGACAAACAACAACCTGGCCCTCTTACTTATCCAAATTCTTCCCACCCTTCAAGGCCCAGCTCCAATTTCATCACCTTCTGGAAGTCTCTTCCAGTTTTTCTAATCTTTGATCCCTTCTCAGTCCTCTGGGGTATGACAGCATGGATAGTCTGCTCCCATGTAACCCATCAGAATTATAGACTGTCTTATTCCATGCACTTTTGAGTCCCCTGTATTTATTTTATTTTTCTGACAAGATTGAAAACTCTCTAAGGATGGGGATTATGTCATAGTTTTCTATTTATCTTTTCTAGTGCTTGGCACTGTGCTGGGCACAAGCAAGATGCCTGGTAGACCCCAAATAAGACAACGTGGCATATGGAGACACTTAAGAGATGTGCAGTCCTGGTGCGTCTACCCCACCCCTTTCAGCTCCTCTTCCTAAGCTGCTGTACCCTGCAGCTCTCTAACATTCTTGTGGGATCCACAAACATTCTTGAGGAATCCCAACAGCGGTCAGGGTTTTTATCCCAAATAGGTCATATTAGTGGAAGACAATTTTCACTCTTTCTTCTCCCAGCACATGAAGGTAGAAGGGTATCAGGTACCATGGACAGATGGGAAAAATGAACATAACCTGAGAAAGGAGACAGTCCTAGTAGGGCCAGGGTCCTGAGTGTTGGAAGGCACCCTTTGCCTGCCTCGTGAAGCCCTCCTCCTTTTCAACCTCCCCAATTCTGCCTGCAAAGAGACCTGTGTATTATTTCTTGGCACTGCCTGGCCTCTATTTTGCTGACTCAGCTCAGGCCTAGCACAGTAGAGGGTTGATTGATGGGAAGCCACAGACCCCCCAGGAATTCTGCCACCAAGACAGCCTAAGAAAGACGAAGTGTTGGGGGAGGTATGGATGAGTTGGGATGAAGGAGGGAAAGAGAGGACAGCGTGGTGTGGGGTCCTAGGCTCCAGCAGGGGCAGGTGACATGGTGCAGAGCATTTTGGGGGGAGCCTTAGACGGGACAGGCCTTCTCTGAAAGTAGGTGTGGCAGCTGCCTGTAGCATGGTTTAAAGGATGCTGGGAACTGTCTCTCTTTAAACCTCTACCCTCTCTACTACTTAAATGCTACAGTACCTGAAAATGTTCCTTTGACTTTTCTGAGACCCAGTTTCCTCTTCTGTAAAATGGGAGTAGCATTGCAGTCACAGGGTTTCCAGAAGAGAACCTTGCATACTTTAAAAGACTACAGACACGAAACTCTTTACTAGTGAAGATACTGCTATATCCTTCATTTTCTTCTTCCTTCTAGCAAGAGCGGTGGGTCTGGCGTTAGGAGGGTCTGACTTCAGACACGTATTAGTTGTGTGACCCTCAGCAATTCACTGAACCTCTGTCTGCCTCGGTTTTCTCAACTGTAAATGGGATAATAATAGCACCTACCACACAGGGTTGTTGTGAGGAAGAAATCGTGACTTTCCCTGTTGCAGTTTCGATATATTGCAGGTCGACATAAGAAACTAAATGGGAGTTTTGTGAATGAAAAAGAATCTATGACCAAATACTTAACCCAAACTTTACAATAAGGTGTCATTAACACCCTAGAAAAGAAAAAGAAAAAATCAGACTAGTCCTCTGCTATGAAGAGAGGGCCAAAGATATATTCGAATTTTCTAGACTGCAGGGGTGCTGGTCCCCTAAACCGGCAGTGGAAGGGACAACTGCATTTGGAAAGCACTCAGCACCATGCCTGGAATGTAGTAAGTAGGTGCTTAATAAATGCTTCTTTCCTTCCCTTCTCCTCTAAAAATTTAATTACTTTTGAGACAGGGGAAACTAATTCACATGGAGATTGTAGATCACAGAATGTCAGAGTTGAAAAGTGCCTGAGAGATAATCTACTCCAACCCTTATTTTTGACAGGTAAAGAAATCTTGCCTGGGGGTGGTTAGGTGGTGCAGTGAATAGAGTACCGGCCCTGGAGTCAGGAGGACCTGAGGTCAAATCTGACCTCAGACACCTAACACACACAAAAAAACTAGCCGTG
Source organism: Pseudocheirus occidentalis (assembly GCA_028646575.1). Taxonomy (NCBI): domain Eukaryota; kingdom Metazoa; phylum Chordata; class Mammalia; order Diprotodontia; family Pseudocheiridae; genus Pseudocheirus; species Pseudocheirus occidentalis. Next base: position 86,142,909 of record CM053593.1, read on the forward strand.
TGACCTTGGGCAAGTCCATTAACCCCAATTGTCCTAGCCTCCCCACTCCAAAAAAGCAAAAAATGAAAGAAGTTATAAAAAAAAAGAAATCACATCTCAGAGTTGAGTGACTTGCTCAAGATCGCACAAGTTCTAGGGGACTTTTCAAATTCCCTTCCCAAGATAGGCATCAGAGCTGAGGGCTGAGAGGGGCTATAGAAGGGAAAATAGGAAGAGAGAGTGATGGGGTCATGGTGTCAAAGGACATCCTTGCCAAGGGTTGGTCTTGCCAGCATATCCAAGCAATTTATCCAGGAATTGGCCATTAGGACCTATTCATTGCAAAATCTATAAATGGTGCAACCTAACAAGTGTTTCCTCTAGTCCAGTGTATCATTCATCACACATTTAAGAAGCACCTACTGTTTGAAAAGCCCTATGTGACAGAAAGTTAAGTGTTAACAGGAAGTTCCAATGCTAGAACCCCGGAGAAGGATGGAGTCCACACGTGTGCTATCCATCTCCACAAAAGGAAGAAGGGGAGCTGGGAACAAACCCAAAAGGCTGACTAAAAAAGCATGCTAAGTTACAGGGATAATCAGAGCAGCCAGGAACGATGACAGGGTGAAGCAGAGACCCAGGATGTAACATCTGGGCTCCTCTTGGACATGGCTTCTCACAGTGCTTAGTCAGATACGCAAGCTGAGGCCAAATCTGAGTCATCAGTGTCATCACAGACCTTTCCTTACAGGGAGTGGCAAGCTGCAATCCTCACTCCACCTCCCCTCTTCCCTCTGGGGCAAGAATTGATCGGAAGATGGGATGTGCAGTCACCTAATAGCCCCTCTGCACACCACCCTTGCACAAACAGCTGCTTTCCCAGGAGCCAGACCATAAACAGAACACACACAGAATACTAAACAGGAAAAAAAAGCACTTGGTTACCCAAACTGCAGCCATAGCTTTCCCTATGTCCCTAAAACCAATCTGGGTCAATTCCTCTCTCCCTGCTAATCCAAGTATACCCTACAGGAGCCAGCTTGCCTGTATCCACCAGGATTAGCTAGACAGTGCAGTAGATAGAACCCTGGACCTGAAATCAGAAAGATCTGATACTTACTACCTGTATGAGACCCTAGGCAAGTCACTTAACCTCTGTTTGCCTCAGTTTTCTCAACTAAAATGGGGATGACAATAGCACCTGCCTCCCAGGGTGGCTGTGAGATTCGTGAGATATTTGTAGCACTCACTGCTTCTTGATTTCCTTTCAAAGGGAAGCTGGGCATGTACTCATCATGTTTTACCTTGTTTCTTACAGGGAGAGCCTTGAGTTCAGTAAGTGGAAACCCTGGGAGATGAATAAGAACAAGTTTCTGACCTCATGAATCTTACCATCTAATAGAGAAGATATATCAAACAAATACATAAAGAGAAGATGCATAGAATAAAAATAAGTAAGTATGATATGGCAGGATGTTAAATTCCATAAGGGTGTTTAAAAAAAAAAGAGAATCACATCTGGTTGGGGGAGAAGGGAAGACTTCATGGAGGAAATGCGATTTTATTTCATTCTTAAATAATGGATAGAAGGAGCTTTCCGTCCTATATGCCCCTCTTCAACTGGTAAGGGGTTACACTCCAGCATAGTCTGGGCAGACTTCAAAGCAGATTTGTGCCAAGATCTGGAGTGAACAAACAGTTCTGCGGACATTGCCCTCAGCACCATCTCCCTCTTGTCTCCACTCAGTTATTTTGGTGGAAGATTTTGTTTTACTTCTCGGAACCCTTGCACCACAGTTGGGCAGTCAATTAGTCCATAAGGCAGTCAACATGTTTTAATTAAACATTTAGTAGGTGCCAGTCACCACAGTTCCGTTCTTCATTACTTCATTACTATTTTGGATTGTCCTCCTTGGAAACAGACCTTGGCTTGGAACTAAACTGTCAATAACCTTGCCAGAGGGTTTCAGAGCTCATCCCAGTTTGTAAAAGACCTCAGTTTCCTCATCTGTGAAATAAGGGGGCTAGACTAGATGATCTCAAAGTTTCCTTCCAGCTCTAACGAATTGTGGTTCTTTTATTTCAACAATTAGGAGTGGGGTTTGAGGGGTAATGAGAAGCATGCAAAAAGACCCCATCGTTATTGTTGGTGAGAAACGTATCTGGGTATGATTATATACATGTAACCCAAGTGACTGAAAGTCAGGCGCTGGGTTTACTAGCATTGGACACAGTTGGGGAGGGGGGCTTTTACCACACAGTTAGTTATATTTATAAGTTATATTTATATTTATAAGTTTGAGGGTTTTTGCCCCTATCAAGAGTTTTTCTAAGAATTCCGGAGCATGATTTGGTCTCGATCTCTGTAGATATGGATAATAGGGTCCTAGTGCACATTCAAGCGCTCAAGGTAACAATGCATATTAGATATAGGACAACCTATATTTCACATGTAAAACAATAAAAAAGACTCATAGTAACCCATAAATAAGCAATACTATGATCCTACCCTTTCCAATGAGTCCTGTGTTCTTCACAGGGACCTACCCATATAGGCCTTTAGTTTTGCCAAACTTCTTAAAGAGTTTGAACTCCCCTCCAAAGGGAAACTAGCTTAAGGTTGCTAATGGGATAAATAAGATTCTACTTTCCCTCTTTCTTTTAATGCATTCCAGTGAATCCCAAATTCAATCCAAGGAATTATACAGGTCAACTGCCTCACCCAAAGTGCTTGGGCTCCACTCAGAAGAGAACTCTCTTTATCAACCATGACAGTTCCCTCGGAGGTTTCTGGGATGTTCAACCTTTAGAACCCCAGTGTGAAACAAAGTCTTCTCTGGGGTCTCTTGTCTTTGATCTGTGCTCAGCTCTCCATGGATCTCCTCAACTGACTGTGGAGACCTTTTATAGGCTCAGTACAAAAGGGTCACTCTAATCCAGCAGTTCTCAACCTGTGGGTTATGTTGAATTTGTAACAATTAAAATACATCCTGCATATCAGATAGATTCATAACAGTAGCAAAATTACAGTTATGTAGTAGCAACGAAAATATTTTTATGGTTGGGGATCACCTCAACATGAGGAACTGTATTAAAGGATCGCAGCATTAGGAAAGTTGAGAACCCCTGCTCTAATCCATAATAGCTTGCCCAAAGGCACATAATTATGGAATTTGAGCACTGGTAAGGACTTCAGCAGTCCAAGTCATAAATGAAAGGGATTCTCAACATAATGTGCCTGACAAGTGGTAATCTAGTATCTGTTTGAAGACTTCCAAGAAGGGGCCACTCACCCCTTCTCTATGTAGCTAATTCTACTTTTAAATAGCTCTAATAGAAAGTTTGTTTGTGGGGTTTTTTTCTTCCAGATATTAGGCCTAAATTGGTCTCTTTGCAATTTCTGCCCGTTGATAGTACTATATAGGAAGCACCCTAAAACATGAGTCTAACCTCCCTCTCCAAAGTAGTGGCATGAGGGCTGGGGGTGGGGAGGGAAGTGCCCCATGTATTGGGGAGTATGTGTGTATATTTATTGTTGTTCATCCTTCATTTAGAAAAGTACCAATGACATCACAGGTCATGACTCCTGCATGAATTGGATTTAAGTGAAGCTGAGTTGTACAGAGTCGTCAGTCTCATTCTCTCTTTCAGAGTCATCAAAGTCCAGTGGCAGGACAAAAGTCAGGATGGCTGGCAATGGTCCATGATGTAGTGGATGACTTTGATGTCTTCATATCTGACCTAAGTGCTATATATCATCTCTTTCAGCCTCCTTAATGGCCATTAGAACAAAATGTTCTCATCCACCCATGCCACCAGGGAAGTGTTTACATGGTTGAGGCAGACATCCTGCTAACTCATCAAAGGTTTTGAAATCTATCGGTTAACCTCAACTTTGTTTAGTTCTTTCTGCTTTATAGAAATGAATATTAACCCAGAGGGAATTGATCAGAGTTGATAAAAATTATGTTATCAAAGGAAAACATGGCTAAAAAAGAAGATGGGTTATTAAGAGAAAGGTATAGCCAATGGATGGTCTTTTTGCTCCATTGGTATTCTCTTATCAGGGCAAAGCCAAAGCTCATGTCATATAGTGAACTTATAATAAAACTTGAATTGGAGATGCATAGAATAGGCAGACATGGGTTGAACTGTATTGCCCTTTGTTGAAGTGATTAGACACATTGGTGAGATGAAAGACCCTTTAAAGCACTTGAACACTATCCCCTTTAACCCCATGATTAGTCATAAAGGACTACCATCAGGCACTGGGCAGGGACCCTTGCTGCTCCTCCCCC
>CM053593.1:86147285-86165297 GCA_028646575.1 Pseudocheirus occidentalis
GCATCTGATCTGCCAATGTACCCCAAGGTCCACTGGGTTGTGCCATTTCCCTTAGCAATGAATCCTTAGGACTTCCAGGCCTTTCCACCTGCTCTGTGGCTCAATTCATCTGTGAGTTGTTTCTTCTAATTAGAGTATGAGTTCCTTGAGAGGAAGGATCCTCTTGCTTCTATTTTTTATCCCCAATGCAAAATAAGCACTTAACAATACTCTTTAATGTAGGGATGCACTCATTCCATCTGACTTGCAGAAAGAGCCCAGACAATACCTTTGCTTGGCCAACAAATTTATCAGTGGGAAAAGAGACGAGAATGGGACAAGAAGACTACCAGGTTGTCTGTTCTGCTCAATTGAGAAGTCTGAGATTTTCCTGGTTTAAGGACACTGACTCCTTTTAAAGTCCTTCTCTGATGACTTACTGTAACATAAAGGTATCCCTGGGGTCTCAGAGGCTATGTTAGTGGAATGAGAGTTCTGGCAAGTTCAATTAAGCTAGTAAAGATTTGAGAATCAGCCTAGGGCTATATGTGTATGGTTCAAAGACTGAGCCAAAGTGCAAAAAAGTTCATGACCAAAAAACTAGATACCAAATGAGGATCAGGGGAATCAAAGCAACTAAGTTCATCTAAGTCAAGAAGGACTTGTGATCTTCATAGGAAGAGAGCTTACCCACACCAGTACAAGTGCAGATCCTTGAAGGATTAAAAAATAGAATTGGCTTCAGAATCAGAGAACCCAGATTAAATCCTATCTCTACCCTTCACTACTTGGGTGATATTGGATTAGTCACTGAACCCCATTAGATTTCAGAATCCTTATCTTTGACATGAGAGAGTTGTACCAACCAGTCTCTGAGGTTCCTTTCAGGTCTAGAACTATGAACCTACATAAGAACAGACCCCACCCTTGAAAGTTAGAGTCCCTCCCACACCCTCAGTTGCCTGGCCTCCTCCTGGAGAGCTGTGACATTTATTGATGCCCCTTCCCCACACCTTGCTAGCACCTGCCCTCCCTCAAACTACTTTGCTTTATTTTGCATCAGTTTTCTATATACTTATATAACTATATGTGTTCCTTCATAGAATGTAATCTCCTTGAGGGTAGAGACTGCTTCATTGTTGTTCTTGCAAGCCCAATACTGAGCATAATACCTGGAAGAGAACATCTACTTAATTAAGCTCCTGTTGGCTGATCAGTTAAACCTTAGCTGAGAATCCCCAACATTCCTAACTTTGAACTTCTGGGATATGGAGTGTACTGTACAAACTGGGTTGTTAGCCAAAACAGGGCATAGTGGGTAATGTTTTGCACAAGGGGCAGGGAGATGCCAGGTTATATTATAAATAGAGAAAAATATGGGATGGTCGACATAGGAATTTGAGGGTAACATGTCAGGGAGTTGGAGGACCTGAGTCTTTGCTTCATCCTCAAGTTAGGTTGGGTTGGGTACATTGGAACTGTTAGATAAGAGCAGAAGGACAGCCAAGAAACAACAATCAGAATGAGTCATGGATCTGAGGAAAGCCAACAGAGAATAAATCAGCTGAGAATGGATAATGTTAATGATCTATTGCTAGTATAAGGCAAGCACTGCAGTCCCTCATCCTTTCATATAGCCAATTTCCCTGGCTGCCATGTTCCCGCTGAGACACCAGGCTCAGGGATACACTTCTCTGCCCCTGAATACCTTGCCCATTCTCTCCCTCTCTTGTATAGTGTATGGTATAGAGGAAAGAGAGATCTAAAGTAGGGAATATGAGGGTTCAGATCTCTCATCTACAGCTATATGAACAAGGTTACTTCTCTGAGCCTGTTTCTTCCTCTCTAATGGGAATAATAATGCCTCTTAATAGAGGAAATTTCAGTTTCTTCATCTGTCAAATGGGGATAATCATATCACCGACCTCACGAGGTAATTGTGAAGATCAGATGAATTAACCTATGCTTTACAAACCTTCAATGGTTACATAAATGCTATATATTGTTGCTGCTGTTGTTGTTATATGGTTGTTTGAATATCGAGTGAGATAACATTCATACATTTTAACACTTATCATTATATGTATCAGATTTTTAAAATGTGGTTGTAATGACAAATATTTTTTATTACTATTATTGACAGTCCCCAGGAGAAATGAAGCTGCTTAGAGAAACTGAGAATTATAGACCAGACTTATAATTCTGGGAATTGGGTAGAGTAATATTTAGAAAAATTAAAAACCAACCAACCAACTAAACAAAACTCCTCAGAATTTGTTGAATCCCCTGGACCTGAGGGAAGTAGGTCCCACTCCGGATTTATCTCAGGTAACTTTCCCTATTTCTCTTTTTGATTACAATCTGCTCAGTTCTGATGGATAAGACCAAATGAGGAATGTGAAGTGTTCCCATCTGAGGTGCAATCAATCAATCCAACAACTTGGAAAATTTATAAAGCACCTACTACGTGCCAGTACTGTGCTAGGTAAAGGGCATGAAGATGACAAAAGTTTCAGTTGTCCTTCTCACTGTGTCCTACAATGTGATTGGTATCATCTAGATGAAATAGTAGTTACCCTGTTTTTTTTTTCCACAGTCTCAAGCCAAGTATGGTTTTATGCAAAAATTTATTAATTAGAAGAGAATAGGGAATTCTAAACAATTACCAATGACATGGAGATTTTGAAAATGGTAAACAGGAATTAAAAGCAAGAGAGACTTGGGGTGGCTATGTGGCACAGTAAATAGATCACCGGCCCTGGAGTCAGGAGAACCTGAGTTCAAATCTGGCCTCAGATACACTATGTACTAGCCATGTGACCTTGGGCAAGTCACTTAACCCCAACTGCCATGCCCTCCCCCTCCAAAAAAAAAAGACAGAGAAACTAGAGCCAGAACCCAATTAACTGGTCAGTCATCATTAGGTCTAAGCTTTCAAATCCAAGCTCAGTGTACTATAATTTAGGTTACATGTAATTGAGCAGCCTTGTTATCTATCTCAAGGAATCAGTAGTTACAGAACCAAAGAATCTTAGAATCTCAAAACTAAAAGGGACATTCTGGGTTTCCTGAACCTGTTTTCAGAAAAAAAAAATATATTTCAACATAATAGGTTTCTGTTATAGTCCTATGTGTTCAAGCAGAATTTTTCTGAGAAGAGGTTCATAGACTTCACTAGACTGTCACAGGGATCCATGAAACAAACAAGGTTGAACCTTTAATCTAACCTATCTATGAAGAGGAATCCGTATTACCACATCTCTGATAATTGGTCATTCAGCCTTAACTTGCAGACTTCCAGAGGGAATAAACTCACTAGAGCCTCAGCCATTCGGTCTACCTTTTGGAGAGTTCTCCATGTAAAAAAATGTTTTTCATTAGGATCAACCTAAATCTGTCTTTCTACAATTTCTATCAATTGTCCTCTGGAGCCAACTAGAATAATTAATAATAATTATAAGTAACATGTATACAGTGCCTACTATGCTTCAGATACTATGCTAAAGTGCTTGACAAATATTGTTATTTGCTGTTTATAACAACCTTGGGTGGTAAGTGCTATAATTATCTCCATTTTTTAACAGGAAAACTTTCCTAAACCTTCTTAATTCTAGTGCTTTCCTACTTAGTTTTTCTTCCTAATTAATGTGTATATAGCTTGCTTTGTATATAGTTGTCAGCATGTTGTTTCCCGCTTTAGATTGTAAGTTGCTTGAGGGCAGGAATTATCTTTTGCCTCTTTTTGTATCACCAGTAACACATTGTAGGTGAATGTAACACATGGTAGGTGCTTAATAAATTTTTATTGATTGATTTTACAGTTGAAGAAATTAAGGCAAACCAGGGTTAAGTAATTTGTCCAGGATCATATAACTTGTAAGTATCTGGAATCAAATTTGTACTTGGGTCTTTCTACCTGAAGGCCAACAGCTCCAGTCCCTGCAATACCTACCTAGCTGCATCCATAGAACAAATGTCTTCCATAATGGCCATTCAAATACTGTGCTTTAAGACAGTTATCATTTAACCTAAGTCTTTTCTTCTGGCTAAACAATTTCTTTGTAAAATGATGGTGAGTGGACGAGATAGTTGATAGCTCAGAGATAGCTCTGAGAGGCCTCTTCTAGCTCTTAACGTACAATCCTATGAAATGTGACATGATCTCCAGTTCCCCTTTCTACCTTATTATACCCTCCTTTGGGCACACTGCAGTTTGTCAACGTCCTTTCTAAAACATGGTGCCCCCAAATGAGCCGTAGATGTGGTGTGACTAGGGAAACCTGGTATGAGAGTATCACCACGTAGTGCAGTAAAAATATCAGCGGCAGCAGCAATAATGCAATTCAAATTCAGACAGACTTTGAGGTCAGCAAAGCCAACCTTACATAGCCTCATTCAATCCCTAAAACAACCTTGTGAAGAGGGAGGTGCTAGATTTCAAGGAAGAAACCTTCATTTCAAATTCTGTGTTTGCTACTTCTTGTGCGACCTTGGACAAATCATTTCATCTTTTTGGGTCTCAGTTCCTTCAACTCTAAAGTAAGGATCTTGAACTAATCAACCAGTCAATCAATAGTGAGCATCTACTATGTATCAGGCAATGTGCTAAGTACTGAGGATACAAAAAGAGGAAAAAGATACTCTCTGCTCTCAAGAAGCTCACAATTGAATGGGGGAGAAGACAAATAAATATATAAAACAAGCTATATACAGGATAAATAGGAAATAATTAACAAGGAGAAGCCATTGGAATTAAGAGAGAAATGATTCCTGTAGAAGGTGGAATTTTCATTGAGAACTAGGTGACCTCTAAAGTACTTTCCATTTAGAAATCTATGACCATAGTTGAATCCTGAGAAGTCCTGATTGATAGAGTGGGGCAAGAGAGAGAAGGCAGTAATAGAGAAATTATACTAATGATAATCAATAGGTCCCACTTTTAAGTCAAGAATAACTGGAAATTTTCCATTGAACGCCTACTGAGTATTTGTGCTGGGTAGATAGAAGTGTCCTGGTAAATATTTAACAACCAGGTCTCTGAAAAAGAAATGTGCAAAGAATACATTTTAAAGTTTTGTCTTCATTATTAACATTTTCTCCCTTTCATTTCATTTCTGGAAAATCAACAAAACAACAGATCAATCCCTGATTTGTAATATTTGCTGATTTGTGAGGTATAAATGTTCATAATAAACATTTAACAATTGGCTTTTTGGAGCTGATTTGGTGCTGGATCCAGCACATCTCTGGTTGTGGGAACAAGGAGTACAAGATAGGATGCCTACAATCAAGGAGTTAACATTCTACCTGGGAAGAAAAGATTAATGCACATGAAACTATCCTTCCATAATTCAATGGACTTACGATTTCCAAGAAAGCCTTTGCAGAGCATCTGACCTCTTATGTACTAGAGATCTTCTGTTTCTTTTAACATTCCATATGGACCAGTGTAGCATCCAGTCTATCCATTCAGATTATAGATCTTAAAAGGACCTTAGCAGTCATCTCATTCTCTGCCTTCATTTTTACAGATAAGGTAATTGAGGCTTAGAAAGGTGAAATGATTGGCCTTAAGTAATAGAAGTAGTATGAGACACAGAATTTGAACTGAGGTCCTCCAATGACAACTATAACTCACTCTATAAGACAAATTCACCCCCTTTTGAGTTCACCCTTTTCCTGGATTATTTTATTCCTGTTTATTCCTTTCCTAGTAATAGACTATGTCAGCTTTTTTAGGGGCAGACTAGTTAAGGATAGAGAAGCCTCTCCCCAGAAGTATGACCACTGGTAGATGAATCTTTTGATATCAGAGAGCAGAGTAAAATACAAAATGGTCCTAAGGGCTTCTGCTTCTGAAATTAAAGTGACATAGTGGTAGAAAGGTGAACAAAGAATGCTAAGAATTATAGCTTTTAGATCATCTATCAACAAAAATTCAGTCTTTGGTGTCCTGAATCTGAGATCTTTATCCAGTGACCAATGAACTGACATTTCCCTAGAGGAATTTAATTATACGATATCACCATGTTTGCCATAAACAAAACAGGAAGACAAAAAGAATGTTGCAGCTGAGTGGAAGGATGAGTCACAGACTCTCTTTGGAGAGTCAACTAAAGGAATTGGTGGAATTGATTTTGTCCTGTGTCCAAATGCAACAAGAGACATCATTTCATGGTGGACCTATTCTATGACAGTGCTCAAGAGGAATATTGGAGAAAGACCACCATCAAAATAATGGTACCCTATGTATCTACTTTTATGACAGAGGATGTGGAGGAAGGGATGTTCTACAAAGAACTTGAAATGACCATCCAAAATTAAACGAAAACCAAAATGGAATATTCTTCAACCTCAATGCAAAGAGCTCACAGGAGAAGACAGCAAAAAATCTACTGTAAAATTTGGTTGAGGATTCAGAAATGAAAGAGGGCAAAGATCAAGTTATAGACTATAAGGAAGCCTTGTACCTGTATGTCGTGACTACTTCTTTAAGAGACAAGCAGCACTGACCTGGTAAGCATCAAATAACTTTTTCTAAAAAGATGAAGTTGACCATATCTTAGTTGATAGGAAAGAACTAGATACAGATATGGAAATTATTTCCAGATCAACTGACTCTGTAATCAATCACCTAGTATTATAGCAAAGATATAAAAGACATAAAAAGTCAAAGATATAAAAAAGTCAAAGATATAAAAGTCAATGCAAAATTAGGAAAATAAAAATGGAGGGCATCGTAGAACTAGTTCCGATCTGAACTATTTAAACAAAGAATTAACATTGAAAATGGCAAATGGATAAAAACGACAGCGACAAATCCAAGCATTACTTAAGGACATTTATCCAACAGAAATGAATCGTCACAATAAAGAGACTGAAGGGGCCTAGAAACTGCCTCAGCCCACAAATGCTTGACTTTCTTATCAAGTGGTGGGACAAGACTTGGGAAGGGGTGATGCCGGCTAAGAATATAAAGTTGTTTTTAGGATTAGGATTGTAGATTTAGATCTTGAGTGTACCTTACAGGTCTTCTAGGTCACCATCCTCATTTTGACAGATAATGACAAAACTGAGATTTATAGATATGAAATGACTTATACTAGATCCTAAAAATATTAAGTACAGGGGGAGGATTTGAACTCATGTCCTTCAAGTGAAGCCACAAGGGTCACGAAAGCCAAGGTAACAGTGTTGAAAGAGGGCAAGAGTATTAAGATTCACAGTTTTTTGGCCATTGAGAAAACTTTATTTAATTGTGGAAAGGTGTCCACAGAAACAAAAAGAAAAATAAAAATCCTCTACAGGATACTTTGACTTCATGGGCAGCTCAAATACCTTTGGAAAAATTCCCATTGGAGAAATATGCTTGATCATTGCACCATCATCAGTTTTCCCCTGAATACTGGATCAATTACTTTTTTTCCCATTGCATTGGTGATAAGTGTATATAGTTTAATAGTTTTATTAATTATAAATATTATGTATTTTAATATATTATATTATATATTATATATAATAAGATAAATATAATGTATAATATATATACACGTATATATATAAAATTATAAATCCTTAAAACAACCTTATGAGGAGGTAGGTGCTAGATTTCAAGTCAGAAATATATTTCCGGGGGTGGCTAGATGATGCAGTGAATAGAGTATTGGCCCTGGGGTCAGGAGGACCTGAGTTCAAATCCAGCCTCAGACACTGAACATTTACTAGCTGTGTGACCTTGGGCAAGTCACTTAGTTTGCCCTGCCATCCCCCTCCAAAAAGCATATATCTGAAATATTTTGAAATATATTTAAAATATATAATGAATATAATAATAGATTAATAGTCTTTATTAATAGTTTAATAGTATTTTATTTTTTTCCAGTTACATGTCAAGAAAATGTTTAGTATTCGTTTTTTACAAGATTGTGAGTTCCAAATTTTTTTCCTCCCCTCCCCTCCTGTCTTCTGAAAATGGCAGGCAGTTTGACACAGTTTATACAGTTGTGGAAGAAGAAACAAACCAAAATGGAAAAAAGCACAAGAAAGAATAAAGTGAGCAGGAAGAAAAATTGGGCTGCTCAGCCTCCATGGCTGTTTCATCTTCTGCTGTACTTGGAGGCTAACAGCTCATCCAGGAGTAGTTGCTGCCACCATGGCTCTCAGCGACGCCGACATCCAAAAGCAGATCAAACACATGATGACTTTCATTGAACAGGAAGCAAAGGAGAAGGCCAAAGAAATAGAAGCAAAGGCAGAAGAGGAGTTCAACATTGATAAAGGTCATCTTGTGCAAACACAGAGACTGAAGATAATAGAATATTATGAGAAAGAGAAACAAATTGAGCAGCAAAAGAAAATTCAGATGTCCAACTTGATGAATCAGTCAAGGTTGAAAGTCCTCAGAGCCAGAGACGACCTTATCTCAGACTTATTAAATGAAGTAAAACAGAGATTCTCCAAGGTAATGAAAGATACAACCAAGCATCAGGTGCTTTTGGATGGTTTGGTCCTTCAGGGATTATACCAATTGCTTGAGCCATGAATGATTGTCCGTTGCAAGAAAGAGGATCTCTCTCTAGTCATGGCTGCAGTGTAAAAAGCTATCCCTATGTACAAGATTGCAACTACAAAAGATATTGATGTCCAAGTTGATCAAGAGCCATGCTTGCCAGACAAAATAGCTGGAGGTGTGGAGATTTATAATGGGGATTGTAAAATAAAAGTTTCTAATGCCTTAGAAAGTCAGCTGGATCTTATAGCCCAACAGATGGTGCCAGAAGTCTGTGGAGCCTTGTTTGGTGCTAATGCCAACAGGAAATTTTTGGAATAAGCCTCTGAGGAGGTGGGATCCATTCCATCTGCTGTATTATTGATGAGTTATGTGTCTAAAATTGAAGAAATAGCTATCAACGTTCCTCCTTTCTGATGCTCAGACATTGTCCTTTATTCTTCAGTGGAGTAGCCTTTGTGTAGAATGCCATCTGCCTAAATGTTGACTTAGGGAGAGGATATGTGGACTTAAACTGTCAAGAAGTAACCTAGTTTACCCAGAAGTGACTTAGTTCTGATCTCTACATTCTAGGGATAAGGGTAATGCACATCAGTTGCATGATTTTCACTGAGAATCCTTCTATGAACTGCCTTAGATTGGAGTGAGCTGTGTATGTGAGGTATATTATAGCTTCTTTGTATTCTATTTCTATAGGTTACTTTAATATACACAAGGAGCATGCATTCACTCAAGCATTAATAGTTTTACTCCTCTTAAATATTTGGGCTTAGAGACTTTCCTCAGTTATATCTGTAATTAAAAAACCTAAGCTATGAATATGCATTATTCATTAAAATAAAAAATATGTGGATCAAACTACAAAAAAAAAATAAAGTAAGTGGGGAAAAAACATGCTTTGATGTGCATTCAGAGTTCATCAGTTGTCTATCTGCATACAGATAGCATTTTCCTTTATGTGTCCTTTGTTCTTGCCTCAGATCATTGTGTTGCTGAGAAGAGTGGAGTCATTCCTGGTTGATAACACAATTTTGCTTATACTGTGTATGATGTTTTCTTGGTTCTGTTCATTTCACTTTGCATCAGTTTGTACAAGTCTTTCCAGATTTTTCTGAAATCTGCCTATTCACCATTTCTTATAGCACACAATAGTATTTCATATACCACAGCTTATTCAGCCATTCCCCAATTTATGGGCATCCCCTCAATTTTCAACATTTTGCTACTGTGAAAAGTGCTGCTGTAAATAATTTTTGTACATATAAGTTCTTTGCCCTTTTTTGTGATCTCTTTGGGAGACAGACCTCTAATGGATCAGTTATAAAAAAAGATAGAGGGCAACTACATACTAATATTTCGGTATCAAAAGCATCAAACATGAAATTGAACAGGCTATATATAACCTATATGGCATAGTTGTGGTCAAGGTCAACATACCAATCCATGCCAATCTTCTGATGGGCAGCAAAAAGCATATGTGTGACTTGGCTGCATTAAAATAACATGGCCAACACAATTTTATTTATTTAATTCATATCTGGTTAGCTAGACTATTCCACATTTCATAAACAAGTTTTCACTCTGAAAACAAAATTTATGGAGCAAAATACTGCAAGATTATGAGTTTTCATAAAACAGCAAAAAGTGGTTTTGCCAAGTACAAACCAGTTTGCTCCCTTAAAAGAGGCCCATCCTCTTTGTCCAGTTGCTTTCTCCATCTAAAATATTTGTGCTGATGGACCCACATTGGACAAAACACTTATCCATAGGTCTCAGTTTCCTCATCTATAAAGTGAGGAAGTTAGACTGCAAGGCTTCTGAGGTCCTTTCCAGTTCTAGGGATCTCATGATGCTGATGCCTCAGTCTCTATGGGCTAGCTATTAAAACGATTATTATTGTCTGTATAATAGGCATTTTTCTTTCAGTTTTTTTTAGATATTACAAGTTGCAAAGGGGGTAACTCATGGGTCCAAGTTGCTGGAAATCTTTTCTCCTCTTTTTAGGATGTCAAGAAGTTTCCTTTATTCAAGATGTCGCTTCTTTGGTAGTTTCCTTGTGGAGCCATGAATCTATATCCAGTCTGTCCTTGACTCCTAATGCAAACACTGTTATCCCCTGATTTGGGGATGTTGCTAGGATGCCAATGGGAACATGGTAGGTCCAAAATCTTCCAGACCCTTCAAAGCTTGAAGACTCTTCTCTGGTCAAGGGTGGGAGAAAAGGAGACCTAAGTTGTTGCCAAGGTTGAGGTCTTTTCTTCTCTGTTCTCCCCCTCCACTTCCCACCTCCCAACCAAGAAGTCCTTCTCAGGTATTTTACTGACATTGCACGCTTACTCCAATCTCTGAAATAAGTACAGTTCTCAACTGGCTTGATGTTTTATAGACCAAGCCTCAAGTGACTGCCTTTCTTTTGCTTGTCTAACTGTAATTCCTGTACGATGTCACTCCAATTCATTTGAGGACCCTTTACATTTAGTTTAAAGCCTGTGATGAACTGACTGGTGCTTGTTCTTCTCTCTTCAATGTATCACCTACTTTGAGTGGGGATGACTTGGTGGATTTACTCAATCAATGCCCTACCATTACATGGGAAAGAATAAACAAAGGCAAAGAGGGGCCATGTATTCCCAGGTCACATGTGACCCAACTAAGATGGGCTTATGCGCTCTCTCTCCACTCAGAGGCTTAAATGCTTTCTTTTAAATTATAGCCAGGAAAAGTGAACGATTCCAATTGCCTACAGCAGCCATCAAAAAAGCCCTTTCTTCACCACGTAGTTAGTGGAAGACACAATCATTGAATACTTGTTCATGTTCCAAAGTCCAGTTGGGAATTTAGCCAGGCTAAGCACACTGAGCATGCTCATGAGGGCTGGGCTCTCATTGGTCAGTCCCTCTTAACACTAGATCTTGAGGGTACAGTCTATGATGTGGGAATTCAGCAAGAGGAGATCAGTAAGGGTATTAGAGATGATAATGACAGTTTAGGGGAAACCGAGGATTTGAGGGCTAACTTCTGGTTTGAAGTATCCTATAATAAATACCCCATCATACACTCTACATTCCAGGCAAACTGGGTAACTTAATGTATATACAGTGAACTCCATCTCCCATATTTGTACCTTTGTATATGCCTGGAATGTATGCCCTCCTCCCTTCTGCCTTTTAGAAACTCCTGCTTTCCTCAATGCCCAGTTCTAGTGCCACTTTTTACATAAAACTTTTCCTGATCCCTCAGTCATGAATTGTTCTTCTTCAGTCAATGGTTTGTAAACATTTGTGGATGTTTTGTATGTATTATGTGCATGCTGTTTTCAACTAGTGGATTATGAGCTCCTTGAGGGCAGGAATTGTTTCACTTTTTATTTTTGTATCCCTGGTAAACAGCACAGTGCCTAGTACATAATAGGCAAGTAAATAAATGAATGCCTGTGGTGTAAGGCAATGAATTAATAGCTGACACAGGACAGAATTTTCTATAGGATTTTTTAAATAAGATCACAAATTTAGAGTGAGAACGGACCTGAGAGAAGACCTAGCAGCAACACTTGTGTTGTGGTTTGTCCTTAGTTCTCAAGGAGGACCATGACATCAGGAAAGTGATGCCATGACTTGCAAGAGAATTGGATTTAAGTGAGGCAGTGTTGTGCAAAGTCACCAGCCTCACTTTCTCCTCAAGAGCCATCTAGGTCCAGTTTTAAGATATAGATCAGGACAACTGGAGATGGCACAATGAGTAAGCTATTCCACTTAGCACAGTGCCATACACATAGTAAGCAGATGTTTAGAAAATGTGTAATGATTAACTAATTGATATGACAGGTGAAAAACAATGAAGCTACAAAAGAAATGACTTATCCAAGATCACATAAGCAGGAAGTAGCAGAGCAGAGATTTGATCCCAAATCTTCTGACTTCAAATCCAGTGTTCTTTCCTACATACCATGTCCTGATTTTTTTATATACCTGAAGAGTCTAGGGGTTTGTGAGTAGAGAAAATGAGATATCTATGGTTTTGCCTAGGATTCTCACAAGATCCAAAGAGACCAGAAAGGAGAAGGAAGGGGCTTGAGTCATCCAGGACAGCAAGAAAGGAAGGAAAGAGTCCAGGCCAATTAAAGACCAGAAGGACTGGCAGAGCACTGGGAAGGTTAAAGAAGGAACTTTCAAGGTGGGTTGGCCAAGGGAGATGTAACCAGAGGAGTGTGAAAGATAGTAACTGACTTGTGAACACAGAACTCACTCTGTTGTGCTGGGGAGGGAAGAGATGGAGTTCTTCCTTTTCAAAGTCAGAGGAGCACACACAGGTCCTGGGGTTCATGACCCCCATGGCTCTTTTCAGCAAAGATAAAGAGAAGGGGCAGTGGAGAAAGGGAAGAACCATGGGCATAGAAATACCAGGGAAATCCACATTGTTGCTCCCCTGCTCCCAGCAAGGAAAAGGAGACAAGCATCTCCCAGGGATGGCATCTCCTCATCACTTCAATCCTATGACGAAGGAGAGATAATTATATGTACTAAGATGAGGAGAGAAAGGGAAAGAAGAGGAGAGCTGGAAAAGGGGACAACTCTAGCTATAAGGCATCTGAGAGTGAGTGAGAAAAATAGGTGGGATAATATAATCATGCAACAATGTGAATTTTAATAAATTTCATTTCTCCTCCCTATTCTCCAAAAACCATGCAAGAATAACTGGGGAAAGGTGGGGGTGGGATGCTGAATAGGAAGGAAAGGAGAAAAGGGAGGGAGCAAAGAAGAGGTAAAAAGGAGAAACAAGGAGGAGGAGAGTGGGAGGAAAGTAATTGGGGAAGGGAAGAAAATTGAGTGGAGGAGGAAGGAGAGAAAACAGAGGAGGGATGATGAGGGAGAACTCAAGGACGAAGGAAGTGGGAAGAGGAAGGACAGTAAAGGAGAAGAGAGGAAAGATGGAGAAGAAGGAGAGATGAAGGAGAGAGGGAGAAAAGAAAGTGGGGGCGAAGAGAGACAGGACAGTAAGGAGAAAGAAGAGAAAAGTAACGGAAAAAAGAAGAAAATTAAAATGGGGAGCTTTGACAAAAACAGGATGGAGGGGGAGAAATAAAAAGATGAAAAGGAAGAGGAGGGAGGGAAATGGCTCTGTGTCAGAAAATAATTTAAGTATCAGCCTCCAAGAACCAAATTATTCCTCCATCTATTGAAAAGCTCAGAAAGTGGGATGGTCATTACATATCAGAGCTGCAAAATATATTTGGCTCTACCTCTCTCCTCAGTCCCTAGGGGTTTCTCTTTCCCGCCCTCCTCCTTCTCATCTCCTCCATCCCTCTTTCCTCTCTCTCTAGAACAAACAGAAGGGAGGGTGGCAGCCTGCCCAGAGAGCTACTGCAATTCAGAAGGTGCCCTGGCAGGATGAGTAATGCTAATAATATAATAGCGCTAATAACAACGGCTGTGTGTACATAGCACCTGTCTCTAAGGAGCTGAAAGCACTCCGTCGAGATGACTTCCAGCAGCCAGAGGAGGTTTCTCCATCTTCCAGTGAGGATGGCAGCAGAGAAAAAAGGGATTGAGTAATGGACAATAGTGAGAAGAAAGAACTTCCTAATAGTCATTCCAGCTGAGAACAGGCTAGGGGTAGGGGTTGTTTCTGGGGATTTGTAGAGAAGAGATGAGTCACATGGATTGGCTGAGACGTCAGCCCCTCTTCCCTTATTCTTCTCCTGGTGCCTGGGCAGGTTGCTATGTGCTGGCTTGCTCAATGTTCTGATGGCCAGGAAGCGAACAGCCAAAGCTGCCCCATGATCTTCCCCCAAAAAACATGTTTTGCTTTTTGTCTTATTTTGTGGCTTGGCTTAGACTGGGATCCCAAAATTTTTATACCTGAATGCTTTGGATTTAGCATCACAGTTTACAGCCTGTTGCTTTTCTGTCCTTGGAGACAATGGGGCATCCTGATTCGGGATCCTGAGATCAACATAAAATAATTTTCTGGTCTCTAGGACAGGGCAGAATGGTCAAAGTTCACCTCAATTCCAGGGTCAGGCATACATCGAGTCCAAGATGATGAGCAGAGTGGGAGAAGGTGGGGTTCAGGTCACTGATGTTCTTTCTGTCCCCCCCCCCAGGAGAGTATATATCCTATAGATTCAATATATTTCAGCTTGAGACATTGAACTTCTATATCTTTACGTCCAACATAATTCAACTTGAGACATCCTAAAGATACCATTCTGGAGTTGTCTAATTTGTGCAAAATACAGTGTTAGGCACAAATCTGATGGAAGAGACTGGCCTTTGAGAGGGGGCATCCAGTCTTGGCTGTGGGTCATACTAGTGGGATGGGGGCATTAGCTCAGTCAGGGGAGGGGGTAATGGTGGCAGTGTCGACCTTCTTCTCTAGCTCCTCATGATCTCTGTTACTCCCTCTCTTGGCTTGGGTTTCCAGCTGACAGTTTCATAGCCAGGGTAAACACAAAGAAGGAAACACACTGTCTCTTGGCAAAACAGACTCAAAACAATACCTCCCCATCTTTCTAGTGTCTCTTCTTTTCCCAAGCTCCAATGGAAAATGTGTTTATTCCATTTTTATGTGTTTGAGGTCAGACTGTGTGTGTAGATACCCATCTGTTGGCATTGGTGTTAACTGTGTTTGATTGTCCACTAATGGGGTTTAGGGATAGGAAGTGGAGAGGGAGGGAAGGAAGGTGATGACCAAGTCTTTTAGCTTGTTTAGTACAGAACCACTTGGGCATTCATCACCACCCATATATGTATACACATGTCCTCCAAGTACTTTCCCTATTGTGAAGATCCTTCTGGAAACTGGAAGGGAAGTGGAAGGAGGAGGTACGGATCTTACTTACACTTGGGAAGTTCCCAATCTAATGTGAAGATGAAATCTCTTCCTGGAACTATAATTAACATAGGACAGAAGATGGGCTTTCCCCAGGGGGTTCACAAGGGGTGGAGAGAAAGGAATGTTTCCAACATCTTGACATGGGGGAAAGAGAGTTATTTCTCCCCACTGGGACACAATTCACCTCCCAATCTTCTGGTAATTTGTGCTATAAACGTCCCCATGCCGTCCCATCTCTTCAAGGATGAAAGATGAACAACCGGATAGCAATGGCACTTTTGTTCAGTGGGATGGTCCTCCATGCTTTCCCTTTCCCCCTACTCCAACTGTTCTGTCTCAGGCTCAAATATTCCTCATGACAGCTCTGTCCCTGCCCTCAGAAAGCTCCCAGAATCATGAGAGAAGACACAGTCACTGTTCTCAGGGAGCTCATGATCTGATGAGGAAGATGGTCTAATAGGGGTGACACAGCATCTTTCCTCGGAGTACTCACAACTAAATATGAAATATAGGTCACAGGCATAGAAAATCCACTTTAAAACTTAGAAATACATTGCTGTGAAGGAATTGTTTACAAACTTGCAACACTTGTGTTCAGAATGACAAGAATATCAAAACTGGATGAGTTGTTCCCTAAAAGTCTGGAAGTTATCTTTTTGAGAATGTTCATGATTGCAAGTATTTTATTAGAGATAGCAGCCTAACCACGTGGAATTGGGATGGAGGAGGGATACTTCTTGATGGACAAGTCCAAAGTGACCCCAGCTGCAGATGGCTGCCACATGGAACCAGCAAGGGGGGAAGGGAAAGTTGTTATTCCCTATCCTCTTTTTCTGGAAAAAGCAGGGGGCCCAGGGAGGGGGAGGAGGGTAATTCCTCCCCTTTTGAGGAGAATTGGCTGGTGCCAGAGCCCAACAGCTATGAGCCTGAGGAGAGGAGGAGGGGCCTGAAGAAGAGCTAGCAGGTTTGTGGTTTTGGTCTCTGGCTGCTTCCTTTACCCTCAGCAAAAGGAGCCAGGGTGCATACCGACCCAGTAGGTTGTCCAAGCTTGAGCGGTATGCATGTAGAGAGGGGAGAAGGGTAATGTTGTTCAGCTTTGAGTCCTATGGATCTCACTTCTCTGTGCTGAAAGTTTGGGCACTGAGACACTGCTCTTCACATCAGATAGAACCCAGTTGATCTGTCTCCCCAAATAATAATGCTTCACATTTCTATACCACTTTTACAAAGCACTTTTCTCAAGAAAATGCTAAGAGTTAGGTAGCGTCAGTATTATTCCCATTTTACAGATGAAACTGATGAGACTGAGACCAAAGGAAGTTCCATGACTTGCCCTTGGTCACATAGATTGAGAATGTTGGAGCTGGGGTTTGAAGACAAGTCTCTTGACTCCAAGGCTGACCCTCTTTTTATAGGTAATGAGTAGTGTAGGGTAGCTAGGTGGTGCAGTGGATAGAGTGCCAACCTTGCAGTCAGGAAGACTGAGTTCAAATCCAGCCTCAGACACTCACTAGCTGTGTAACACTGGGCAAGTCACTTAACTCTGCCTCAGTTACCTCATCTGTAAAATGAGATGGAGAAGGAAATGGCAAACCACTCCAATAATCTTTGCCAAGAAAATTCCAAATATAGTTATGAAGAGTCAGAAACGAGTGAACAACAAAATGGGTGGGGTGGGAATGGGGTTAGAGAAGCAGAAGGAGGTGGAAATGGTGGAGAGCTTGCTGAAGTAGGTCAAAGGTCTGTTAAGTTATACCTAGATAGCTATGAAGTCTCCTTTCCCTTGCTTGCAATTCTCTGCACTTCTCCCTTTTCCCACCAAATTTATTTATTTAGCAATTACTATGAGAGGATACCACCAGGAATACAAAGAAAAGAAAGCCATTGTGCCTGCCCTCTGGGAGCTTCTGTACAGTCAACAAGCATTTATAAGTACTTAAAAATTATAAGTAACTTTATAAATCAATTATTGTAAATGATAAATATAGAATATATTTATATAAAATATAATATATTATTATATAATTAACATAGGACACAATTATACACTTGTGCAAAAATATAAATATTAATTATAAATAACTATAAATTGCTTATAATTTATAAATAACTTGATGTATTAATTATTTGATGTTAATAATATAATAATGAATGTTTAGCACTTTAAGGCTTACAAAGCTATTTATATTTATTATCTCATTTGACATGATTAAGTACCTCTTCTGGGTCAGCTTCTGTGCTAGTCACTGAGGATACAAAGATAACTGTGAGATGCCTTTTTCCCTCAGGGACCTTACATTCTAATGTATTCATTTATAAGAGCAGCAACCCCTGATGCCTAGGCTTGGGCAGGCCACTGTGCTCTAAGTGTTACAGATCTTCCAGGGACCAGCCAGAGGTTGTAGTATAAGCTTATGCAGAATACATGCAAATTAAATACAAACTAGTTTTCTAAGGGAGGGCACAAACAGTTGGAGGGGATTAGAAAAGGCTTCCTGTAGATGATGACCCTTCCAGTCTTGGGTGACATGACATATACATGAAAATATTGCTAGCTACCTGCCAGATGAATTGTAAAGTCAATAAGCATTATAATGTTGATAAGAGAAAGAGATCTCTGGGAATGGAGTGATTAGGAAAGGAGGCAATTTTTACACACCTTCCAGGTGTGTCAGATGAGAGCAAGGGGA
>CM053593.1:86165797-86234065 GCA_028646575.1 Pseudocheirus occidentalis
AAAAAGAGGAGGAGGAGGAGGAGGAGGAGAAAAAGAGGAGGAGGAGGAGAAGAAGGAGGAGGAGGAAGAGGAGGAGAAGGAGAAAAAGAGGAGGAGGAGGAGAAGAAGGAGGAGGAGAAGGAGAAGAAGGAGAAGAGGAGGAGGAGGTGGGGAAAGAGGAGGAGGAGCTTATCTGGGCCTTAGGTGGCACCTGATACCTTCCCATTTTAACTAGATGCTAAGCTCTGTTGTTTTGAAGCTGCTGAAGCACTACAAGTATTATTAACACCCTAAATTTAGCAATTTACTGCTAGGACAAAACCCATGTTGTCCCCACCCTCATCATTGCTATGGACTTTAGCTGCACTTTGAAGGTTGTTTCAGCTGCCCAACCTGTGAGTCATTATAATAAACCAGAAAATTAGGCCTGGGGCCCAGATGAGCAGATTTTGTTTAACTCCTTTACCCTCAAGACTCCTTTTCAGTTGCAAAAGGAGCACTGGCTTCATGTACATTTTGTATTCCCTGTCCTTTCTTCTATTTCACCCCTACTTCTACCAATTACTCCAGCTGCTTTCCTATGCCTTCAGCTCCCTCTTAGAAAACCGAGCTGCCAATCTGTCTGACTGCAGCAAATGCACCCAAAGGAGCACTCTCACACCCCACTTCCAGACCCATTGAACCTGGAGAAGAGATGAATTCTCATAGTCTGTTTCTATTCTAACCTTCACTGAGTTCTTCCTCTGAACTTCCTGAGGTTGTATCATGCAATCTGGCATTGGATGCTATCACCCTGTAGCATTATTTCCTGTTTCAGGGGTGTGTACAGCATGGTATAATGAATGGAATTTCTGATGGAGACAGCCCAGAAGCCTGAACCCAAGAGCCTTGGGAAGAACAATACTTCTAGTCCAGTGCCCTCCACCATTATCCTGGGAAGCAACAATAGTGGAGATACTTGCAGGAGCCTGCCCCATGCAGGGGCTACACAGTCACAGATACTAAAGCTCTAGAAAAGAGTCCTTGGCATCATCAAATGGCTCATCAGAAACTGCTATGATTTTATCAATGGAAATGACATTAAGAAGAGGCATCACCATCTGTTTTGCTCTGGTGCCCTAGAGACCATGGCCCTCTTCTATAGGAGTTTCAGTGGAATCCTTCCTTATATGTTGTCTTCTACTTTAAAATGTGAGTTCCTTAAGAAAAAGGACTGCTTTACATTTGTATATGTATCTCCAGTGCTTGGAACAGTCCTTTGCATGTGGTAAGCACCTAACAAATGGTTAACTCAGAGAGACAGACATAGAAATATATAATGCATATGGGGGGGGAAGAGGAAGAGAGAGAGAGAGAGAGAGAGACAGAGAGACAGAGAGACAGAGAGACAGAGAGAGAGACAGAGACAGAGAGAGAGAGAGAGAGAGAAAAACAAAGAAGCCCTGAGTTGGAATCCTGCCTTTGACAAATAAAGTCTGTGTGATCTTGGACAAGTCACTTAAATCTTTCAGTAACCTGGACTGGTGGTCTGTAATTTTTTTTTCAAAATTTCATGCCCCTATTGGTAAAAAAAATTATATATATATATATAACAGCAATGTCCAGGACAGGGTGGCCAACAGTATCAAATGCTGCAGAGAGGTCAAGAAGACTGAGGATTAAGAAAGGACTATCAGAATTGGCAATTAAGAAATCATTGATAACATTGAAGAGAACAGTTTTAGTGAAGTGAGAAGTCAAGGACAATGAGGAGGTTGAGAACCTGAGAGGCTGGAAGTATGGTGGTATCCTCAATAGAAGTAGGGATATTTGGAAGAAAGGGAGAAAGGGAATGTAATTGAAGTTTTTTTTCTTTTTTTGGTTATCCTATGTTACTCTTTCCTGCCAAAAGATGAAAATTATGGGGAAAGTTACTCATATCTATTGCTTTGGAATACATAGCTCATGAATGTCCTGATCAGGGGACAGGATGTGGGTGTGGTGGGAGTGGGGCAGAATCAGCAATAGGAAGGAAGATGATCCATTTTCCATCCCCTATTGGTTGATCACATATCACTTGGAATCAAGCCATGGCCCTCCACTTTGAAGATTACTTCCCAAGGCAACTGCAAAAGAGGCTATAGGTTACAGAGAAAGTGGTGATCTACATTGGGAGAATTTCCTATTCCAATGAAATCATAGATCCATTTCCTATCCCCACACACCAATGCTAGAGTGTAAGCTTCTTGAAGACAGAAGCTTTGTCATGTACTTCTTTGTATTACTCAGAGCACTTGCCTGAACTAGGTGCATAGTAGGCATCCAAAAATACTTTGCAAATTACTAAGTAAAAGAGAGAGGTAATGAATATAGATAGATAGATAGACAGACAGATAGATATGGATATGGATATGGATAGGGATAGAGACAGAGACAGAGACAGAGACAGAGATAAAGATAGATATAAAGGTAGAGATAGATATATACACTGCCCAATTAGAGCCTGGTTACAATAGGCATTCTTTATCATCATTGTCATTGTCATCATCCCTGTTAAATAGTGGTAATAGCAATAATCTGTAATTACAATAACAAATATATTGAAAGAAACATTTAGCACTTTATATAAAGCATTTTAATATCTCATTCTATCATCACCACCACCCTGCCCCCAAATCCTATGAACTTGCTACAGAGATGACAAGAATCAAATCTGCTAACTTCCAGTCAACATGTTAGTAAACAACTCTAAAGATTTACATCATAGAATTTTAGAACCATTTAACTGGAAAGGACTACAAAATTCATCTCTTGCAACTTTTTCATTTTTGCAAATGTTGACATTGAGGCATAAAGAGGAGGAAATAACCAATAAAAAGGAATTAGTTGAGGAAATGAAAATGATGGAAAATTGTGGAGAAAGTGACCGTGGTATCTCAGAGTTTGTAACAAATAAGGAAGAAAATGCCAGGCCCAGTTCAACATTTACCTCGACTTTATAAGAATGAATTTTGTGTAATTCAGAAGAAAGGCAGGTAGGATCCCATGGCCTTAAAAGGATCTTAGAGATTATAGTCCAACTTTCTTGTTTAACATATGAGGAAACTGAGGCCCATGGAGGTAAAAATGTCTTGTTTAAGGTTATATAGCTATCTAGAATTGTATGTGTGTGTGTGTACGCATATGTATATGGAATTATGTAGAATTAGAGAATATTAAAGCAGGAAAGGACATTAAATACTATCTGGTCTAATCTAATTTTCAGTTGAGGAACTGAAAATCTGAGAAGTGAAATGAGATTAGCAGACATATAGAAACCCACTTCTTTTCCTATGCAATATCTTCCAAAATACTGCTGTTGAATACTATTTTTTCTTTTCATTGATGCTTAAATCTTCATTTTCTTTCACATCATTAAGTTCTTTGACTTTCCTTTTCCTCTCATGTTCGTTTTGTTGTCCAATTCCTTGTATGCTTCATGGTATTCTTTCTTCCCAATGTATTTTACACTTTTTTTTTTGCTCTTTGGAGGGCAATTGGGGTTAAGTGACTTGTCCAAAGTCACATGGCTAGTTTTTGTGTTAAGCATCTGAGGCCGGATTTGAACTCAGGTCCTCCTGACTCCAGGGCAAGTGCTCTATTCATTGTGCCACCTAGCTGCCCCTGTATTTTACACTCTTGTCATCATCTGGGGAGGTATTAATACGAAACAGGAAGTTTTTTCAAGTGATATTTTGTATCATGAATTTGTCACCATAGAGCTGACTAAAAGAGACAATACAAGATTTCATAGTGCTTATTTTTTGTTGACTACTAAAGAACCAATTTGATTTTGTAGAGCAAAATGTGATATTAAAAGTCCTCTTCCAACAAGGTAACTCCATTAAATGTAATGAACACTCCTCAAAAATTTGACCATTAAACAAGTATTTATTTACTAAGTTGGCAAAGATAATCTTTTTTTTGGACAACCTTCTGACCATTAATGAGATGAGGCATGAAATAAAGATACGTATGCTTACTAAAATTTTTCACTGTTGCTACGGAGATGATTCAGTTCAGAGTCCAAGTTGAAGAAGGTTTTCTTATGGATGGTAAGAACCTTCAGATGCTTTTCTTTAGACGACATTGTACATCAGTTGATAATAACATCACGCCCTGGACCAGAGCCTCCTCAAAAACATCAGTAATCACAAAAAAGAGGAGAAAAAGAGTCTGGCTAAACCATCCACATAGGTATAACTAAGTGGATGAAGATGTCTCTGTTGTACATGTATGACATGTAGTTAGATGAATAACCTATAGAGCTTATCTATCAATATATATGTGTATATTTGTGTACATATGTGTATTTATGTATTTATACCTGTATATAATGTATGATCTAGGCATATATATATATATATATGTATATGCATGTATCTGACAAACACTGGCAAGACAGTGACAAGAATTAAAGACAAGACAAGGGACAAGAACTGAATAGGAATTGAACAGCGAGATGGATTGCTTTTGGAAAATTACAAAGTTTCTCTATTGACCCCAAATTTCTACTAGAAACAAAGGTCCATTTTTTTGCTACCCATATTCTACTGTCAGTGTCAGAGTATTTCAAGTCAAAGAACATGATTTCTGAAGAATTAAAATCAAATATTATCCAGAGATCAATAGACGAGTATATGGTGAATATAAGCAACCTACCCTCATAGCCAATAAGGAACTGTGGAGATTTCTAGTAAAGAGATGTCATCAAAGAAATACATGATTAAAAAAATAAAGAAAAGAGACTTGTCATCAAGTAAGACTAAGATAAATAAGGAATGACCAATGTACTTCATCTATTTCCTCACAATGTCAAAAAGAAGCAAGTAAAGTCCCTAAAAGCTTGGCTGAAGCCATTGTGGATATGATCATGAATGGACAGGAGTCCCAATGGATGGACAGGCATGGATAGTTTTCAATCTGCAACATTGGAAGAAGGAACCACATCAATATATTCATAAATCCATGTGAGTATTGAGTGATCACCTAAACCCTTTAAGGTATTTCTCATATCTCCCAGGATTCTGGGACTCTGTGTTTAAAATGGATTTTCCCTTTTATTTTGGGTTCTCATTTCTATCCCTTTGAACACTTTGTTTCCGTAAGAGTACTTTCAATAAAAAAAGGCTCTTCTCTACCTAAAAGAAAGTAGGAAAGAGATGTTATTAAGACATCTTAGACCTGCAATATTTGACTCCTCTGTTTTACTTTATTGGTTTCTGTTGGTTAGGTGATGACTCCTTGGGGTAGGAACTGTGGTTTTTATAATTGACCCAACTTGTAAACGCCTTCCCAATACTCAGAGGATTTGTGATGACCTGAAATTTGGAGATCATCACTCCAAACCAAATGCTCCAACTGAAGTTGTCAAAACAAGGAAATTTCCCTTTACTGTAGTTGCTAAGCTCTTCCCTAATAAAGTGCAAGCTTTTCCAATACAATGTATTCTAATGATTTGTCTTGTTCATCTTTGTATATTTCAGTGCCTGATATCCTACCTTTCAAGGGAAGCAGTGATCACTATGAGCCAGTATGGGTTCATTAAGAATAAACCAAACTACCCTAAACTCCCTCCCTCCCTCCCTCCCTCCCTCCCTTCCCTCTCTCCCTTCCTTCCTTCCTTCCTTCCTTCCACAGTGTTATTAGTCTAGTTAATCAGAAACATATTACAGATATAATATAACAAATCATGCAACAGTGTTTCACAGTATTCTTATAGAAAACCTAGAGAGACGTGAGGTGGGTTGTAGTATAGATAGTTGGATTCATAATTGCTTGAATGATTGGACCCAGAGAATGGTGACTAATGAGCTCCCATCAGCCTGGAGAGAAGTTGCTAATGGGAATGAGTCATGACTCTGTCTTGGGCCCTGTTCTGTTCAACACTTTTGTGAATGACTTGGATTAAGACATCAATGGCAGGATCATCACATTTCTAGATGTTAAGAAACTGAGAGAGAAAGCTAACATATTGGGTGGCAGAATCAGAATTTGAAAAAGTGCATAGCTTGCTTATAAAGCTTGTAGTTTTGAGGCAAACAACAAAACAATAAAACCTACTACGCCAACTCCTTTCTTTGCTTCTCCAAGGAGTAACTGTGTCACATCCTTCCAATATATTCACTCGTTCATCATTGACCAAGGATATAACATTTAGAGTAATGGTCAAAACTTTTTTGGCCATAACAACCCAGGAAACAAAAAAAAATCAAATGGGTTATAGTTTGGTACAATGCCCTTTCATGTCTGCAGCAATGGTGACAAAGTGGAATGAACAGGATGGGAGGGTGCTAATAAGCCACACATATTTTAGACAGTCAATAGACAATGTTGGTGATTAGCACTCTAAACATAATATCCTTGGTCAATGACAAATGTGTGAATATATTGGAAGGATGGATCACAGGTGCTCCTTGGAGAGGCAAAAAAAAAAAAGAGTTGGCAGAGTGGGCTTCATTGTTTGCTCCAAAACTACAAGAAATATTATTTCATGGGATATTTGATCATCCCATTCTGCAGTACCAATGATAAATATTTGGAATAATTGCAGTTTATAGACCAACATCAGTTGCTAAGGATTAAGTCATAGAGAAATCTTATGATAAACTTGATAAGATCCTCCAGATAAAACCAGCGTTAACTCTGAATTGATTAATTCAGTACAAAAGTAGGAAAAAGTAAGGACAGGGAGAAATACATGGGAAAGTATGATTCAGGAGGCAAAAAATGAGAAAGGCCAAGGCCTTGTAGATTATAAATAATCCTCAAGTCTCTGTATTATAAATACTGTCTTGGGAGAAAAAATAATTTTAAGCATTGAACATGGTAAGCACCAACTAACATCACAAGGAATGAAACTGACTACATTTTAAGAGACAAGAAAAGATTTCTTGTGATTATGGGGGTCAGCTGAATCAGGTGGCTGTGTAATCAGACTATCAACTTGTCAGAACTAAGATTAGAATTTATAATAAATAAGGATGAAGAATGCTACTGAGAAAAATATATCATAGACAACTGAGGTTTTACCCTGAATAATTTAAGCAAGGTATTAGGGGGGGAAAATGAAGATGGGCAACAGAAATGACATCAGCACTGACTATAATAATTTTATCTGAAAGATAGACCAGTGTAAAAATAAGGCCTTAACTAAGGGCACGTAGGGAACAAACATTTTGTTTACTTTCTAAATAGAAAGAGATAGTTCCAAAGACAATACTAGGTTGCAATATTAACTAATTTGTAACTCATATGTAGAAGGAATATTGATGATAATGAGTGTCATTGTCTCATAAAACAGAGAGAAACAAAATAGTCCAAAGACACCTTGGCAAGATATTCAACTAAGCAATCATCCCAAGGGCATTCAGGCATGATAATAGAAAGAGGACTACAAACAGAAGAAAAATGGAAAAGATCTGCAAAAATTATGAACTGCTTTCTCCATCAAGCAT
This sequence comes from Pseudocheirus occidentalis, assembly GCA_028646575.1. Lineage (NCBI taxonomy): Eukaryota > Metazoa > Chordata > Mammalia > Diprotodontia > Pseudocheiridae > Pseudocheirus > Pseudocheirus occidentalis. The sequence goes on from CM053593.1 coordinate 86,173,252, forward strand.
AATGGAAACACTATATTTAGAGATTAACATCACAATTGCTGAAGAGCTTACAGAGGGAAAGAAATGGCCCTGAAAAGAACAAAGATGATAAAGATAGCCTAGTTGGATAGAAGAGATCCATGCTGGTAGTGACATGGTTGTGAAGGCACTGAGAGACCAAGTTATAAGATATCTGATGAGGGGAATTTACTAACAGTACTGGGGAGAACATCTCAAATGTTATTGGTAATAAAAAAATGTCCAAAAGAATATGAACAATTACCAACTATCCTATTTACACAAAGTCTTTATAAGAGTTATCTATACATGAATTAAGAGCATCTTCAATGAGAGTATTAGCAGGAAACACCCTCTCATAATTAATGGAAAGATGTAGAGAATATAAAATATCATTGTGTAGACTGTTTTGATGACATAAAAAGCATTCGACTTGATAGAATAAAATGTATATTTACAGGCTCTCTTACAGCAAGAGACCTTTTGTGCATATATAAAAATCATTCAGGACTCTTTGGAAAATGTAACAACAGAAGTGACTCCCTACAATGACTCTTAGATAATAAACACTGGGTGAAGCATGAAACAGGGAGGTATAGGCTTGCCAAAAATCTTCATCTGTGATAGAACGGATAGAGTGCAGTGACCAGGTTGAGGAGGGATTTCCAGTGAATGGTGAGTACCCCAGATATTCTTGTTCATGAATGATATTGTACTGACTGCATCAATTCTAAAGTCATTTCAGAGCGTCTGGGAAGAAATCTGTCATCGTTCAAAGAATTTGGCCGATGTATCCACATGTAAAACACTAAATGTATTAATAATGTTTATCATCTAGATTTCAACATGAATCTAAATGGATAACCTATAGTGCTTGTCCAATATGAATATGTGGGACACACAGTATAGATGAATGATGAATTAGATATTATTGAAGAGGAGGAGAGTGAGCTAGATTTCTTTTTGGGAAATTGCAAAGCACGTTTACTGCCTATAAAGTCTAAGTTTCCCCATAATTCAAAGGCCTATCTTCTCAATATAAGCATTTTACCAGTGTGAGACATGGACATGGAAAGCCACTACCCCTGATGAAATAAAGATGAATATCACACAGAGGGTAATGCAAAAGTATATAATAAATGTGACCAGGCAGCAACATATAACATGAAGAAGAACAGGAGTAAATGATGTAACCAGAGCATTGTATGACAAAAACAGATGATCTGGTTACATGGTGAGAGAGCAAGAGGGTTACAGTTGGACCACAGAAATGCTCCACTGGTATACTCATGGTTTTGAAGAGAAATTGAAGAAAGTTTCCAACATGGTGAGTGAACACCCAGTAGTGAACTTTTGTAAGGATGTGCATGCAAATTGCACAGAATGGGTTCATGTGGATTGGTTGTAATCTATATTTTTTAGAGGGAACTCCTGAATTTATGAGAATATAGATCCATTTGCCAGTTGAGTATTTGAGTAGATTATATGAAGGGGAGCAATGCATAAAAAAACCCTGGAAAGGCAGGTGACATCCAAATTGTGAAGATTTTAAAATGCCAGCAAGAAGAGCTTGTCTATATTTTGTCTTAGAGGCAACAGAGAGCCACTGGAACTTCAGGCAAAACTTCTACTCCCACCTGCTCCCTAGTGCTTGAGGGAAACCAGATGGGTCCCAAACTGCAAAGTCTGTATAAAAAGCTCCTTTCTATTGTTCCTCTTTCTTCTTGGCAGGACTTTGGTAGGGAGATATCCTTGTGAGAACGTCTAAAATGACATTAGAATATCCTACTAGAGTTAGATATCACAGAAGTTTGCCAAGGGCAAGGGCAAGGGTTTGGCTGAGTCCAGAGATCATACAGGAAGAGGTCAAACACTGGCAAGACTCCTGGTCAAACTTCATCAGTTCCATCCAGATATTTTAGGTCTTGTTTTTGTGTTGCTTTGCAAGATAACCTGGACCATTTTGTGCATGTGTGCATGTATGCATGTATGCATGTGTGTGTGTGTATGTGTGCGTGTTTCACTAGTTTCACTGTCCTTTGCAATTTTGTTATGTGTAGTTCCTGGGATAATTTGAAAGGGACTTGGGCAAGTTACCTGGGTGTATGATGGGAACTAAAAGAAATTTTATTACATCATTCAAATAAGAGATTGGACCGAGAAAGTCAGAGCAACAGCAAGGGATAGGTCAGTAAAAAGGCAGAAGAGTTTGTCTACTCAGGTAGCTTAGCTGACTGGATATAGTTGTCTGGGTACCACATCACAAAAGAACTGAAAACAGCCCCTAGGCTTATAGGTGAAAGAATATGTCAATATCTCTCCCTCTCTACCTCCCCTTCCTTGCCTCCAACTATGGTGGGGAAAGAAACACCATCACAACTAAAGACTTGGAGATGGCAACAGAGTGGCAGCTGCCCAGTAAAGAAGCCGCATAGCAGGTGGCCAGCAGGTGGCAGCAGAGAGCACCTTAGTAGAGACACCCTGTAGGTAACTGTAAGAGACAGCCTTGTAAAGGTTAACAAGAAGTCGGTCATGGAGCAATGAAGACTTTAGTTGCCTGGGCCACTAGTATTTGCTAGGCATGTGTGTTCTCCGCGTATGTACGCTCATCCCTATATGTTGCCTGACCAATATTGTCTATACATATGATTCAAATATTATCTACATATATGTTCTTCCCTGGTGGTGCGGCAAATTGCGGGAGGGCATACTTGTATTTGTACGTGGGGAAACCCTCCTCATTTACTTTGCTATGCTGTTTTAGTAATGTATTTTGTATTTGAATTAACGTGTCATCTCATTGCCTATCAAAAGTAACCACGCGGGGTTGGAGGGGGCAGGGCAGTGTGGAGGGGCAACTCCTGAGATGGCTTTGGGTGGATGCTGACCCACTATGAAGTACTATGCCCCTGGGACAGTTTTATGGGGGCCCATTGTGAAGAGTTCCCTCAGCACTTCATCTAAAGAGGAAGTGGCCTAGATAATCTCTAATGTACTTCTAACTCTAAGATTCTATGTTTCTATGAATGATTCTTTGGACAAGATGACTTAGGTCCTGGAGTTAATATAAAGTGTGGTCAAGGTCTCATTTGGGGAAATTTTCCGTGGTGGTATTCATCCAACAATTAAATTTTTAGGGGATTTGAAATGGGATGAGTTTGCACAGAAAGCTTTTTTGACAGAGAACATGTCCAATTGGACTCCAAGGCAAGGAGTTAAAATTCTGATGCTGCCCTGTTCTTGACGTATGAACTTGGAGAGTCTCCTGCTCTCTCTGGGTCACTAAGTCTCCCCCTGTCAAATGGTGTGATATCAGCACACTATCTCTTAGCTTCTATTTATTTAGTCTATCCTATCACCTCTTCAAAAATATGACAGTAACTGCCAGCCCTGTTCAGAGGACACTTGAAAAGCTCAGTTGCCTTGGGCTGACCAAAAGGAAAGCAATTCTTTGAATCAGAATTAGTCTGGCTAAGGACCCGGCTCTCCTACTCATGCTCCTGCCCAGCCTATGGGTGAGGTTTCTTTGCATGCTTCTTTCTTTTTGTAATTCAGTTTGTTTTCAAAACATGGACCATGTAGGGTTTCTCCAGAACCGACTGCAGCAGAAGGAAATGTTATTAAATTTGAGTCCGTTAGAAGGCATGATGTGTGAGGATTAATTCTTTGGGAGTTTTGGCTGCCAAATAAAGACTTTATTGTTGTCATTCCCCCATTTCCTAGATCCCTCCCTCCCTTCTTCCATCCTTCCCTCCCTCTCTTCTTTCCTCCCTCCCTTCTTCCCACCCCCTCCCCTCCCCAATAGGATCTAGAGGAATAGAAACAGGGCAAACACACGCAGAGATCAGAACTTTGAGCAGTCAGGCTCACCGCTCCGAGCTCCGCTGAAGGGTGGGGGAGGAAGAGGAGGAGAGAGACACTATCCTGGGATTTATACACAGAGCTAAGAGGAAGGGCGGGTGTGCACAGGTAAGGCCCAACAGGTGGGGAAAGAGGGAACAAGATATGAATCAGTATCCCCTCTAGTAAATTTCCTCTTGATCTTTCCAACTTGGTAACCTAAGTTGATAGAATCTCTATCTTCTTTTCTCTTCCCTGCTTCTACCTTTCCATCCTGCCATCATCCCTTCCCCTTCTCTCCTTTTTTATTTCTTTATCTCTATTTTCCCAAAGTTTAGTTTCCCTCATTCCCCCCCTCCTCACTCTCTCCCTCCTCCTTACCCTACAATAAGCTATTTGTTTGTTTCAAAAGTAAAACTTTCTTGGCACAGATGTTTTCTGTGAAACTCAGGGCTCCATGCAATATTTCTACAAATCAGGTGTTTCCATAGAAACATGGCTAGAGAGCTTGCTTCCCCACACCTTTCACACATTGTCACACACACACACACACACACACACACACACACACGGAGTCTCTCTCCCTCCCGAACACCCACCCACCTTCTCTGCGTTTGTCTCACGCTCCCACAAACACCTCCTAAGCTATAAAAGTAGAAGTAAGGAAGGGAAGAGAACCCTTCCCACTGAAACCTCAGTACAGAGAAGAAAGAAAAACCTCCCTGTCTTAAGGGAGGCTGAGCTGGGAGGAGTGAGCAGGGCGCCTGATTAGAGAGGAACAAGGAAAGAAAACCCTCTGAACCTTCACAATTTCTTGCAATCAACCTTGACTCTACCTGCCTCTCTTCTCCAAACCACTTTTATTCTGTCTGAAAAGAAATGGTATGAATTCCAAGGCATGGCTCACTCCTGAATTCCCTCATTTCCAGCTCAGGAAGAAGAGGGATTAACCTTTTCTTGTCTGGTAACCAGAAAAGGCAGTATTAGTTACTACCACCCACCCCACATCCACTATTTTTGGACTCCTCTACTGGTCCAGATTAGTGAGAAAATCTCAAGGTAGAGAAATAAGAGGCCAGGCAGAGAGGAGAGACCCCAGAATGAGCAACTGAGGAAGGTATTTCCATAAAAGAGTGGTTTCCTCCTTCCCTGGCCTTAATTTGTGTCACAGTTTCATGGCTTTAGAGGGAATTTCAGGAGACATGGAATCACAGAGCTAGGAGGGACCCTATGGGCTATCTCATCCAACCTCTCACTTACAGATGAGGAAACACTTAGGCACATTACAGAGGCACATTGAGAGGAGATGCTAATCACTCTATGGGTGAGAAAACCCAGGCCAAGAAAAGTGGTCACCCAGTCAAAGCATATTAGAGATGAGATGAGATTTGAACCTGGCGTCCCTGGTTCTAAATACAGTGCTTTGAAAATGATAGATTACAGCTACACATTTTCTTGAACTTTTAGAGGTTGGTCCACTTGAGGCATCTAAAAGGAGTCTCTTGAGAAGGAACCAGCATAGGCAACCCCTCAGAATGAGGCTCATTTCCATTCTTGGAGAGGAGAGGAGAACTGATTCCATGGTTGGTGGGCTGTAGGTAGAGGAAGAAGCTGGGATTTGCCATGTGTTTCCTTGCCTAGTCCCACCCAGGTGTTGACAGCCAGTTGCTTAGGCACAGCAAGCAAGGAAGCCCTCCTAATTTAGCTCCAAAGAATTTGTTGTTCCTCACACCTGCCAATCTTCCCTCCCTCAGCCTCCAGGGGATTGAGAACACAAAGTGGTCCCATCCCTCCCCCTCCAATTTTACCCCTGCTGTGACACAGCTGCACAGAAGGGTCCTTGTAATCTACAGAAGGTGGTGTGTTGAACACCATATCTTTAGTATTTGTGACATGTTCATGCCCATGGGAGTGACCAAGGGCATCCAACTATGCTATGGTAACTGCGGGGTGGAGAATGGGGGAGGAAAAGACCCTATTTACCATTCCTTTAAGAGAGTCATCAAATGCTGTGATGTGGGGGATCAGAGAAGGGATGTTCTGGTGAAAATAGATTGGGAGGGACTTCAAAGAGCATTGTATCCTTGCTACAGGATAGGACTGTCCTTTAAACATTAATAGTATGCAAGAAATGGTATTAAACTAGGAGATAGAAGATCTAGTTTTCATTCTATCTTAGTTTTGTGACCTTGGGCCACTTCTTAACATCTTTGAGCCTTTGTGTCCTAATTTATAAAAGAAAAATGAAGCCTTACCTCGGTGGATCGTCATAAGGATCACATGAGATTATGTGTGAAAGTACTTTGAAAATATAAAGTGCTGTAGCAATGGAACAGGTTATTACTAATAATACCATTAGTGAAGAGATCATAATAACAACCACCCATGAGAGAAAGAATCCAAGGAACTAGTGCTTTGGAATCTTTTGCCAAATTTTTCATGGTTTTCACAATCTCTTCTGTAGCCTTGAACACTGGGGGGATGGGAAGACAGAGTAGGGAAGTCCTAGAGGGACTGACAGATGAGGAGTGTTTCACTGTTAGGAAGAGTTTGACCAGGCAGGGCAAGAATGACCCATAGAGAAGAGGTTAGATGCCTATTCAGATGACGGTTTCTAAAGCTTCTCCCCGTTTGCCCCATCTCTTCCCATAAAAATCTTACTTTTGATCCTATGCTCCAGCTCCAAAGCAAACTCGATCCTGTTTACAATTCTCTCTGGCAGGCCCAGGACACAGAGAGAAAGTCCAGAGAGTCACGTGCACTTGTATTTTTTGCTCTGCAACATGTATTTGAGAGCTGTAATCTCATTTAGCTACAGCAAGTGGGCTGGGTAAGGGAAAGCATTAGACTCATTTTTTAAAAACTGATAAAGCTACAGGAACTCCAGGAGGTGAATTAATTTGCCCAAGGGCTTATAGACTGACAAGATTTTGAGTTTGAAAGAGGTATCAGAGACCCTGTGGTCTCACTCTTCATTCTGCAGATGAATAAATTTGGACCCAGAAAGGGGAAGTGATTTGCCCAGGGTAACAAAGCAGTGTAGAGTTGGAACTCATGCTGGAAGGTGGCCTCATGCTTTTCAAGCTAACGATCTTTCCGTTGACCCATGCTGCCTCTTTTAGTTGTGGGCAATCACTTCCAATCCAATTCAGTGAGCCGCTATTAAGCACCCACAATGTGCACCGCACTGTGTGAGGGATATAAAGAAGGGAAGCAAAAAAAAGCATTTATTATGTGTCTACTGTGTGTAAGGCGCTGTGCCCTTACAACTATGATCTCACTTGATTTTCACAGCACACTAGAAAATAGCTGCCACTATCATACAGTCAAGGAAACCAGACAGAAATGATTGGACTTGCCCAGAGTCACACAGCGAGTGCCTGAGACCAGATTTGAACTCAGATCTTCCTGATTCCAAGAAGACAAAATTAAAAATTAATCCCAGGGCAACTAGGTAGGCTAGGTGTCACAGTGAATAGAGCACCAGCCCTGGAGTCAGGAGGACCTGAGTTCAAATCTGGTCTCAAACACAACACAAAAATTAGTTGTGTGACATTGGGCAAGTCACTTAACCCCAACTGCCCTACCTTCCTCCCCCCCACCTCCAAAAAGCAAAAAACAAAATTAATCCCTCAAATATTTTACATTCTATCAGCTTAGATTTAGATTCACTCGGATTTGTTTTTCCAGTGGAGAGATAGCAAAACCATATCAAAGAGTATGTCATATTCACTGTAGTCTATACACCAGATCCTTCTTCACTTTCCCAGTTCTGAGCAGCTAGGTGGGTAGAGTGCCAGTCCTGAAGTCAGGAGGACCTAACTGAATTCAAATCTAGCTTCAGACACTTATTAGCTGTGTGACCCTGGGCAACTCACTTAACCTTGTTTGCTGCAAGTCTTCCTCTGTAAAATGAGTTGAAGAAGGGAATGGCAAGCCACTCTAATATCTTTGCCAAGAAAACCACTAATGGGGTCCCAGAGAGTCAGACACAGCCAAAACAACTCAACAACATACTAGGCTGATGGATAAGAGCAAAGATGGGACACTCATCAGATATGCCAGTGGTACAAAAATGGGGGGGATAGTTAACAGAGTAGATGACGCAATCCAAAAATCTGGATAGGATAGAGACCTGATGATGAAACTCAACAGAGGTGAGTGTAGAGTCATTTACATTTGGGTACAAAAGGTCAGTTTCCAATGATAAGGTAGGGAAGGCATAGGTGGACAGCAGACTTTATCTAGAGGACTGTATTCAGCTCTGGGCTGCACCACGTGAGGAGGACATTTATTAAGTTAGAGGGTGGATGTATTAGATAATTGCTTGTCTAGTATGTTATAGTTGGGTTTCGGGGGCAGGGGGAGGAGATTTTAGAGATTGGATTAGATGGTCACTGAGGTCCCTTCCAATTCTCAAATTTTGTAATCTTGTGATTGGAGTATGGGAAAATGAAGGGGGGGGGCATTGCTGCTGGAAGCTGATTGCCATATTCTGATTAGAAGATTCTGATTACCTCAGAGATAGTGAAAAACAAAACAAAACTGTCTGTCTTGCCAGACATTCTTTCTCATGGTTACTTTAGAAAAGAGGGTGAAAGGACCAGGGTGGATCTATACATATTTGGGCAATTGGGCTGAATAGAGACGCTGTGACTGAACAGAAAGGCAAGAGGTCATTCAGATCTCCTCTGGGGCAGGCTTCCTGGATAGAGAGAAACTGGCCATTCTCCACTCGAGAGGAGCTGGGTGTGTTAAGCAATGTGTTGTAGGCAGATTTTAATTTGACAGTGATATAAGTTATGTTCAGACATATGAATAAACAACATGGTATAAAGATAGCCTTAACCCCTGTACCAATCTCAATTTCAACAATCCAGCCTGGATTCCAATGCCAGCTGCAACATTAACTCAAACCATAACCTTAATTCTAATCCCAAAAGCAAGGTCAAATTCCAGTCCCAACTGAAAGCCCACTCAACTGGAATCCAAGAGTTTACATTGATGCATAGTGCAAGTGTCACCTTGGGCAAGTCACTTCCTCTAAGGTCTCTCCTAGCTCCAGATCTACTTCTATGATTCTTTGATCTTGTGATGCTTCAGCATTAAGAAAATTGGGGCCCAGAGTTAAGCAACTTGCCCTGAGTCTAAAGTGTATCTGTAAGTGTTGGGACTTAGCCTCCAACCCTGGTCTTCTGACTTCAAGACCACTGCTCTTTCTACCAGGCTTCCTTGAAAACATACAAGAAAGTGCCCCCCAACCATAACCTTAATTTCAAACCCATTACCAGCCTTAATCCAAACCCTGTCACCCTAGCCCTGACCCAAGCAGCTAGAGACAAGATGAAGGAGGAAAGAGGTTCCTCCCAATCCCAAGGTTTTGGATTCAGGAACTCTCTAAAATGAAGGGATTGAGCATTTGTCAAAACTCTATTATGTGTTATAAACTTTATTAAGTGTTTCACAAATATTTCATTTGATCCTTGAAACAATCCTGAGAGGGAGGTGCTATTGTTATAAATGCTATTTTACAGATGAGGAAACTGAGGCAGAGATTAAGTGACTTGCTCAGGGTCACAGAGCTAATAAATGTCTGAAGCCAGATTTGAACTCAGGGGGCCCAATGCTCTAACCATTGTGCAACTTAGCTGCCTGGATGGTGTTGGGTTTGAAAGCTCTCTTCTGCAAAGTTCTTTCATGGGCTTAGTGTGAAGTCTGGAAGCGCCCTTTCTTTCCACAAATGTCCACTCAGTATTACTCTGCAGTGGCTTACAATCAGATTAAATGTATGCAGTTAGAAATATGTAATAGTGAACAAGGTATGATGGAGCAAAGGAGATGGACAAGGTGGGGTAGGAGAATTTGAGGAGACAGAGGTCACTTTTAGGTCAGGCAGGGGTTCTTTACCTGGAGTCCGCAGATAGATTTTGGGGGAATTCATGTCCTTAGATGAGAAAAAAAAATTATAGTTTTATTGACCACTAATCTCTAAAGGAAATTTGGCATTTCCTTCAGCTGTGAATGTAAAGCAACAAATATTATTCTGAGGAATCCATGAGTTTCATTGGACGTGGAACACAGTAGGCTAGGTACTTGTTGAATGAAACAATGAAGGTTAAGATTTCCTGAGCTAGGGAAACAGGGAAGATTTCGTGGTGGAGGTGACATTGAACTGAACGCTGAAAGAAGATTTCAATAAATGGAGAACAGGGAGGATTGTTTGCACAGATACAGAGAGGTGGGAGAACGAAGGCGGAGACAAAGGAACAGCTAACAGTCCAGTCTGGCTGCATCATGGATTACGCAAAGGGGAAGAATGTAAAATAAGGCTGAGAGCCGAGCTGAGCCAAGAAGCATTTGTTAAGTGATTACAATGTAACAGACACTGCCAAGTGCTGGGAATACAAACATAAGAAGAAAGAAAAAGATTCCCTGGCCTCAAGGAGCTTATATTCTAATGGGGAAAGACCAACAGTAAAAAAAGGAGTGGTAGGGAATAGTAGGGGAAGTCCAGAGAGCAGCCAGAATGGATGTTGCTATTTAGCCAATTAGTCATGTCTAACTCTTCAGGACCCCACAAAGGATTTTCATGGCAAAAGATACTGGAGTGGTTTGCCATTTCTTTCTGCAGATGAGAAAACTGAGGTAGACAGGGTTAACTGACTTGCCCAGGATCATATTGCTAGTAGGTGTCTGTTGGCTGAATTTGAACTCAGATCCTTTTGATTCCAGGTGGGCCAGTCTATCTACTGCACTATGTAGCTACCGAATGTCCTATTCTTCATGATTCCATTTGGGGTTTTCATGGCAAATGATATTGGAGTGGTTTGCCATTTCCTTCTCCAGCTCATTTTATAGAGAAGGAAACTGAGGCAAACAGGGTTAAATGACTTGCCCGAGATCACACAGCTATTGTGTCTGAGGCTGAATTTGAATTAAGTTCCTCCTGATTGCAGGGCTGATACTCAATCCACCTAGCTACCCTTGGATTCCTGGTTTGCCTGGATACTCTCCTCAAATGGAGTTTCTGGGAGTAGTCATCCAATCAAAGAGGGAGCCACAGGGGAGGAAGGTACTTCCAAAGCATAGGAAAAAAAAACCATATTGTAAGCATTCTGAGAGAGTCATTGAATGCCAGGCCAAGGAGGCTGAAATTCACTCTATAGGCAATATGGAGCCACTGAAGATGCTTCAGTAGCTATTGGCGTGACAGGGTCGGGTTTGTCTGGACAATAAATACTCTTTTGCCTATAAGATACTGCACTGAAATCTTTCTCTTTAAGGCTCAGCTCAAAGGCCACCTATGCCATGAAGCCTCCCCTGACTAGCCCAGCTAAAACTGGATCCTTCCCCCCTTAAATGTTCCTAAAGCATTTGGTTCCTTTTTCCTCTCCTTTCATCGCAGCGTGTTTGCCCTGTGCCCACCAGTCTCCCAGGTCCCCTGGGCTTAAGGGCAGGGATTGTGCTGTTTTGTGATTTTTGCAGTCTCCAAAACCTGGCACGGTTCCTCGCTCACAGTAGGACCTTGTTAAATGCTGATTGAATTGAATCGAGAGAGTGAACACAGCCATGGAAACTGCTAAATGAAAACATATAGAAAAAAACCAATGCTCAATGAATTGGGTGTGATGAAAACAAGCAAGCATCTACTAAGCGCTTAGTGTATGCAGAACCCTGTAGGAAGCATAGGGTGAGACAGCAAGGAAAAAAGAAAGACACTCATGGTCTCCAAAAGTTTATTCTCTGGACCAGAGGTTCTTTTTGCATGGACCTTGAGCAGACTGGTGACATCTATAGACCCCCTTCTCAGAAAAAGTTTTTCAAATGAATAAATAAAGTATATAGAATTACAAAGAAAATAAATTCTATTGATATGGACATGTGCTTTTTTCCCCTTCCAAGTTCACAGACAACCTGAAATCTCTCCATGGATCGTAAGCTAAGAAGCCCTGATCAGGAAATACAACCGGTGGCTTTTAGTCCTAAGGCTGAGGGCTTCTGGTCTTCAGGGACCTCTCCTTAGCATTTAAGGCCTATGATATTAAGCTGCCATTGCCTCAGCAACATCTGTATTGTCAGATAGTCCCCTTCTAGAGCCAAGCTGGGGGAGGAAGGGGCTGTGGCCTGTCAGAAAAGCCTCAGGAGGGAGCCGTTTGTCCAGAGCAAAATCAACAGAAATAATGGGCCTAATGGGGCCTGAGGGGTTGGGAGAAAGGGAAAGGATAAGCTCTCAGGTTCCTGTGGTTAAGAGCAGCTTTTCCCTCTGTGAGGCATCGAATTAGCTCAGGGGGGTTTAGGAACCCCCTGGAGTATGGAGACAGAAGGAGAAGGATTATAAAGAAAGGGTCCTGACAGGGAAAATCTGGGGCACCGTCCAAGTACTCTAGAGGCTTGCCAAAGACTGGTGGCATTGGTAGAAAGAGATAGCAAGGATGCCATAGCATTGACATAAAGCTTTGAAGGACCCACCTGCTGTGTGAGGATTGGTTAAAGATTAGTGGTGAGAAGATTCAGGAAAGACAAGCATTTCAAAGATCATCCTATGGAAGAGGGAAGTAGACTTTTCTACTTGACTCCAGAAAGCAGAACTAGAAAGAAGGAGAAGAAGGTTGCAGAGACTGATAAAAAGGAGGGCTCTCCAAATGGGGATGGGCGACCTTGGCAGGCTGCAGGTTTCCATTCAGGGGAGGTCTTTTTGGAGAGTGATTAAATGCTTTTCAGAATTTCGTCAGAATTCTTCTTTAGGGATGGGTTAGGTCAGATGACTTTGGAGGTCATCCCACTTGGAGATTCTGTATGTCTAGGGTTCAGTAGCACTGAGCTGTGGTACATTAGTGGAAAGAGGAATAAAAACCTCTACTCAGTGGTGGCTAGGTGGCACAATGAATAGAGCACTGGCCCCAGAGTCAGGAGGACTTGAGTTCAAATCCGATCTCAGACACTTAACACTTACTAGCCGAAGGACCTTGGGCAAGTCTTTAACCCCCAATTGCCCTCCAAAAAACAAAACAAAAAAAAAAAACCCAACCAAACTCCACATAGGATTGCAAAGGAAACTGATTCTGTTGAAATGCAATTATCCAATTTTTTTTTTAAAAGCAAGTTCATGGAAACCCACGTTAAAATGTGTGCACTAAAACAACCTTTAGCCACATTAATCCCACCAATCTCTTTATTATACAAATAGGCAATTATTTATATGGAGAAAAGAAATTACTTGCCCAAAGTCACAAGGCCACAAACGGACCTGGGATTTCTCTCCTAGGTCTCATCCTTCCAATCCAATCAATATTAGGACTGGTCAGATGAGGAGCTGTTGAGAGGCTGTCAAAACAGGAAGGGAATGTTTAGGCCTTCAGAGATGAAATGACAAATCCAGTCACATAGCTGGCTCATTCCAGAGGGGAGACAAGCACCCACAGGTTTCCTGATCTCCAGCTCCTTGCTTTTCTTACTGCTCCACTTAACTCCAGATCTTGAAGTTGCTATGACTAATCTTTCCTTAAGTATCATCTGCTGTAAGTCCAATTTTGTCTATGTCTGTGTGTTTTGCCATAACCTTAGAGTTATACTAACAATTGACATTTAAATAGTGCTTTAAAGTTTACAAAGAACCTAATGTACGTTTATCTCATTTAAGCCTAAAAGGCAGGTATTCATAGGGGATAGATTTAGAGCTAGAAGGGGCTTTTGAAGTTGTCTAATTCAAGCTCTTCTTGACAAGTGAGACCCAGAGAGGTTAAGTGATTTCCTCCTCGTCACACAGCTGCCAAGAGTTAGTACCCAGAACTAGAAGAGACTATGGAATCCCTAGGACAAACACCTCTATTTTATTTTATGATTTTACTTTATTTGCTTTTTTTTGGGGGGGGGGAGGAGCAAGGCAATTGGGGTTAAGTGACTTGCCCAAGGTCACGTGGCTAGTAAGTGTTAAGTATCTGAGGCCGAATTTGAACTCTGGTCCTCTCGACTCCATGGCAAATGCTCTATTCACTGCTCCATCTAGCTGCCCCAAACACCTCATTTTAAAGAGAAGGAAATGGAGGGGTAGAGGAGGGAGAGGATTTGCCCAAAGTCATAGAGAGAGTTAATGCTTTGATTAGTATCTAGAGATTAGTGAAAAAATTTTGGGTGGCAAAAGAATGGAGGGGAAGTAAGGAAGTAGTCAGGTATGCCAGGGGCACCTTTGGGGGAAATCACTTTAAAAGAAACTGAAGAATTATCTTTGGACCCAGAACAAGCCTCCTCCCTCTTGTCCAGGCACAGTATGCATGTTCATGGGCATGGATGTATATGTGGGAGAATGCATATATGTCTCTGTGGGCACATGTGGGTGTTTATGTCCATGAGAAGGGTGAGCCAATGCACGTGGTTATGTGGTGTGAGAGGATGTGAGATGTGACCCTAGCCTTGGAAGCTGGGCAGTGGATATCTGTAGTCACTCTGCAAGTGGCCAGTCTTTCCTCCGATTGGAAACAGCTGGAAGGCGTGCTACAGAAAAGGGGTGGAGAAAGGATGACCAGATGGGAGCCGATGAGAAAAAATAAGAGGAGAGGAAGAGATGGGAGGGGGAATAAACAAAAGACAGGGGGATACAGAGACAGAAACAGACAGGAGAGAGACAGACAGAGAGGCAGAAACAGACTGACAGAGGGACAGACAGAGAGACAGGACAGACAAACAGACAGGAGAGAGACAGAGAGACAGAGAGAGACAGAGAGACAGAGACAGACTGACAGACAGGAGGAAGAGGATGGAGGGGAAGAGGAAGAAAGGGGAAAAGAGACAGAAAAGAGGGAAGAGGTGCTTTCTGGGAAAAGTACACTGTCAGCAGTCACCACCATGCCCAAGAATGAGTTGGGGACTCACACAAGTCTCTCCTCATTTTGGTCTTAATTTTTTTTTAATTAACAGACATTAATTTTTTCTTCCTCTCTGGGAAAAAAAGAAAGAAAAACAAAATCCTTGTAACAAATGTGCATAGTCAAGTAAAGCTAATTCCTAGACACCTGAGTTGTCTATAGTTCTAAGGCATAGCAGTATCCTGTATCCTGTGACTTCTCAGGGATCACAGTCTGGTTAGGAGGCTTTTTCAAAATCTAGCAAAAGTAATTAGACTCTTTTTAGGGAGCAACTAGGTGGTGCAGTGGAGAGAGAATCAGGCTTGGAATCAGGAGGATTCGTATTCTTGAATTAAAATCTGACTTCAGACATTTACTCTGTGTGTGTGACCCTAGGTAAGTCCCTTAACCCTGCTTACCTCAGTTTCCTCATTTGCAAATGAGCCAGAGAAGGAAATGGTGAAACACTGCAGTATTTTTGCCAAGGAAACCCCAAATGGGGTCATAAAAAGTAAGATGCATCTGAAAAATGACTGAACAACAATTAGGGAGCAAGGAAGGAGAGACAGACTTGGACCGAAATAGAACTCCTTACTGAGGAGAGATGCTCCAGTGTCTGTGCAAAGAAACAAAAGGGAGTGGAGCATGGAGCAGGGCTGATGGCAGGTGACTGGGGAGGTGCTCTTCATGTCCCTCCCCAGCTGCCTCACTGATGCTCAGAAAACTTCTCAATTCAGGGAGAAGAGAGGGGGAGTAAGGGTTGGAAGCCCTTGCTGTTTTACCAGTGCCCTCATCCTTATTGATATTAACCCACCGTCAGTTGGACAGAAGCCATTGGGTGCTCTCCGGGGGGTCGTCTGGGCATTTAGATGCAGCTGCCAGCTGGCAGGAACCCTCTGAAGGCTGGCAGTGCTCCTCTTCCCTCGTCTGTGGGGCCCCTTTCTCCTTCTCTACTACTACAACCACCACCAAACTGGGTAGCTCAGAGGTCCATCTTGTGGAGGGGGCCAGTTTGCCAAGAATATGTGAGCAGCCTTGTAGGACCAGCTGTGGGGCAGGGGTAAAGCAGGGAGTAATGGAGAGGGATGGTCTGCTTGCATGGGCAAGCTCTTCCTTGGGCTAGGTTTGGCCCCTGGCAACAGACATCTATTCCAGGTTCTACCACCCACTTCCCTGAGGAGTCCTAATTGGTCCCTCCCTGGAGGGATTCTCTACCAGTCTATTAAGTTCTCCAGGGTCCAGGAAAGGGGAATGAGGAGTTTGGGGGAAAAGGTTTCATTATGGTTTGGAGGGAGCATGGAGGTGGCAGGTTCTGCTGGAAAGGTTGGAAGTATGTCATCAGTGCTGATGGAGACAAACCTAAGTCACCTAGCCTTTGAAACAGACAGCCCCTCTTCCTTGTAGCTACTATCTCTCATGTTGTGAGGCAGCTAGCACTCCCTGAAACCTTCCCCAGTACTCCTAAACCTTCTCCTCCGTTAGTACCCTTCTAATGAAGGTTATCTGGCCACTTTCTTCTAGCTCTTCTCTTTTTCTCAAGTTTTGTTCAGATCAGCTTCTGGGCTTAAAGTGGAGGGGAAATGCCCTGGAGAGGTAGGGCAGCAATCATTTGCCAAGTGAAGGCAGCTCACTCCCCTGGAGGTCTTGTAGCTATCATTCCACCCCACAACGGGCTAGTCTGAAAAGACTAGTCTTTGGGCAAAACCAACCCAATTCAGTCCTCCCAGTATGAATCAGTGTACTGGGTTTGGCTCTGAGGTTATTAAGACAAAACACAAAACAGTCCCTCCACTTACATTCTAGTGGATGAATATAATATGCAAGTTGATAAGGATAAACACCATGGAGAAAAGTAACCAGCCACATTATTCTTTTTCTCTTTCACTTGGAGTATTTGACAACTTAACACAATTTGACCCTTAGGAGAAAACAGTGCTAAGAATCCCCAAATCCCCAGGCTAGCAAAAAACTCAAGGGGTCATCTTGTCCCTCTCTCTGACTTTGGACAGCACTGCTCCACCCCAAACAGGGGCCTCCCATTGGTGGAGTAAGACTGTCCACCTCTCCTTAGTCTCCTATGCCAATGTTCTTCCCCTGCTGATGGTCAGCAAGTTCTTCCTAACATCTGCCTTCAGTCTCTTCTACTGTGGCAGCCTGCGTTCTTGTCAAAAAGATTGAAAGGGCCTTTTCTATCTCACATCTTTCTGTTTATTTTTCCAAGGAACACGATGTCTGAGGGAAATTCTGAGTCTATGTGCTGCAGGCAGAGTCTGGGGCTGTGTGAGCCAAGTGGGAGGGGGGAGGGGGAGCAGCATAGAGCTCGATGGGCAGTGCTGGGGATGGTTAGATTCCTATGGTACCTTTTCACCACGCAGCTCCCCAAAGCCTGATAGTCTGGAGACTCAGGATCAACTCCTAGCTTTGCTCCTACCTCACGGTGGTGAAAGTCACCTCTGTTCTCTAGGTCTCAGCTGCCTCATCTGGAAAAGGAAGTTGTTCACTAAGTCCACCTTTTTTACGGCACCAGCCCCTTGATAATCTATTGGCATGAAGGTTTTTAGATGTGTAACATAAAATACATAGGAGTACAAGGGAAACTAAAGGTTAGCTAAAATAAAGATGTCAACACTTACTAGCTTCGTGATCTTGGGCAAGTCACTTAACCCCAATTGCCCTGTCCTTCCCCCTCTAAAAAGCAAATAAAAGAAAAGACAAGAAAAGGAAAATAAAGATGTCATTTTTTTCTCATTGAAGTCCACAGACCCCTCT
The DNA here is from genome assembly GCA_028646575.1 of Pseudocheirus occidentalis. Taxonomy (NCBI): domain Eukaryota; kingdom Metazoa; phylum Chordata; class Mammalia; order Diprotodontia; family Pseudocheiridae; genus Pseudocheirus; species Pseudocheirus occidentalis. Next base: position 86,190,699 of record CM053593.1, read on the forward strand.
GAATCCATCTGCTTACCCATTGGGGTCCATGAACCCCAGGGTAATAACCTTTGAGCCGGGGGTGGCTAGGTGGCACAATGAATAGAGCACCAGCCCTGGAATCAGGAGGATCTGAGTTCAAATCCAGCCTCAGACACTTGACACATTTACTAGCCATGTGACTTTGGGCAAGTCACTTAACCCTAGTTGCCTTCCAAAAAAGCAAAAAAAAAAAAAACCCACAAAAAACCTTGAGCTGGATGATCTCTAAGGTGTCTACTAGCTGTAATATCTAGCAGTTCATACTATATCACTGCCCTTGGGGGTTGGGAGATAGAGAAAATTTCCCTGAATCACAGATGGACAGATGAAAGTTTATATGACATTTTTGCAATCTTGGGGCAGAGCTGAGATTCCTGATTTCTAATGGGCTGACCTTCCTGGAGTGACTCAGGTATGTTTCCAGGAGGCCAGGATCACTGGGCAGAGTATCCAGGGACTCAGGGCCCATCTCTTCCTTCTCTTCTGGAGAAAAGAGAGAAAACAGGTTCCCCACCCACCCCTCTCTCTGTCCTTGGCCAGGGTTTCACTGTGAATCCTTTCCTGTTGTCTTTTGGGGAACCCCAATTACAGTTGACCATTTTCTTTGTCAAGGTGTCTTAATCTAATTTTCATATTCTAATGACCTTCCTATATCTATCTCCCTACATCAGGTGAATGCCCTGGACCATGAAGCCTTCTCTCTGCTGGGCCCTTCTTCTCCTCTTCATCTTGTTCTCGGGAGCCTATAGTCAAATCAGGCCCCCTAAAAGGCGACCTAAACCTGGGCCCAAGCCCAAGCCTACACCCAGAGTCCCTCCTCCATACAGACCTGGTCTTGAAGAACCCTCTGAACCCACAGACCTGCCTCCTCCTCTCCCCCCAGGACCCCCATCGATCTTTCCTGACTGCCCTAGAGAATGCTACTGTCCCCCAGACTTCCCATCAGCCCTGTACTGTGACAGCCGTAACTTACGAAAGGTACCAGTCATCCCATCACGAATTCACTATCTCTACCTTCAGAACAATTTCATCACAGATCTCCCCATAGAATCATTCAAGAATGCCACTGGCCTGAGGTGGGTCAACCTTGACAACAACCGTATCCGCAAGATAGACCAGAGGGTGTTGGAGAAACTGGAGAGTTTGGTCTTCCTCTACATGGAGAAGAATCAGCTCCAAGAGGTCCCCATGGCCCTGCCCCGAAACCTGGAACAGCTAAGGCTCAGCCAGAACCAAATCAACAAAATCCCTCCAGGTGCCTTTAGCAAGCTGGAGAACCTGGTGCTCCTAGATTTGCACCACAACAAGCTCAGTGATGGGGTTTTCAAGCCTGACACCTTCCAGGGCCTCAAGAACCTCATGCAACTCAACCTGGCTCACAACATTCTGAGGAAGATGCCCCCCAAAGTCCCGACAGCCATCCACCAGCTCTTCCTGGACAGCAACAACATTGAGAACATCCCCAACGGCTACTTTAAGGGCTTCCCCAACCTCTCCTTTATCCGGCTCAACTACAACCAGCTGTCTGACAAGGGGCTCCCCAAGAACTCCTTCAACATCTCCAACCTGTTGGTCCTCCACCTGTCTCACAACAAGCTCAGCAATGTGCCAGCTATCAACAACCGGCTGGAACACCTGTACCTCAACAACAATGAGATTCAGAGTGAGTAATGGGCAGCATGAAGGGAATGGGCATGAGTGAGGAAGGGAGGGCAAGGTGGAAGAGTCAGACAATAAGTGGTTATTAAGGGCCTATGATGTTCCGGGCTCTGTGCTGAGGCAGGTGGCAATAATTTATTAAGGACCTATTAAGTGTTAGGTGCTGTGCTAAGGTGGGTAGGCAAAAAAGTGCTTTCAATATGCCAAGCACTGTTCAAGGCTCTGGCTGACAGAGAGAGAGAGAGAGAGAGAGAGAGAGAGAGAGAGAGAGAGAGAGAGAGAGAGAGAGAGAAACAGAGACAGAGAGACAGAGAGAGACAGAGACAGAGAGATAGAGACAGAGACAGAGAGAGAGAGACAGAGAGAGACGAGAGAGAGAGAGAGAGAGAGAGAGAGAGAGAGAGAGAGAGAGAGAGAGAGAGAGAGAGAGAGAGCTAGGGATTTACTTTTTAAGCACAAATTGGAGGATGAGAGCTTACAAGTTCCATATAAATCAGCAATGTGATATGGAAGCCAAAAAATGTTAATGTGATCCTGGATGGCATTAAGAGAGACACTGTTCAAGACTAGGGAGGTGATAGTCCCTTCATGCTTATTCTTAGTCAAAATATATCTTGAGTGTTGTGTTCAGTCTGGGCACCACATTTTAGAAAGCACATTGATAAGATGGAGAATATCCAAAAAAGGCAATCAGGATGGTTAAGGACCTCGAGATCATGTCATATTGGTAATTGGTTGGAGAAACTAAGAATGTTTTGCCTTGGAGATGAAAAGATTTGTGCCAGGGAGAATAACTGTCTTCAAGTGTATGCAGGGCTGTCAGGCAAAAGACAGATTGTCCTTGCTCTGCATGATGTAGAGGGCAGAATTAGGAGCACTATGGGTAGAAGGTGCAAGGAAACAAATTTAGACTGGATGTCAAGAAAAAACTTAACAATTAGAGCTGCCTAAAAGTGGAGGCAGTTTCTTTGGGAGATTGTGAGCTCCCTCCTGCTATGGCTAGACTACTACTCACTGCTGTTAGTTGTAGGGATTCTTGTTCAGGAACAGGTTGGCCTAGATGGTTGCCCAGAGTCTATGATTCTATACCAGTAGTTCAACGACAGCTCTCACTTGTGTGGTTGTTTTAAGGTTCTCAGTGTTGCCTTATAACACCCTGGTGAGCTAGATAGCTCAAGAGCTACCATCCCTGCTTTACTATGAAGGTAACTGAGAGTCAGAGGAGTTAACATGACTTGACCAAAGTGACAAGTAGTAATTGGCCAGCCTGGAGTTTGAGACCAATGTCTTCCAACTCCAAGTTCAGTGCTCTTTTCACTATAAAACAGATACCTCACCAAACTACAGCTGCCTCTCCAAGCATGACTCAGGGTAAAGATGACAATTCTTCCCATTCAGGAATTCTGCATACATGGCCACTTCTTTCCTATGATTTCTAGGGGTACACCTGTGTGAGGGGGTAACAGTAAAAAAAAAATAACAAAGTGACTACTTTGTGCTAGTCACTATGGATACAAAGAAAAAAAATTTAGAAAAAGTCCCTGCCCTCAAGGAACTTACATTCTATTGAGAGGCAGTAGCACATGTACATATAATAAATATAGAGTATGTTTGCAGTATCCTCTCTGGGGTCACTTCCCCAACACAATATTAAGAGTGATAGTCCCCAGAAAGTAGCAGATCACTTCTTTCAGCATTCTAGGGGTACCTCTGAGGTGTTGTGACTTCAAATACCAAAGTTTTTGAACCCCCACCTGCATGGTCTCCATTGTCAATCTGCTGGTTGAAATCCATTAACTTTTGGAAAAAGGATTTATAGAGAAAGTATAGCATGAAGGGGACAATGAAGTGTCAATGGATATAGTTCTGGTCCTGAAGTCAGGAAAACTCAGCTTTCTGAGTTCAAAAATGGCCTCAATTGGTTGTGTGACCCTGCACAAGTGAGTTAACTTTGTTTGCTTCAGTTTCCTCGTCTGTAAGACAAACTGGAGAAGGAAATGCCAAAAGACTCCAGTATCTTTGCCAAAAAAAAATCCCAAATGGGGTCATGAAGAGTGAAAACAATCGAACAACAACAATAGGAAGAAGAATTAGTGCAAAAACATCCTCCTATAAGTTCCTGGTTTCTTCTAGCACTCACAAAGAACCTGGAACAGTGGGTTCAAACTAAAATACAAGGGTAGTGAGTTCCATGTGAAGGGAACACATGTGGCAAAGGAGCATCACTGGAAGTCCTTTTTTTTTTTTTTTACATTTGTGGTGTTCTCATGGAGTTCCTCTTTAATGCAGTTATCTCCTTGGCTTTGAGGATCAGTGCCTTTCTAGAGCCCTTAGCCCACATTTCTCTCATTTCAAGGAGGCATAGTGCTGAAGCTGTCACTTTTTACTGGCTATCTGCTGATGGACATATCCATTTGTATCCATAGTGACTAGCACAAAGTAGTCACTTTTTTTCATTGTTGTCAACAGCTACAATTCTGGTAATCATTGCAGTACCAGTGGGATCTTTTATGGTACCTCTGGGTTTTCCAAACTCACCAGGTCATCTAGTCACTCCTATCTCAGAATAGTCATTCACCTACGATAGGAAACAACCACAAAAGAAACAGAGACACTGTGTCTTCACAGATGAATCAGAGCCATGTGGAAGATAGGGCATTTCCTTCTCCCCTCACCCACCAGCTCAATACAGTTCTTGTGCCAAGCCACCAAGAAAGCAAGAAACTGGTGGATCAGTGGTTTATACCTTTTATGTGCCCACTCAGTTCTGAGTGCCTCCTGAGTTCTCTCTTCTACTGGCTCCACAGCCAATTAGCAGACTTTTCCTCATCACCCAGTACCATTCCCTTAGTCATTCATGACCACAAGGGGGATTACCAAAGTTGCTTAAACTGAAACCAGAGATATCAGCCCATGGTTCAAGGACTGGAATGAGGTAAGGCACATCTGCCCACGCTTCAAAAACTGACCTTCATAAGACTATGTGGGCAATATACCCGTGCTACCAATATAAAGTTAATACAAAGTAATGGGGGGTATACTAGCAATTTGGGGGATCAAGAGAGGCTTCACATAGGAGGCAGCAAAATGACTTTGACTTTGATGGGAGATGGAGGTTCCCAGAAGCAGAGGTGAGTAGAGGGCATTCCATGCCCCAGGATACAATCTGTATAAAGGTGGGAGATGGCGCCTGGGATATTGTGCATGGGGAAGAACATTTAGGCTGGTTTAACTGAACTAGAATGGAGAGGGGAAGGGGGATGGCAATAAGCATTTATGTAGTGTCTACTATTTGTCAGGCACTATACTTACCATTTCTGTGGTGGTTGTTTTCTACAAATAACTCACGATCACAGTTTAACTGATTTCCCTCCCTTCAGTCTCTCCCCTTTTCCATCCCTTCTTCCACCTTGCTACAAAATTAATATTCCTAAAGCACAGGTCTGACCATGTTACTCCCATGACTAGGAAGTTTAGTGGCCTCTTACTGTATGAGGATTTATATTTAAAATCAATATGGCTCCAACTTATCTTTCCAGACTGACCTCATTTACTTTTCCTCATGCACTCTATCTTCTGTCCAAACTGGCTTACTTGCCATCCCTCATACACACATCCCATCTCCCACTTCTGCATCTTTGCAAAGGCTGTGTCCCATGCCTAAATGCCATCTCTTCTTACTTCTGCTTCATAGAATCCCTAGTTTCACAGCTTGGGTGCTAGCCCCTACAGGATGTCTTTCTTTATCTCCCTAATTATTACTACTCTTCCACCCTCCCCTCCAAATACATTGTATTGACTCTATACATTTTGTATAATACTTTGGTATGATATATTGCTTTCTTGTTGTATCATGTGTTGCTTTTCTCCCACTGAAATGCAAACAGCTTGACAGCAGGGGCTATTTTGTTACTGTCTCTGTACCCCCAGCACAAGTAGCATGGTGTCTCCCTTATGGCAGGTGCTCCATTAATGCTTGTTGAACTGAATTGAAAGCAACAACTCAGTCCTGCCGAGGGCATCAAGGCCCTTTCCTAATTTGAGGTTGTCTCAAGGCAGCATGTGAAAACCAGGACAGAAAGAGTCTCCATGTTGCTGTTCAGCTGGCCCGTTATACTACAGTCTCAGAGCCAAGGTACTCTGACCCAGGAGAGCAGATGGAACCAGTTGTTGGCCAAACTGGGAGACCCTTGGGGCTTGCTCTTTCCCATGTGGCTTTCCTCCTGTGTTGTGTCCCTCAACGAAGTCCATCCACTGGATTATACTCTAAGTTGCCTGAAGTCCAAATGTGTCATAAGGTCATCTATAGCTATATCCCTGGCAGCATCTACTTAGTCTTGAGGCAGTTAGGTGGTGCAGTGGACAGAGCACTGGCCTGGGAAGACAGGAAGACTTGAGTTCAAATCCAATCTCAGATGCTTCCTAAATGTGTGATCCTGTGAAAATTACTTAACCTTTGTCTACCTCAGTTTCCTCATCTGTAAAATGGAGACAATAATAGCACCCATCTCAGAGCTACCATGAAGACCAAATGAGATAATATTTGTAAAGCACTTAGCACAGTGCCTAGCTCATTGTAGGTGCTTAATAAATGCTTATTCTGTCCCCCCCTTCTCTTTTTCTCTCTGGAACTAAACAATGCAAATCTTGGGGGAACGACTGTAACAGAAAGGTGGTAGCTGATAAGATTGTAGTCTGTGTTCACACCCCATACAGGTTACACTCACAGACCCTCCCCATGGGGTTCCTTCTTCAGTAATGACTCCATTGAAACCAAGCCTATGATTGTATATCCACCTACATTCCTGGGACAATGGGGCAGAGACACTGACTTTCTCTGGCCATTGTCATCTGATTGGATAGACTTGGATTCAAGTTCTTCCATTGGAACGGGTACTGGTGATATTCATCATTGGAAAACTGGAAGAGGTTGTGTTGGTAGAACAAGACGACCTTGGACAAAGAATCCTTTTTTTTTTTGCTGTTGTTCTTAATCAATGAGCACTTAATCAGTGCTGTTTCTGTCTCTGTACCCCCCGCACAAGTAACATGGTGTCTCCCCTATGGTAGGTGCTCCATTAATGCTTGTTGAACTGAATTGAAAGAAACTGAGGCAAACAAGGTTAAGTGACTTACACAGGGTCACACAACTAGTAAGTACCTGAGTCTGGATTTGAACTCAGGTCTTCCAGACTCCAGGTCAGGCCCTCTTTCCACTGCTAGCAATCCCTAGTCTCCTTCAAAGCACAGTTCAGGTGCCACCCCCAAAGGAGAACTTTCCTCATCTCTGTAATTATTACTGCTCTCCCCTCCTCCAAATGCAGTATATTTAGTCTGCATATGTTCTGTATCTGTAATGTTTTAATCCTTGTTTACATTTGGAAAGCCTCATAAGAAGCAGGGTGCTACAGATTCATTGTGAGGCACATGTTGGAATCCAAGACTTGCCCGTGTTGTCAATGGTTCTGAAGAATTAGCACTGTATCACTTTTTGTCTGGACTAATGCAATAGGCTCTTAATTGATCTCCTTACCTTTGGCCTCTCCCCTTCTAATCCATTCTCCACACAGCTACAAAATTAATACTCAGACAGCACAGATCTGACCATGTCACCGCCGTGATTAAAAAACTTAAGTGGCCGCTTATTGTCTCTAGGGTAAGATATAAACTTATAAACCCCACCCACTCCCCCAAAAAGGAGGAGATAGAGACTATCAGTTAAGGGTATACTGAGGTAGACCATATGCAAAATAACTACCTGAGATTGAGGCAGGGGTCCAGCAATTGCTTAGTATGGTAGGGAAGGCCACTTTCCCCCTCAAATAGGAGAATAAAATGGGATGGGCCTTAGAGACAAGCTCTGTTACTATAACCAGAAAGGAGAGACAGCTGATATGTGGGGACAGGAAGACAGCAGCTGCTGCTAATAGCTCTGGACATGAGCACTAACTTTTTACTTACTCTAAGGATGACTATAGGTAATATAGAAAATAAAGAGATAATATAATATATAAATATTATATATAAATGTAATATATTTTACTAATTTATTAATAAATTAATACCTAATAACACATAATTATAATACATTTAAATGATTTATTTTGTTAATATATAATATTATATATAACTATAATATTTAAATGAACATAATATATAGAATAAAGTTGGTATTTAAATGGCCCCTTTATCCATCCATTACAAAATCACGTGTGTTGGAAGGAAGGAAACAAAGAGTCCAGTGAGATTGTGGTGGTGGTCGGGGGTGGGGGGATGGGGGGGTGTTAGATCAGAATGGCTCAGGTGAGATCTGCTTGATCTAAGTGGCTTTCCTTGTGTGACATATTACTGAAGAAGTCTTGCATTCCAGACTGTGCTGTAGACTTCCTCCAGTCTTCAGCAGAGACAACCACAACCACTGAGTGAAGATGAAGTCAGTAACAGTTGTGATTGGAACCATCCCTACCAAGCACTGCCCTGTTCTCTTGGCAGTGTTTTCGTCAGAGGTCAAGAGACCCTGTCAGATCAAATTCAATGTAATAATTACATTCTCAGTAATGTTTAAGATAATGTGGTGAATGGAAAGAGTCCTGGACTTGGAGGTCAAGAGCTCTGGGTTCAAATCCAAGTCTGACTTTTACTATATATGAAAGTATGGACAATTATTAACCTCTTTAAATTTCAGTATACTACTTTGCAAAGGACATAAAAATACATATTTTATAAGGTTGTTGTGAGGAAAGTGTTTCATAAAGTGCTATAAAATAGTATTCTTTTGTATGGCACTGTATGATTTTCAGATATTTTTATACATACCATCTCCCTAGGTCCCTTGACAAAAATCGACAAGAAATGTTTTAATTTCGGCTTTGTGTCCTTGGCATCAGGCACAGACTTGTATTTAGCCGGTTCTTGATAAATGTTTGTTTTCTGATTAAATGTCACTGAAATCTTGTGAATAGGTGAGTCAGGTTTCCCTATCCAGCAATGTCTAGCCCTCCCATTTTATAGATGAGGAAACTGAGGCTGAGAGCAGATAAGTAACTTGGCAAGGTCATTCTGCTTATGAATGGTGGTCAGAACTAGAACCTTTGCTTCCCATTATATTTAGTTATCTCTAGTCCAGATTAAATCAGGGAAATAAAGAAAACACATTGCTAGCAGCAAGGTGTTTACTTTCAGAACATCTAGCTCTAATATTCTCTGGCCAGAAGTCAGGATGGTTAAAGGAGATGGTATCTCCAGATGCATAGCAATTTTTTTTTTTTTTGCTTTTTGGAAGGCAGTTGGGGTTAAGTGACTTGCCCAAGGCCACACGGCTAGTTTTGTGTGTGTGTGTGTGTGTGTGTGTGTGTGTGTTAAGTGTCTGAGGCCGGATTTGAACTCAGGTACTCCTGACTCCAGGGCCGGTGCTCTATTCACTGCGCCACCTAGCCGCCCCTGCATAGCAATTTCTGATCAGACTTAGACTAGGGGCAGATTTGTTGAGCAGAGGGGAGCTGAGAGGCAGGTGGATATTCAGTGGAGTATATGGGAGGGAAACCAGACATCACAGGCTGTTAGAAATATGTGCTGGGGGAATCAGAGTACTGAACCCTGCAGCATATGGAGGAATAGCTATTCTTAGACTATCTCCCCTGGCCATCCAGGGTCAGAGAGAACACTGTAAGACAGTCATCATTTCCTAACTTTAGCTCTCAGGCAGCATACAGCACATTCATAACACTTCACCAGGGACATGAATAACAGGGACCACAAGCACAAATATCCTAGGAAAGCTACCTAGGAAACATCAGACCCCCACCCCCACCTTCAAGTCACCCAGAAATCCTGATTCCAGCTGTTTCCCTGCTGAAATTTCTTCCCCATCCCAGTCCTAGCTCATGTCTACTACCTTCTTTCATTGCCTTATTCCCTTCTCCTTTCTCTTTCTTTCTTCATAGAAATCAATGGAACCCAGATCTGCCCCAACAACCTGGTTGCATTCCATGACTTCTCCTCAGACTTGGAAAATGTGCCACACCTCCGCTACCTGCGGCTCGATGGGAACCAGCTGAAGCCACCTATCCCACTGGACCTGATGATGTGTTTCCGGCTCCTGCAGTCTGTGATCATCTAACTCTCACCTTGATGCCAACTGGACTTCTCTGAAGAGACTTGAACACCTCTCAGTCAGGGGTGGCCCGTGTTTCCACTTCCTGACTTGCTCCATTGCCTTTTCTACTTTCTCTGGTCTTTTCCTTTTTCCACCCATGTAGGGTTCCCTAAGGAAAGGAGGAGGACTGTTCCACATCCCTTGTTGCACTTCCCTTCCCTCATGTGAGAGTATGAAATCTAAGAACTTACTGTCGACCCACAAGGTTCAAAGAACCGTCTCTCCTACATATAAACATCCACCCCAAACTTCTTGCCAGATGTAATCTCCTTTTTTAGGAGCCCCTTCATGCACCTGGAAATGTCAAATTATGGGTGCCTTACCCAATGTCTTTTCTCTGTTTCACCCTTACTTACTCTCATCCCCACTTCACCATCGCAATAATGGTCTGGTTCATGAAATGGCATCTAGATTATTGACCCTGACCTAGGAGAGAAGATGTCTCTTCTCAAACAGATCTCAAAGACCTTGATCTAGGAGAAGAGATATGTCTTCCCAAATGGGTCTAGAAAACACCTTTTATAGTTGCCCATTTGGCAGTTCTAGACCAGGAAAGAAAAGAAATCTTTGTCATATCTCTTCTACTGTTTTCTTCTCCTGGGATTATGCAGGGTCTCTATATCCACAGCTGTTTCCTCTTCTACTCCCCATTGGCATTAAGCCCCAAATGGGAAGACCTTTGCCCCATTGTTATAGCTTCTTGTTTAATAGAAAGAGTGTCAAGGAACGTCTTCTAGAAAGAAGTAGATCTGGCAGTCTAGCAAGAATCAATCTCAGGCATTCTCATGCTTTCCTGGTTAGCTTTTGAAATGGATAGATAGTCTCATGATGACGTCAGCTGAGGATCTGTTTGCTCTTTCTGAGAACTGTAGGCTAGAAGCTTCCCCCCTCCTCCCATGTGTATATCCTCTCACATCTTCAAGGGTGTTAAGAAAGTGTAGGAGCAGAGAAAGAGCAGTGAGTAGAGGGGAAGGTGGGAGGAGGGAATTATGAAGTATCTACATAGAATGGGTTGGTAGGGTTGGGTGAGGCAGAACGCAGGAATAGAAATGCCATTTGTGGAAGAGCAGAGCCTCCAAATCTCCTTTGACCACCCACAGGGAGATGTTTAATGCCTTCAAGGCACTCAATTCTCATATTATTGGGCTTGGTCATTCACCAGTGCCAGCTTCATCATCTGGTATCTGTCTATGTGGCTTTGAATTAGTAAAATTAGCAGCTGGAGACTGCCACCACCTACCCAATTTTTCTACTACTCAGAGTGTAGCAAAGAAAGTAGGGAGAAGGGGAGGGACAACTGGATACCTCCCAGAAGCCTCTTCCATCATGCGAAAATGCACCTCCATGTCTAAGATGAGACACAGTGACACCTAGTGGTCAGTGAAGGTCAGTACTATGAGCTCCATTCTTTGACCTAGGACTTATCGGCCTCTTCTTAGTATAAATGGTGGTGCTGTCTTAAAAAAAAAATGGTCCTCACCTGGGACCATCTCTGACTTCAAAATAACAAAGGAGGATACATATCACAGCCTCCCACCATATCCACATCTTGGAAGGCCATGGGCATCTTTGAACATGGACTCTTCCTGCTTATGATTGTGACAAGTGGTCAGAGTGGATCACAGAGGAATGACACCTAGCATTAGAGTCAGGTTCTGGGTCAGAGATACCTGATCAGCACAGGTTCTGTTTTACCAGCACTGATCTTGTAACACACGCTGGGGATCTGACAGCTCCAGTTTGGGATCCACTTTTTAATTTGTTTAAGGATCTATTTTGAGAACCCATTATAAAAATGCAGTTGGGACCTGGAAGAAACTAGCTTAAAATCTCATCTTTCTCCTTTTATGACTGATTTTTCAATGGGATAGGTCCTAAGCTTCCATTCCCCTTCTCAATAATTTATTCCCTCTTCCCTTGCCTAATAACCATGTTCTACTCTATGGGCCTCTCCCTCCCACTTTCTTTCCTTTCTTCTTGCCTGGCCCCCAGGTTAAAGCCATTGGCTGGTCTCCAAGGTATACCTGGGGTATCTCAGTCTTTCTTCCTTTGGAGAAGATTCTTCTCTCCTGGTCACTATCTCTCCTAGGTTTTTTTTAATTAGATGGCCTTGTTCCACCTCTTTTACTACAAAACTATTTTCCTCTTTGTCACATTGCTTCAAGTGGGCTTAGGTTATTCTATGTGTGGCTCCCTCCTTTTCTCTGTCTTCTCTCCACCATCATCTCCTAAACTTCCCCTTTCAATGGTCTTTCATGCACACTTTGAGAAATCATTTCTATTCTAGAATATTTTTAATCTCTCAACACCAAATACCCCCAGCTTTCCCTTCTTCTCATATCTATGGCATTGCTCACTCAGATTTATTTCTTTTTCCATTCTTTTTCCTTCATTTGATAAGGGGAAAATTGCATTTTAATATCCTCAGAGATTTCCTTTCCACTGAAAAATCTCATAGGTATTGTCTGTGGCAGAATTATCATTCCAAATTCCTTAAGTAAGTCATTTCAACTCTCCAGGCTTCGTTTTTAATAAAATCCGTGAATTGAAGAATATATGAAAGGTGCTCCAGTCCAGCCACTGTGTCAAGATTCCATAAGCTCTGATGCAGGCCCATCTCAAGAAGGTGTTGTTAAGATTGCATCTGTCATTGATCTTATAAAAGAATCATTGTCACTCAACTTTATCCTTCAAGCAGCTTGAAGAACATCCTGATGCACAAGACTCCATGAAGGAATGAACCACAAACACATATGGGAAACTATCCAAGAAATACCAGATCATCTTCAACCCTTTATCTTTAAGTCGTTACTATTCTTCCACTGAGATTTCACCTAATGCTCATCTTCTCCCTCCTATCAACTAACATACTGTATAGCTATTCATTTTCTAGACATAGTACTAAGGCTATTCATTTTAGGAATACAAATCTTTCAGGCAGCCTCAAAGTGAAAGAGGCTAATTAGGGGTAATGACAGGAGCTACTGACTTCCTTGTCCTACACTTCAGCTGCGCTGTCTTGTCGATTGTGGGGGTACACCTTACTGAAAGGTGAATCCACTCTTTAGGATCCCATGTTCATCTGCCCTTTGCTTGAATATATCTGTTAACAGAGAACTGAGAATGCATTCTCTTTTCAGATCACTCTAATTGCCTAAAATTCCTTCTTCTCTTGAGCTGTTCTGCCTCCTTGTGATATTCATGCAATCCTAATTCTGCCCTCTAAGACGAAAAAAAAAATGAAACCCTATCCCTCTTATACATAAGAGTCCTTCAAACATTTGAAAATAGTTGCCTTTCTTTCCCCCCACCCCTATCTTTTCTTCTTCAGTCTGAGCATCCCTAATTCCTCCAACCTTTCCTCATATGATTTCATTTTGAGTCTACCATCCTGGGTACCCCTCTCTGGACACATTATAGATTGTGAGTGTACCTCCTCAAATGTATCACTCAGAACTGAACCTATTATTTCTAGTGAGATCTGCTGGAGAAAAGAGTAGAGTAAGGGCCTTTCTTCTGTACATAATGCCTCTCTTGATGCACTCCAATGTTCCATTTCATTTTTTTTTGGCTATCATATTACATCATTGACTCTCATTGCCATTCACTAAATCTCCAAATTCTCACATGAGCTGCTACATAGTCATGTCTAGCCCATTTTGTAACAAAAATGTAAGACTTTCTATTTTTTCTATTAAATTTCATGTTAGATTTGATCTATCATCATAGTATCTTGAGGTCTTTTTGTCTCTGCTTTTAAAAATGCGATGCATTTGCTTTCCCTCCCTGTTCATATCCTCAACAAATTTGGTAAGTATGGCATCTTTGATTTTTTCCTTGTAAATCTGTTGAACCGAACAGCACCAAGGACAGATCCTTCAAGAAGATTTCTTCCCATTTTGACATCAGTTCGTTAGTCCACGCTCTTTAGGTCTGGTATTTGTCAGTTATAAATTCACCTAAATGTTCTTTAGTGAACCCACATATTTCTCAATCTTGTCTACGAGGATATCATTAGAACATTTGTCAAGTGGCTTGCTGCAATCCAGATATACTGTCATGACAATCTTCTCTTGAACTACCAGTCTAGTTAGTAATTCTGTCAAATGAAAAAGAGAGTGAAATGATTTGTCCTTAGTGAATACAAACCTAGCTCAGTTGACAGACCTATACATTCAATAATCTGAGCTGTAATTTTGCTAGGCCCTGGACACTGCATTTATTGGTCTATGGTTTTCAAAATCCACCTTTTCTTTCCTGCTCCTTTTTGAAAACTGGCATATCTTATCATCTCCAGTCATAGCACTTTCCTATTCTCCATGATTCTTCAAAGACTGTTAATGACAATCTCATACACAAGAAATGAAGATACTCTGGGATATAATTGTGCAAATCAAGTGTATTTCCTTATCGGAAAATTGTAAGATTGGACTAAACATCATATAGTGCTAATATCTACCCATTCTAGAATCTACTTTGGCTCTGGGTTTTAAATATTCCTTTGGTTAGATCTATGATATAGGAGCACGAGGATTGAAAATTCTAGAACCATATATAATGTTAGAACTGCAAAGGGCCTTAATGGTCACCTTGTCCATTTCCCTCATTTTGTCATTGAGGAAACTAAGAAGCTAAATGCCCTTCCTGGGGTAGAGAGTAGTTCTCCAGACCCCAGTCCAATACTCATTATTATTAGACACTTCCCATCCTTCCCACTCCCTTTTGCCACTTCTAGACATTTTCTTGGTAGCCTTTGGTGTAAGCAACTCACATTTTTTTTTCAAGATAGGAGGGCAAACTTCTATAATAGTAGATTTGAGCTGTATCTCTGTCCTCCTTCCTAGTGTCAACACAGGACACTCCCAATTTCTTTAACTGGTATTGTTCTTTTGGACTTGATATTATAGGGATTTAACCAAAGTGGGATCAAGGAACCATACTTCTTAATCCATCCTGCCCTCCACTTTCCTATCATATTCTCAACTCTGCAGATAGCAGGCATTTAATAAATGCTTGTGAATTAAATTTACACTGAATTGAGTGTATCCCAACACCTGGTTTTTACTGCTTCTCATCACAGTCAGGAGGCAGTACAGGTCTGATGTCTAACAATATGGTAGTGGGAGCTACAGGCTTTCAGCATCAGGCTCCTCTCCATAAAACTTGTTGAAAGTGTTTCCCAGTGATATTTCTGCCCTGTTCTCTTTCACCATCATTCCATAGTCTGTCCTGGGTGACACTCATCTTGACCCCCAGTTCTTTCTTTCAGCAGAGCCCTACTTTGGACATCAGGGTGGAAATGAGCAGAGGCAGAAGAGGTGGTGGAATATGAAGGAGAGGTTGTGACTGTACTGTGAAGCCCCCAATGTGATGGGGGAGGTAGAGCACAGAGGAGAGCATATCAATATTGAGCTGTGCATATAGAACACACCTATATCACACACACACACACACACACACACACATGCACACACAGAAAACAAGTGGAAGTTAGTATTGTGAATAGTCTATAAACTTTAATCAATAACTATTTATCATAAAGAGCAGCCACTGTATTTGTGACACTGAACTGAACCCTAAGGGAATAGGACAATTATAGGCAATTCTTGAAACTTAATCCCTGCCTTTCAGAGGTTTCCAATGCATCTCTCCTCTTTTCTTCTCTTCATTTTATCTCCATCTCCTGTCTTCTTTGTTGAATCCAGATGCCATTTTACAGAAGACCTCTTCCCCCGGCTATTAATTAATTAGTAGATTAAGTAATTTACTTTTCTGGTTCCAATTAGTTCCTCTAAAACTCCTGCTTAAAGTGGCATATTACTCGGGATACAAGCAACCAAGCTTCTATGGCTAGGTCAAAGTCCTTTCCTTACACATGACTTTCCACCTTTGTCCCTCTCACTTGGTGGTCAGGTAAGCAGTACTCTCGTGGTCCCTAGGGGGAGGGAAGGCAGGATCTCTACATGTCCCATAGAAATCAGAGCTGATTGATTTGAGCATAAACATAAGCCTCATGGCACTTTTTCTACTCTTTCTCCTCTTTTTCCTCCTCCTCCTCCTCCTTAGTTTGTACCTTTGTTCCCAATGGCAGTAGCAAGCTGGATAGTCTCAGAGGTAAGCTGGCTTTAGAGCCAATCACATCTATTGCATTCTCTCAGATGCCTTTCACCTCCACATCTTCATAGACAAAAGCCTCTATGCTGTATGTATACAAATATAACATGTGCATGTACTTATCCATTGTACGTGTATCCACTCTTGGTCATGTTAACTTTGTGGAGCTTTTTTCCCTTCTCATATTTTCCATATGAGTGGAAATAAAACGGTATGAAAGGAATCCTGCCTGGGTTTGTTGGTGTTGGTAAATCATCAGATTTACTCTCTGCTCCCTGATCTTATCCTGTTGCTAATCCTGCCTCTCATCTCTCCCAGGGAGACAATTGGTGCAAAGTTCCTGGAGTTAAAAAAGTCATAGAATTAAGAACAGTGACAGCTAACAGGACTTTAGGATTTATTCTTTTTTTCCCCTTGCCATGGTATAGAAGAAAGTCTGCTCAATTTGGAACCAGAGGACTTGGGTTCAAATTCTGGCTCTTCCATTACAATCTGTGTGACTTTGGACAAGTCACTTAACCTTTCAAATATTGGCTTCCTCACTTGTGAAATAAGAGAGTCAAACTAGATCACCCCCAAAGCTCTCTCCAGCCCTACATCTGTGATCCTGTGACATTTTGTATTACATCTTAAGGCTTTCAAAATATTTTATATACACTTTCCTTTCCTTTGAGGCTCCCAACCACTTGTAATGTCCTAGAGGTATTTGCAGTTGAGGAAACTGAGGCTGAGAGAAGTGAAATGAGTTGTTGGAAATAAGATTTGAACCCAGACCTTCCAAATTCCAAGGCCAGCATTCTTATCTGCTAAGTCATTCTGTCATTCCATGTCCTTTTCTTGGTCACTTGTCCCCAGACAGTCAATGTTCAGAGATGTTCTTTTTCCTACTTACCTGAATGCTTTTTGCTGTGTTTTCTGCCCAATATTTCAGATTCTCTGTTTTTCAAGTTTACAAAGCACTAACCCCACAATCCTGTAGCACAAAATTATAAAACAGGTAATTAAATCGATGATCTGTCAATATATCTCTGTTTTATAGAAGTGGAAATTGGGTTTTGCTCAGGATTTCTCCAACAGTAAGTATCAGAGATGTGATTTGAAACCAGATCTCCTAACTCCAAGTCTAGCACTCTTTCCATCATATTACATTGGTCAATGATTGTGAAGTGCCCTCTCCAAACCTTCTTCTCTTCTTAAACCCCCTATTGCTATTGATGGCACCACCATCATCCCAATCCCCAAGGCTCATGATCTAGGCATCATCTTTGGCTCCTTGCTCTCTCACAACCCCATCCCTAATCTGTCACCAGGTCCTGATTCTACTTTCAGAACATCTCTTGTATATACCCCCTTCCCTTCTCAGGTATTGCTACCACCCTGGCACAAGACTTCATCACATCACACCTGGACTATTGGGATAGCCTGCTGGTGGCTCTCTCTAATTCAAGTCTCTACCCATTTCAGTTCATCCTCTACCCAGTTTTCAAAGTGGTCTTCCCAAAGTGCAGATCTGCCCGTGTTACCTTCCCCAAACTCCATTCAATGAATTACCTCTGACATCAAATATAAAATCCTGTTTGGCTTTTAAAGCCCTTTACAACCTGCCTTCTCTTCCAGTGTTTTTAGACCTTACTCCTTTTATACATCCTCTGTAAATCCAATGACACTGGCTTCTTTTCTATTCTTCCAACAAGACACTGCATCTCCCAGTTCTGTGAATTTTCACTGGCTTTTCCCTTTGTCTGGAATGCTCTCCCTCCTTCCCTTTCCCTCCTGGCTTCCTTTCAGATTCAATTAAAATCTCACCTTTCC
Source organism: Pseudocheirus occidentalis (assembly GCA_028646575.1). Lineage (NCBI taxonomy): Eukaryota > Metazoa > Chordata > Mammalia > Diprotodontia > Pseudocheiridae > Pseudocheirus > Pseudocheirus occidentalis. The sequence goes on from CM053593.1 coordinate 86,208,460, forward strand.
TAATTCCCCTTAATACTAGTACTTTCCCCTCTGTGATTACCTACAATTTACCCTGTATGTCTTGCTTTTATATAGTTGTTTTCACATTGTCTCCTTCATTATACTGTTAACTCCTTGAGATCAGGGACTACCTTTTGCCCCTTTTTGTATCTCCAAGGCTTAGCACACTGGTTGGCACAAAATAGGCACTTAATAAATGCTTGTTGACTTGACTTAACCTGCATACCAAGCAAGTGGGAAGTACAAGCAGACCATCTAATAAAGTGAAAGAGGCAAGATTGTGGAGACAAATGATCATTTATTTAGTGTTTTGAGGCAGGGCTTTGATCCCATGATAGGTAGATTAATGGTACTGGGAAGATCTGATCCTGCAAGTTGGTAGAAGGGCCCCAAAGTAACACCTTTGGAGGAACCTGAGTTTAGGTGAGACCTACTGAGAAAGGGAGGACCCAGGTGGATTCTTCTTCAAATGCAACTTTGTTGGGGAGCCAGGCTCAGATATTAGGTGGATTGGAGCAGAATTAACAAGACTTAAAAATCATATTGACCATCTGAGGTCAGTACTCAATCAGTGCCTAGATTAGGGACATCTCAGGTTAAGATTCCCATGTGCTTTTATTTCAGAATGACTGGACTGTCTAAGTCTGTTGTGCTTTTTCCCCCATTTAGTAAGGCTTACAAAGCATGCAGATGCGGGTAGCTAGTCCTAACCTACAATTCAATTTGTATAGGGAGCTCCCAATGAGAAAATTCCCTCCACCAATGCTGATCATCACCTATTCTTCAATTTATGGTCTTGGAAAGTTGCTTGGAGGACTGGCAAATCAGGAGATTTGCCCAGAATTAACCAGCCAGGATTTGTCAGAGAACCTCAGTCTTCCAGACTTCAAGACCTGCTGAGTCACATCACCTTTCAAAGTATTTTGCAGACATGATTTCATATGAGTCTCACAAAAACCCTGGGAAGCAATAGTGTAAGGCTTGTTATTAATATTTAACAAATTAAAAAACTGAGGCTAGTGGTTAAATGAGCTGTGCCAAATTGCCTAGCTAATGAGCAGGAAAAAACACAACAAAAAGGTCTGCAAACTCAGAGACAATGAGAAGTGGTGGAAACAGCTGAATCTGGAGGCTGACCCCAGCTATTTACTCTGTGTCAATTTGGACAGACTACTTAGCCCAGGACCTCCTTTGCTCATCTATTTAAATGGGGTATTAGATCAGATGGTCTCTGGGGTCCCTTCCTGCTCTAAACCCATTGACCTCAGGACACTAGTAGGCACTGGTATCACATTCATTAATTCATGATTAGGATTTTGCCACAGTATAGCATTTGAAGCCAGCAGGGCCTTGGATCATCTAATCTAACACCACCATTTCATAAAAGAGGAAGCTGAGACCTAGAGAGCTGAAATTATTTCCCTAAAGGCACCTATACTAAAGGCCAAGGGTAAATGTCCAAATTATCTCTTGATACAAGGTCAGATTTTGAACACATATCTACTGGTTCAGGATCTTCTTTTCCCCAGTCCTCCTTAATCTTGGTGCCTTCCCTCTGAGACTTCCCCCAAGTCATCCTGTATGGATCTTCCTTGTCCATGGTTGTTTCCATGCTGTCTTTCCCATTGTGAGGTACTTGAGAGCAGGGATTAGTTTTTTGCTCATTTGGTTTTTTGTTTGTTCATTTTGCCTTTCTTTGTATCCCCAGTGCTTAATGTAGTGCTTGGCACTTAGTAGGTGCTTTTAAAATATGCTAGTTGACTGACTGAATGACTGACTGATATTCTGCTATTCTGACCCCAAATCCAAGTTAATTGCTAGAAAAGCCCTTTAGAAAGACTTAACCTTCATCTCACATGCCTTTAGAGGAATGAAGGAAGGAAGGAAGGAAGGACGGAAGGAAGGAAGGAAGGAAGGAAGGAAGAAAGAAAGAAAGGAAGGAAGGAAGGAAGAGAAACAACTGGACTAGTATGATGTCAGGAAGGGGTTAAAGGCACCAGCAGATTGCTGAAGGAGTTTCAAAGCCTTAAAAAAGTCTCAAAGTTCAATGTTACTGTAACCGAACAAAAAGTGGAAGAAAAAAGAAAATCCTATGTAGGGCTGAGCTGGATTACAGTTTTAAGATCCTGTCCCCTTCCTGTATAGGGTCATTTTTTTTTTCCACAAAGAAGGACACAACCAAAAACAAAGATCAATGAAAAAAGCCAGCTATCCATTATGCATATTGCTTAGTATGGATTACAAGGGTTCTCAAGGTCTGGAAAAAGTTAGTATGGCTTACATGCTCTGGTCAGTGGAAGGGACCCTTCTAGAGGGAGCCTTTGGTTCTTCTAAAGCAGCAGTTCTCAACCTGTGGGTCGCAACTCCTTTGGGGGTCAAACGACCGTTTCACTGGGGTAGCCTAAGACCATGGGAAAACATATATTTCCGATGGTCTTAGAAACTGAGACACTGCTCGTCTATCCATCTCCAGGTGGGTCCACCCACATGCAGATATGCCCACATACAAATATTAAAGGGTCGTGGCATTAGAAAGGTTGAGAACCACTGTTCTAGAGACACAAAGCAGGACAGCTGTGCAGCTTCTGTAGGAGGAAGACCAGGGGAATTCTGGGCTTAGACCAAAACACCTTCTCTCATCACTGCTCCCTACCCAAGTACATGCCACAGTCTCTCTGTCAGTAGCAGAGACTGCCTCACTTATGTGTAAAGGGCAGCAAGGATGCTGAACATTCCTCCCTGTTCCCATTTCAAGTGCAAGTCAAATCAATAAGCATTTATTAAGTTCCTACTATTTGCCAAGCACTTCGCTAAGCACTGGATATACAAAGAAGGGTAAAAATCATCCCTGTCCTCAGGGAACTCACATCAGACTCTAATGGGGGAGACAAATGAGAACAACTATGTCTACGCAAAGAATATACAGGAGAAATTGGAAGTAATTTCAGAAACAAGGCACTCCCCGGAACTGGGACAAGGAAAGGCTCTTTGCGGAAGGTGGGGTTTTAGCTAGGACCTGAAGGAATTAGAATCAGGGCAGCAGGAGATGGAAAGCGGAGGGAGAGCAGGCTGAGCACAGAGGACAGCCATTTCAGAGGGGCACCTGACGGGAGCAGCTAGCCAGACTTCTTTCCAGGCTGCCACCTCTGGTCCATCATCTTGGATCCTGTCCCTCCTAATGAGAGCTCTAGGTTTGAACCTGCCATTTCCACCCCTGGCCCCATGGCCCTCATGCTCAACAGGGCCAGTGCTTCCTAGGGAAAGGTCAGACTTTTCTCACACATGCACATGTCATTACATATATATATTTCTCCTCCTCCATACATGCATACATAACCCTTCCCATCTCCCAGAAATATATGAAAGTCAGAGAGAGTGGTTGGTTTTGAGGGTGGATATTGGTGGGCAGGGTGTGTGTGTGTGTGTGTGTGTGTGTGTGTGTGTGTGTATGTGTGTGTTTGTAGGTCAGAGACAGTATGAGTATGAGATTTTGTCAGACTGTGGATAATTGCAATAAGGGTGTGGGAATTTGCCTGTGTGGGCTGTGTGTATGTGTGGCAGCAAATTTATGTCTTTGAGTGTGTGGGAGAGAGCTATTAAGAGAGCAGGGGCACAATGACGTATGAGAGAGGGGGGGAAGAAGGGAGGGAGGAGTGTGGGCAGGTATGTGTGTCACTAAGAAAGGGGTGTGTGTGAGAAACAGACAGACAGAGAAAGAGAGAAAGAAGTGTTAAGAAGAGAGGAGGATGGGCAGTCTGCTACAAAAAAGAGCATTAGGGGAGAAGATAGCTGCCAACCCAGCCATCTGCTGCTACAGGTCCATCCCTCTGCTTCTAGGTCCTCTTCTAGAGGCAGAGGGAGCTCAAGGAGAGCCCATGATGGCCAGTCCCTCCCAGCTGAAAGCTCCAAAGCCAGAAGGGAATCTTGCTACCCTGATTACCAGGTTCAAGTTCCAGGCTAAGTCCCCTCCCATGCCAGCTGGTGTCCATAAACAAATTGACAGACCATCTGTTTAGAGGGTTCCCAGCCACCCAGGTTCAGTGTTCTGAGAGGCAATGGAGTGTTGTGGGAAACTCCTTGGCCAGGAAAGCAAGGACCTCTGGTTCTAGCCCCATGCTCTCACTATTTAGCTAGTTAGATGATCTTGGACGAGTCCTTCCACCTCCCTGCCTCAATAGTCTCATCCAGAAAATGAGGAGTTTGAGTTAGATGATCCCTGAGACTCCTTTCGGCTCAGATATTTTATGATAAACTCCCAGAAAGAGCCAGAAAATGGTTGTAAGCTTGTAAAGGCCACTTAAAAATATCAGAGCACTTTCTATAGGTTAGTGAGCCCTTGGAGATCATTTTAGCTCTGCATGGGTAGGTGGGAAGTAGGTGGTACAGGGCAGCTTGGAGAGGGAAGGGAAGGGAATGGGGGGCATGGATCAAGTGAAATTTCTCCCCATGCAAAAGATTTTCAGGAAGGGAAGCTTCATGGCCTCCTTCAGAAACTCCCTGGAGTGTCTCCAGGCATATCTAGTCAGAAAGTATTCCTTAGTATCTAACATGATTCTCCCTGCTGCCATTACAGGCTATGTTGTCTTGTTCTGCCCTTAGTGAAAATGAAAAACAGTCATTTACCATCCACTTCATGAATGCCTCTGGCCCATTCTCTTCTAGGTTTAAGCCCACACACTTTATCCTGTCATCCAGAGCCATGTTTACTCCCAGAGTTAGAGGCTCCTTCTGTAATTTCTGAATTAGGGGAAGACCAGGGTTCCTGAACTTTTCAGTTCATCTAGTATAGTGGTTCTCAACCTTCCTAATGCCACGACCCTTTAATACAGTTCTTCATGTTGTGGTGACCCCCAACCATGAAGTTATTTTTGTTGCTACTTCATAACTGTAATTTTGCTACTGTTATGAATCATAATGTAAATATCTAATATGCAGGATATATTTTCATTGTTACAAATTGAACATAACTCACAGGTTGAGAACTGCTGATCTGGTACTTTACAATTTAATTAGCCTCAGGAAACATGATGGAGCAGCCTTGAAACTTCCAGGCTGGGGGGGGGGGGAGGAATTCAATAATTGAATGTTTTCCAGAGGAAAGCAAGAGAGAAAGTGGGAAGCTTGAGACAAACTCTCAGGACCACCTGTCTCTAGTTCTGTGATGATGTGGGATCCTCCCAGTCTCAGACAAAGCCTACCCTGAGGGCTGCTTTCTCCTCTGAGTCCTAGCACCAAATTGGACGCCCCATTTGAAGGCTAAAAGATAGACAGAGACAGACAGAGATAGAGGGGATAATTCTCTCCAGTTAAGCAAAGGAATGGATGGGAGACCCCATGAGAATTGGGTGGATAGAAATCACTGAAAAAAAGGACTTGATTGGCTGGTGGTAGTGATAAAAGTCCTGATTGGTCACACTTCTGGCTTGGCTGGCACCTTCGACCCCTCCTCCCCTGGTTTCTCTGTACAACCCCAAATCACACACCCAGTCAACCTTTATATCCTAATCCATCAGCTCTGTAGAAGCTGTGGGGCTCCACTCCAGGGCAGGAAAGCCAGGACAGGTAGGCTGAGCTCTTTCTGGGTTTGAAAGTCTTTAGTTTCACTTTGAAAGGGTAAGAAGGTGTCTTAAGAAGGGGAACTGAGTAAGACTGCAAAAGTTTTCCTAAGATTATTGACAGTTGGGTAGATGCTATATGATGGACCACAAACTCTGTCTTTAGAATTTTTCTTAAAGTCATTTGAATTTAGGCTGGGAAAGGAGGGGATGGGAAGAGTCAAGGGAAGGAAACCTTCTTATTGTTACATGGAACTGACCCAGAAAGAGCAGTAGTAAAAGGGACCGAGTTTGTGTTTTCTTTTTGCCAACTCTATTGGTGGATGAGCTTCAGCAGGTGTGACTGTGTCCACAGGTGTACAAAGATATATTCAACCCACAGAAGGATGCATATGTGTCATACATGTACTATGTGTGACTTGCCTTAGTATACAATCACACTACAATATTTGGACCCCCACCCAATCTCATTCCACCAATACATGGCCACAGATGAAGAATAATGACATTTTATATAGATCCACACACACATGTAGACACAGATATGCAGAATCCCAACTCTGAGTTTATTTATTGTATCTGTATACATATTAGTACAGCTTCTGACCTAACACTTAGTAAGCACTTAATAAATGCTTTTGGTCTGACTATTTGTGGCAATGTATACATGGAATTGTTCATTTGTAGTCTGTGTGTACCTATGTACATGTATGATGTGCACATGTATATGTATGATGTACATATCTACATGATAGAGTGGTTGATATTTATAGTATAGGTCCATCTGCATTTGAGTAGTATATATTTATGGTCTCCTACAACTCTAAAATACCATGACATATGTGTATGTGAATATATGTATATGTATGCATGTATATATGTGTATATACATGCATACATATACACACATTGTATACTATGAGATATTCAGAGAGGGGGATTCCCTTGCTAAAAAGTCATAATTTTTTCTTAAAAAGCCTCCTTCTTGTGGTGAGGGTTTTTTCTTCTGTAACTGGGATTCTCCATTTCTAAGAGGTTTGAAAAGTCCTAAAACCTCTTTTGGGGGGGGGGCTCTTTTTGTATCCCTAGTGCTTAGCAAATGCCTAGAATATAGTAAGTGCTTTAAAAATGTTTATTGATTGAGTATCTCCATAAGTATGTAAACTTCCTGAGGGCAGGCACTGTCTTTCATTTTGTTTATGTTTATATCCTTATCACATAGTAAGTGTTTAATAAATGCTTTTTGTCAGTCCCTTCCTTCCTTCCTTCCTTCCTTCCTTCCTTCCTTCCTTCTTTCCTTCCTCTGACTGGTGTAACTAATTATGAATTTTCTCTAAATCTCTTTCACAATTAATAAGAATATCCTCTGCATGTGGATTTGCATGTCTGTGTTTTGGGGTGGAGGGAGAACAAGTGGATTCTGGGTATGCTTCAAGGTGTGCAAGTGGGTGTAAGTGTGACTACAGAGATTTGAGTGGATACAGTGAACACATGCCTGGAGAGAATTTCTCCCTAGAATAGGAGATTGAGCTAGCTAACCTCTATTACCCCTCCAGACTTTCAGATTCTCAGTGTCTATGACTACTACAGGTAAGAATGTGCACAATCTGTGTGAGAGTGAGTCTGTGTGTTTATTTATGAGAGACATTTACTCTTCCACAAAAGTGTGGAAGTACACCTCTGGGAGCAGGGGTGTGGGGTGGCGGGGGAGGCAGCTCAACAAATTCGAATTTAGCAAACACATTTCGAGACCTACTATGTGCCGCAAACTAACTGAGGCACTGGAGATACAATGCAAAAAGTGAAATCATTCCTGCCCTCAAGGAACAGATATTGGAGCATATGACATGCAAACAAATGATTAAATACAAGGCAATTTGAGATCAAAGAAGACTCTAACTGGAAATATGAAAAAAGCTTCATGTAGGAGATAGAGTTTACTGTCTTGCTTGGGTCGTTCAGTGATGGACTTCTCACCTGCCATGCAGAAGGCCACAGCTTGATTCCCAGCCGATGCATAAGTGAATTTTCAAGGCAGCTAGGTGGTGCAGTGGATAGAACGTTGGTCCTGCAATCAGGAAGACTCTTCTTTCTTAGTTCAAAGCCATTGTCAGACACTTGATAGTTGCGTGACCCTGGGTAAGTCACTTACCCCTGTTTGCCTCCGTTTCCTGATCTGTAAAATGAGCTGGATGGGGAAGTGGCAAACCACTCCAGTATCTTGGCCAAGAAAACCTCAAATGGAGTCATGAAGAGTCAAACACTACTGAAAAATGACAGGAGATAGAGCATGAGCTGTTACAGCAAGAAAAGAAGCAGATGAGGTAGAGGTTAGAAGGGTGTGTATTCCACTAGAGGAACAAAATCAGTTCAGAGCCACTGACCTGAGGTGGAATGTGAAGTTCAAGGGAACAGCTAATAGGTCAATTTGGCTGGAACACAGAGTGCCTGAAGGGGAGTATTGTCTGGAAAGGTAGGTGGAAGTCAGCCTCTGGAAGTCTTAATCTTCTCAGTAAAGTAGAAGGTGAAGTCCTTTACAGAGAACAGAACAGGGAAAAGCGGGGAGGGGGCTTGGAGGCTTAGGGAAAGAGGAAGTGGGTTTAACATCCATCTCTATTTAGACAACTTATTAATCTATACTTCCAACTTCAGTCTGTCACCTGAGCTTCTACCTTGTGCATCACCAATTGTCTATTAATCATTTCAAACCAAATGTCCCCAAGACATCTCAAATTCAACATGTCCAAAATAGAATTCATCATTTTTTCCCTCCACACCCAAAGTCCTCTCCTCTACCAAGCTTCCTGACTTCTGCTCAGGACAATACTATTCCTCCTGTATCCTGGGTTTGTTTTCTTTGAGGCCTCCCTCTCATTGAACTCCATTGTCAAATCATGCAATTTCTACCATGATAGTATCTCTCACACCTTCTCTCACACCCTTCTTCTCACACCCTTCTCTCTAGTCACATAGCTACCACCTTAGTGTAAGTCACACTTTACTGGACTATTGAACTGCTCTCATGATGGGTCATCCCATCTCAACTGTCTGCCTATCACAACCCCTCCTCCATCCAGTTGCTGACATGATCTTCCTGAAGCACACAAGCTGTTCCCTTGAACTTCACATTCCACTGCAGGTCAGTGGCTCTGAATTGATTTTGTCCCTCAAGTGGAATACACACTCTTCTAACCTCCACCTTATCTGCTCCTTTTCTTGCTGTAACAGCTCAAGCTCTATCTCCTGTCATTTTTCAGTAGTTTTTGACTCTTTATGACTCCATTTGAGGTTTTCTTGGCCAAGATACTGGAGTGGTTTGCCACTTCCCCATCCAGCTCATTTTACAGATCAGGAAACGGAGGCAAACGGGGTTAAGTGACTTACCCAGGGTCACACAACCATCAAGTGTCTGACGCTGGCTTTGAACTTGGTAGAGGAGAGGACTTTGGGTGTGGAGGGAAAAAATGATGAATTTTATTTTGGACATGTTGAATTTGAGATGTCTTGGGGACATTTGGTTTGAAATGATTAATAGACAATTGGTGATGCACAAGGTAGAAGCTCAGGTGACAGAGTGAAGTTGGAAGTATAGATTAATGAGTTGTCTAAATAGAGATATGTCAGATGGTTTGATGAAACATGGTAGAGAGGGTAATGCCTTCACTACTCCTCCCTACCTCCCCTCCATGAAGATGGTTTGGCACAGTGGGAAGAATACTAGCTCTCAAATACTATTTCCATCACTGAGTACCTACATGACTTTGGGCAAATCACAACCTCCCTGCCCTCAGTTTCCTCATTTGTAAAATTATAGCTTCTGAGGCTCCTTTCCTAAATAAGTTCCAATCGCTCTTTATCACTCTTAAGATAAGACTTAAGCTCCTATGTTTGCCTTTTATTGCCTTTAAAACTTGACCCCAACATGTTTCCACTTCCATTAAATATTACTGCCTCTATATACTCTACAGTCAAACTGGCCTTCACTCTGTTCTTCATTCACAATACTCTAACTTCCCTCTCTACGCTTTTTCACCAGCCATCATTTTCTGGCCCAGGAAAGTCCTCCCTCCTCACCTCAGCCTTAGAGGATCCCCCATTTCCTTGAAGATACCACTCAAGCACCACTTCCTATGTGATGCCTTTTTCTTACCAACCTCTTACCAACTGCTAACACCTTCTGGTCCTGACTACATTTATTTTGATCTATTCTACATATGCTTACATATGTTTATGTTATCTTCCTTGATAAAATCTAAGTTCTTTGAGAATAGAAATTGTTTAAATTTTTTTTGTCTTATATTGGCTTTGCATTTTATCCCTATTGTCTAATATTGTGCTGGGCACACAGTAGGTGATTAATAAATACTTGTTGATTAATTGAATGAATAAATGAATGACTTCTCACTGCAGGGAGTTTGTTAGCCAATCAAGGACTGATTTGAAATTAGAGAGCATAATTTTGCAGTGGACCCAACAGAAGTCTTGGCAGATTGCAGAATGATATTAAAAATAGACAAGGCAGATGAGGGGTTTGGCAGAGCATGAGTAGTGATAGGGACAATGGGACAGGAGATTCAAGTGAAGAAGACAACAAATAGGTAAACAAGCCTGGGAAGGGAGCAAAGTGAAGCCAGAACAGAGATGAATGACTGGGGGAAACAGGGATAGGTGGAGACACTGAAGATTTCAGTGGAAGAAAAGGCATCCACAAGCATTTATTAAGAGCCTTATATGTGCCCAGCATTGTGTTAAGTGCTGAGGATACAAAGAAAGCAAAACTATAAGGGTAAAGCTGGAGAGGAGATGGAAAAGCAGGAGATAGTGACCAGAAAGGGTCATTTCATTTTAGGATCACAGATGTTGCCTACTTATGGGTGATATCGAGATCCAAAACATGACCATCTTTGGGTGAAGTGGCCAAGGCTGATGACGGGGAAGCTGAGGGGTTCTAGGGGATATCAATGTGTATATTAAACTTCCCAAATATAAATGTAGAGTTTGGGATGACCAAGAAGACTGAACTCACTGAGGAAGGAGAGGGAATGATCTGGAGGCCAGTAGAATGGAGATGGTCAATCAATGAATCAATCAATCAGCATTTGTTGCCACAGCTCGAGCTGAGTCAGTCTCTGAGAGAGAAATAAATGAAGGGAGTAAATCTCAGAGAGGGAAAGGTCATTGAGTAATTGTGGCAAAGGTATGGCCTTAGAGTGGCAGTCAAGGTATACCTAGTCCTTCTCTTGGCCCAGTGTGTCAGGAAGTGTGTGAGAGAAGTATCCAGCACTGGGAGAGAATGGTCAGGGATGCAATGCCTTCCAGAGAAAACCAGGATTCTTTTTATTACAATAAAATGGAGAGAGTGTAAAAGGATGAAGGGAAGTTTCTGAGGACAGAAAAGAAGTTCAGGGGGCACAGTGGAAGGGAAGGAAAGAATAGGATGGGAAAAGGACAGGGAAAGGTAGGGCTGAGATTATGGAGAGTGATAAGAAAAAGGGAGGTGTTTGCCTCATCAGTCAGTCACACTCTAAGCATTTAGTGAGTTCTTATGATACATTAAGCCTTGTATTTAATAAATGCTTATGGATTGAAGGTACAATGGCAGAGATAAGAGTCCATATTCTTAGGGAAATTAGTCTCTCAATAGCAGTGTATCATCATCAGGTCTTAATTACTGTCTTAATTACTGAATTACTGTACAGGATTTAAGGGAGTAGAAAGAATTTTGCTAGCCATAGGAATGGGGAAGTACCAAATGATTCCTATCCACATCTTGTGCTGACAGAGCGTAACATCAAGACGCATCACTTCAAACTTCCCAGAAGGAGATGAGTGAGCAATTTCAGATCTCTCTTATGGGTTGGTAAACAAGTAGTGATCAGATCCTCCAGACACTTACTGAACTCACACTTAGGGCTAGCTTCTTTGGGTCATACTGAGGTAATGGGAAATACTGCATGATGAGAAGATATCCTACATTTGTAGAGTTTGGGGAGAGCTGGGACCTGAGCCCTGCTTCCCCAACAAGGGGCTAAAGGGTGAAAGGCATGGACTCTCAATGGTAACTGAGGGCTATGGCTCATGTCAGATGATTTGATGAAACATGGTAGAGAGGGCAATGCCTTCACTACTCCTCCTTCCCCCACCCCCCCATGGAAGATGGCTTGGCACAGTGGGAAGAACACTAGCTCTCAAATACTACTTCCATCACTGAGTACCTACATGACTTTGGGCAAATCACAACCTCCCTGCCCTCAGTTTCCTTATCTGTAAAATGATAGCCTCTGAGGTTCCTTCTAGATTTCAATCTATGTTCTTATGGTCCATCTTGGATAGGAGATTGAGGAAGGGCTCCAAATCCTGCAAAAAGAGTTAGCAGACTACTACACCTACAGGTGTGCCCACAATAATAACATTCATGAAGACACAGCTGAGTGTGTGTGTGTGTATGCGCACGCATGGGTGTGCACACACACATGTGAACATATATGTGTGTTAGAGAAGCTTAAGACCATTTGTGTCTGTGATCAGAGCATGGTTGTGGTTGTGGTGTTCCCTAACCTATATCTCAGGAAATCCTAATCTCTTGAGAGGGAATAGATCATGGGGTGAGTACCTACTGCTGTCTGGGTGGTAGAATATTAGCTCCATAGAGAGAGAGATTATTTCACTTTTGTCTTTTTAACTTGAATCAACTAACATGTTATTTTTTAAGCACCTAATTGGTAGCTAGGTGGAGAAGTAGATGGAGGTCTATACCTAGACTTCAAATCTTGCCTCCCATACTTCAGCTGCGTGACCCCGGGCAAGTCATTTAACTGTCTCTCTCAGTTTCCTCAACTGTATGGGGATAAGAACAGCACCTACCACCCGGGGTTGTTGTGAGGATCAGATGAAATAATATTTTAGAAAGCATTTAGCCTGGTGTCTGGCTCATTGCAGGGGCTTAATAAATGGGTGTTTCTTTCCTTCCTACTGTGGGCTTGTCACTATGCTAGGTGCTGGAGATTTCCAACATCTAGACTGGCACCTTGTGCTTTTTTGGGGTGGAGCGGGTAGAAGAAAGAGGGGGCCTTACCCAGACATGGGATATCTTTTTTTTTAATATAAAAAAAATTTTGAGGAGGAAAGGCAGGGCAATTGGGGTTAAGTGACTTGCCCAAGGTCACACAGCTAGTAAGTGTGTCAAGTGCCTGAGGTCGGATTTGAACTCAGGTCCTCCTAACTCCAGGGCCGATACTCTATTCACTGCCCCCCAGCCATGAGATTTTGATAGGTTAGGGAGTCTTAGGAGATGAAGCACCCTCCTTAGAAGCCTCGCTTCAGAGAACTACCCAAGTTGAATAATTTAACTGTGACCACATAGCTAATACTGAATCGGAAGCAGATCTTTCTGAATCTAAGGGCTTTTCTCTCATGTCCACACCATGTCGTTGCTCAAAGAATATTACAATTCTTACTTTACATATAATATGTGCCAAGTTATATGTATATTTAATTGAGCTGACCCAAGCTCACACTCCTTTCTCCTTTCCCCACTGACAGTGCCATGAGGATCTCAGCTCTCCTGGGACTGATGGCCCTGGTCATACAGGAGGCAGAGGCTATGCCACCCTGGATAGATGGAGGGGTAAAGCAGGAGCAGCCCCAGGATGAAGGGACAGCCTATAACAGTCTGGAGCTGGGAAGCTATGACCCAAATCTGGACAATTATGACCTGGGCACCTATGAAGAGCAAACTATAAAGAGTGACTTTGGAGACCTGACCCCAAAGGTGAGACTCAGCTAGCTGGGACAGCCAAGTCTATCTAGGCCTGAGATGGAAGATGCCTGTCTCACTTCCCCAGCTCACAGTGTAATTAATATAGGCCTCTGGCTTCCTCTCTGTGCAATAAAGGAGGTCCTTTGGGTATCCTGGGAGTTAGGCTCAGCAACTGGAGAGCAGGGAACCCTTGTTTGCTTTGCCAACTGTCACCAAATTTAGTGGGGCCTGTGAGAGACCACCTTTTTCTCCTTCTGCCTTCAAGTAGAGTTGCAAGTCCTGCCCTATTGGGCACTGCTCTAGGTATCAGTGAGTGGTGGGAAAGGCCTCCTCTTCTCTCCAATAAAGGAGATGGCACAATTAATTTTTCACCCAGTCTTAGTTTCCTTTCCTGTTTGGTTTTTTTTTCTTTTAAATGAAAGGCTCTGTGGTATAGTGGAAAGAGTGGTAGATTTGGAATTAAAGAACCTAGGTTCAAATCCCATTATTGTTTTTTTCTGAGTGTAAGTTTCCTCATCTGTATCAGCTAGATGCTGTAGTGGGTGGAGTGCTGGACCTGGAGTCAGGAAAACCCGAGTTCAAATCCTTAGGAAACTTGAAAGTGGTTACAGAGCCTTTCCTCTTGTATTGCAAGTGACCCAACCTCTGTTTGCCTCACTATCGTCATCCACAAAATGGGTTTAATAATAGCACCTACTTTCAGGGTTGTTGTGAAGATTAAATGAGATGATAATTGTAAAGTGCTTAGCACAGTGCCTGGCAAATAGGAAACACTATATAAATGGTAGCTATTTTTATTTATTTGTTTGTTTTAGTTATTTTTTAAAATTGCCTGTGTTGGGGCGGCTAGGTAGTGCAGTGAATGGAGCACCAGCCCTGGAGTCAGGAGGACCTGAGTTCAAATCCGGCCTCAGACACTTAATACACACAAAAAGTAGCTGAGTGACCTTGGGCAAGTCACTTAACCCCAATTGCCCTCCAAAAAGCAAAAAAAAATTGAAAAATTGAAAAAAAATTTGCCTTCGTTTCAGCCAAGAAGTCCTCTTTTCTCTCCTGAGCACAGTTACTCTCTGAGAAGATTTACCCTCCTAGAAAATAAGAAGGAAACAAGTAGTACCCATTGATTAGGGAATGGCTGAACAAATTCTGACATATGAATGTACTGGAGTATTGGTATATCATAAGAAACAATGGACATGAGGAATTTGGAGGAACCTGTGAAGAAGCAGGCAGAACCTAGACAACAATGTACAGTAACTGCAGTAAAGTAAATGAAAAGAATTGATGCTAAGTTATTGTAATGACCAATCATAGAAGAGATGAGGAAATTCACTTACCTCCTTTTCTTGGAGAAGTGGAGGACTATGGGCTTAGTAAGCTATATACACTGTCAAAGGCAATCACTGTGTTGGTTGGTTTTGTTTTATTCTTTTTTCACCCGTTGTTATAAGTGAAGAAGTGGGTAGAGAAACATTCAGAAATGAGTGTGATATAAAAACAAAAAGCATCAACACAACTTTACTTTTTTCCATAATCTGTCTTCCTTGCCCTTCCCCACTTCTGTGTGGCACTTGTGCTATGGCTCAGACTAAAGTGGGCACTCTGGCCCCTTCAACCACCAGTGTATCCACCAAGACAGTGACATCCACCATGGCCCCAAGGACATGGACTGCAATCACCACCCCTTCCATATCGAGCTTGCTTAACTCTCTGACTGCTCAGGGTGAGTACCTGGTCATAGCAGGACATAGCTAGGAAATGTGAAAAAATTGAAGCCATAATTAGCAGTGGCTGAACCAGTGTTAGTGAGGGGAGAGACAGAGACATAGATGGAAACAGGGAGACAGAGAGACAGAGGGGGGAGAGGGAGAGGGAGGGAGGGAGAGAAGGGAGACAGAGATAAGAACAGCTAGACAGAGACAAAGAGAAAGAGATAGGAAAGAGACACAGAGATAGAGAGGCAGAAGAGAAGAGAGGAGAAGAGAGAGACAGAAAAAGACAGAGACAGAGAGAAGATATATGTTGTCTGTAAACCAGGAGGTGGTCAGAAAACTCTGAAGCCAGTAAGAGATACCAGCAGAACCACTGAGGCATAATTAAGTGACACAAGGGCAGAAGGAGTGAGCAGTAATTAGATTAGTGACAATTAAAAACCTGTAAAAAAAGCTAAAGTGAAATAATTTTATGGTTGTTACTTGGAGTTGATGGCAAATGAAGCAGTTATTTGGGGAATGATGACTTTTCAGCTTTTAATTCTTCTCTTATTGACTCTCCACCCTTCCGCCTTTGAATACTCCAGCCCCAAATATCTGAGCTATGGTTTCATTGGTGGGCAGAAGCTTGTCATTGTGCAATAAATAGGAAATAGCAAAGAATGACGAGGAGGGGTGGGGGGGGGGAGGAGGAAGGGTGGGGAAATCAATTGTTCAGTCAACAAGCATCCATTAAGCTCTTCGAAGATGATACAAAGAAAAGGCAAAATCAGTCCATGCCCTCAAGGAGTTTGCAATCTACTGGAGAAGACAGACATTAATAGGTATATAGAAGATATACATGAAACAGATGTACAGAAACCTTTGAGGATAAGACACTGTCAGCTGTCAGGGTCAGGAAGGGACTCCTACAGAAAGTATTCTCCATCATAGCTTTCCTGGAACTTTCCTTGGGAATGTTTTCTCCTGGAGTGGATTAGGAGATGTCTTGCTGGCATAGGCAAGGTATTGTTAGGGGATATTAGCAGGTGAAGACTAACATGGAATGGACGCACTGAGAGAGGAGCATGGTGACAATCCAGGGAATTAGTCCCCAGAGCATCTGGAACAGAAAGAAATGTCATCGATCCTGGGGTTCTCCCAGGAAGAATTCCAGTAGAATATAAGCCCTAGAAGGCAGGGACTGGTTTTTGTCTTTGTATACCAAGTGCCTTGGACAGAGACTGGTCTGCTAAGTAAATGCTTGTTGAATGAACGAATGAACGAATGAATGAATGAATGAATGAATGGATGAGAGAGGCATGAGGTCTAGAAGGGCTGTACAAATGGGTCTTCCTTATTTCCCACCCCTTGGCCTTCTGTCTGATCTAGGATTGCCCACCTGCCTGGTCTGTGTGTGTCTTGGCACCTCTGTTTACTGTGATGATGCTGACTTGGAAAGCATCCCTCCTTTGCCCCAGGAGACAACTTACCTCTATGCCCGCTTTAATCATATCAGCTGGATCAAGACAGGAGATTTCAAAGGGCTAAGTATGCCATTGTGGATATGGGGGAGGGAAGGAAAGGGGGGTCAACATACTGGGACAAAGAACTTTACTCTATTTCCCCCTAACTCAAGGCTTATTTTGTCTGGCTTTAAAATGGGGGTAGTGTGAGGTTTTCTCGAATGTCTCTCCCTGAATCCCTCAGGTTGTTTTATTGGCTTGTTCTCCTTCCTTCTGCCAGAAGCCTTAGGAAGTCTGAAAGCAGAAATAGTATTAGCTCTTTTTTGGTGGGGTGGAGTGGGGAAAAGGGGTAGAGACTGAGGGCCTAGGCACAGGGAAGTTAGATAACTTTAGTGGAGTTAGACAGCAACTTCAACAGCTTTGCTTGTCCCATGTTCAGGTGGTGAGTCAGTAGTAACATTATGTGCCAGGCACTGTGTTAAGTTATAAGGATATAAATAAGGGAAAACCTGCCCTCAAGAAGCTTACAGTCTAATGGGGGAAGATAACACACAAAAAAGGAAGCTGATAAAAGGTTGGGGTTGGGGGACGAGTAGAAAAGTGGGAAAGAAAAAGTACTGTCATGGTGTTGTTGTTCAGTTGTTTCAATCTGACTCTTCATGACCCCAATTTGGATCTTCTTGATAAAGATACTACAGTGGTTTGACATTTCCTTCTCCAACTCATTTACAGACAAAGAAACCAAGGCAAACAGGGTTAAATGACTTGCCCAGGGTCACACAGCTAATAAGTTTCTGAGGCCAGATTTGAACTCATAAACATGAGTCTTCCTGATTAGAAGCCCATGCATGCTCTACCCATTTCACTACCTAGCTGCCCAATGTCATGGTGAAGAAATACAAAGGAGATCAGCTAGGTGGGAAATGTGGCATTGTCAACAAGCCAATTCAACAAGCATTTACTAATCACCTACTAGATGCCTAGTGCTAAGTGCTGAGGATACAAAAGAAAAGCTGCCCCACCCCCTGTCCTCAAGCAGCACACAGTATGTGTGTGTGTATGTATGTACATATACACATATATACACACTCATACATATACACATATGTATATATACATACATAATTATACACACACACATATATGAATTGAAGATACTCTCTAAGTGATGGTATTAGCAATAAGGGGAAATGTGCTTCTTGCACAATATGGGATTTTAATTAGGACCTGGAGGAAGCCAGAAAATCCAGGAAGCAGAGATGAGAAGGGAGAACGTTCCAGATATGGAGGACAGTCAGTGAAAACGCCCAGAGTTAGGATATGGAGCGTCACATTCAAGAAATGCCACTGCACTTAGTGCCAAAAGACTTGGGATGCAGTCCCAGCTCTAACATTTTATTAGGGACATGATCTTGGACAAATGCCTGGTGGTATGGTGGTAAGAGTACTAGATTTATAGTTAGATGACCTTGATGCAAATCTTTCCTTTACTAGATTTATAGTTAGAAGACCTTGATGCAAATCTTTCCTTTGCCACTTAGTAAATTACCTTGGGCAAGTCTTTTTCCATATAAGAGTCTCAGTTTCCCCAATTGTAAAATAAAGAGTTTGAACTAGATGATTTCTAAAGGTTCCATCCAGTTCAACATAACTGTTTAGTCCTCCAATTCTCTGTTTCCTCATCTGTAAAGTGAGAATAATAATTCTTGTATTCTATCTCTCATAGGACTATTATGAGGGATGTTTCAGAAACCAATGATGGTTTACATAAATGTAAATTAATGTCTTTGCCTCTGGGTAGGACTGCATTAAACAGTCCTACTGGAAATACTTTCAGGGAGAGATTCCAGAATATCACATGTAGTGACAGAGATAGAAATACTTTTTTCCTTCCTTCCTTCCTTCCTTCCTTCCTTCCTTCCTTCCTTCCTTCCTTCCTTCCTTCCTTCCTTCCTACCACATGAAGCCCATTTTCATTGTTTTAGTTCTGGGTGAAGGTGGAGAAGAACTGACTAACATCCTCATTGTGTTTCTAGCAACTCTAGGTGAGGAGGGGCACACATAAGGTTTAGAAAGGTGATTCATTCCCATTTTCCCCTACTGCCCCCAACTACACATACATTCCTTTCTTCCATATCTCAACAGGAAAACTAAAGCGAATTGACCTGTCCGGCAACTCTATCTCCACAATTGAAGATGATGCTCTCCTGTTACCTGACCTGCAGGAATTGATCATCCCTGAGAACAAGCTGGTATCTCTGCCCAAGCTCCCTGGTAGTCTTGTGAGACTGGATGCCCAGCTCAACAACCTCCAAGGTTCAGGGATCTTACCAGAGAGCTTCAGAGTGAGTCAGCACTCTGGGCTCCCCTTCCCCAACAATTCACATACACACACACACACACACACACACACACACACAGAGCCAGAGAGAGTCAGAGAGAGAGAGAGACAGAGAGACAGAGAGACAGAGAGATGGAGAGACAGAGAGACAGAGACAGAGACAGAGACAGAGAGAGACAGAGACAGAGACAGAGACAGAGACAGAGACAGAGAGAGCGCCTGGCAACAGAGACTGTCATCTTCATGGGGCAGCCTTGGACTGTATGATTTTACTGATTCAGACCATGCAATAACCATTTTTATCCAGTCACATCCAGGACTCCTATACCTATCCCCAAGCAGTGGTTATTACTGTAAATATGTTACATCCTAATAGCATTTCTTCCTTGCCGATTGGTGCTTCAAAGATTGCTGTGTTCCAAGATTCACAAGGAGAAAATATCCCTTTGTTTAAGAGAGCATTTGATATATAACTTGTAAAGATCCCTTTAGTCAATGGAAACTACCATCTTTCCTATCGAGACCACAAAGTAGCCAATTGTCTGGTCTCCTTAATGGCAAGACCTGGCATTCAATCTCCAGGGTACAACTTCCCTTTATCTCCCCAGGAGCTGAAAAAGTTGCAGTTTCTCTACCTGTCAGACAACAAGCTGGACTACGTCCCCGTGCCCCTGCCCGCAAGCCTGCGTTCTCTACACTTACAGGTGAGACCTCATAGCAAGAGGAAATTGGGCAAGTCTCGTAGAGTCAGTTTCTTTGCCTGTAAGATGGGGATAATATTATGAGCACCTGCCTCACAGGTTTGTTGTGAAGACCAAATGGGATAATATGTAAAGTGCTTTTCTATGTAAATGCTGGCTATTATTATCTTTCACCCCCCCAAAGTATATTAAAGAAGGCCCCTGGAAACTTTCAACTCTAACGCCCAACAGTGCAAATTTGAACTGGTAGAGTGTTTCCTCAGTGGGAGTCCCTGACACCAGTGAAATCATTGTTCTTGATTTTAAAAGAATCTTTCCTGCATCTCTCTCCTATTTCTTTTTCTCTCTACCAACCTCTTCCTTCTTTCAACTACTATCTTTCTCACTCCATCCCTTCTCACCCTTTCTCTTCTTTCCTCTCCCTCTCCCAATTAATTTTCTCTTTCTATCTTCCCTCTCCTCCTTTTCCCATCATTTCCTCCTTCTCCGTTCTGCTCTCATCCCCATTTCCTTCAGGGTCTTTGCTCAAATCCATCTTTGTCTGGCCTTCCCCTTCCTCTGGTCCATGACATGACCCTGAACCCTCATGTTGACAGCTCCCGTTAACAACATCCTGTAATGGAATGGACATGTCTGATCTGTTCCTGAGTTCCTTTCCTCTGGGAATATATCTGAGTACAGTCTGACTGTGGGCACAGTTGTGCCAGAAGGGAGCAGCCCATCCCAGAAGGAGTCTTGGGCTTTCCCCTGTAGGGGTTAAGTGGAAGGCAGGAGTCCTAGAGAAGTTTGCAAGATGCTGCTGTTCAGGGATGGTAATTATCTCAGGAGGGAGGTAAAAACCACCAGATAATAAGGTCTAGCTTTGAAATAGCACTTTAAGTTTTGTGAAGCATCGTACTTATGTTTTCATTTCATCCTCACAACAATCTGGTGGAACAGATGCTATTATCAACCCCATTTTACAGAAAGAAAAACCAAGTCAGGTTGTGACTGGAATATAGCTGGAATACAGCTAATTAATGTCTAAAGTAGAATTTGAACTCACGTCTGCCCTACTTCCAATTCCAACTGTCTATCCGCCACAACAGTTAGCTGCCTAGTACTTGGCTAGACTGCAGGATTGGAGTCAAGAACCCTGCAAACAGACCCTCAAGTGTAACTGGCTGTGGGACCCTGGGCAAACCCTACCCATTTTGCACTTTAGTTTCCTCATCTGTGAAATGAGGGGAATGGGTTTAATGACCTTTAAGTTTCTTTCCAGCTCTAAGTCTATAATTGTATCATCCTATGACCAAATTGTCTCTGAATCTATTCCTGACTTTGGAATTATTTGTGAGAAACACTGGAGAACACTGTTCCTGGAAAATAAAAGCCATGGCCACTAGTCTCCATCCTCCTCCTTCCCCTCCCCCCTCCCCACCTTAGCCTTTATCTCTTCCCTTATCTTGCTTCTTATTTCCCTCAGCTCAGAAAACTCAAGAACCAGCTGGTGGTAAACAGCCTCTAAATCACATCCCATTCCTCCCTCCCCCTAGACAGACTCCCCGTGGAAACCAGCTCTACTGGGAATAGAAAGGAGAGGGAGTAAGGTATCCGGCACACAATGGCCACTGTTTCTAGCCCAAATCAGATCTGGCACAATGAATTACTTGGAACGTAGGTGTGCGAGCAAACAGTTGCTTTCCTGAGATATAAAGGCTATAACTCTTAAGGTGCTGTACAAATACACATAGTAAGCAACAGCTCCCTATACTCCTGATACCCCGCAAAGAGAGAAGCCCATCCTCCCCAGGCCACCACATGGAGGCTTGGGAATCCCTAGGGATTCTGCCAGGTTGGAGAAGACAACAAGGCATATTAGGCTTTTTCTTAAGACACCTTTCTATTAAATCATCCTTCATCTGAAAACTATTTCTTAGTTCATCTACTTAGGGAACAGTGTCCTGCTCTTAGCAAAGAGCCTGGCAAATAGGAGGAGCTTAATAAAATGTTCATTGACTGGGTTTGACTCCTAAACTAACTCAACTCCCAGGCTATACACCCACCAAAGGGCAAATTCTTCCCTTTATTACTGTCAGATTGGTCTGCTAATTGTTCCCTATATAGGACACTTCACCTGTCCTGCCTCCCTCGAACTCCCTTCTTACTTCCGACTCTGAGAATCCCCACCTTCCACCAAACCACAGATGGAACAACACTGTCTCCTGGTTCCTTCATTCATCAGTAATCTCTCCCTCTTGAAATTAGTTTGTATCA
Source organism: Pseudocheirus occidentalis (assembly GCA_028646575.1). Lineage (NCBI taxonomy): Eukaryota > Metazoa > Chordata > Mammalia > Diprotodontia > Pseudocheiridae > Pseudocheirus > Pseudocheirus occidentalis. The sequence goes on from CM053593.1 coordinate 86,230,229, forward strand.
CTGTCTACACCTCATATTTTCTTACTTGTATACAAATTGTATCCTTCCAATAGAGGTACACAGAGTTCCTGGTACAAAAAAGATACTCAATATAAATTTACTGGATTGAATTGCATATGAAGACCTTTAGGCTCAGGAAAGATGAATAGTTCTAGTACATTCAGGATTCAAATCCAGGCCTCCTAACTCCATGTTCAGTCTTTTTAATTTTTTTTCTCCATTATACCATAGATGAGAGGGTAGACACACTTGGCTTCTGTTCTCTCTCATCAATGCTGCATCCCCACTTTTAAATTCTCCCCATTAGACAGCTGGAGAAACTGAGGCAGAGAAAGGCAAAGAAATATACCCCAATGTCACACAACAAGATAGTAAGAGAGTAGTCAAACTTGAACCCAGTTCCCCTGGGTTTTTGCCAATTCAAGTCAACAAACATCCATCAAATATCTACCGTGTATTAGGCTCTCTGCCTAGGGACAGGAATACAAAGAAAGGCAAAAGATAGTTCTGATTTAATGGGAGAGACAGCACGCAAACAACCATGCACAAGTCAGTCATATACAGGATAAATTGGAGATAATCTCAGAGGAAAGGCACTAAGATTAAAGAGGTGAGGGAAAAAGCTTCTAGCAGCTGAGATGTGAAGGAAACCAGTTAGAATCATAAGACTCCTGGGAGCTGGAAAAGAACTTGAAAGAACAAAACAGGCCCTATCCTCAAGGAGCCTTCATTCTAGGAGGGGAAAACCTAAACTTGAATAAGCAGACACAAATTTTGTACAAACATACAGAATCATTTTGCAGATGACAGCCCCCACCTAGTGTTTGAACAGAACCTTGGAGGACATTAGACATTCCAAAAGGTGGAACATTTCTGTCACAGAGCTGTAAAATAGGGGGAATTAGGCTTATTTGCTGCCTACCTCACCAGATTGTGGCAGCAGAGCAAACCCTCTAGAAGTCTAAGTTTTTCTATTTTCTCAGAACAATCACATCCAGACAATTCCTGAAGACACCTTCTGTGACACTCAAGACAACCAGCAGATCCGAAGGGCCCTGGAAGACATCCGCCTGGATGGCAACCCCATCAACCTCAGCCTCTTTCCAGATGCCTACTTCTGCCTGCCCCGACTGCCCATAGGCAGCTACACTTGACTTCAACCTTAGGAAAGTCATAGGATCTCTTGGGTCCTCAGTTTCTTCATCTGTAAAATGAAGATAATGATGTTTTACCAGGCATCCCTTCTTCTGACTCTTTTTTCCTTCATCTTCAAGGCTTAATACATTTCTGTATACATAATGAGTAATCAATAAATGTTTGTTATCATTGATGGGGACAGTGATAAGGATGAACATCTGCTCTGGACTTTAATTTGGTCCTTTTCCTGAGGAGGCATCATGGTATAATGCAATGGTTCCCAACACTTTTTTTGGTTCCTTGAACCCCTTTCAACAACAATAAAAATGTGTTGTGAATCCCCAGGGTAATTAAATTAATTAATATTAATCATAATTTTTTTTGGTTTTTTTCTTTTTGGAGGGGGAAGGTAAGGCAATATGGATTAAGTGATTTACCCAAAGTCATACAGCTAGCTTTATATTAAGTGTCTGAGGTCATATTTGAACTCAGGTCCTCCTGACTCCAGGGCTGATGCTCTATTCACTGTGCCACCTAGCCACCCCTAATCATAATTTTGAAAACAATTATTTACTATGCAAGTCACTATTAAAGAATTTGTAATGCAAACCGTTTGGGCCATCATCAAGAGCCTCTTAGGAACCCCAAAATGGTAACAGCTGGTGGAATGGAGAAGGCATTGAGTTGGAGCCAGAAGACTGTGTGACCTTGGGCAAGTCAATACACCTGTGGAGCCTCACTTGGCTCATTTGTAAAGTGAGGAGAGTGAATAAGACTCAGCTCAAATCTTACCTTCTGCAAGAATCCTTTTCTGCTGCCCCCTCCTTCTGCTTTCCTCTCTGAGGGAAATCTGTTTATATTATACATGCTGAGTTATTCTCATATTTGTCTAACCATTAGAATGGAAGCTCTGTCAGGGCAGGAACTGTTTTGGCCCCTTTTGCATGCCTAGCACTTAGCACAGTGCTTGGCACCTAGTAGGTGCTTAGTAAATGCTGGTGGGCTGTCTGACAATACGACTTGTATGGTCCCCTATAGCTCTAATTCAATGCTCCTGTGATGTGGCTAAAGGCAGAGGACTAGACCAGAGAATATCCTGAAGTCCTTCCACATCTGGGATCTATGTAACATTTTCCAACTACTATTTCCTTCTCTCTGTTCCCACTATCATGGGCAGCTAATTGGCACTGTGGGTAAAGCACTGGTCTTAGAATCAGGAAGATCATCTTCCTGAGTTCAAATCTGCCCTTAGATACTTACCAACAATGGGACCCTGGGCAAGTCACTTAATTCTGTTTGCTTCAGTAACAAGAAGGAAATGACAAATCACTCCAGCATCTTTGCTGAGAAGACCCCAGATTGGGTCATGGAAAAGCAAACCACAGCTCTCAGGATCAGAGAACCCTTAAGGGGGACTGAGTCTTTCCCAATGTTATATCCAGCTTCTTGTCTCCAAGTTGGTATGCAAAAGCTCTACTGTTCCACTCACCAAAATTCTCTCCTACCATTAAATTTTCTTCATCCTGGGGTGGCTAGGTGGCACAGTGAGCAGAGCACCAGCCCTGGAGTTCAAATCTGACCTTAAACACTTAACATTTACTAGCTGTGTGACCTTGGGCAAGTCACTTAACCCCAATTGCCTGGTCTTCCCCATCCAAAAAAAAAAGGCAAAATTTTTTTTTCTTTTTCCAGGGAAATTGGATAAAAGAATAACTTACATTTTATTCAGCTTTTTGCCATTGTGAAGCATAACTTATTTATATTAACCCATTTCTGTAAGTTATTTAGGAAGCACAGATACAATTATTCCTATTTTATAGGAGATGAAATTGCATCCCAGAAAAGACTTGCCCCAAGTCTCAGAGCTGGGAAGAAGTGGGATTTGAACTCTGGTCTTCTGATACCCTGACCCGTGTCCTTTCTGTTTTACTTCACCATATGAATAAGGAAAAAGAAAGCTCTTTCCCCTCAGCCTGATTCTCATTCATCCCCATGCCCTGATATCTAAGAGGTTCACCCTCATATTTTTTTCAGATCCTGGGCCAATGTTTATCTCTGGCTGCCTCAAATCATTCCCAGGAGCAAGGATACCAATCCTATTTTTCATTTACATTCGGTCCCAGTTCTGTTCTTCTCTGGAGCAATATGGAGTAGTGAAAAGAGTAGTTGTGTTTAAATTCCTAGTTCCACCTTGTGACTTCAGGCAAGTCAGTTAACCTCTCCCATCTGTAAAGTGGAGAGGTTGGTCTAGAATACCTCTAAGGTCCCTCCCAGATCTAAATCTTAAGATCCTATGAGTCTACCCCTAGGGTCTCCTTCCCATCCTCCAAAGGAAAGCTTTGGGAACCTTCTCTGCTCTTTGCCTGGTTTCTTTCCCTCCCGGGAAGGATACAATGGAAAGAACACTGCCTCTGGAATCAGAGGAGCTTGATTGTAATCCCACCTTTGCCAGTTAGAAACCTGTGTGACCTTGGGAAAAGCTATTATGCCTTCACAGGGACTCAGTTTCCTAATCTATAAAATTAGTGGTCTCCAGGTTCCTTTCCAGCTCTGTCTAGAATCTAGATCAATGATCCTATTATTTCCCACCTTGGCCCACTAGGGGGAGGCAATGTGCAAAGATGAAGAAATAAATAACTATACCTATGTTGCTCACTCATCAATCTGGGACCTGGATTGGGGCTACTGAGCTGGGAATAA
>CM053593.1:86234565-86255030 GCA_028646575.1 Pseudocheirus occidentalis
TCTCCTCTCCTCTCCTCTCCTTTCCTCACTCCCATGTGTTTAAATAGGAAGACTCCTACCATTTCAAGAAGTCTATCTCACTTAACTTGCCAAGGCAAGTACATTGGTCCTAGGACAAGGCCAGGGCCAGTGGTCCCCACTGTGGGTGCTGGACTTTTCTCAAAACAGCTTTTGCTTTACATTAAAAAAAACCAACAACCTGGACTGGGGTACAGAGGAGAATAATAAGATTGGGGAAGGTACTGGAGACCATGCCACATAAAAATCATTTAAAAGCATGTTTAGCCTGAAGAAAGGAATCCTTAGGGCCAAATGATCCTAGTCTTCTAGTATTTTAAGGGTTGCCCTGTGGAAGAAGGATTAGTCTTGTTCTTTTTGCCTTCTGAAGGAAGAGCTAGGAGTATTGGGTTGAAGTCTCAGAGAGACAGATTTGGGCTCCATGTATTGGGTAGGGGTGGGGAATCCAACTTCCTGACAACCGAAGCTGTCACAAAATTAACATGGGCTGCTTCAGGAGAAAGTGAGCTCTCAGTCTTATCAGAGAAAGGTCTTCTGGGTGAATAACTTGTGCCAAATACCACAGAGAGAATACCTTCTCCTTTGGCTGAGTATTTGGGAGAGAGATCCCTTTTGATGCTGTGATTCTGGGAATCCTTTGTTGAGGCAGTAGGCAGATCCCCCATGGACAGAAAGGTGCTGACTAATGAACCCAAGGCGAGGAAAGGCTTGGGATTGGAAGAGATTCCAGGCAATGGGACATAGGGTGCTAGATGTCCTAGAGGTCTGGAATTGGAGGTTGATCTTTGCTGAGTTTGAGGAGACAGAGATGAATGACTCTCAGCAGCAATCTGGAAGGGCCCTGCAATAAGCTGTTTCCAAATCTTGATACTCTGGTTAAGATCAGTCAGGGGTAAAAATTGGACAAAAAAACTGTATATTCCTAAAACCTAAAAAAAGGAGACAGTGGAAGAAGGAATGGGGATGGAGAGGTAGGTGGAGTGAGGGGAGGAGCTCTAGAAATACCTAAGGATAGCTCCTTTGCCTGGGCATCCCCAGCCAGAAACTCTCTAGGGTTTTCTCTATGAACCTACTGCTCACCCCAGCTGTCTCTTAGTAATCCACTCCACACTTCCTGAACGGGGATTCCAAGGTGTCAGGTCTCCCTGCTGGCTTGATGACTCCCTCAGGGATTAGGAAACCTTGCATCTGTCACTGCCTGTCACCCAGTGGGGGTGGCAGTCTGGACCTGCAGCTGTTCTATTCAGACTGACGCAGCTGTCCACATCGTCCTCAGCAGATTTACCCAGAAAAGGTAATAGTGTGTAGCAGGTAAGGGCCCAATGGTTTGATTTTTTTCTGATAACAGCCCTTACCTTGTACTTCAGAAACTAAAGCCTGAGACTTGGTCCTCTAGGGGGGAGGAAGAGTGTAGTCACAGTCTACTGGCAGAAGACAGGCCAGAGAGAAAGGTGAGAAGGGAAGAAGTATAGAGCTAGGGATGGAGATCTTGACCAGACTGTCATTTGGGACACCAGGGAGCATTTCAATTGTACTTCAAGGTCCCTTTCGCCATTATTAGCTCTGATCATCTCTCCTAGGAGTCTGACCTTTCAATCATTATTTGTTTGTCTCTCTGTCTCTGACTCCTTTTTTTTTAACTCTTTGTCTCTCAGTCTTCCCATCTCTGTCCCATCATCTTCATTCTCCCCATATATACTAGATTCTTCCTTGCTGTGTACCAACATGCCTAGGTTTTCCCAATCCTTAAAATAAAACTTCACCCTACTACTCCCCTCTTGTTATTGTACTATATCCCTACTTCCTGTCACAAACTCCTAAAAAAAACTACCTCTACACTTATTGCTGCCACTAGTCTCACCTCCCACGCATTTCTCAACCCCTTCTAGTCTGTCTTCTGGTCTCACCACTTGACTGAAAATTCTCTCTCTAGATTTACCGATTCTCTCTCAATTACTTGATTTCATAGTCTTGGCTTATTCCTCATCTATCTTGACTTCTCTGAAGCTTTTTGGTCTAGTGCAGGGGTGAGGAACCTGCAGCCTCAAGGTTTTCCATTGATTTAGTGGAAAAGAGGGCTGTCTTTGGAGGATCTCACTCTGCACTTACAACCTATGGACTAGTCACTTCTCCTTTTGTGACCTTTTTTGTAAAATGGGGGTGGGCATAGGGAGGTGGATTAGATTCCTCTATCTCAGATCTAAGATTCTAGACACTAAATGTGACTCCCAAGGCTCTGTCCCAAGTGCTATTCTCTTCTCTCTCTAAATTCACTCTCTTGGTGACCTTGACAACTCTCCTGGGTTCAGTTTTTGTCTTTATCTTCACACACACACACTCACAAAGCTATCTAGCCCTGAGCTCTTTCCTGAATTCCAATCCCTCATGATCAACTGTCCCCTGGACATCTCCTATGGATGCCCTGTAGATATCTTAAATTCCAAGTTCCAAAATGGATCTCAGTATCTCTCCTCCTAAACATTTCCCTATTTCTGTTGAGGGCAGCACCATCCTTCCCATCGCCAATGTTTGCAACTTTTACCTATCCTTGATTTGTCTCTCTGTGACTCCCTCACTGCTAAGATCATAATCATCTCTATGTCTTTTGATTCTGGCTTTACATCTCTTCCAGCCATCCCATTCCCTCCATTCCCATGAGCACTACTCTATTTCAGGTTTTGAATTTCACTTGTAGACTCTCCCCTCTCCAATTTTCTTCCACATAGTTGTCAAAATAAACTTGATAAAGCATATATATAACTGTGTGTGTGTGTGTGAAAGAGAGAGAGACAGAGAGACAGAGAGACAGAGAGAGAGAGAGAGGGAGGAAGGGAAGAAGGGAGGTAGGGAGAGAGAGAGAGACATAGGGAGATAGAGAAACAGATACAGAGAGGCAGAAAGAGAGTGACAGAGAGAGGGAGGGAGGGAGGGAGAGAGAACAGAGAGAGAGAGAACAGAGACAAAGGGAGAAAGAGAGAGACAGGGAGACAGACAGAGACAGAAAGAGGCAGAGAGACAGAGGCAGAGAGAGAGAGACAGAGAGAGAGAGAAAGAGAGAGAGAGAGAGAGAGAGAGAGAGAGAGAGAGAGAGAGAGAGAGAGAGAGAGAGATGGAGCCAGCAAACATTTATTAAGCACCTACTCTGTGCTAGGTACTATGCTAAGCTATAGTGGTTCCAGATTTGTTTCCATTACTGAAAAGACCATGTTTTCTTTTTGAGCATGCTCAAAAGGCTTCAGTGGTTTCCTATTGCTTTTAGGAGAGAATACAAACTTCTCTGTGTGCAGTTTATAGCCCTTCTCAGTCTGTCTCCATATGGGCTTAGAGCTAATTTGCATTAGTAACCTTTGTGCACTCCACATTCCAACTAAACTGTTCTACTTTCATTTTCCTGAATCAGGTTTTCCATCTCCAGCCATTATGCCTTTGCCAGACTGTCCCTCTTGCCTAGGTTAGATTTCTCTCTCTTCTCAAATTATCTTGTATTTACATAATAGAGACACATCAGGTTGCTCTTAATGGAGTATGCCTCCCTTGTTTTGAGTGTCTACTTTGATGTGACAAGAAAGCTGCTGTTTATTGAAAGAAACTCAAGGACAAAGTCCTGCCACAATACTGAGTAAAGTTTTTTTTTAAAAAAGATGAATATATCTTCGATAATTAAATACTAGATCAGGGCATTAAATTATTTAAATAAAGCAAATGTCAACTTATACAAATACATATTACAAATAAAAACACATTTATTTATGTTTTGCATAATTGCACATGTATACTCCATATCAAAATGCTTGACTTCTCAAGGAGGGAAGAGGGGAGGGAAGGAGGGAATTTATAACTCAAATATTATGAAAAACCAAAGGCTGAAAATTGTTTTGATGTAATTGAGAAAAAAATAAAATAAAAACATTCTAAAAATCACCATTTATTGTCTGAAAACCCAACTGCCTCCAAGTTATCTTTTGTCTCTTTGAGCCAGCTCTTTCTAAAAAAAATCCAAATCTCTAAAGTTTCTTGCCCAAAATAAATCAAAATATTTCTTTTATTCTTTAGCAGTTAACACAAGATGGCATGTTTTTGTTGACTCTGATTCAGGAAGTGTGTTTTCTTGGGCAGAAGGTTCATAATCCCCAGGATTTTCAGGCAATTCCAGGTTGAAGTCATCATTATTTTCTGTACTCCAATCAACTTCTGCAAGGTTCATCTTCTTCCAAAATGTAAGTGATGTACTTTGCTACTTGGAATTCAGGAGGTGAAAACTGAAAAAGGAGATGGAAGGTAGAAACAGGGAGCCACACAAAAAGGGGGTATCTGGCATCTGAAGCTGTGAGACATGGTCTTCTTGGCAAGAGATATCAGTACTGCATTTACACTGAATCACCACTAGAAAGTGTTGAGGATAGGAACCCAGGAGATCAACTTGGCCCAGAGGGAGCTGATAACTAGAACCAGACCTGAACTGAATCCAGGCCCAGGAGAACTGCAGTAGACCTCCATCCTGGACATTCAGCTTCCCATTCCCTCTTACAACCCTCCCCTCCTTTCCCCCCCCCACCCCCCACTGCCCAAAGGACAAAAAGATAGAATGGGCTCCCAGGAGTTGTGGAGTTTGAATTGCATTGACTAGAAAGATAGAAAACATCATTTCTAGATTTTTAAAGCTTTGGGTCAAGCCTTCAATTGCTTTGAGATACTGAAATATCTGGGAACAAGACCTGGCTAATACTCTGCTAAGACCCTGGGGATAGAAAAACTAGAATGAAATAGTCCCCTTTTTCTAGCAGTTTACATTCTACCAGAGAAGACATGTATGTGTGTATGGGAAAGAAAGAAAGAAAGAAAGGAAAGAAGGAAGGAAGAAAAGAAAGAAAAGAAAAGAAAAGAAAAGAAAAGAAAAGAAAAGAAAAGAAAAGAAAAGAAAATTGGGGATTGTTAAGGGAAGCTCCCAGCTTGGTGGTAGTAGCAGCAGCAGCAGCAATAGTGGTAGTGACGCTGCCACCCCCCAACACTTACATAATGGCTTGCAGAGCACTTGTTAACCCTAGTGATTCACACAGCTCTTCAGAGCAGATGCTATTATTAGCCCTCTTTTACAGAGGGGGAGACAGGCTTCAAGGTATCAGGGCCACCCAGCTAGGATCTGAGGGAAGATTTGTACTCGGGCCTTCCATTATGCTACTTAGCTGTCCTCCGGTAGACAGAAACACAAAGGAAAGGTTTTGGCAGAAGCGACTTCAAAATTCTTGGGAATGGACCAAAGAGTGTGAAAAAACAAGGAGCTTCTCTCTTGTCCCCCATTCTCTGCCTCAGCAGGCCTTCTGGACACGCTACCCTATATGCATCTTTATGTGTCCTGGGTATCAGAAGCCTGCAAGCCCGTGGGCATGTCTGGTGCCCTCCTTCCCCTATCTGGCCTCAGACAATAGCCTCACCCCTCTCCTTTCTCCATCTCTGGCTCCTGCCTCACCCCATCCCCCTCCTCATACCCCCTTACCCCCTCCCCAACCTCCCGCATTTCCTCTCAAGCAAGGTCATCTCTCTAGCATCTCTAGCTTCGGGTTGGCTCCTGTGACAGCAGCCAGCCACCTTCCCCACATGTCTCCCATCCCCTCCCAGCTCAGCCACCTGCCACCTGCCAGGGAGTGGATTTCCATCTGGAGACAGGGATGCTCCTTCTCTTGAACCTCGCCCCCTCACCCTGCTTCCTGGAGCAGAGCCTAGGAGACCCACCTCCTGACTACCACAGTCTAGCTGGGTTCTCCAGTCTCACTCCTCCTCTCCAGCCTCCCCCAGCCCTTCTGCTCTTGCTGGAAGACTGCGGGCTGGCACGCACCTGCCTGGATTAGAGAGCGTCGGAGTGGGGTGAAGGCAGACCTTTGCAAATGGATGTCTACTTTACTGTTTTACAAGCATGCCTACACATGCATGCACACAATCATGTACCTGTACACAAAGACACACACAGACACACACACATGTGTTAGTGTTTGAAGTTAGAGGGCTGGGGTTTTAATTTCAGCCATGCTACTTCCTACCCTGATTACTTGCTACTTTAACCAGGGGCTCAAGGGCATAAGACTCAATGTACCTGCACCAATTACTTTCTCTCTCTGGGACTCATTTTCCCCAGCCGTAAAATCAAGGGGTTAGATTCAGTGCTCTATAAGATAAATAGGTGAGATTAAATGACTATTAAAAACCCTCCCAGCTCTCCGCATGACTCTTTGATTAAAGTGAAGGGACTTGACCTCAGCTACACAGATAGAATTTGAATTCAGGTCTTTGAACTTCAAAGGGCAGCTAGGTAGTGAAATGGAGAGGATGGAAGGCCTAGAGTCAAGAAGACTTACTTCTTGAGTTCAAATCTGGCCTTGGACACATACTGCGTGACCCTGGTCAAGTCACTTCACCCTGTTTGCTATAAAATGAACTGGAGAAGAAAATGGCAAAGCACTCCAGTATGGCTGCCAAGAAAACCCCAAACGGGGTCATGAAGAGCTGGACATGACTGAACAGCACCGTCAAACTTTGGTCTTTGAATCCAGCGACCTTTTCTCTATAACAGGAGTTCTTAACCTGGGGCCCGTGAACTTCAAAAAATATATATAAATTGCTTCCTTTGTAGTTGTTTATATTTTATTTTGCACATTTAAAATATTACTCTGAGAAAGGCTCCATAGGCTTCACCAGACTACCCAAGGAGTCCATGACACACAAAAAGTTAACTCCCAGCATGTGGCTATATTAAGTGCTGGGCAAACCAAGGAAACCAAAAATAGCGCCTGGTCTCAAGGAGCTTCTATTTCAATGGGGTGGGAACGGGGAGGGAATGGAATTTGCAACATGTAAATAAATGATCATATACAAGATAAATAAAGAAGATATATATGTGTACATAAATACACAGACAGACACACATATGCAAATACATATATTTAGAAAGAGTAAAAAAAAAAAAGCCGGTTCATTAGGAGAAAACTATTAAGTACCTACTATGTGCCAGACATTGTCCTAAGGACTTTACAAATATTATCTCATTTATGATCCTATGAGGTAGGTGTTATTATGACCCCTATTTTAAAATGGAGAAAACTAATGTAAACAGAGGTTGGATGACTCATCCAAGGTCACTTGACTAATGAGTGTCTGAGGGCAAATTTGAACTGAGGTCTTCTGAATCCAGGCTCAGTACTTTATTCTCTTCACCATAGTTTCTCTCTCTGCTCTCTCTGTCTGTCTCTGTATCTGTCTCTCTTTTTCTCCCTGTCTATATTTATTCTATTTGTATATTACATTTACATGTTTATATATAGTCTATACTCTATGTGTTTATATAAAATATATTATCTATATATTTTATATAGTTATATATAAACATTTTCTCTAACTCCCTTTTAAGAAGTCTACCATCTACATATTAATATCCGTACATGGATAGCTAGATTGTCAGGCAGACAGATAGCTATCTTGGACAGGGCACTGTAGACAATGAACTAGACCCAGAATGGAAAAGGGAGAGGATAATGGGCTGCATTTCCCATTGGGAAGTGATACAGGACTTTTAAGGACTAGAGCCCCTTCCCACTCCCTCACCTCTGCTTCTCCCTAAAACATAGGCCATCTTTTTCACCATCGATAGCTTTACATCACAATAGTATCCCATTGCATTCATATACTATAACTTGTTCAATCATTCCCCAGTTGATGGGCATTCCCTCCATTTCCAATTCTTTGTCACCTTGAGAAGAGCTGCTATAAATGTATTTGTACATATGAGTCCTTTTTCTTTTTCTTTGAACTCTTTGGTATGTAGATCCAGTAGTGGTATCGGATGGTCATCAAGTGGGTTGAAGGGCACACGCAAAAAATTGTTTTTTGGATATGGTTCTAAATTTCTCATCATTGTCTAATTGGTCTTCCTGCCTTGTCCCTCCCCTGCCCAATCCCTTTTTCTTCCTAAACACCAGGTCTGTCCATGACCCTCCTCTGTTCAAGAAGCTCCATTGACTTCCTTTTGCCTCTGTGATAACATTTGTTGTTTTTGTTGGATCATTTCAGTTGTGTCTGACTCTTTATGATAAAATATACCCTCCCTATTGCTTGCTTCTGGTTTACCTTTCCAAATTTATTGTATATTATTCCCATTCATGGACTCTGTGTTCCAGCCAAACTGACAGATTAGGTATTTCCCAAACTCAATGTGCCATCTCCCATCTCTGTGCCTTTGAATAGACTGTGCCCCCTGCCTGGAATGCAATCCATATTCTCTTTGTCTTTTAGAATCCCTGACTTCTCCAAGGTTTAACTGAAGTACCACATCCTGCCCAAGGCCTATCCTGATCCCTTAGGTGCTAATATTCATCTGACTATTTGTGTCCTCTTTTGCAAATTACTTGATTATTTTGTATTTACTTTCCTATATACGTTACTTCCTACTTACTTATTCATGTGTTACTTTCCTTCCCTCCAATGAAAGTTTCCTGAGGTCCTAGATCAGTGGTTCTCAACCTTCCTAATACTGCGACTCTTTAGTACTTGTATGTGGGTGTATCTGCATGTGGGTGGACCCCCTGGAGACGGATAGAGGAGAGGTGTCTCGGTTCCTAAGATCATCGGAAATATGTGTTTTCTGATGGTCTTAGGCAGCCCCTATGACCTTTGTGAAAGGATCGTTCGACCCCCAAAGGGGTTGCGACCCACAGGTTGAGAACCACTGTCCTGTCGTTTTCATCTTTGTGTAACCAGTGCCTACTGCTGTGCTTGACACTTAGGTGGCTCCTAAAAATGCTTGTCAAATGAAGAAACTAATACAGATAATAAACAGTCAGGTGAGATGTGGTTGGAGACTGGCAGAAACCCGTGCTGACGCAATCAATGTGTGAGATCCTTGGTGAATTTGTTCCCAGGCTATCACGTAGAGCTTTAAGGGGAATATCTGCTGACTGTGGTTACCGTCCTTAAACAAAAGATCCTGTGATGAAAAGGAATAAAGTGTTCAGGGACCCAGATATTGCAGAGGGTCAGCTACACCAACTGAATTCATTGGATAATTTCCCAGTTCTCTAAACCAGGATCTACTTGGAAAGCCAGCTCGAATCATAGAATGACAAAGTAGGAAGGAAAATGAGAGATTATTTAGTCCAGCCTTACCATTTTCCAGATGAGAAAAGTGGGACCTACAAAGTTGAAATGACCTGCCCAGGAGCATACAGCTAATATGTAGCAGAGCTGGACTGGAATCCAGGTTTTCCCATTCTAAGCCCAGCACTCTTTCTACTCATTCTATCAGACTGTCTTTCAGGGAGCTCCCAGTTTCATGGGGGACACAGCTCTTGCCCAGGGATAGGGTCCTTTTGCTGTCATAAATTAAGGGCAGCTTGGCACCAGGCAATATCACATTTCCTTCTCCTCCTCCTCCTCAGAGGAAAGGAGAAGCAAGGGCTAAAAAAGAGAGACACCTTTCCCCCAAGATGGCGCCGAAGGTGAAGAACGAAGCCGTTGTCCCCCCCCCCAAGACAGAAGCCAAATCCAAGGCTTTGAAGGCCAAGAAGGCAGTGCTGAAGGGTGTCCATAGCCACAAAAAGAAGACGATCTGAACATCCCCCATCCTCCAGTGACCCAAGACACTAAGACTCCAAAGGCAGCCCAAATACCCTCAGAAAAATGCCCCTCTGAGAAACAAGCTTGATCACTACGCCATCATTAAGTTTCCCTTGACCACTGAGTCTGCCATGAAGAAGATTGAGGACAACACCCTAGTCTTCTCTGTGGATGTCAAGGCCAACAAGCATCAGATCAAGCAGGCCGTCAAGAAGCTGTATGACATCGATGTGGCCAAAGTCAACCCACTTATCCAGCCTGATGGAGAAAAGAAGGCCTATGTTCATCTTCCTCCAGACTATGATGCATGTGATGTTGCCAACAAAATTGGAATCATATTTTACTTACTGTGTCCAGCTGTGTCCCATTCTACCTACAATAAAGAGTTTTCCAGAAAAAAAAAGAGAGACAGAGACACAGAGGTAGAAAGAGACAAAGAGATATTAGACAAATGATAGACAGATGGATAGATAAATAGACAGACAGACAGACAGACAGATAGATAGATAGATAGATAGACAGACAGACAGACAGACAGACAGACAGACAGACAGACAGACAGATAGATAGATAGATAGATAGATAGATAGATAGATAGATAGATAGATAGATAGGGGTATGGAAGAAATATCTCCTCTCTGAGTTCATCTGATGGATAAATACTGCCAAATATATTCTCACCACAACACAGAAATTATAGAAGTAAAAGCCTAGTTTTATTACGATAATTATTTAATATCATTTTCAGACCTTGATAAGGGCCAGAGCCTGAACTAATCAACCAGAAGAAGAACCTGGACCTAACAGCTTCTTTGTTCTCAGTAAACTCAGAGAATGCCTCTTCCTATGTCAACAAAGTCAGATGGGGCTGATTTTATGGCCATTAAGTATGAGACCCTTAACCCAAGACACCACCTTGAGTAATGGGACTTTTTTATATTAATATTTTTTCTGGACATAAACTTTGTTATGGCATGTTAGTGGTAAAGAAAATACAGAGACCCTGGGTCATAATTTCAATTGATGCTTTGTCAACTCTCTTACTTTATTGTATTTACCACCTATTCAATTAAGAAAATTCTTTTCTCATACCATGATTAAACATATTTGGAGATCATAAATTTGCGTGACACAGCCACCCTGAACTGGGATGGTTCTAAAATGTATTTAAGCCTTCTCATTCTTTTGCTCAGGCAGTCAGATTTTATCTGGCTTCATACATGGATATATTCAGCTGGCTTAAAGGGAATAAATTCTATCTATCTATCTATCTATCTATCTATCTATCTATCTATCTATCTATCTATCTATCTATCTATCTACCTGTCTGTCTGTCTATCTTTTTGTCCATCTGTCCATCCGTCCATCCATCTCTCTCTCTCTCTCTCTCTAACCAAACTTAAAGATCCACAGTTATTATGCTTAAGTACAGGTTTAGGCCTCAGAAAAAACCTGAACCCTATTAGGAGTTTCACAAGCTCTCTTATAAGCAAAATTGTATCAGAGCAACAGAGAAATGATTCTTTTACAAGTTGCAGTCTCATGCATTCCACTTAGGCCATAAAAATTAAAGAGAAGATAGCTCCTTAATCCCATGTTTCCTTGATGCCATAAAAGTTGAATAAATTTAGTTAAACAGAATCATAATCTCATATACCTGCTAAGGAAACCAACTTCCTCAAACAACTCTATAGGTAAACTAAGTCAAGTTAGGGATTAAAGTACATTTAGAGGTTTCACAAATGGGCTGATTAAGGAGGATTTATATGTCTCCAAGGAATCAGGGACAGTTGATTCTGACTTCTTCTGACTTCTTATTTAGGGGATGTTTAAGGTTCTAAGGAAATTTTCACATCCCAGGGGACAGGTTTTGGTCAGGTGAGGTTAATATTGAGATAGTTCAACAAAATTTGCAGGATGAATGGCCCTGAGTCCTGAATAATAAAAGGAAATTTTAACATTCCCATAATGATAGAGATGAAAAGATATTTTGATATTGACATATCATAGAAAGATATGGATGGATAAAAATAGATTGAGATGAATACTTGATGGATAGATACAGAGGCTAGATGGATTACATATAGAGGGAAGGGAGAGAAAAGAGAAGAGAGGGGAGAGGAAGAGGGAGAGGAAGATAGAATGGAGAGAGGGGGAGGGAGAGAGGAAAAGAGAGAGAGACAGAGACAGAGAGAGAGACAGAGAGACAGAGAGAGAGACAGAGAGACAGAGAGAGAGACAGAGAAAGAGAGAGAGAGACAGAGAGAGAGACTTTGTACTGTAATTTTCTGGGAAGGAGAGCAAGAGACCTAAGGAGCTGCAGAAATCCAGTTACCAATGGCATTCTAAACTCTAGAGGTCATTCTTTTTTCATTTTCAAAGGTCATTCTCCCTGCCTTCAGTCAAGAGACCATACTTAACTCATCCAACAAAGATGAATACCTTCCTTGTTTCTAAATGGAGTTCATAGTCTGACTTTCGAGTGACTTCAGAATACATGGGATACATGGGTGTTTGGTGTTTGCTGTACCTGCTGGTTCCCACATTTTCTTGAGGGGTACGGTGGGGCGGGGGGAGAAGCAACTATGAGCTTTCAGCTATAAGACATCAATGTGGTCCCAGCCTGGAAAATTTCCTCATACGAAATCCATCCTCCAATTCTTCTTATCAAGAATTACCATCCAGCAACTTTATTGGCCTCAAACTTTACTCAAGGGCTCAGCAAACAACAAGCACTCAATTAATGCTGGTGAGTAGGGTTGTTCACTTGCTTGGCTGACTAGGGAATCTCTTCTAAAGAAAAGTTGCTGTATGTATGGAGCTTCCATGTCTTCCCCAAGAACTGACCCCACACCCATCCGAATTTCTTCGTTACAACTCTCTTTTCCATCTGTCTCCCTCCCGGACCACCTCACCTCCCTACCAATTGTTCTCTGAGCCTCTCTTTTCTGGCTCTCAAACTTCTATTCATCAATTCCTTCCGGTTCCTTTAACTCAGAATACAATAGTGCCTTTCCTGCTTGTTGGTAAACTGTGATCTAGCCTACCCAAGACGGGTGTATCCCAAGTCCTATATCTTGGCATCTTATTTATCAGTTTCCCCTCAATTGGGGACATTGTGTCTGGCACTTGGCCCAGCCTCTCCTTAATTGCCTCCTTAAAAAAAAAAAACAATTACTGATACTTGTTTTTTACATCACTTTCATTTTCCAATATATCCCTCCTCCTTCCCTACCCAAAAAGTCATTCCCAGTAATTAAAAAAATAAAAAAGGAAGAGGGGAAAAAAGTAATTCATCAAACTAAACAATGCATTAAGCAAGTCCAACATTATTAAGTAGTGTTCCACACCCATAGTCCCCCACCTCTTAGGGAGGGGGTAGATGCATTTTCATCATTCACTGGTTTTTTTGGGGGGGGGTTGTGTCCTTGATGTTCTACTCCGGGGCCAAGGGGGTCAATAAGCCCCACATATTCATTACCTTCTTACTTCAGCTGAGCTTAAGTACTGCAGACACATCTCCCCATGGAAAACTGCAGGGAACAGGAATGTGTGTAGTGGGGAGGGGAGAGCAGGCAATTTTTTCCTTGAAATGTTGCCAAAAGAATTCTCGCAGGAAAGTGCAGTGCTTTCCAATCTACACCCATGACAGCCTGTGAAAAACCCATAAATCATCACCAGTAGCTAGAGATGCCAAAGTCAGAGAAAGGCTAGATGCCTACTCACAGCCTATAGCTAATACAAATGACCACAACTGCTGAAATGAAGGCTCCCCAAGGGTCCTTCCCAGTATTTGGCCAGGGGAATCCTCAAACCCTCATCTGATCTGGAGATCTAACCTTTAGGAGTTGGACTGGGAATGGGGATATGACACTCCTAATAATGTTAAGTCCCCAGGAGTCACTGAATAGTTCCAGAACCCGGTATTTCCCTTGCTCACCCTGGGAATGGAGATCTTCATATTATTATAATCAAAAAGGCAGGGCAGTTGATCTCTGGGGCAGAAAAGCTTCGGATGCTATCAATAGCTTTAAGAAGAGCTTCAGTCTCTGACAATGAAAGCAATGGATAAAAGCAGGGAGAGCCCACCCTGGGGGCTGGTATTTAGTATGGACCAACGTACCACCACACTAGAGATGTGTGTCTTGGAAAGGGGGAGGACCAGAGAGTCAGGTGGGACCTCTTTTTGGTAGAGAGGATTGGATAGAAGTGGTTGTTATACCTAGAAATCCACTAATGACTGATTAGTAAAACTAAGAGAATAACTTTTTCTGCAAGTTTCCTGTCCAGTGCAGAGGCTTTCTTTGGAAACCTCCCATCCCAGAAGCAAGCAGGCTTAGCCATTATCACTGGCAGTCCTTGGGTATCACTGAGTCCTTAGGTAGTTCTGTGGGGGGGAGGAGAGGGGGATGAAGAGAAGGTAGGCAGCATCCTAAGTTGCCTCTCCCAGTGAATTTTTCCCCTCCTTGAAGCAGATGTGGAGTAGAGACTCAATTACCTCCTACTCTTCCCCTGCCCCTCCCCCTGCCCCAACCCCTTCCTGCCAGACAAGAATAGCAGAGTCCCCTCTTCCTGACCTGGGTTGAACATGGTCCCATTGCAAGGTAGGGGGATGGACTATGGCATGGTTTGCATGCCCTTCCTGCCCTTCCTTCAAAGCTGCCTTTGCCAGAAGCTCCTCTGAGCTGTGAGGGTCCTTGTTCTTTTCTGTCTCCTGTCGGACTGCTTCATTCAACTCAGTTATTTTTATATCTCCCCAACTAAACTATCTGTTCAATGAAGAGTCCCTTTCCTGGCAAGTCTGTGAAAGATTTATTTCTACCAAGGAAGCTTCTCACAAGTGCAGCCCTGCCCAGATGACAGGGGCTTAGAAAAGATGACCTTGGAAAAATCAGAGTCTATGCCCCCCCCTTCTCTTTTTCACACCTCTGCTTATACAAATTGTTCATCAGAGCTAAATGGACTGCCATAATTCCCCTCTTCCTATTCCTCCTCCTCCCCCTCCCCCTTCTCTTATTCCTCCTCTCCCTCCCCTCCTCCTCTTCCTTCTCCTTCTCCTCCCCACTGATCCCCTCCTTCCTCCTCCTCTTCCTCCTCCTTCTTCTCTCTGTCTCTCTGTCTCCGTCTCTCTGTCTCTGTCTCTGTCTCTGTCTTTCCCCATCCCTCTCTCTTTCCTTATTTTCTCTCCTCTCTCTGTGTCTGTTTCTCCCCCTCTCTGTTTCTCTCTGTTTCTTTCTGTCTCCCCCTTCTCTCCTCCTTTTCTCCCCTCTCTGTCTCTCTGTCTGTCTCTCCCTCCCTCCTATCTTCCCTGTCTCTCTTTCTCTCCCCCTATCCTCTGTCCACCCTCTCTATTTCTCTCTTCCCTCTTCTTCCCTGGCTACTTCTCCCTCTTTCTCTCTCTTTCCAGTTTACTGCAGTAAACCGTGGACAGCTTTTTTAACACAGTGCCTGCTTTCTCATGCACAATAAATGCTTCCCCAAAGAACCTGCTGAGCCTAGCTGCCACATTAGTAATCAACACACATAAGAAGAGGCTTTCTCTTCCTCTCCTCCCCCGCCTCCTGGCCCAGTCTTTCCTCTCTTTTCTCATCTTTCCCTCCTCCCTTTACCTTCTCCTCCCTCCCCCCTCCAACATTGCTACTGCTTCTAGGGAAGCAGGGAGTTTATCTTGAAGTCAAGTTCTGTTACCAAGAAAACAAGTTTCTTTCAATTTCTTTGTTTCCTTCCTTCTTTTTTCTTTTTCTTTCCTTTCCTTCTTCCTTCCACTCTTTTTCTTTTTCTTCTTTCCTTCCTTCCCTCCTTCCTTCCTTTCTCTGATAAAAGCAATTAGAAAACTTATGTTGTGTTATTTATTGGTTTTTTGAAATTTCCCAGAGAGAATCTGACTCTATTCCCCAATCCACTTCATTTCACTCTAGATGCCCACCTCTCAGTTTATCCACTTCTTATTCTCACCTGTGTTTTTCTTTGGCTTCTAAAACCACACCTTTTCTCCACATGCCCATCTCTGTCTCCCTAGCCCTTCTTTTCTATCAGTATTTCCTGAAGCTCCACCAAGAATATTTACTTCTCCTTCCCTTCTGCCCCATTCATCAGCAAAAAGTCAGTCTAGCCTGAGAATTCATTCTATGTTGCACCTTATAGTGCACACAGAGCAGGGGACATGGCGGTCCATGATTTTGGGGAGTTCTCAATCTGATGAGGGATGCACAGTTCCAACCTCTGGGAGGCTACCATCTGGATATAGAAGAGAGAGTGACCATATAATATAGACACATATTTGTTCACAACATACTATATCCACTATAGGGATTTAAGAACACTTAGAAAGTGATTTAGAAAAAAAGCAGATGAATGTAATCCTGGCCACATGCAAGCTAACAAGGAATTATGAGAGGAAAAGATGGCATCTCTGACATGTATCCAAGAACACAGATGGCTCTGAGGGGAAATCCATAATTCACAGCCAATAAAACCTGGAGTGGGGGGAGGGAGACATGAGCTAGAAACCCATCTCTTTCCTGACAGTTGACCTCTTCTCCACTGAGGCCTGGGGCCCAAAGGTTTCTCTCCCAGATGTGTGCCTTTGGCCTACAGTCAGATCAACAGATAGAAAGTCAGAGAGGATGTTCAGTGCCTTTTAGGTAGAAGAGGCTAAACTGGGGGAGAAAGTGTCAGAGTTCAAGAATGTGAGAGATACCCCAATGGGTGGGACTCAATCATGCTCTCTACCAATTCCAACCCTCCAACACAAAATACAGGCCTCCTTTCTTTGGCTCTCAGTTCCAAGGGACAAGATGACATGGGGGAAGGGGAAGGAAGGGATAAAGAGGGGAAGACCAGGGTTGTTGGAATAAGAAAGACCAGAGTTCATATCTTGCCTCGGACACTCACTAGCTATGAGACCCTAGGTAAGTGCAACCCTCCATTGGTCTCAGTTTTCTTATCTATATAATGGGCATAATAATAGCACCTACCTCTGAGAGATAAAATTTGTATAGCATTTCACAAAATTTAAAGTACTGTGTACATGCTGGCTTTTATTCTCATTCTTGTGGTTACCATTATTAGGTGACAAATTAAGAGCCTGAAGAAGTGAGGGGTTAAAAGTAAAAACCCAAGTAGATTTTTGTCTTCCCTTTTTGTAGGACAGTAGGTGCATGAGATTCCCAGGCTTCCTAAGACCTGGCTCCTGCAGAATCAAAGTACCATTCCCTGCCCCAGTACCCCAGAAACGAGGCCAGTTCTGAGCCCTCCTACTCAGAGATTCAGGCTCCCTTCCAACCTCAGTAATGCAGGCAAAGGAGATACTGGGGCCAATAACAGAGACAAAGAAAAATGTCCTGGGATTCCTTGGAATCAGGATTCCCTGCCTGGAAACTAGGTAAGTCTGTTTCTGGTGGCTATAGAGAATAAGGTGAACAATGCAGCAATTAGATGCTATTCAAAGCCTAATTTTTTGAGATCTCCTTCCAGAATATCTAACAGGTACTACGAGGGAGGAGTGGATACATTCAAATGACAGAGCTTGGGAAAGAGGACGTGGATAAAGGAACAGAGCTAAAGCAGGCATGTGGGCTAGGAGTAGGCTGTCCTATTGCCATCAATCAAAACACATTTATTAAGGGTCTGCTATGTACCAAGCTCAGGTTTGGAAATTAGAGACAAAAATGAAACAGTCCCTATGCTAAGAGGTTTAAATTTATACACATGCATATATATTAACATATCCAAACTATAGAGAAAATATACACAAGGTCATTTGAGAAGGAAGGCATTTGCAGTTAAGGAAATCAGGAAAGGCCTTACATAGAATTTCAAGCTTTGGAATATTCTATGAGAAGGCAGCTAGGTGGTATGGTAGATAAAGTGCTGGGCCTAGAGTCAGGAAGATCTGTGTTGAAATCTGGCCTCAGACGTGTACTAGCTATGTGAACCTGGGCAAGTTACTTGACCTCTATTTGCATCAGGTCCTCATCTGTAAAATGGGGAGATACTGGAGAAGGAAATGGCAAACCACTCCAGTATCTTTGTCAAGAAAACCCTATGGACAAGTCCATGGAGTCACAAAGTGGAATGCAGCTGAATGAATGAGCACAAGAAGAGGAGATGAGGAATGAGCGTAATCCATGGAGAACAACTCATGCAAAAGTAGAGACAGGAGATGGAATGGGGTGTGTGTGTGTGTGTGTGTGTGTGTGTGTGTGTGTGTGTAAAGAATGATGGTGGCAATGATGGTGATGATGATGATGGTGTTGGTTATGATGATGGTGGTGATGATGATGGTGATGGTGGTGGTAATGGTGGTGACAGTGATGATGATGATGGTGATGATAGTGGTAGTGATGGTGATGATGGTGGTGGTTATGATGGTGATGATAGTGGTAGTGATGGTGATGATGGTGGTGGTTATGATGGTGATGATGGTGATGGTGATAGTTATGATGGTTATGATGGTGGTGATGGTGGTGATGGTGATGGTGGTGGTGGGGATGATGGTGATGGCTACCATTTTACAAAGCACTTTATGCATATCATCTCTTTTAATCCTCACCACAACACTGCATCATAGAAGCTATTGTTGTCATCCCTATTTTGCAGATGGATAAATGAGAGAGAGAGAGAGACAGAGAGAGAGAGAGAGAGAGAGGAAGAGACATAGAGAGAGAGAGAAGTTATCTTACTTTCTCAATGTTGCACAGCTAGTTACCTGAAGCAAATCTGAACTCACCTCTTCGTGACTCCGAATTGAGCACCCTGTCCATTGAGTCACCTACTTAAGGAATAGAAAGGAAGCTAGTTTAGCTCTACCAAAAAATATATGCTCAGTTTCATTGTCTCTTCCTTCAGAGGGAAAACCACCATCTCCAGTATCATTCATTCATTCATCTATCCATTCATTCACAAAATATTTATCCAGTGACTGCTATGGATAAGACAAATCAACTCGATTAAAAAAAGGTTTTATAAAACACCCATGTTCATGTTTGTGCTAGATACTGATCAGAATAAATTACAAAGACTTATAACTTCTTCCTCCTATAAGCTTATCTCCGTAGTTCCCAGAGTCCCTTGAACTCTCTAGTCCTTTGAGAACTAACTGCATTGTTTGGGTCAAGGCACAAAACAAAACTGTGGTTCAGAAGCTGTTGTTAATATCACATTTCAGCTGTCCACCCTGTCCCACTCAGTTGTTAGTGAGGTCTCAGAAAAAGACCTAGCACTATCCCAAATAGGAAGTCAGACAAAGGGACCTGATCCTAAATGCCCCAGGGCTGTAGACAACAAACCCAAATCCAAAAGGGCCAGGGTCTTAGAAAAAGACCAAGACCCAACCTCAGAAGGCCTAGGGCCTTCAACAACAGACTGGTTGCCTCTTCTCTCATGGGCCCAAGACAGAGGCAGGTGAAGGAGATAGCAGACCCTGTGCTCCATTGCCATTGGAACCAATCCTCTGCCACCATCTTGCAGGAACCTCTCCTCTTCTGAGATTCCCATCATCTGTCCCATTCCTTTTAGGCTCTTGATTTAGAGACACAAAAGTTATAAAAGCATTTGTGAAGAAGAATTTATGCATTTATAAATACTAGATTATAATAAATACCATTATAGTTGATGATGAGAAATGCTATTATAATAGAATCATTTATGAATAATAATAGTAATATTGGAATTTGTGTAACACTTGAAGGTTTTGCATATCTCATCTCATTTGATCCTCACAAGGTACATGTTGTTATGATCTCCCTTTTAGAGAGGAAACCTAAGCTGAGAGAGGTGAGTAGGTGTTTACTATCTGTCAGGGACTGTGCCAGGTGATAGGGATACAAAGAAAGGGAAAAAAAATCAATCCCTGCCTCAAGAGGTTCACTGTCTCTCTCATGGGGACACAACATGTCAGTAACAGCACACACACAAGATATACTGAATACAGTGTAAATGGGAATGACCTCAGAAGGAAGCCACCAGCACTGAGGGGGACTTCGAAAGGCTTTTTTGAAGAAGGTGGAATTTTAGTTTAGACACGAAGGAAGCCAGAGAAGACAGGAGACAGAGATGAGGAAAGATAACCTTCTAGGTATCGGGGACAGACAAAGAAAAGAGAGTGCCAGAAGATGAGCGAGGAACAGTGTTCTTGCGTGAAAAACATGGAGGGTGCTGGTCACTGGACTGTTGAGTGTGGAGGGAGAAGAAGATTGGAAAGATAAGAAGGGGCTAGTTTGTGAAAGGCTTTAAAAGCCAAACAGAAGCTTGTATATCTGATCCTGGAGGCAATGGTAGGTCACTGGAGTTTATTGAATGTTTGGGCATGTGTGGGGAGGTGACTTGGCGAAACCTTCTCTTTTGTAAAGGATTTCAGGTATCTTCTTCTCTCTTTCACCCTTCCATAAGACTAGAATTCATTCATGCACGGGACTCCAACATCTATTTTGATGTTCTCCTATCTCAACCTTCTCAACTCCCATGACCTACACCTTTTCTCCACCTCAGCTAGCTAGCCACAGGGATGGTCACAACTTGTATTTCACTGTAAGCCATAATTATGTCACCTCTTTGAAATACAGCCCCATCCCCTACCCAGGTATAATCTCCTGTCCTCCCATCTCTCCCTCTGCCCCACTCTTATATATATTTCCCTTTTCTCCTACTCAGTCTCCCCTGCTCTGTTACCATTTGCCTCCCCAACCCTCCAATTAGCAAATTCACCCATTGTAATGGTAATCAATTTGTTGGATATTTAGGGCTAAGTGGATAGGATACTTAGGGCTAAGTAGATCAGATACTTAGAGCTAAGTAGATCAGATACTTAGGGCTAAGTATAGAACTCTGTCCATTGGTGAAAAGGT
>CM053593.1:86279932-86310093 GCA_028646575.1 Pseudocheirus occidentalis
GGGGAGGAAGGGGAGAAAAATCTATAACTGAAGTGACTATGGAACAGAATCTTGTAACCTAAAAGTGAACAAACAAGTTAATAAAAAAAATTCAAAAAAAAAAAACAAATAAAGCAAGCGATCTGCTAGACCATGTTGTTTTCTTTCCTATTCCTCCCTGTATTTGAGGGCTCCATCACCCTTGATTTCTGCCAACAACTTGGGATGGAGGGATTCCAGGCATGGGAGGATTTGCTTAAGTTTCAGTTATTGATATTTTTGTTTTATTAGAGATTCTTGTTAATGATTGTTTTCATGTCATCATTAGAAAAAAAGCTGAGT
Source organism: Pseudocheirus occidentalis (assembly GCA_028646575.1). Lineage (NCBI taxonomy): Eukaryota > Metazoa > Chordata > Mammalia > Diprotodontia > Pseudocheiridae > Pseudocheirus > Pseudocheirus occidentalis. Next base: position 86,280,254 of record CM053593.1, read on the forward strand.
TTAAACAGATTATGAGGGGGTGTAGGAGAGGGAAGGCATGGCAACAAGCAGCAAAATCAGACTTTGTAACATCCAAGTGACTAATCTTTGGAAAAATGCAGAGCAATGTGGGAACGAGAGATAAGACTGATTCACAAGCTGTCTTGAAGGTGAAATTATTTGTTTTCATTGATAAAACTACCATTTGTCATGGAATCTTTGAAATTTAATGATACTTGTGAGCTTTTGAGGGGTTAAACTCACAGAATCATAGAATCTGAAAGCCAGAAAGACCTCAGTGGTCATCTAGTCCCATACACAAATCCTCACTCTAACATTCCTGTTATGGAATGGTCCATCTGCTTGAAGGCCTCCAAGGAGGGGAGCCCATCCCCTCTTGGGGCAGTCCAGTCCACTTTTATACTGTTATGGGAATCTGAAGATCTTCCCTGTCCCTAGGCTCTTTGCTTAAGTGGCTTAAGTGGCTCTGAGAACCTTCCCTGATTTGTAAGTATACTCTGTTCTCTAATAGGCTGAATGTGGAGCCTGTGGCAGGAAGCTTGTTTTTCAGGAATGCCCATGCCTTATTACTTTGTGATTGGGCAGTGGGTCAAGAGAGCTGTGACATTCTCTAATCCAGGAGAAGACTATATATATATTGCTGATGTGAGGTTTTGTTTTGGGGCTCATTTTGGAAAGAGCTGTGTGATTTGGCCAGACAAGACTCTGGGAAGCTGTTGAGCACCGCCCCCTTTGAAAAACCCAGATGTTGATGCTTCCCTCTCTGGAAACTAACTAGGTATGAATGTAATGGTCAGACAGTTGGAAGCTCGTCTGCTGATCTGTTTCCTGGTCTGCTTGTAACTTGTGTTTGTATTCTCTGAAATTCAGGGTGCTGGCTTTTTCCCCTGAACTAGGTAAATGAAATGTGTTTGATTGATTAAAGTGAGACTGTTTACCCATTTTGAGTTGCTTTCCTTTAGAAAAGCAGATCTAAGAACCTGTGCTAGCAGCCATCCTGGGTAAGCTAAGGTGCTTGCTGATACATATACGGTTCTAAGTTTTAGGAAATTTTTCCTGGCATCAAACCTAAATTAAGCTCTACACAACTTTCCACCTATTGTACCTAGCTCTGCCTCCTAGAATAAAGCGTGGAAAGGTTCATTTTTTTCATAACCTTTCAAATACTTGAAGATGACTACCATGTGCCCTCCACATCCTCCCCTGCCCAGCCTTCTTCCTTTCTCCCAGCTAAAAATGCCTAATTCTTTCAACCAATCCTTACATGTCATAGACTCAAGGTTCTTTACCATAATGGCTACCTTCCTCTGGGCACTCTATAGGTCACCCTTCTTAAACCCAACACCCAGAACTGAACATAGTTTTCCAGATGAGATCTGACAAAGGCAGGGGGCAGTGAAATTATCACCAGCCTATTTCTGGAAGCTAGGGCTGCCTTAATGGAGCTCAAAAATCACATTAGCTTTTTCAGCTGCCAAATTATACTACTGAGTCATGTTGATCTTACAATTCACTAAAAACCCCTAATTGTTTTCAGAACAACTGGGAGTCTAATTATGCCTCTCCTATCTCATAACTAAGTACTAGAACTTATGCATTAATACATTAGAACCAGAGGCCAGGAGATGTGGGTGCTAATTCTAGATCTGCTATTAGATTTCTGTGATCTCTCCTGGATTTAGTTTCATCACAAAAGGATTAGGCTAGATGGCCTCCATGATTCTGATTCTAACTCTACAGTTATTTCTAATAAACATTTCTTCCCTCCCCCCCCCCCATCTTCAGCCACTCTTATTCATGCCTAAGTCCATTTGGTATTGTTCTATCCTCAGTGTCTATGATGCTAACTGTTCTCTATACAACATCCTTTTACCCACCTGTTTTTGTTTTTGTTTTTGTTTTTTGGTCAACAATATTATTGGTCCATTTTGCAGTTGAATTGTAGTCCTTATAGACAACTCCATACTTTCTGTTTAGATAAAAGATTCCAAGATAAAAGTCCAATAATTCTTTTGCTTCTGGATGGCACTGGCCAAACTTCCTTGGAGCACTGAGGAAATGTCCTTCTCTTGGGAATGGTCAAGTCCCACCAGGAGAACTGGGGGTCAGGCAGGAACCTAGGTTTCTGCTTCATTAAGGAAGCCAGTGAGGGCTTTTAGAGGTTTATTAAAACAACAAGCAGCAAATGCTCCCATGGAAGTCATTGGATTGCTAAATACTTTGGCTAAATGGGGATATTCAATTCCCCAGGAAATACAGCCAAGAGGAACCAGTCCTGGCCCAACAGTGTTGTTAATCACTAATCAGACTTTAGATTCACCTCCCAAGTCCCATTGGTGAATCTATCTCTCAAGTCATATCTCTTTCCTCTGCCCCACAGCATTTCTCTAACCACTTATAGGTCCTGGAGTAAAGTATTCCCTCCCTAATCTGTACTGGTTACCACTCTCAGTTAGTCAGGGTACCATTAGCATTTACATACAGACTCAGAAATGTTCTCATTTTAATACAATTCAGCAAACATTTATTAAGCATTGACAAGGTTTCAAGTCCTCTACTAGGCACTGGGAGATGGGGATAAGTAGTTCTGTGTAGCTCAATGTAGAGTGGCCTGGGGTAATGTAGAAATCCAGCCAAAGCACTTTAGTGAGGAGATAAGGGAAGGCTCATATTAGTTTGTAGGATGGGGATGGTGGAGCTGGGGATCATAGCCTTATAGATCTAGAGCCTGAAGGGACCTGGGGGGCCATCTAACCCAATCCCTCTATTTACAGGTGAGGGAAGTCTCCTGGAGAAATTGGTAGCTGAAGGAAGGGAAGGCTTTCATTTTCACTTCTTCCAATGTCACACTTGATCTCTGTAACTTGAGGCCCAGGCCAGTCTGCCCCATTACCCCTACTCCGCAGCCCTGGTCCCCAACCACCCACAACCTTGTCCCCAAAGAATTATGTTTTTACTCCAGAGGCAGCTTATGTGATATGATAATAATAATAACAATAATAATAATAATAATAATAATATTGTCCATATTATCTTACTTAATCCTTACAATTCTATTGGGTAGGTGCCCCATTTTGCAGATAAAGAAGCTAAAGATGAGTGGAATTAAATCACTTTCCCTGGGTCTTGCATTTATTAAGTGTCTAAGGCAGGATTTGTGTACAGGAAACAAGTTTCTGACTCTCAGTCTAGAATTCTATCCACTGTATCCCCTAGCTCTCTAGTATAGTGAGTGGATAGAGTGCTGAACTTGGAAAAAGGAGGACCTGTGCTTGAGCCCTGCCTCACACACTCACTAACTAGGTGACCAGAGGCAGGTCACTTAATCTCTCTAAGCCTTAGTTTTCTTTTTTTTTTTTTTTTGGAGGACAGTTGGGGTTAAGTGACTTGCCCAACGTCACATGGCTAGTTTTTTGTGTTAAGTGTATGAGGCCAGATTTGAACTCAGGTACTCCTGACTCCAGGGCCGGTGCTCTATTCACTGCGCCACCTAGCCCCCCATCAGCCTTAGTTTTCTATGTATAAAATGGGTATAATAGTAGCATCTAGTTCAAAGGGCTGTGAGGATTGAATGAAATAGCATATAGAGAGTGTTTTTCTAGCATTAAAATGCTGTATAAATCACTATTGTCATAATCATCATCTTTAAGCTGGAAACTTCCCAAAGACAGATATTGGGCTTCTTCTTCCCTATAGATTTCCTTACCCTCCCCTCCCAGGATCACATATAGAGGGTATTTTCTCACTGACTAGAAGGATGATGTCGCTTTTCCTCCCTCCCTCCCTCCCTGCCTCATCAGTGTTAATCCAAGTGACCTCAAACTGTTTTCAAATCCACTTGGGACAAGTTGCCTCAACAAGTACTTGGCTCAGCCTGTGGTTTGGCTCGAGAGGGCAAATTCCCATAATACATTCCTCTCTACTCTGGATCCTGCCTGCCTAGTGACTCCAGAGGCAGGCAGTTACTTATCACAGTTGATTTTGGGGGTTGCCCTTATCCAGTTATTCAGAGTTTAAGGATTCATCAATAACCCCAGCCATCTGTGCATAGAGCCCTGAGCTGAGTGGTAGGAGGACCAAAAAGAGATTATAGCCAGTCTCTACATATTCCAGGACTTGGTGGGAGAAAGATTGTGCATTGCTGTAGACTCAAGGACACTTATCAGAAAATCTATCTATCTGTAGAGGACAAATGACCTAATGTATTATGGTCTGATTATGTAATTAAGTCCACCCAAGAGGTAGAATAAGGTAGGATGAAGCAGGGCAGGCATCCTGGAGAAAATGAGTTTAAGCAGGAATTAGAAAGAGGGGGTTGTAGCAGCAACCACACTGATGTACCCAGGATGGTGGCTAGCACAGATTCTTAGATCTGCTTTACTAGGAAAGATAGCTGTCGAAGGGATCAACTGTCTTTGTTATTTACATTCATTAGTTCAGGGGGAAAATCAGTACCCTGAACTTCAGAGAAAATGCAAACAAAGAAAACAGAGAAAACATGAGCAGAAAAATAAAGACCAATAGACAGGGCTTCTAACTGACTAAGGCAGCAGTTCTCAACCTGTGGGTCGCGACTCCTCTGGGGTCACAGGGGCCGCCTAAGACCACAGGAAAACATGTATTTCTGACGGTCTTAGGAACTGACATACAACTCCTCTATCTGGCTTCAGGTGGATTTGTCCACATGCAGATAGGCCCACTTACCAGTATTAAAGGGTCGAGGCATTAGGAAGGTTGAGAACCACTGGTCTAAGAAATTAGCACAGATTAACAGACAGATCCAATTGTCTGACCAAGGCAATAAATACATAGTTACCAGAGAGAGAAACACCAACATCTAGATTTTTCAAAGCAAGGGGGCTCCTTAATGGCTACCCAGAGTCTCATTCAATCAAATCAAAGAACACTCTTCCAATGAATGAGCCTCAGAGTATATATACTCACAGCCCTCTGTGACTCAGTGCCTAATTAGAAATTAACAAAAGGTATGAAAACCTTCCTACATAGCAAGCCTCCCCTAAGCAAGTTTCCCTTAATGGGAGGCCTATTAATGGGCCAGGAAGATCTTAAATTCCATTAACATTACTGGGGTTGAATTTGCTTTGAAGACATTCATGGTATATAAGTGCTCAATGAATGTTTGGTAAATGAATGGAGGTTTAGAACAGATACTGAATGGCCTATGGGAAAGATTACTGGACTCAGACTAGGAGGACACACCTAGGAGGCCTCTCCTGCTTTTTACCTGTGTGACCTTGGGCAACTCAATTCAATTCCACAGCTACTTATGCTGTGAGCATTGTGCTATTGGAGGAATATAAAACCTGAAACAAAACAGCCGGTGTCTTCAGAGAATGTACTAGAGGAATAAAAAACATACACATATGTGAAATATATAATTTATATAAGTAATTTAATTTAAAAAATTTTTATTGTGAATTAACAATTATCAACAAACCTTCCAACATGCCAAGAATAAGAGGATTTGTCTAAGAAGCTATGAGCTTCTGTTCTTTACAATTTGTTTTGAAGAAAAATATAGAATTTAAACTTCAGGAAGGGGGAAGGGAATAAATGCACAGACACAGATACATACACACACTCACACACACATATATAAATATGTATGTATGTATAAATATGTATACACACACATACACATGCCTGGTACATAGTAGGCAATATTATATTATATATCATTATATAATAATTATATAATTACAACTTTTAATATTATTTATTATAATTATATAGCATACAGTATATATTAAAAATAGAAAATATTGGCTACTCTATGTTAGGCACTTTGCAAATATTATTTCATATGATCCTCACAATAGCCCTGTAAGGTAGATTCTATTATTATCCCCCTTTTACAGACAAGAAAAATGAGACAAACAGAAGCGAAATAAATTGCCCAGGGTCGCACAGCTAGTAAGTGTCTGAGGCTGTATTTGAACTCAGGTCTCCAAGCCCAGCACTCTATCTACTGTATCACCTAGCTCCCAGCAACAAAGTTGTTTGTGTCTCCTTTTTGCACTGATTTTTTTTTGCATATTTTTGGTTTATTTTTTTACAAGTTTTTATTGATATTTTCTGATTCTTACATCACCATAATATTCCTTGTATCTGTTTCCTTCTCTCTCCCCAAGAGCCTTCCCATATGACAAATAATATTTTTAGAGAGGAAAAAAATAGTCAGTATAACTGATCAATACATGAAAAAAGTCTGAAAACATGTGTAATGTGTAACATTTATGAACCCCTTACCTCCACAAAGGAATAGTTTGGGGGATATTTTCATATTGCTACATTCAAGTCCCGTTTGATCTTTATAATTGTGTTATAGGTTTTGTTATTATGTTACATTTAATTTTTTGATGTGTTGTTCTTTCCATTTAGATTATTATAATTACTGTATGTATTTTTTTTTCTTGTGCCTGCTTACTTTGCTCTGCATCAGTTCATTTAGCTCTTTCCATGCTTTTGTATTCATTGCACGTGACTTCTTATAGCACAATGACATTCCACTCGATTTGTGTATCACAATCTGTTTAGCCATTCTCCAATCAGTGGACATCTACTTTGTTTCCAATACTTAGTTTTCACAAAAAGTGCTGCTATTAATATTTTGAAGTATGAAGAATTTTTTTTTTAGTCTAATTGTTGACTTCTTTGGGATACAAGCCCATTATTAGAGTTTTAGGTTCAAAGGGTATGGACATTTTAGTCACTTTATTAGCATAATTTCAAATTGTTTTCCAAAATCATTGTACCACTTCACAGATCCACCAACAACGTATCAGTGTGCCTATATTTCCACAATCCCTCTAACATTCCCTATTGCCATCTATCATCATTTTTGACAATTTACAAGGCATGAAGAAAACCTCAGGTTTTCTGTACATTTTTAATTTAAAAAAAAGGGAAGTAATACGTGAGGGGATAAGAAAATGTCTTTTCAAATCAATAAATATTAAGTGCTTACTGTCTCAGTCATTATGCTACATGCTGGAGGTACAAGTAAGAAAAAGAAACAATCCTTGCCCTCAAGGAGCTTACAATTTAGTAGGGGGAAACAATACAGAAAATAAAACTGAGAAGTTGAGCAGGATATGGAGGGCCATCAAAGGCTACCTGGTACAGTGGTATAACGTTGTGTGGAATTCAAAAGCAAGCTAAACCACTGACGGAAAATGAAGAGCTACCTGGAAAGTTCCGAACCCTCTATATATGAAGGTTTGGAGAGGAGTTTAATACTCCATCTTCTAACTTTCTGATTTTTGTAATCAGAAGAGAGAGAGGGGAAATTGAAGGATTTAAGAGGTTATAGACTCTATACTGTAGAGTATTAAAGGACAGCTAGGTGGTGCAGGGGATAGTGTTGGGCTTGGATTTAGGAAGACTCATTTACCTGAGTTCAAATCTGGCCTCAGACAGATACTAGCTGTGTGACCCTGGGAAAGTCACCTAAACCCATTGGCCTGTTTCCTCATCTGTAAAATGAGCCGGAGAAGGAAAAGGCAAATCATTACAGTAACTCTGACAAGAAAACCCACAAATGGGGTCAGAAGAGTCAGGCATGATTGAAACAATTGAACAACAACCACAAAAGTATTAAAAACGGAGTCATTTGTTCTGGTGATGAGATTTCAGGTGATCCGTTTATCCTGGGAGAAGCATGATGAAAGCAAGCAGAGCTGCTGATGGAAATAGGAGAGATCTTTTTTAGGAGATTGCGTCTGAGCTATATGTTGATGGAAAATAAGCATTTAGAGGTGAAGAGGGAGTGAACTTCAGGCATGGGAGAGTATCTGTGCAAAAGCATAAAGGTGGGAGATGGTAGGTTGTGTAGTAGTGTGACTGGAGTAGAGAGGTTAAAAGGAGGAATAAGGATGGTGCTGCCTCTCTGTGGATCCAATATTCCTCATCAATAAACTGAAAGAGCTGGACTAAATTACTTCTAAGGTTCTTTCTTGATCTGAATCCTCTGATCTTATGAACATTACTGGTTCACAATGAACTGCCACACCAGAACTGGAATTGGGTTAATCCCATTAGTGTGGATGATTCTGATGGATGGATAGAGGATGCCTGTGAATAGAAAACGGGCTATGTAAAAGAGAGCAGCTAGGTGGCACCACAGCGCAGAGTGCCAGACCTGGAGTCAGGAAGACTCATCTTCCTGAGTTCAAATCCAGCCTCAGACACTTACTGGCTTTGTGACCCTGGGCAAGTCACCTTACTTTGTTTGCCTCAGTTTTTTTAACTATAAAATAAGTTGGAGAAGGAAATGACAAACCACTCCTGTATCTTTACCAAGAAAACCCCAAACTCAGTAAGATTTGTACATAACTGAACAACAAAAGAGAAGGTAAATTCATGTCTGTGGCATAGTATGGTGTTTTATAAAGAAAAGTACAGGAAAACTAGGAAACTCCCCTGACTGCTGAGTCATGGGCCTATTCCCTTAACAATCTTCCTTTGCAGAAGGGCAGAACCACTCACAGACTTGGGTTTGGGCATCTTCTGGTTCTATCATGAGCCCCTTCATGGTCCCCTGGGATACCCATGAACTCCAGTTCCTCAGGTTCAGCAGAGAGCACTTGCCTTCTCTTAGGTAGGTAGAGAAAAGGACTTTAAAATTATAGCATCACCAAATCTGAGAGTTCAGAGGTCAATTAATCCACTCTCCCCTACAATGCCCCTGAGAGGTGATCAACCATCTTCTTCATTCTGAGGGCCACTGGTAAACTAGGACTTATTGTCTCATTCCCCTTTTTTGTTGCTGTTTAGTCATTTCAGTCCTGTCCAACTCTATGTGACCCCATTTGGGGTTTTTTTTTTTGGCAAAGATACTACAGTGGTTTGCCATCTCCTTCTCCAGTTCATTTTACAGATGAGGAAACTGAGGCAAACAGGGTTAAGTGACCTGCCCAAGGTCACACAGCTAGTATGCGTCTATGGCTGGATTTGAACTCAGGTCTTCCTGACTCCAAGCCAAGTGTTCCACCCACTGTGCCAGCTAGCAGCAGACCCAATCATTAGTATATTGCTTTTTTCTCATGGTGTGCTAGAGCCAGTCAGAACCCCAGCAAATTATCCAATTTTCAGTGTAAGCATTTATACCTCAAATATCACCAAATGCTACAGATTATGGCTTGATATGTTATTGATTGTCTAGACTTAAGAAAATCATGGAGAAAATATTGATAATGCTGATTAAACTCAAAACATCTTTTGTATACATTCCTCTCTATTACCTGGTTTTTAAACATTTTATTAGCCCACCCTGGGTTTTTCCCTGACATTAAGTCTAAATCTGCCTCTTCACCACTTCCTTCCCTCTTGATCCCCCTTCTTCACACTGAGGCCAAGCAGAACAAATCTGACTCCTCTTCCATGAGACTGGCCTTCAGAGACTTCGAGAATTCTATCATGTCCTCCCTAAACCCTCTGTTCTCTGGGCCAAACGTCCAAATCACATGGAAAATGTGTCTTCTCTGGAGTCAGAAGTAGGTTCAAATCCCACCTCTGACTCTTATGCCTGTTTGACTTTAGGTAAGTCACCGGACTAAATGACCTCTGTGGGCCCTTCCAGCTCTAGATCCATGACCTTCTGACTCTTCTATATTCTTTAGTTGATCATGATTTTGAGGTACCTTGTCAACCTGACTGCCCTTCCCTGAATGGGCTTGATCTTCTAAGGGGGAAAAGAACAGCACCTAAGTCCCCACTTAGGTTGAGCAGGCAGTGTGGGGTAATGGACTAGATCTGGACCAGGAGACTTGAGTTCATCATCTCATTTTGCTGTTTCTTAGCTGAATGACAGTGGTCACCCCAATTCACTGTCTCAGTTTTCTCACCTATAAAATGGGGAGGGGTAATGATACCTACACTACTGACTTCCTAGGATTAAACAAAGGTGAGTTATTATAATGACGTGAATTGTCCTGAATATAAACACTTGGGCTTGTATTGCCACATTTGTTGAGCATGTCATGATGGGGATTACTTTCATGTATAGGTTGGACTAGATGAGCCAGAAGGTCCTTTCCAACTACCAGATTCTGTGATTCTGTAACTTTTGTTGCCAAGAGTAGCGAGTCCTTATCAGTGAATCGTCTGCCAGCAACCAGGAAAATCATTCTGATCTCTCTGCACAGGTGATAGACACCTGGTAGGTTCTCAAGTGGCCATCTCAACCTGCAGCCTGTTCCCAGAACTACTGAGAGCATCAGTGGCTTTGTGATTACAGAGAACTCTATAAATGTGATGGTTATAACCTTTTAGCGCAGGAAGCAAAGTCAACAATGGAAACTCTAGTGGGCAATGGATCAAGAATTTATGTATTTGATGCTTTTATGACCAACTGGGTTTACATTTTTTCTCAAGTGAATGATGAAAGGCATTGACTAGACAAGGAAGATATTCCTCCATGTCATTAAGGGGAAACTGAGGTCTCAAACATTGAATACTTTGCCCCAAAGGTGAAACGTTCCTAAATATAGGATGGTGTGCTGGTTCTTAATCTATGATCTTATAATCTAGGGGTTAGCAAACTACAGTTTTCAACTCTCTTACTAGACAAGGGAGGAATGGCATCATTTCCTCCATGAGGAAAATGGCCAGATGACCTATTGGTAAGTTGTCTTATCACCTACTAAACCTTTCTTTTTTCTCAGAGCCCACCCTAGTCCTGGGTATAGGGGTAGGAGAATACTAGTTCATAGGATCAGATCTAGAGCAGGGAAGAACCTCATTGACAACCTAGTCCAGACCTCTTATTTTATAACTGAAGCCCAGAAAGGTTAAGTGCCCAAGGTAATACTAGTAATAAGAGGTAGGTAGAATTTGAATCTAGGTCCTCTGATATGCTCTTTCTACTAACTGTCTTAATACTAAATCCACAAATGGAAATAAAGCATAGCAACCTGGAACAGCTTTCCAGTGGGTCAGACTATGGAGAGAGTTGATGATATAACAAAAGAGTATGGAGTTAAGTGTATAATTATAGTATATTACCCCCCTCCTCCAATCCTTCCCACAGATCTCATTCCTTCTCTCTCCTCCTTTTTCCGTGAGTCCAAGAGGCATTATCCATTCATCTCCCAGGCTATTAACACAGAGGGGCAAACCAACTTACTCATTTGGGGAGATAAATTTGCCAAGACACCATCTTAATAAACAGCATAAATCTCTTTTCTAAGTATTTTCTCCCATTATGAATATGAATGAAATCTCATAACCTTAATGAGGTTGAGGGGAGGGGAGGAGAACTGGTCTTTGGGAAGGTAGCTCCTGGATGCAAATCTGTCTAAGAGAACATTACATACACGGGCCATGATCCTTGACCATTTTAAACTTTGGAGGAGGTTGAGAGGGCTGAGAGGAGAGGCTGGAATGATGAGCTGAGGAAACAGGATTTAGAAAACTAGATCTATTGGATTATTTCTGCCCTGGAAAAGAGAGGAGCTAGAGAAGAGTTCAAAACATAAAAAGTTAGTAAAAATAGGAATTATGTGATAGAGGTGACCAATGGAAATATCCAGCCTGGAGAAGAGAAGGCTAAGAAGAATAGGAGATAGGTCAGAAGGTGTCGGACAACGTGAGCTCATAGGACCTTTCCAACTCATTTTATGACTGAATTATTTTGCCTTGAGAAGACCACTGTGAAGATACTCCTGGCTTGCTTGCCAGAAAACAACTGTGAAATGGAACGGGACCACCAAGTCCTTGGCAGAGAAGAAAAAGCACTGGGCTGAGACTCAGGAGACCTGGGTTTTAGTCCCTGACTCATTGCCAATTTGCTGTGCTACTTTGGATAGGTCACTTCATTTAGTTTCCCACTCTAAAAAATGGAGAAAATAATTTAACTATGCCCTCTTTATAAAGGGTCTTTATGAAGACCAAACATCAACATAGATAGATTCAATTGATAAACATTTATTATGTATTTTATTAGGAACCAGTAACTATGCTTGGACCTGAGAATAGAAAGACAAACTTGAAATAATCCCTGCCCTCAGGGAGCTTCTTTCTAGAGAGACAATGTATGCATATGTAGATACATACAAAACAGACACAAGGTGATGGTGAGAGGGACTTGGCAGTTGGGGGATCAAGAAGGGATTAATATAAAAGGAAATGTGAATTGGTCCTGAAGGCATCCAGAGATTCTAGGAGGTAGAAGTGATGGGGGGACGGGGGAATATCCATTCTAGACGTTGGGAACAATCAGTGCAAAAGCATGGAAATGTACAGTGGAGGGTCATGTATGAAGAATAATAAGAAGGCCCTTTTGACCAGACGGTGGATACATGAAGAGGACTAATGTCTAATAAGTTTGGAAAATAGGCTAGGGCCAGGTTGTGAAAAGCTTTAAATGTCAAACATTGGAAAAAAGACTGAAAAGCTTGAAAAGCCCTGTACAAATAGGAAAGGTTGAGATGAGTGCTTTCTTATCATTTATTGTTTCTTTACCTAATTTGGCATTCCCGTGTTGCCTGAAATTATTACTTATATTTTCCTGTGGGTAGGTTTGGTCTCCCCATTCAGATTGCAACCTGTTTTAGGAATTAAACATATTAGAATTGCTCACAAACCTAGCACATATTCTTATAGCTAAGATATACTCAATAAATCATTGCTGGCTGATTGATAAATCAAATTGAAAGCCATCTTTGCAGACCTTGGATTCTGGTGCATACATGGAGATAGAAGTCTCTGAAAGAGTCTCCAAATCTCTTGGGGGTAAACATCTGTCCTCCATGACCACTAAGGTCAAGATAGGGTTCTATGAACCTGACCTGTAGATGGAAAGCTTTAGGTTAAATCTGAGAGAAAATGAAGAGACTGGAGGGGAAATACGGTGTTACTAAAGGAGACTATGGAGTCTATGTCCCCTTCTAATTGGTTGGTTTTTTGATTCTAGTTTTATTGATTCCTTTGGTTTTTCTATCAGCTTCATTTCCAGATGTATCTCTTTTCCTCTCCTCCCCAGTGAAACTTTCTCTGTAACAGGAATTTTAAAAGAATTCATATCTTTTGTTTTTCTATCCCCTTCATTTCAGAATAGTTCCTTTCTCTGCTTATCTTCCCAGTGAGCCAGCCCTTGTAACAAAGTTTAGAAAAAGAAAAACAGGTCAGCAAAACCATGCAACACCTAGGAGGGAACAAGGTACAATGGAAAGAGTGGTGGATTTGGAGGCAGAAGACTCGAATTCAAATCTCTCCTCTGATTGTAAGTACTTATGTGACCCTGGGCAAATCACTTATCTGTCTTTGGTCTCAATTTCTTTTGTTGTACGGTGAGGGAGTGGGGGAAATGATCTCTAATGTCCTTTCCATCAATGATCTTATGATATCAACTGATACAGCAAAAACAATATTCTACATCCTTCTTCCCCCACTTGTGTAATGAAGACTAAGGAGGAGCATTTCCCCATCTCTTCTCTGAATCCAAGTTGGTATTATAATCACACAATTATGATTCTTATTGTTTTTTCAATTTAAATTGTCACATTAAGTGTGCAAATTGTTTTCCTGGTTCTGCTTACTTCACTCTACATCAGTTCACATCTTCCCATATTTCTCTGAATTCTCCATATACATTATTTCTTATGGCATAGTATCTTGTTTAAATAAGGGAATAGAGAACCCTCTTTTTTCTCCCCTTGGAATCATCCAGGCAAATGTTGGAGCTGGAAGGAGTCTCAGATGATGTCATCTAATCCAAAATCCTCAATTTATAGCTGAGATGAAGTGACTTAGCCAGTTCTCCATGGTTAATGAGTGGCAGAGCTGGAATGCAAACCCAGATCTCCTGATTCCATGCCCCAAGCTCATTCTGGGTTACCTTTCTTAGCAGGGATGAAATGCAGGTGCGACTAGGGTAGGGGAATAAACTGAATGATTACTTGAAGTCTGCTCTGGGCTAGAGTCTTTGTTCCTGGAGGGCTTCTTTGTCCAGTGGGACTTTCTGTAAGGTTGATTTTGGTGGTGGGGTGTTCCTGGATCAAGAGAAAGGAACAGATGGGCGAAACTGACTTAAGGGAAAGTTTAATGTTTCTCTTTCTCCCTTCATTGCCTCTGGCCCTGTCGCTTAGTATCCATTACCAGAGACTCTTTTATCTTTCTCGATGAAACCTGAATGAAATTGAGTGCGGAGTGTGCATGCCTAAATCACAAATCAATGTAACCAGAATTAAATATTGATTTTTTTTGCCCTCCCCCTCCATCCCTCCCTTTCTCCCTCCTTTTCTCCATCCCTTTCTCCCTCCTTTTCTCCTTTTTTCTTCCTTCCCTCCTTCCTTCCCTCCTTCTTTCCCTCCTTCCTTCCTTCCTTTCTTTCTTTCTTTCTTTCTTTCTTTCTTTCTTTCTTTCTTTCTTTCTTTCTTTCTTTCTTTCTTTCTTTCTTTCTTTCTTTCTTTCTTTCTTTCTTTCTTTCTTTCTTGCCAGTTTCTTTAGTGTAATTGGCTTGCTGGATTGCTCAAAGACTAACATTCAGGGCTAAGCTGGGTTCCCCCACCCCTTCTCTCCCTCATGCTGGTAATTTTCCTTTGAGAGTCTGAAACATCAGGAAGTGGGAGAAATATCTCATAAAAATGTGACTCCCACGCAGTCGGACCAGAAATCTATAACTGAGTAACTGGCAGTAGAGAGAGCATCCTTCTGATACCCTGAGGCTGTTAGTTTCTTGTTGAAAGTTCAAGAGGTAAAGCTTTGGCTTAGAGATACTGAAGGAAGGTTAGGTACAGACCCAGGTCATCCAGGGAGGCTGGATCAATCCTAAAATCCCTCCAGGAGTTTGTGTGCATTATGATGCGCCCCCTTCCTTTCCTCTCCAACAACTCTGTCTTCTCCAGTCTTTCTCAGAATTCACCTCATTTGAGAAGCCTTTAATGATTCCAATCAAAAAGAATCATTCCAATCCCTTCAGTAGTCATAGAATTTAAGGCCAGAAGGGATCATTGAGGCAATCTAGTCCACTCTCTCTCCTTGTTTCACAGATAAGGAAACTGAGTCCAAGATAAAATAAATTATTGTCCTAAGGTTATATAGTTAGGAAATATTAGACCCAGGATTTTCATCTGACTCCAAATCCAATACTCCTTTTTATACTACACTGCCCCTCAAGGGTATGATACAGGACAATGGGGAGTGGGGCAGGAGACTGTAACTATTTACATTTTTTTTAAGAGGGAGGGAAATGACATGGTGGGAAGTCTTTGGATACCATCCAGTGACTAGGCCTTCTGGGGATGGGGATGGCTAGCTCTGGGATGGTTGTCTGAATCTGACTGTGTGAATCTATGGCTGGCTGCTACAGAGGACAGCTCCCTTCTGGGGAATTCCCCTGTTTTACTTCCCTCATTCCTGTCTCTGTAGTCCTCTAGTGACCCAGGTCCTTGGGGTTAGCTTGTCACTCAGGCAGTAGAAAAATAAAACAGACCAACTCTCTATCCCCCAAGGAACAAGTCTGGAGGGAGGCTGTTCCAGGATGAACTCATTAGGGCTTAAACTGAATTAAGGTCCAGACTGTTGGCTCTGCATTTCCAAAGAACCTCCCTCTCCCAAGTTTTTCATGAGAAGATATGCATGAGTCAAAACGGAGGAAATTGAGGCTCTGAGCCAGGATCATTTAAAGGAATTATAGCAGAGGAGAAAGTACACAAGAGTCCTCATCACCAGTTTTTTCTTCTTTAAAAAAAAACATCAATAAACATATACTAAAAACCTGAGTCCTGGAGTCTAGGAGAAGAAAAATGATACTGCCCTACTCTCAGTGAGTTTACAATCTAATAGAGGAGAATATTTTTATACAAACAACTAATTAGACAGTAATTATGAATGAGAGGTTCACACAAGGTACTATGAGAAATTGGAAGAGGAGGAGGACATTTCTAACAGGGAGATGGGGGGAAGGGGAGAGAGGAAAAGGCCCAGGGCAGATTTCAAAGAAAAAGAGGTATTTGAGTTGGAACTTGAAGGAAGAAAAGGATTTCAACAGAGGTGGGGAGTAGAATCGATTTTAGGTACGGAAAGTGACTAATAATGATAGCTAGCAATTATATAGCCCTTTAAGGTTTGCAAAGCACTTTACAAATACCTTATTTCATCCTCGTAACAGCTCTGAAAAGTAGATGCTATTATAACCTTCATTTTACATGTGAGGAAACTGAGGCATACAGAAGTTCACTGACTAACCTAGGTAATAAGTGTCTGAGATAATATCTGAACTCAGGTCTTCCAGATTCCAAGCCCAGCACTCTATTACTTAGGTCTTCTAGCTGCCTCTAGGCACCTCTAGGCAGTGAACCCAAGATGGTCATGAACATATTTCAAAAAAAAAATTTTTGACACAAAGTATTTTAAATTTTTATTTACTTTACTTTTCCTCTTTTCACATTATTTTATATGACTCATTAGAAACAATCTAGAATATCTCACAAAGTACCATAATATTCATAAGTAAGATTTTTCCAAATTGGAAAGATAAGGTAGGAAATTCAAGTTGCAAGTGAAATATGGAGAACTTGGAATTCCAAGATATTCTCTGATCCCATTGAGGTAGATAATCCCTTTAACAGTGCTGTAGAAACCCAACCATGTCTAGTGCCCATTTGTCCCTTTTTTTTTTTGGAGGGGGGAGGCAGGGCAATTGTGGTTAAGTGACTTGCCCAAGGTCATAAGGCTAGTTTTTTGTGTTAAGTGTCTGAGGTTGGATTTGAACTCAGGTCCTCCTGACTCCAGGGCCAGTGATCTATTCACTGTGCCACCTAGCTGCCTCCACATTTGTCTATAAATCTGCCACTTGGCATGCTGGGGAATTTCCTTGAGATCTCTGGGCACGGGCAGAAACCAATGGGCCACAAGAACCATCCATCAATTAGCTCCCCCTCTTGATATGTTATCAGTTCACCTTTTTTTTCCCCTCCTGGTATACATTTCTCTGATGGCATTCTTTATGCCAGCCTTTCCCTTGAAGCACTTATATAAAACTCATACTTACTATACCCCCTCTGTATTATTCTTTGGGTGACTGCTACTCACTGCTCCCATAAAATATTTCTGAGCTAAGATCCTGTTAGTTCAGACAGAAGAATTTCTCTAGAATTGAGATGCTGGAACAGATGACTTAAAGGAAAGAAATGATCATTTTTTAAAAGTACCTACTTATATGCCAAGTACTTTACAAATATTATCTCACTCACACACCAGTGTACCATATAGGAGAATAATAAACACACCTCTCCCTAGATCATACCACCTTGGAAGAGTCAAAAACTTACAAGTCCCCAGAATTACCTCTGAAAACAGCTGCACAAGAAAACCCCTGAAACTTGGGAAGTAGAGCCCCACTTTAGCATAGAATTAAAAGTCAAGAAATAGTCTGGAAAATGAACAAACAAAAGAAAAAAAGTTCCGACCATAGAAAGTTACTATGGTGAAAAGGAAGGTCAAAACACACACTCAGAAGAAAACAAATCAAAATTTCTGCATCCAAAGCCTCAAAGAAATATATGAATTGGTCTCAGGCAATGGAGGAGCTCAAAAAGGATTTTAAAAATCAAGTAAGAGAGGTGGAGGAAAAATTGGAAAGAGAAATGAGAGTGACACAAGAAATCATGCAAAGTTAACAGTTTGGTAAAGCAAACACAGAAAAATACAGAAGAAAATAACAGTTTAAAAAATAGAATGGTACAAATGGTAAAAGAGGCACAAAAAAATCCAATGAGGAGAAGAATGCCTTGAAAAGCAGAATTGGCCAAATGGAAAATAGATATATGTATGTATTTTACACACACACACACACACACACACACATATAAAAATTCACTGAAGAGAGGAACTCTTTAAAAAGTAGAATTGACCAAATGGAAAAGGAGGTATAAAAGCTAACTGAAGAAGATAATTCCTTAAAAGTTAGAATTAGGCAAATGGAAACTAATTATTTTATTAAACATCACGAAACAATCAACTGAAATCAAAAGAATGACAAAAATAGAAGAAAATATGAAATATCTCACTGGAAAAAAACAACTGACATGGAAAATAGATCCAGCAGAGATAATTTAAGAATTACTGGACTGCTTGAAAGTTATGACCAAAACAAAAGGGCCTAGACATCATCTTTCAGGAAAGTATCAAGGAAAACTGCCCTGATATTCCAGAACCAGAAGGTAAAACAGAAATGGAAGAAAATCCACCAATCACCTCCTGAAAGAGATCCCAAAATGAAAACATCCCAGGAATCTTATAGTCAATTTTCAAACCTTCCAGCTCAAGGAGAAAAATCAACCAAGAAAAAAAAAAGACAATTCAAACATAAATTTTGTCTACACCAATCCTGGCCTTCTCTTCATGGAGGCAGCATGGCACAGTAAATAGACTGTAAGATTTGAAATAAGGAAAACCTGGATTTGAATGTGACCTCCTATTCTAATTTACTTGGGCAAATGTGATCTTGGGCAGATCACTCAGCTTCTTTGATCATCCTCTAGGGTAAAATGGAGATCGTTTTAGAGATAACCTACATCCCAGAGTTGTAAGAATCAAGGAGGGAATATTTGTAAAACACTTTGAGAAACCCTAAAACACCACATAAACATAAGCAATATTTTGTAATTGGTTTGATTGCTACCTCTTGTTCTTACATCCCGAGATTTCCTTCTATTATCTCTTCTTCTTCTCCTCCTCAGCAAGCTGTCTCTTATGGAAAATAATTTAATGTAACTATTACAGTGGAAGGAACACTAGATTCAGATTTGGAATCAGAAGACTTAGGTTTAAATCTTGGCCTTGCCTGTAAACAACGTGGCATGTGTCTTGGGCGAGTCATTTCATTTCTTTGGCTTCTGCCAAATGGAAGGAGGTTGGATTTAATTGATCCCCATGTGGCCCCTTCCAGGGAATGATTTTGTGAATAAATTGTTCTAACATGAGCCTGTGAAATTTCACTCCCACCCAACCCACACATTCAGACAGAGCTTCCCTGTTGGAGGCTACCAAGTCCTTCCAGGTTCTAATGAGGCCAACAAGTCTATTTAGAATTCCCTAATGCTCTGGCTCTGCCCTCACTCTCCACTCCAGCCCTATCTCCCAGCTCCCCCAGGGGCTGGATGCCCTGGTGAGAGGTGATTTCCTTAGTGGAAGCTCCTCTGGAAGTCATATTTCTAGGTTTCTTTAAATTTAGAGCATGTGAGACTTGGAGGAGCCTGTCAGCCTGCATAGAGAAGAGGTGAGAGGGGGTGGGAAGTTGGGCTGGGAGCCAGAAGGGAAGGTGTAGTGTAGAAGGTTAGGAATGATGTCACCTCCTCAGAGATGTGGATGCTGAGGTCATTGTGGTAAGGTGAGGGACAGAGGCTTTAACAGCTCTATGAAACTTACTTCCATGTCCGTTTAGCCCTCCAATAATGTTCATTTGAAACAGTTAAAAAATGTCCCTTACCCTTAGGTCAGGGGACTAAGCAGGAAAGAAAGGAGGCTAAGTCTGAGGCCTTTGTGGCTAAGCTCTAAAAATGAGGTGGGGGTGAGGGGAGGGGGCTCAAAGAGAAGAAGGAGAGAGGACAGTAACTAAGGTCAGTAATGCAGTCTTGGCTTCAGGTCAGGAAGTTCTCCTCAGACTTCAGGCCCACACTTATCGCTTCAGACCACCAGTCAAGACAGTCGTGTTCAGTCCATCAGTCTTCAAGGATATCAAATGATCAATAAATATTTATTAGGTACCTACTATGTGCCTGGCACTGTTGTTGCTGATTGTTCTTTGTTCTCTCAGAGAACATTCTTCATGACATCATGAAGGTGATGCCGTGACATGCATGTGAATTAGATCTCAGAGCAGTAAAGGCTGCGCAGAGTCAACAGCCTTGTTCTCTGCTTCAGAGGCATCTGGGTCCAGGGGCAGGACGTTGATCAGAATGACTGGAGATGGCCCTTGCCTGGCACTGAAGATAGAAAAGAGGCAAAAAGCAGTCCCTGCCCTCAAGGAGTTTACAGTTTAATGGAGATTGTATCGAAACATATATACAAATATATCCAATATGAATATCCAAAATACGTATGTATTATAAATATTATATATCATATATATAATATAAATATAAATATAAAGTAAGCCGTTTGTTGTTGCTTGTTTCAGTCCTGTCAGACTCTTCATGACCCTTTTGGGAGTTTTCTTAGCAAAGATACTGGAGTGCATTGCCATTTCCTTTTTTCAGCTCATTTGACAGATGAGGACATTGAGACAAAAAACATTAAGTGACTTGCCCAGGGTCACACAGTTAATGTCTGAGGCTGGATTTGAACTCGGGTCTTCTCAATCTATTGTGCCACCTAGCTGCCCTAAGCCACATACAAGATAAATAGGAAATAATTAACAGAGGGAAGACAATGGAATTAAAAGGGATTGGGGAAGGTTTCTTGTAGAAGGTGGGAGGCCATGGAGGTCCATATTGGAGCAGAGGAATGAGAATATTCCAGGAATAGGGGAGAGTCAGAGAAAATGCCTGAAGTAGAGAGACGAGTACTTTGTTGGCAGAACTCTCAGAAGGGCAGCGTCACTGGCTCAAAGAGTGTATGTGGGGAGTATGCTGTGAGAAGACTAGAGGGGCAGGGGGGCACCAGGTTATAAAGGTCTTTGAAGGCCAACAGCATTTTGTATTTGCTCTTGGAGACTTAGAGAGCCACTGGGCTTTACTGAGTAAGGGGATGATACGGTTGGACCCCCACACTTTAGGAAAGTCCCTTTAGTGGCTGAATGAACTGATACATTTAAGTGGGGAGAGACTGGAGGAAGACCGATCCGACAGCAGGCTACAGCAGTAATGAGGTCCTGTACCAGAGCCGTGGCTGTGTCAAAGGAGAGAAGGTGGCATATATGAGATGGGTGTCGAGAGAGGAAGGCCTTGGCAACCAATTGGGATGTAGCGGAGTGAGGAATGCAGGCTGATGCCTATGTTGCGACTCTCAGGGCCTGGGAGGGAGGTGTTGCCCTCTACAGTAATAGGGAAGGTTTGGGGAATGATAATTTCTGTTTTGGACTTGTTGAGGTTAAGATGTTTACTGGACTGCCTTTCAATTGCAAGATGGGAGTAAGATTAAAAGTGAGCTGAGAAACTGGGACAGGAAAGGCAGATTTGAAAATCATCAACATAGAGATGGTAATTAAGTTCATGGAAGCTGATGAGATCACCAAATGAAGTAGTATAGAGAAAGAAGAAAGGGGGCCCAGGAAAGAAGTCTGAAGATCCCTGTGCTAGAGGGTATGATCTGGAGGAGGATCCACAAAGAGACAGAGAAGGATTGGTCAGATAGGTAGGAGGAGAACCAGGAGAGAATGGTTTCCCAAAAACCCAGAGAGAAGAGAGTATCAAGTAGGGGAGAGTGGTCAGCAGCGTCAGAGGCTGCAGAGAGGTCAAGAGAGGATTGAGAAAAGGCCATTGGATATGGCAGCTAAGAGATCACTGGTAACTTTGGAGAGAACAGTTTGGATGGAAGGATAAGGTTGGAAGTCAGATTGTAAAGGGTTAAGAAGAGAGTGGGAGCAGAGAAAGTGGAGGCCCCTGCTGTAGGCGGTCTTTTTGAGGAGTTTAGTTACAAAGTGCTGAAGAAATATAGGAAAACATTTAACAGGGTTGGAAGGATCAAATTGTTTTTCAGGATGGGAGAGACCTGGGTGTGTTTGTAGGCAACTTCTTCATCTTCCCTCTGCTTTTCTCCCACTCTCTGAGCTAACTAGAGAGGTCAAGCCCTCCCCTGCAGCAAGCTGTGAGTAAGATGCAGAGTCAAAAAAGCCTGAGGATGTATATGGCAGGAGGCTAGGGAAGCAATAGAGAGGTTGAATGGGGGTGGAGGGGAGGAAGTGTCTTAAAATGCCAACCCTGGGTTTGGCAACACTCACTCCCTCTCATTGACTCTGGAGGGGATGCCAAGAGGAGGGTGATGCAGAATCAGATCAGAGCAGATTAATATAATCACTGTATTAACAAGCCTTGCTCACTCCCCCACTCTTTCCCTTAATGGTGACTATCATACTCACTAGAGTCTCAGCTGCCAATGGCTATCGATACCCCCTGTTGTAGCATTGTTAAACAGGGACTATTGTTGGTGATGCTGCCAGGCCTTGAGCCCCAGGGGCAGATGCAGAATGGAACACTGAAACCCCTTCTGCAGATGGGGTATACAAGGCCAGGATTCTGGAGCACCTGAGTGTTCCCATAGTGCACCAGGAGAGCTGGGGATGGGCATGGGAACAGGGGCAGTGCTGTCACATCACTCTGGGCATGACTCTAGAGAGAACTGATGTTTTTCCAGTCAGGGTCAGCCACGAGCTTTTCCCAGCTTCTGCTACCATCCCACATCTCCGTCACTTCCTGAAGGTTCTTTTTCATCTCTAGCTTTGGAGTATTTGGAGTGGGGGGAGCAGGCCCGTAGGTGGTGAGAAGTAGGGGATCTTTGCAGCTGTTTCTGCCTGTAGCCTGGCTTTGTGCTTGGGGTTATCACATACTTTTGGCAGTTCCTCAACTGCCATTGGAAATAGGGGAATGCAAACCCCCAAATCATGGATTAGGGCAATTTGTAAATTGAGTAATCTTTTTTTTCTCACTGACAGCTCTAGATCAGGGATATAGGCCATAGGACTCCAGAGTAGCATGAGATTCTCTGGCAGCTTTATGTATGTGCCCTGAAGGGGGAAAAAATAGGACAGCTAAAATAAAATTGTAAAAAACAAAGAGATTATTTAATGAGAGTCAACAAGGCAAAGTGGATAGAAACCATAGATGTTGGCCTCAGAGTCAGGCTTCTGATATAGTCTGTCCATGTGACCCTGGGCAAATCACAACCTCTCAGTACCCCAGAAAAGTCTTTTGAAAGACTATAAATTATCAATCTGTAATCGTAATTTTTAATGACTCCTAATTTATTTTGGTAAAGGGAATTTCCTCCCAAGCAATTCCTTACACTAATGTAATCACAAGGACAGCCAAACAAATATTTAACCAACTATTTTATTTACAAATAAAAAATGAACAAATAATAAAGACTTATCAGTTCTGTTTGGTATAATAAATGAAATAGGAAGTAACAGAGTTACAGCTGACCTTTGCCTGGGACAAATAGAACTAAGTGGTGAATTTTGACTCCTTCTCCCTTTGGTTAAATCTATCCTGTCAATATTGTACTATGGATGGACATAGGTGGTAGTCTGTATGAATGTTTTTCTCTTGGTCAAGCTGTAATCACACTGGCACCTTTGGGAGTACTGCTACGCTTGGGGCCACTTTTGGTTCTAGATGGAAATGTTCTCTGCACCAGCCTGAGCTATAGTTAATAGGATTTAAGAATGAAAGGAAATTTATCAATCCTCTTTTCCAAACTCATAATTTTACAAGATGGGGAAACTGAGGCCCACAGACATAAATCAGCATGCTCAAAACCACAATGGGTAGTAAGTGGCAGAGCTGTAATTGAAATCCAGGTCTTTTGATGCCAAATTATTTTGTTTTACCAGGTTGACTCAAGAAGATTGTAGTGTGTGTGTGTGTGTGTGTGTGTGTGTGTGTGTGTGTGTGTGTGTGTGTGTATACTCATTGAATAGTCTGGGGACCCATATAATAATACAAAATCCATGTATAAAAACATGCAATCTGGTCCCTAAGTTTTAGCTTGTTGAAATGAGAAAAGCAATGAAATTGGAGTCAAAAGACCTCATACAATTGCTACAAAACTCCATTTTCTCGTCTATAAAATGAAGACAGTCCTAGAACTTAACCCCTTCGGCTGGTTGTGATGATTCTTCTTAGTCATTTGCATCTTCACCTGCAATGGCTATGCATCCTCCTATATTCCATTTAGGTAAGCAAATTTAATTCAACAAACATTTATTAAATGCTTGATATAAGCAAATCACTATGCTGGGTGTTAGGAGAGATACCAAGTTTAGATAACACCCAGTCATGGAGCCTTGCAGTCAAGTAGGGAGATGTAACACACAGAGAAAAATGAGCATACTACTCCATAATCTGTGCATTAGAAAGTTATGAAACCAAGCCCTCCAGGAGCTTTCAAGAAGACAGTGGCTACCAACCAGAGAAGGTGGAGAGGTTTCTCATAGGAGGGAACATTTGAGTTGAGTTGTAAAGGATGGGTTGTGACTCACCAGGCTTTATAGTGAAAGGGAGGGCATTCCAAGCATGGGGCACCATGTGAGAAAAGGCATGAAGGTAGGAGTTTGAGTCACCCCCACCTCTTTGTCATTGTAGCCATTTCCTGTTTTGTCTTCTCTGGAACAATTCGATCCAGAAGATTTGGGTTTCATTCTCAATTCCACCACTGACTTTGTCAACTTGGGCAAGTTACTTTATCTCTCTGGGCCTTGACTTCTTCTGTTAAATGGATGGGTTGGATTGTATGATCTTTGAAGTCTGATATTCTGTAAACTTTACCTCCCTGAGTCACTCACTCCCTATCATCCCTTCTTCCTTTTGCTACTCCCAAGACTAAAGAAAGTGATTCTTTTCCATTTCTCTGAATGGGGACAGGGCACTTTAGTCTGACATCTCCACCTTGGCATGTAGCTCAATCCCATATATTTTTCTTTTTTTCTTTTCCTTCTCTTATCTTTTTCTGCCCTCTGCACCCTCCCTCTCCTTGTTCATTTCTTTTTGCCTCCTTCCCTTGGCTGTGAGTCACCCTAGGGCCTTTATGCAATGGTGGGAAAATGTTGTAATTGCCCAGATCAAGAAAAATGGCACAGGCCAGTTTGGGAGCTGCAGAGCTAGGTACCTACATCCATATTTAGAGCTGTCTGTCTCCCTGCTCTGCACTCCCTCCTTCCCTCCTGATTGCAAAGTGGCTTAATGGGGCTGCAGGCTCTGTTCTCCCAACTCCCTGGGTTAGCTCACTGTGATGTTTCACCTCCACAGCTGGATACCTTTCTCAACAAGCAGCCAGTTACTAATCATGTTTTTTTTCTCTCCCATTATTCTCATGGGTCTGCTCTCCCCCACCTCCAATTTATCTCTTCTTTCTTTCACTCCCTCTCTTCTCCCTCCCAACCTCTGTCTCCTTTCTCTCTCTCTTTCCCATCTCCCTCAATCTTAATCTATTTTTACTCTTTCTCCCAATTTTTCTTCCTCTTTCCTCAATTTCATCCTCATCTTTCAGTCTCTTTGTTTTCTCTTTCTCCTCTTTTCTCATCTGTCATTCTCAATGTGTATCTCTCCCTCCTTTCTTTCTCTTCTCTTTCCTCTTCTCTCTCCTTTATCTTTACTTTCCTTTCCTTTCTCTCTCTCTCTCTCTCTCTCTCTCTCTCTCTCTCTCTCTCTCTCTCTCTCTCTCTCTCTTTCTCCCTTATCTTTCTTTTTCTCTCTCTTTTTGTTGAGGTTTGGAGTGCTAGGAACTCCAAAATGCAAGGGTCCAGGGGGTCTGCCTTGAAAGAATTAGACTTCTCAAGCCTTCTCCAAGGCTAAGTAATGATGTTTATTTGTGATGCCAATAGAAGCAGGCTGGATTCTAAAGGAATCTGAGGCATTGTCACAATAATAGGAGTGATGTGATTCTGAAAATCTAAGCAATTTCATGGGGATAAGATTGAGACTTATAGACAAGAAAAGAAAGTGAGAAGATCTGGATGAGATTAAGGAGTGGTAAATAGCCTGAGGTAGTCCAGGTGCAGGCAATGAAAGGAGTTAAGTGGTCAGAGGGCTACAGTGAAAGGGCATTAAAAGGATTATTGAGTATCTAGGTGGGGTGAGATGGGCCAGATTCCTTAAGAGAAACTACAGGAATTCAGGGTCCAGGTCCCATCACTGAATCATTTGATTTTCCCTTTTCTCCTCTTTCTTTCTTGTCTTTCTTCTTCTCTCATTTTCCCCTTCTCTCTCTCCTCTCTTTTTCTTTGTCTTTCCCCATCTCTCTCTTTTGTTTTTCCTTCTTCCTCTCCTCTTTGTCTTTCCTCTTCTCCCTCTCTTCTCTCTCAATCTGTCTCTCTTCTTTTAATCTTACTTTTTTCCTTCCTCCTCCTCTCTCTTCTCTTTCTCTCCACTCAATTTCTCTCTCTCTGTGTCTCTCTCCATTCCTCTATCCAGAGCTCTTTGCAAAAAACAGTGGAGTTGGCCTGGACTTCCCACAAGACTACAAGTTCTCCCATTCCCCAGAACAGCTTTGAACTACCAAACCAGTGAAGGATGATCAATTCTGCCAGCCTGTGACTGCCTTTGATCTGAGGGTTGCAGAGATTTTTCAAAGGATAGGTTATATATTCTCTTCTTTCCAGCTAGATTTCCCCTTGACATTCTAGACAGACGTCCATCTTACCTAAGTAGCTATTGGAATAATAGAACATCAAAATTAGAAGAAATAGAGTCAAACTACCCTCATTTGGAGACAGCCAGATGGTTCAGTGGAGTCATGAAGAAGGGTCTTGAGTCATGAAGACAAATTCAAATTAGGCCTCAGACACTAGTTGTGTGACCCTGGGCAAGTCACTTAACCTGCATTTGCATTGTTGCTCTTCTTCTTCCTTCATTCTTGAAGAGGATCAATGATATCACGAAGGTGATGTCTTGACCTGCCTATAAATTAGATTTGAGTGACACAGTCCTTAGCTTCATCCTCTCCTCCAGAGTCAAAGAAGTCCAGTGACAAGACAAAAGTCAAGACATCTGGCAATGGCCCAGGATGCAGTGGGTGACCTTGTCCTTTTTTAAATTAAGGTCTTTCTCAGATCTCAGTTTGTCTAAGGCCACACCCATCTAGTTGCTGATGGCTAGGTAAGAACTGAGACAAAAGATGGCCCAGTTTGCCGTCACAAAGATGTCAGTCTGGGAGAGCAAGACCCTCAGAGTTTCTGGCCAGAACAGAGAACAATTGCTATCTACACTTATTGTAAGTATCAAAACTAAACAACGAGGCACTGAGGCTTGGGTTGGGGCTGTTATTGGCCATTCAACGAAAGCCAGAAAGATTTGGGTTTAAAAGCTGGTCAGGTAGCTCCATTTAAAACACTTTTTAAAGCCTGTTTTTTCAGAGCTATATTTCAATAAATCAAAAATGAAAACTTCACCGGGCAAAAAGGGAATTGTTCCAGCATTTTGAAAAGAAGAAAAGGAAGAAGAAATAATAATAACAATGACAACTTCTGTTTTCCAGTTTCTGTTCAAATTGGCACTTACTTTCTCCTCCAGAATCATCAGAGTCCAGCAGCAAGACCTCCGTTTGTCTCAATCCATTGGAAAAAGAAATAGCAAACCCCTCCAGTACCTCTGCCAAGAAAACCCAGTGGACAATACTGGCAAGTTACAATCCATGGGATCACGAAGAGCCAGACACAGCTGAACAATGACATCCCATTTTACAGATGGATGAGAACAAGGCCCAAAGAAATGACATGATTTGTGGATGGTCACACTGCTCTTCAGTGGTCTTGTTAGGGGCAGTTAAATGGTAGTGGAGCAGATGGCTTGCTAGGCCTGGAGTCAAGAAGATCTCAGTTCAAATTTGACCTCAACTATTTAACGGTTGTGTAACCCTGGGCAAGTCACTTAACCTCTATTTGCCTTGGATTTCTCAACTGCAAAATGGTGAAAATAAAATCAGTTGCCTCTTAGGGTTGTGAGAATCAAATGTAAAGCACTTAGCACAGTGCCTTGAACATAGAAGGGGCACTATAAATTCTTATTCCCTTTCTCCCCTTCTGTTCCCCAGTGGAAAAGTAGCACCTAGAAGACAAGTCTTCTGATTCCCAGTCCAGTACACTGGACCTGGTCAGGGAAGGATTTCCATACCTCACTCCTCAAGTTGTTTAGGTATCCTGGCTCTGAAGTCAGAGCACCTGGGTTCAAATCTAGCCTTTGAGTTTTATTCCCTTTTGATATTGGGCACAAGTTCTTGTTGTTGTTGTTGTTGTTTTAGTTTTATTTTTATTTTTTGCTTTTTTTTGGAGGGCAATTGGGGTTAAGTGACTTGCCTGAGGTCACACGGTTAGTTTTTGTGTTAAATGTCTGAGTTGGGCACAAGATCTTAACCTCTCTGGGTTTCAGTTTCTTCACCTGTAAACACAAGGGGGTGGCTAAGATGGACTCAAGTGGACAGATCTGAGGGCCCGATCAGTTTAATTCTAACTAGAGCCTTCAATTTTCCAGCAAATCCCATAGATAAACCTCTCCTAGGGTCTCAATTCTCTTTCTCTCCTCCCACCTCCACTATTCTCTTCCCACCCAGAACAAAATGGAGGATCCACACATGTCCATATGCAGCCTCTCTCAATACCACTTCCCCAGTGTACTGTGAGAGTTAGGGAATGGAATATAGGATCTGATAGCACATAGATATTTTAAAAAGGGGGAGAAGAAGAAATCAAAGGAGTCAGTGTTACTAATCCCAGTTGCGATCATGAACATGATTAGCTGCTGCGGTCTCCTGTAAAACTTGGAAATAGGGAGATATTCTTTCATTCCTTACCCTTCTAGTGTCCTGCCAAGTGCTTCTGCGGACACAAAGGGTCTTTGTTGACAAAACCTTCAGCCTCATTCCCTCCCTTGCACCTTCTACCTTCTTCACTCCAACTTGATGCTGGCTTTTTGTTGATAATTTTCCCCTGCTGTTCCTATGACTCCAGAAGGAAAGACTGGAAGTCACCTGGGCAGATTCCCTTTAAAGAGAGGTAGGTCAGATGTGGACAATGCATTCTAGAAACTGTCAATGCTTAATCTCCTTTTCTACATGGGCCCATCCATCAACCTCTCCCTTAGCAAGCAGGCATCATCATGCTTTACTCTAAAATTACAAAATATCAGTATTGAAAGTACCTTAGAGGTCACCTAATACAACCCTCTTGTTTTACAACTGGGGAAACTAAGGCCCAGAGAAATTTGAATTACTAGCTCAAGGTCATACAGCTATTAAATAGTAGAAAGTAGATTCCAATACAAGTCTTCCGATTCTTAGTCCCTGTGTTGTTCTCTGAGTGAAGCATGTGTATATGCCCATGGAAAATACTTATGTTCACATTAGTTAAGTGTGATAGACACAATTTGAGATCTTGACCATCCCCTGACCAAGAGGAGAAGGGCCAGCACCATAACTGGGGAAGGGGGTGTGTGTAGGCGAGGAAAGGTAGGTAAGCCTCCATAGCACTGCCAAGTTAAGGTCTCTTTCCTGCAGTTTCTGAGAGATTGCTGCTTTAGAATTCTATCAGCCTCCTTTCCCCTTGAAATATTGATGGTCTGGGTGTATAATTGGTTCAAAACAAAAGCTATTTACTTACCTGGTTGCTCTTAAGGGGGGAAGGTTACCCTCAGTCTTCACTTGCAGGTTTAATGCCTTTCCACCAAATGCTGGCTCCACAAACGACCACCACAAATAGCAAATTGTGAGTAAATCATTTATCCAAGCAAAAAGCAAACAGAAATCAAAGGAGTTCTACAGAATAGAATATAACAAAAAATACACAAAGTGAATGAGCTAGATGAGATTTGAATTCATTTAAGAGAGAGGTCTCACTCTCACTCAAGAGGAAATTTAGCATAGTCTTTACAGAGGGAAGCTAGAAATCAGGAATATATTGAAAAGTCCAGCTTCCTCTATATATTTTCAGCTGTCAAAGTCTGTCAGTCTCTGTTTCTCTCTTTCTATATATCTGGAATTAGTCTCAAAAAAATTACCTGGAACAACATGTCTGTCTTCTGTCTGTTTCTCTCTCCCTCTCCCTCTCTCCCTCTCCCTCTCTCTCTCTCCCTCTCTCTCCCTCTCTCTCTCTCTCCCTCTCTCTCTCTCTCCCTCTCTCTCTCTCTCTCTCTCTCTCTCTCTCTCTCTCTCTCTCTCTCTCTCTCTCT
>CM053593.1:86310593-86342247 GCA_028646575.1 Pseudocheirus occidentalis
AGACTTAGAGTGGAACAAATGGAAGAAAATGACTTTATGAGAAATCAAGATACTATTAAACAGATACAAACAAATGAAAAAATAGAAGGCAATGTGAAATATCTCCTTGAAAAAAACCACTGACCTGGAAAATAGATCCAGGAGAGACATTTTAAAAATTATTGGACTCCCTAAAAGCCATGATCAAAAAAAGAACTTAGAAAACATCCTTCAAGAAATTCTCAAGGAAAATTGCCATGATATTTTAGAACCGGAGGGCAAAATAGAACTTGAAAGAATTTACTGATCACCTCTTGAAAAAGATCCCAAAAAGAAAACTCCTAGGAATGTTATAGCCAGGTCCGGGAGTTCCCAGATCAAGGAGAAAATATTACAAGCTGCCAAGAAGAAACAATTTAAATATAGTGGAAACACAATTAGGATAACCCAGGATCTGGCAGCTTCTACATTAAGGAATCGAAGGGTCTAGAATATGATATTCCAGAGATCAAGGGATCTAGGATTAAAACCAAAAATCACCTGCCCAGAAAAACTGAGTATAATGTTCTAAGGGAAAATATGATCATTCAGTAAGGTGGAGGACTTTCAAGCATTCTTGCTAAAAAAAACAAAACTGAACAGAAAATTTGACATTCAAATACATGAAGCATGAGAAGTTAAACATGGGAAAGAAATCATAAGGAACTTATCAAAGTTGAACTACTTACATGCCAATATGGAAAAATGATAATAGTAACTTAACGAAACTTTTCTCAGTATGAGGATAGGTGAAGGGAATACAAATGTATATGTATAAGTACACATATGTCTATATAGGAGGGTATATATGCATATGAATATATATCTGAGTGTGTATATGAGTTCATAGAGGGCACAGGATCAATTGAATATGAAGGGATGATACTTTAAAAGGTGAAATTCTGAGGTGAGAAAGGATTAGAATGAGAGGAGACAGAGAGAGACAGAATGGGGTTAAATCATCCCATATAGAAGAGGCAAGGGATAACTTTTACAATGGAGGGGAAGAACAGGAAGGAAAAAGGGAAATAGTCAACTTTACTCTCATTGAATTTGGCTTAGGGAAGGAATGACCTAAACTCTAAACTGGGTTATCTTGCCACATAGGAGAGTAGGGGGGATGGGGATGAGAGGCGGGGTGGCAGAGGGTAGGGTGGGGAGGAGGGCTGTGGAACTACACACTTCTGTAAAGGGACAGGGACAGTGTAGAGAATAGAACAAGGTGGAGTCAGGATAGGAAGGAGGGACATATAATCACTCTCTTACAATATGTCTACTGTGGAGATGTCCTGCGTAATTACACATGTACAGCCTTTATGGAATTGTTTGTCCTTCCAGTGGGGATGGGTGGCAAGGGAGGAACCAAAAGAATTTGGAATTTAAAGTTCTACAATCAAATGTTTAAAAAAAAAAAATATATATATATATATATATATATATATATATATATATATATATAATTATTATTAACTACATGCAACTGGGAATTAACATATACAGGTACTGGGGTAGGGAGACCCATCCTGCCCTACAGGAAAGTCAGAGGGCAATAGGGGAGGACAGAGGAGAGAGCAGATTGGGGGAGGGGCTTTACAGGGGGATCGCTGTTTTGGGGTTGTGGGTAGTGGAAAGACGGGGAGAAAATTTGTAACTCAAAATCTTGTGGAAATGAATGATATAAACAAGAAAATAAAATAATTTAAAAAAAAGAAATAAAAGAAATCTGCTCTGGTGATGAAGAGGCTTAAATTCTATTTGGGGGGAGGGGACATGCATACATCAGTAGATACAAATATGTACATATGCATACATATGTATGGGCTATATATGTATATATATATGTGTGTATATGTACACACACACACACACACACACACACACACACACACAAAGGGGCCAGCATGCCACTTTCTAATGTCTGTGACAGGGTACCACCCCAGGGTCATCAATCTCCAACTCGACAGCAGTCAGCCTGACTTATTCCAGTAACAGCTAGCAGCTAGGTCTAGAGGCACAATGTCAGGATGGCACCCTTGGGCAACAGCTTATACATGGAAATGATGTATCACTGCCCTGCCCAGCCCAGCCCAGCCCCGTCAACAGGAGATTTCCCGACAGTGTTTTCAGCATCAGGACTCCAGGGAGAGAGCTCAGGGCAAAAGTAAACAAGATGCTGAGAAAGCTTCTCTCTTTCCTCCCTTTCCCCACCCTCCCCACCTCCCCACATTTGCTATCCCTTTCTCCGCCCACCCCAGTAGCAAACCAGCAAACAGCAGGATCTTGGGATGTGGCAGAGAGGTTGTAACTCAACCTCAGGAAAAGATAGTTCCTGGACGACTGGGCCCTTGTCCGCTGATATGGTGAGGAAAATAGCAGAAAGGTGAGGGTGGAGGAGGGGAAGAGGAGGAGGCCGGCAGCTGGGCCTATGGTCTTTCTGGTGGCTGAGGAATGACATGAGGAAAAGCTCTGTGCCCCAAAGGCGATCCAAACCCAAGTGAGATCTGTCCCAGTTTGTATTGCAGCCCTAAGCTCAGGAGCCCTACCTCCCAGGCTCAGTGCATCCTTATTCAATAGGGAGAAATTTCCCTTCTCTTCCTAACACTCATTCCCAGGGCCAGGAAAACTCCCTGTGATTTCCCACACTCCTTACCTTTCAGGAGAATGGAAACTCTGAGGCCAGAGACTTTGCTTTCTTTTCTTTGAATCCTCTATATCAGACACAGTAGCAGATCCAATGTAGGTGCATAATAAATGCTTGTAGAATTGAACTGAATTTGTCCATCCATTTCTCCATACCCGGAATGTCCTTCCCCTTCCCCTTCCTCCCATCCCTTCAGAAGAAAGCCTACCCATCCAATTAAATGCCCAATTCTACCTAAGCTCTCCTTTTTAGTAAGCCTGATGCCCCAGGAGCTCTTGCTACTAGGCCAAATATACTCATTGTGCGTTATTTTGTATTCATTGTTTTGCACCTTTCAAATGTACTTGTTGAGTATGTAATGATGTATTTTAATTATGTGTCTGCTTTCCACCCCTTCCCAATTAGATAAGCTTCAAGAAGGCTCAGGCCCAATTTTACCTGAATTTTCTATATCTCCCCAGCATTGGTCACACATGCTTAATAAATTTATATTGACTTGAATTCCTTTCTTTGTCCACCAAAAACCCAAGAGTCTTTAAGCCGAGAGGGCTTTGAGACAGGGACTGGGGAGGGGTCTGCTTCACCATCTTCCCCCCAAACTCCTGTCCTATTTGTGAAGAATCTATCACTAGGGATACCAAAGAGAAGCTGTCTTTAAAGGGGAGCAAAGAATTTAGCAAATCAAGGGCCTATTGTTCTCCTACTGAAGTTACTCCTCTGCCAGCCTTTCTTCCCCCTACTGTCCATCCCCTTTATCCTCCACCTTCAAGGGGGAATCACGCAAAGAAAGGCCAAACTTTTGTCCAGGTAGAGACAAAATGGAAAAAAGACTAGGTCTTTGTAGTCAAAACCAGTATAAGTCTAATAGAGCACAGATAAACACAGAAAGTAGTATTATAGAAGGTAGAACATGGTATGGGCAAAGAAGAGATTTAGACAAAATGCTCTAGGAAAAATTTGAGGGAGAAATCCATTTTATTTTCAAGGGTATATGGAAAGCTAGCACCTGAAAAAGGGGGGGGGCTTGAAAAGAGTGACAATTTCTAGAGTATCTAATTTGAGGTGCCTTTGAGGCCATCCAGAAGGAGAGAAAGGAGCAGAGTAGCCTAGCTGGGATGGTACACAAAAGTGTGTGAAGAGGAATAATGTGAAGTAAGGCTTGAAAATCATGTTGGAGTCAGACTGCTGAGGGCCAGACTCTGTATTTTGTCTTATAGACGAGAAGGAGCCAATGAACATGTTTGAGCAGAAAAGTAGTGTGGTCAGATCCATGCATTATTAGAAAGATAATTTCAGAAGATGTTTAAGATGCATTAAAAGACCTGAGAGACTGGAAACAAAGGGACCAATTAAAAGAAATGGGTAGTGTGGTAGAGAGATTAAAATGGGGACTAGGCACCAGAACAGAAAGTAATACTAGAGAGGAAGAAGTTTTCACTGACTGTCCCTGATGCAGGGAAAGCTCCTCCTCATCTTGGCCTCCTTCTGGCTACCTTCAAATTCCATCTTCCACAGGGATTATCTTTTGCCTCTTTTTGTATCCCCAGAGTTTAGCACAGTGTCTACCACATAGTAGGCACTTAATAAATATTGATCAGTCATTTGCATATTGTCTCCTACATTAGATTGGAGTTGTAGAGAACAGAGATAGTCATTTACCTTTCCTTCTAATCCCAGTGCTTAGTACAATGCCCAGCACATAGTAGGTGCTTAATAAATGTTTATGGGCATACTGACATAGGGAAGGAATTCTTTACTAGTTTTAAGACCCATCTTGAATACTTCAGACATTGAGCCATAGGGACCCCCCCCACACACACACAAATGAAAGCCAGGAATACCAGCACCCTACAAATAGATCAGACTCTTGGAGCACTGGGGTACCTGTTTGCACGTACCATATGCAGCACTCCTGGAGGCAGCTAGTTGGCTCAGTGGATAGAGTGCTAGACCTGGAGTTAGGAAGACCTGAGTTCAAATCCAGCCTCAGCCACTTACTGGCTGGGCAACTCCCAATTTCTGCCTGCTTCCGTTTCCCCATCTGTAAAATGGGGATAATAATATCTCCCTCTCTGTAAGACTCAAATGAGATAAATATTGTAAAGTGCTTAGCCCAGTGCCCAGCACAGTGCATGTAAATGCCTAACAAATGCTTATCTCCTAGTTTACTTGTGCTGCCAGGGCTCCTAGTGCCACGGGGCACCAATGTTTGGTCAGAAACTGTTCATGCCATGCATAGCAAAGCACAAGGGATAAAAGCAACCCACTGGGACTGAGGACATCTGGGTCCAAGCCTAGTCCTGCAAAATGAACTATGGCCTCAGACAAGTAATTTTATAGGCGCAATTGTTTTCTCCTCTGAGTGAATGTAAGCTCCTTGAGGGCAGGGATTGTTTCATTCTGTCTTTGTACCTCAACATCTAGTGCTGCTCCTGGAATGGCGATAGGCATCCAATAAATGTTGGTTTGATTTCCCCTCTCTGGGCCTCAGTTTCTTCTGCTGTAATGATGGGGGGGCAGTATAAACTGAATGCTTTGGAATATTCCTCCCCATTCAAAATTTCAAGGTCTCCTTCCAGCTCTCAGACTCCGGAAGTCCCATCTTTTGCCAATGCTTAGGGTACCAAAGGCACTACTGTCCAATTCTATTCAGCAAGTATTTATTAAACAGTTAGTCTATGTGAGGTAGCCACAAAGAATCTGGTCTACTCAGCTACTGGTCTACACACCCATGGAGGAGGGAGGAGGATGGTGGTGGTGGGTGCCCATTTTTCCCTGGCCCTTATTCTCCAGGTTCCCAAATAATACCGGGTGACCTTTGCATAATGCTTTAGTTGAGTGCTTTATAAACATTATCTTGAGACTTACAACAACTCTACAAAGTAGGTACCATAAGTGTTGTATTCCCATTCTACAAATCAGAGAAACGAAATGCAGTGTGTGCAGTCACAGTTAGGAAGTGTTCAGAGATTCCAAGTGGGATTCAGATTCCAAGCTTGGCACAGATCTAGTCTGCTGAACCACCCTCCTGCTCATCAAGAAGGAACAGAACCCTTCCTCTGGTCTATCAAGCTGACCTGGGCCTAAGAAGGCCTGGCCTAGCTATTAAGAACACCTTCAATGCGTTATTGTTCAGTTGTATCCAACTTTGACCCATTTGGGGTTTTCTTGGAAGAAATACTGGAGAAGTCTGCCATTTCCTTCTCCAGCTCATTTTACAGATGAGGAAACTGAGGCAAACAGGGTAAAGTGACTTGCCCAGGATCACACAGCTAGTGTCTGAGGCCAGATTTGAACTCAGGAAGATGAGCCTTCCTAACTTTAAGTCTGGCACTCTTTCCCTCATGTCACTTATCTCACCCAGGAGATAAAATATATAAGGTTAAATCAAAAAGGACAGGTTCACTAGGTAGCCAGGGTGGGAAATTTAACCGGAGCAGGGATTTACAAAGGTAACAGTGGGCAAGCTCAGGGATCAGGAAATTGGACTGGGGTTAAATCATAATGACTTCTGGACTGGGGGTGCTGTGAGGACAGGAGCTTCATCCCAGACACCTCTGGGCTTGATTGGAACATTTCTGACTGCCATGAGGCTAGGGTCCAGGCATAAAACTGTAGTGGTTTTACTTTTGTCTTTATATCCTCAGCACGATGACTAGTCCATAGTAGGTACTAAATAAATGCCGGTTGACTAGTTAATAGAATTTAGAACTGCAAGGGATTATCTCGTCTAACTTTCATTTGACAAATGAAGGAAGAAAAATCTGGAGAGGGCAGTGAGTTGGCTGCAATCATACAGGTTACAAGTAACGGAGCAGCATCTAAGTTCTCAGAAACTAAGGAAGTCCTCTTTCTGTCATACTAGGCAAACCCCTGAAGGATTTTAGAGCCATTAAGCTTATCAGATCACTAGACCACTCTATTCATTGGACCTCAGTCTCCTGGGCTGTAAAATGGGAATGATACTTGTTAAGTATCCACTTCCCAGGGTTTTTGAGGAGATCAGATAAGATGATATAAATTCTTTGTGAACTTTAAAAGGCAATAGAAACATTAGCTATTATAATTAGGGTATATTTCACAAGCTGGAGCAGCGGTCAGATGTTTTCTTCTGCACTGTGATTCCTTGTACCCATTTGTATTGTTGATGAATCATTTTTTCTTCTTCTTGTAAATAAAACTATACACAAACATATACTTGAATTTGGGAATATGTAGCAAACAGGAGATAGAAAGCCGGTGGTTTAGGAAGCTGAACTGTCAGATGCTAAACTCTGATGTTCAGGATTAGTCTGGGATGGCAAATGAGACCAACCCAAAGTCAGGAACTGTGACTTGATGCTGTGGCTGGCCAGCTGTGGTTAAGAGATTAATAAGCTGATACCTACTCCCCGTAGAGTTCTTTAAAGTTTACAGAACACTTTGTAAAATGTGTCTCTTTATAACATGCCTGAGGAGACGGGGAGTAGAAGAGTTACTATTACCCATATTACTGTGCTGTAAGAAATTATGGATATGAAGACTACAGAGAAACACAAGAAGACCTGGATGAACCGATGCAAAGTAAAGTAAGCAGAGCCAGAAAAACAATGTACATGACCACAGTATTGTAGGTGAAAACCAACAAAATGGAATCAAATGCGATCTAATTATAATGACAGACTTTGGCTTCAAAGAAAGATTACCCCCCCTTCTTGGCAGAGGTGGGGGACTGCATAAACTGTCAGTTATGCTTCATATGTTCGTTTTGATGAACTTTTTTCCCTCTTTTTCCATTATTAGTAAAAAAAAATTAAGCTAATAACAATTTGGTATTCATTTGGTAGAAGTAGGGAATGAGGGCAACCTCAGCCACACATAGGATGAGTCGGATATTCTTGGAATAATATATGATATACTATATAAAATATAACAGCAAATTATATAATATGACATGACATGATAGCTAGTGTTTATATAGAACAAAGCACTTTATAAATGTGATTTATTTTATCCTTACTACAATCCTGAGAGATCAGATCTGTCATTATCTTTATCATCCAGATGAAGACACTGTGGCAGAGAAGTTAATTGACTTGGTCAAGGTCACACTGCTAACAAGGGTCTGAAATGGGATTTGAACTCAGGTCTTTATGACCCTAGTGTACTCTCTAGGTTGGAGAAGAGGAAGGAAAATATAAGCAATGAAGAGGATATAAAACCAAAAGTATCAATAAAGATTTTTTTTAAAGTATTACTCCCTCCATTTTACAGATGATGGGGTGGGGGGGGGGCGGGGGGGAGACTGGCTTGGTCTCCTATCCATTAGACAACAGAGCTGGGCCTGGAACTCTACCACTTTACTTTGGCACAGATCTAGTCTGATGAACACTGGCTTGCTCATCAAGGCTAAAAGGCACTCCATGGCCTTTCCAGGCCCCGAGTCCTCTGAGGTGGATTTCCTCAAGTTTTTCCTTGCTTCAGGGTCTTACTGACTAGTTTCTACTTCTACCAAAGTTTGAAGGTTTCTGCAGCATCCTCCTAACGCCTGTCTTGAAAGGCAAGGAATGCAAGCATTATTTGACTCTATTTCACAGGTGGGAAAATTGAACCTCAGAGAAGTGAAGCACAAAAAGTAAGGTTAGCATGCAAACCTAGGTCCCCTGAACCCAAATCATGTGCCTTTCACCCATCTCCTTGTAGTAGGGAAAGCACTTTATAAACCTTAAAGGTTGGTGTAAGGTATGTAGTAAATGATTATAATTATCCAACCTGGTGGTCTGTGAGAATAACACAGCACAAGAGTGGATTCAGCCACAGAATGAGAAAACAGACACTGTCTAGTGACTTAGCATCAGGGGGATTATTCAGTGGCCCTTGGAGGCCACATAACTCCATTTCTCAGGTACCAGGCTCAGTCTCAGACATGATACAGCATGACGTGATGTAAAGAGTGGAGGATGGGAAGTCGGTATGCCCAGGCTTCAATCCTGATGCTTCCTGAATCTAGCTGGGTGATTTGGCACCAATCACTTGTCTTCCCTGGTCTCAGTTGCCTCATCTGTAAAATGAAGGCTTTGCACTAAATGATCTCTTAGGTCATTTCCAATCACCAGTGCATCTGATAGACTCTATGCTAAGAATCCCTTCTAGATCTCTGCATTCTGACAAACTATGATTCCAAAAATGCCGATGTGGTTGGGACTGCCCTCATTCCCTACTTCCACCAAACTGAGGTGATCTCCCCTGGGCCAAGGTCAGAAAATTTATTGATGCTTTAGTGACAGCTGGGCTTGGGCTGGCATCTTAATGGGTGCCCTGCTAATACCATCAAAGAACAGACAGCCTTGACAGTCCAGACAACAGGCAAGAAACACCAAAAGATCACCAAAAGGTCTGTGAACACCAGGGAGCAGACGGAGGGTAGTCAGCAGGGGTGACAGACAAGGAATGGGCCATGGGGATGATGGGGAAGAGAGGTATGGAAGAAGAGATGTCATCATGCGCTTGATCCCAAGATGCCAACTCAGGCAAAAGCTGGAGGCTTTCCAGTGAGTGTGAGTAAACAGTCGCCTCCACCTGCTCTGAATTCTCCTTTCATCTGGGTAGGGCTCCACATTCTTTCTGGCTGGGCCCTGTCCCTTCCTTCCTTGCTCAACACTCATCCCCTCCAGGAAGACTTCTTAGACTAATTCCACCTGACTAGGGTTTCCCTAATAAATACAACTTTAGTGTTATAATACATTTTATACCCATTATCTCTACATGTGTCCCTTTGGGAAGGATATTGACAGATTGGTCCAGAAGATGGCAGCCAAGATGATGAGAAGACTGGAGACTGTGGTATCTGGGTACTGGTTGAAGGATTTGGGGATGTTTAGTCTCTTTAGGAGAAAAGAATACTTGGAGTAAATGTGATAGCTGTCAAAAAGGAAAATCATGGATTAGGTTTGTTCTACTTGCCTCTTGAGGGCAGAATCAGCAGCAAGAGACATTGAAGGGAGACACATTTAGATTGGATGTAAGGGAAGATTGCCTACCAAATGGGCCCGTCCACTGTCTTTCCCCTCATCACTAGAAGTCTTCAGGAAGAAACTAACCACTGTGAGGGATGACAATTCAATTGAGTTTAACAAAGATTTATTGAGAAGGCCAAGACAAAAAACAAAACAGTCCCTGCCCCCAAGAAGCTTACATTCTGGGTGGGTGTGGGGGGAAGGAGAGAGGAGATTCCTGTAGAGGAAATTTCAGCTCAGATACACATTGGACTGATCTCTTCTAGTACTCATTTTATGACCTCATTTGATCCCCCCAGTGGGGGCAGGAAGGCACAAATACAATTACCTCGCCCATTTCACTGATAAGACACTAAAGTTAAGAGTTAACTGAATGGCCCAACATGAGTGGCCAGACTGGGACACAAGTCCAGGTCTACCTCCTGTCTGATTCCTACTGTTCCTCAGATGTTGCTATGGGCACTTGCCATGTGTATTTTCATGAACACCTTTTCATCCCAATAGATTTGAAGCTCCTTGAGAGTAGGGTCTCTGTTTCTTCATCAATGTCTCCCACTCTCAGTTGCCATGATGCTCTGTACACAGGACAACCTCAGTACTTAGGGATAGCAAGGTGATGTAAGTATTCTTGGGAAATAGATACCATTTGACCTTTATATAGTACAGATGGAAAAAAGTGAAGCCCAGAATAAGTTAGGATCATAAAATATTAGAGTCAATAATGAGTTATTTTGACTAGTCCTAAGGAGGTTTGGGGTGGAATCCCCAGTTGATTAACCAGTCTTTACTAAGCACTGACTCAGTTCCAACCATTAATTTTGTTAGGTGGCAGGAAAACAAGGAAGACAAAAAAGGAGCAGTCTCATTCCTTTAAGGGAATATTCATTCAATCAGGAGAAACAGCATGCATACTAGCATATAAAAATATAAACAAAAATAACATCATATAAAAATGTAAGCAATATATAACAAAAATAACAGGGAGTCCATCTAGGGGACTTAGTGCCTGGGATAAATGCTACAGGAAAGGAGAGGGACCTGGCTTTGGATGTGTGCAGGGATTTCTAATGAACTATCTCCAGCTGGAAGTGAAATCAAATGTCTTCCTCCTTTGAAGGAAACCTCTACCACCCTGGCTGTTCAATTCATTAGGCATTTATCACAAATGCCTTATAGGGTTTGTTATCTAAACATGGACCTATCTTCTGTGCTTACTTAAATGGTAAGTTCCCTAAGATTAGGACTGGATTTTATCTCTTTGTCCCCCTTACCACTATGCCTCTCCCCCCACCCCCCACCCCATACAGGGTCTTGCAATAATAGGTACAAAATGGTCTTGTGGGAAAAAGATTGAAGATTTGAGGGCCACAAAATATGGGTTCAAAAACCTTTTACTTATTGCTTCTGCGATTTTGACCAAATCTTGGTCTTTTTGAGCCGTATTTTTTTCCATCTGAAAAATGAAGGGGATAGGCTAGTGATCTCAAATGTCCCTTTAGCTCTAAATCCTATGAGCTTACTATTTCTCAATGATTGTCTGGGACAAGTCAGGGCAGGGATATTCAAAATTCAGTCCTACTTTCTGACACTCAGTGACTACTGGCCACCTCCTCCTGCCCAAACCAACTTGCCAGTGCCTGGCTCTTCCTTTCTGGCCAGCCATCAAGCCAACCTACAGCAATCTCACCCCTGACTGTTATCATAGTCAGGGGTGGCAAAGTGGATGGGCAGTGACTGATGCCAGCTTGGTAACCTAGCAATCACAGCCAAATCTGCCCGTCTGGACAGTTGGGTCTGTGGAATGAGCACTCCTAGCTGAATGTGAAATGAAAATAGTTTTGGCTTGAGGAGGAAATTGAGGTTTGAGAAGCAGAGAAGAGGCTGGATTTGGAATTAGGAGACCAGGACTCTGCCCTGAGCAGGTTCTTTAATTTCTCTGAGCCTCAGTCTCCTCATCAGTAAAATGGCCATGACACTATCAAAATCTGATCCAGAGGGTTTCTGTGATGACCTAGCTTTATGATACTTAAAGCTTTGTATAAATTATAAACCCTCTGTGTTGAAGGTGGGGGTGTAGTGGGGTAGGAGAGAAAGGGAAGGAAGTGGGGCAGAGTAGAATCAAAACTCTACCTAATATTCTGTTTGTTTTATAGTAGGATGGAGGCTGTCTCTGGTCCAAGCACATATAGAATGTCAAGAGTACATTCCCAGCATTCCTATTCCCAATGTTCCTCTGGTCAGACTTCATTTGGCCTCCACCTCTAAAATCCCTTCTACCTCTTCCTTAAATGAGAGAGGGACCCAGTTCCTTCTCTCATGGCTCCCTCTTGGTTGAGCCTCCCCAGGAAGATATCTGGGGCACTGACAAAGTGATCAATAGCCATGTCCATAATGAAAAGAGCCTTGAGTCATGTTGGGCCTAATGTACTTTTTGATTCAGAAAAAAATAAGAAAGATAAAGGAAGAGACCTAGGAATTTAATCTGAAGTGAACAATCTGAGAAAGACTTGAACCAGGGAAACTCCCCAGGAGGGAGGGAGAACAAGTTGGTGATTTGATTTGAGTCGCTGCCAGGCAATATATATAAGCTGGCACTGCCAAGAAAGTATCTGGGATACCATTTTTAGCTTCCAGCATGGGGTTAGTCAAGACAGCACTGTGGGTACTCATCCTCATCTTTTAGGCCAGGAATCTTTCTGGCTGCTTGGCTTCTCTCCAACAGTCTGAATTTATACCTTAAGAAGAATCCTAGGGTTTAGAGGTTTTGAACACCCTTAGGCAGAGTCAATCTCTTGCTACCCCACCCCCCAATTCCTCCATTCCACCAGCTGTCCTCCATCCCATGGTGTGATGCTCGTGAACAGCTCCTGCTGTTGACTGCTCTCAAAGGATGGATGGCAATGGGGATGGGGAGGAAGAGAGCTCTCTGGAAGAAAGTTACTGGGACAGAAAGGTTTTCTTTTCCTCCTCCCCCAGCAAACAATTAGGAGCTAAGCTTTAAGGCTTTTGGAAAGAGTGAGAGAACGGCCAAGGGAAGTGGCAAGACTCATCTCCCAGTAAGGTTTCAGAACCTGCTTGCTCTGCCTTAGGAAGGGTGCCACTCAGACCAAGAAGAATGGGCTGGAGGACTAGTCTTTAAGTGTCATTCCAACCCCACCACTACACAAGTACTTTACAAATAAAGCAAATCTTATTGTGTCTCCCTTTAGCCTGGAGCTGAAAGTCACCTTCCTTATGTTTGGGGTTCATCCTCTAGAGTCCCTAACCTTTCCATCTATAATCCCCTTTCTTTATCACTCACTCTGAGCTCCCCTGGTGATGAGGAGAGAGCAAAGGATGCTGGGAGTACTTCTGAGCCCAGCCCAGTCAGCCTTCTCCAAGCACTCCCAGGGAAGTGTCCCAAACACAGGAAACTTGAGCAAAGAAGTGATGAGGGGGACCTGGGCCAGAGAGAAAAAAAGGGGATGAAGAGATGGAGGGGACACTCCAAACTGTGGCAGATTCCCAGGGTCAATTCAATGCTAGCCCAAACAGGCTGGTACCCCACTGGAGCCTTCACATTTTCAGCCCTTCTTCTTTATGACTAGATCTTTCTCCCCAAACCTCTTTCCCATAGGCCTTTATATAAGCTGGTGGGCTCTACAGGCTGGCCTGAGGAGAGGAAAATAGGGAGGAAGTCCCTGCAATCCCAGCTTCAACACATGCAGAGGAAATAAGTCAGTGGAACAAGAATGGTTCTGAGGAAGGAAAAAGGAAAAGAGGAGACAAAGGGGAGAGGAAGCTGAATGGGAAACATTCATAGATTATCACAGTCTCAGGGCTGGAAAGGGACAACAGAGGTCTCCTTGTCCAGGTTTTTTTGGCCACCAGCCTCAAGGGCCTGCTCTGCCATTGTGATCCCATTCTCATGGTGGAAGGGCTTCACTCCAGCTGGGTCAGACTCAGACAGAAGCCAGGCATCCTGCCTTCCCTCAGGAGCCAGGTAGTCCAACCTCCTCATTCTAGAGGTCACAAACCAGTCAGCAAGCATTTATTAAGTGCCTACTATGTACACTGAGTACAGAGAGGTAAAAATGAAGTTAGCTGTCCCCACCCTCAAGGAGCTTACATTCTATTAAACATGAGAGTGGGTGTTTGGACCCACCTTCTCCAACTCTTGAGCCAGCATTCTTTCCAATGGACCACAGACCTGCCATTATCTTTTCTATGGTTTGGTTTAGTGATGTGCCTCACTTGAAAATGACAGGTTCAGAAGAGACACTGTCTAAAACTCTTCCTGATCTAATACTGCATTACTGAAAGGGTATTGGACTTGAAGTCAAAGACTTGGGGGGTCCTAATTTCTCCACTTGCCTTACCTGTGATTTTTCCTATCCACACAGCCTTCAGCCTCTCAGAGTCTCAGGTACTTGATCTAAAACAGAAATAATATCTGGTCTCTCACCTAGGGGTGAGGGTGGTGGGGGAGTCATTGTTAGGATAGCCAGATGTGATGCTCTAAGTAAAAGCACTTTCTAAACTATTAAAGTGATCTACAATTATTTTCTGTTATTCTCTATTCTATTTGCTACTTCCCTAGCCCAAGTCAGAACCTCAAACCATCTGAAGGAGGCTGGCAGAGCCCTGATGAAAGTCTCAGACCTTAAAGGAGTATGGGAGGAGCCTGGTTTGAGTCAAGGTGAATAGAGGAGCAGCAGGGAAGAGGGGTTAGTTCATGCTGCCTGGTTGATTCTGCTCAGGAGATTCAGGCCATAGATCCAGAGTCCCAAGGGCAGAGGGGAATGGGCGACTAGAGCACCTTTGTCTTCTAAAAAGCTTGCTTGGATCTGAATAACACTGAGTTAGATGGGCTGGATAGAATTAGAGAGGAAGCTAGGAACTCAGGAGAGAAGAACCTGTCAGAGGAATGTGGGGGCAGGATATAAATTCTGGGATAAGAGACATATCCTGTGGAATCCCTGACAGGTGGCTGCCTGGTGAGAGCTGAGCTGACCTGAGCTGAGCCAAGTTGAGCAACTGGACAAAGACATCCTTCCCTCCCTCTCATCCCTAGACAGCAGGGAGGGGGAAGGGAGGAAATTCAACCTCC
The DNA here is from genome assembly GCA_028646575.1 of Pseudocheirus occidentalis. Taxonomy (NCBI): domain Eukaryota; kingdom Metazoa; phylum Chordata; class Mammalia; order Diprotodontia; family Pseudocheiridae; genus Pseudocheirus; species Pseudocheirus occidentalis. The sequence continues at coordinate 86,325,337 of CM053593.1, forward strand.
TTTTCCCAGGGATCTCAGAGAGATAATGTAGTTTAATGGAAAGACTAATGGACTGAGAGTTAAGAGACCTGAATTCTAATATAAGTTCTGCTGTTAACTCCATGTTTGACTTTTGGCAGAGGGATTCCCCTCTCTGGATTTTAGTGTCCTCATCTGGAAAATGGAGGCTGGTAATGCTAGGGGAGGGATTAGGCTAGATGATCTAGCTAGAAACTTCTAATTCTAGTCACCTCGCTGCCTCGCTCCCTGCAACCACCACATTACTATGATCCTAGCCTAGTGGCTCACTTTTTCAACCTTTACCTTGGCAAATACAGTCTAGCTTATTAAACAAAAAATAATTTTGTTCTGATTTTTTCCTAAGATCAAAGATCACTGTTATCTGACTTAGCCAGCCCTTCCCATTGTTGCTAGGAAGGGCAGACATTGGTTCTCTTTATTTTACAAAAGATGAAAGATGATGCCCCAAAGCATTCTAGAATTAAAGTCTTCCTCCAGAAAGTGGGGGGCTACTCTAGGATAAACAGCCTGTTGTGTTACCCACTCAATTTATCTTTGGATAATATAATCCTGTGGTTTAGCTGGAAGGGGTCTTAGGGGTGATCCAACCCAATCCAACCCCTTCATTTTACAGATGAGGACACTGAGGCCCAGAAAGTCTAAGTTACTTGCTGAAGGTCACACAGTTAGTAAAAAGCAAAATCAGGATTTGATTCTAAGTACTAGGTGGCACAGTGGATAGAGTTCTGGGTCTGGAATCAGGAAGACTCCCCTTTCTGAGTTCAAATCCATGCTCAGACACTTACTAGCTGTGTGATCCTGGGGAAGTCCCTTAACCCTGTTTGCCTCAGTTTCCTCATCTGTAAAGTGACCTGGAGAAGTAAATGGCATACCTCTCTGGTATCATTGCTAAGAAAACCCCAAAAGGGGTCATGAAGAGTTGGACAAGACTGAAAAATGACTAAACTCTACAACTCTGTCTTGTACCATACTACATTTCATTAGGGATTTAAAACCTTGCACCCTGCAATTTAACCTTGAGACCAGGGTTAGGAATGGGAAGGAGAAAAGGGAGTACATGAAGCTCAGTCAGTTTAAATTGCCAAAAATTTAGGAAACCAGCCGAGCTCATGGCAGTGAGGAAGGGAAGGCAGCCATCGTCTATCTTCCAACCTCCACACCTCTTTTGCCAGCACTTAGATTAAAGGCACAGTAGGAGAAGAGACAATGGGGAAGGCAAGTTACTAGGCTGGATGGGTCAATCAGCTTGGCCAGTCAACTTTCCCAGTTTACGACCCAGAATGAGGGAACCGTGAGCTGAGGTGAATGGACATTAGGAAGATTCCTGGTCACCCTTATCCTGCCCCAAACCTATTTCACAGGACATGACAGATAATGTCTGTGATCCTTTCATGACACTAATTATGAAGGCTCTGTCTGTATCACTACCATCCCTTACTTGAAATATCCCTCTACCCTTCTATCACCGTGGCTCAGACCAGCTCAGCTCTAAACATGTAGTCACTTGTCAGGGAAATAAAAAATACTAAAGATATTCCTCTTATCCAAGAATTTACCCCCTGCTCCTCAAACCTCTCTAAGAGGGATTTTCTTTTTTCTCTTCTCTTGAAGCCAAGGACAAGGATTGGATTCCAGTCAACTGGATCCAAACTCAGGAACTTGTAGGTCTACCCTCCTACATCCCTACTTCTTCCCTCAGATGCTTCTTCTTATTCTGGGAGGGTCTTGCTGCCAGTGAGATATCACAACTCCCCTTAAGGTACTGAAGACAGAAATTCCTCCAAGGCTCTAAAAGTGAAATTTCAGACATCTGTGACAGAAGGAGGAAAAGTGGGGGGGTTTTGTTTTTTGTTTCAGATAGGTTCTGCTTGGTACCTCTCAAATTACTCTTATGAAAGGCTGGCCTTCCTCCCAGGAATAGCTGTGACTTTTAAGTTTTTTCAGCTGATGACAGAGCTCCTGAGGGATGAAGGGGTAGGTTTGGTCCTAAGGCTTCAGCTAGGGTAACTGGATAATACAGGTGAGAAAAAAACCCAGTGTTTTCCCAGTTACTCTCAGAAGGAAGATGATTTTTTTCTTGAGACAGAGACAAAAAGAGAGAGACAGAGAGAGGAGACACACACAGAGAGAGAGAGAGAGAGAGAGAGAGAGAGAGAGAGAGAGAGAGAGAGAGAAAGAGAGAGAGAGAGAGAGAGAGATAGAGAGAGAGAGAGAGAGAGAGAGAGAGAGAGAGAGCTCATATTTATTAAATGCTTAGTATGTGCCAAGAAGGGACAGCTCGGTGGCACAATGGATAGAACACCAGACCTGGAGTCAATAAGACCTGAGTTCAAATTCAGACTCAAACACTTACTAGCTGTGTGACCCTGGGCAAGTCCCTTAACCCTGTTTGCCTCAGTTTCCTCATCTACACAATGAGCTGGAGAAGAAAATGGCAAACCACTCTAGTATCTTTCCCAAGAAATTCCCAAATGGGGTCACAAAGAGTAGACATGATTGAAAGACTGAACAGCAGCAACAAAATGTACCAAGCACTGTGCTAAGCCTTCCATCTCTCTATTCCTTCCTACAGAGATCAAATTCAGGGGAGTTATCTAACAACAAAATTACACTCCCCTTATCGAAATAAGTCCTCACTGAGGCTGAAGGGACCTTTATTTAGCATCATCTACTCCAACCTCCTAAATTTACAGAGAAAAAAACTGAGGCTAGAGAAAGAAATATCAGTTTGCCCAAGGTCACAGAGTAGCAAAGGCAGGATTCAAAGGCAAGATTCAAACCCATAACTTCTATCTCCCAATGTAGTACACTTTTCCGACTATATATAACATAACATGGGGGTTCTTGTCCATCCTCTGCCCTTTTGGTGAATCAGATCCTCGTGTCCTTTCCTATACACATTCCAGCTCCCTTTATCCATCTTAAGGACTCTCAATGGCATTTTAATGTGTCCCTCTCCATCATGTCCTCAGCTACCTCACACCCAGAAAGGACCTCATTGCCTCTCACATAAACCAAGCTTCACCAGAAGTAGGAGGGGCAACTTTTTCAGTCTCCCTCCTCCAAGCTTGCGGCAGAAACCTCATCGGTAGAGGCACCTGATCGCCTCTGCCCATACTCACCTGCACCTTATTCAATAGCTCATCTTTCCAATAGCTCATCATTCTGAAGCGTGCTCGAGCTCACACACACACACACACACACACACACACACACACACACACACACACATACACACACACTCTCTGACTCTTCTGCTGACACCTTTATTCATTCCGTGCCTAGTTCCCTCCCCTCATCAATCAGAGCTGAACCCCACCCTCCAAACCTTCATGCTACCCTTCCTTCAGCTTTCCCAGGGCCGTGGCACCCAACACCTCACAATCAGAGCTATCTTACTACCTCTTCTCTACAAGGTGGGCGACACACTCTCACACTATTCCCAACACAAACTCCCTTCTGCCACCAATGCTCAATGCCCTTCCTAACCAACACCTGAGGTCCAAATACCGCCCCCACTCCCTCACCCCCCCACCAAACTCAACCCAGTTTAGAAAACCTACTTGCTTCTCCCCTTCCACACAAAAAAGCGGATAATGGTCCTGGACTGGCGTAGAAATGGCGCAAGAGAAGGGTATTGGAGAAGGGTTGAAGATCAGTGTTTCTTGCAGACCCCCCTCTTCAACCCAACAGACGACGCGTAACTGAATGGGATTTTATATTCCTTCCTTGGACTCCCTTCCTGTGTCTATCTGGAAGCCTGCCTATCCCACCATCTGATAAATGCCCCCTCTTCCCTCCCTTCCACCCCCGCCTCCGCAAGCACCGAGGCTGCAAGTTACAATAGGTCCTGCCCTTATGTGCCGGAGGGAGACACTTCAACCTTGCCCAGTGCACATTTCACTCACTCTTTGTGGCAGTGGTCAACACCATCGCCCGCTTATTCACTTCCTATCAGAGCTTCTGGGACAGCTGGGGGAATTCTACAGAAGGACTAGAAAGCAACCTTTCAAAAAAGATTCGCCAGAAAAAAGGGGAGGGGGCGTTTAAAACTTAAATTTGAGCTCCTGAGCAAGTCTGACTTAGAAACCATTGCAGCCCCCAAGGTTGTCCCTCTCCTTTCGGGGGCTCTCCCCAAAGATCCTGGTAGCCAAAACCGCATGGACAAATAGTCACCAGCTTCACTCCCCACCAACCTTCGTATCTATCCCTGAAAAATCACAAACTTTCTAACTTCAACAGAATATGCATACATTCCACATTTCCATTTGGGAGCAGAACTATGGGGCTGCACCCCTCGAATACACTCCTACAGTTGGTTTTCAACAACACAATCTCTCACACTCACGCTCACACACACACGCACATACAACGGTATAAGGGAACTCCCTGCTTTTTCCACAGCTAATTATAGACTTGAAAGTCTGAAGCGCTCTGAGACTGTTTTGCAAGAATCAGAGAGAAAACTGCTGAGGTTTCTAGGCAAAGCCAAAGAAATTCAATTTGCAACTCCCCCCTCCGACCCCCTAACTCCCCCCAGCTGCCTCTCCCACCCCCTACCCCCCTCCGCATCCCCTTTCCAGTCCCCACTGCGGCTCCTCCTCCCAGATGAAGATTTCTCACCGGGTTATTTTTTTCCATCTCTCTCTTTGGGGCTTTCAAGAAAAGGAACAGACGCGGAAAATATTTTTGCAACAGTTTTCCATTCTGCGTCTCATTCCTGAGCCAAAGGGGGGGGAGAAATATATTAATTTTCCAAAGAGCTTTACTCCCCCCCTTTACCCCCACCAACTCTGGACTGCAGGAGCAGAGACATTTACCCCAGCCCTCAACCTCACCCCGATCCTCCTCCTCTCTTTAGCCCAACCCTGACCAAAACTGAAGGAAGAAAAACAAACCAATCATTTGGTGCCTCCGAAGTGAGTCTGAAAAAAGAAGCCTGGAGAAATCTTTGCACCCCAAATCAAACGGCTACCCCCCCCCCAAAAAAACAATCTCACAAACCCTAACCCGCCCAAAGCATGATAAGAAGGGAGAGTCCGGGGAGTGTCCAGAGGGATGGGAAGAAGAAAGAAGCTAGCAAAGTTTGAAATGCCCAAGTCAATTCATTCTCCACAAGCCTACCTCTCCTCCTAGCAATAATCCAGACTTCTCCAAGCGGGAATCTCCCTGCAGGCCTCCATAGAGTGGAATGGTTGGGTGGGGAGGACCACCCACCGGCCCTCCTAATATAGTAATAATTGCTAAAGATGCCTGTTTGCTTGTTCGCCTTCCCGGTTTGGGTCTGAGAGTGGGCTGGGTCTCCTACTCTAGCCCGCCAAAGGAGAAGGTCCTTGGGAGTCCTGGAAGAAAACGGGTGGAGATCTCGGCTGGGGGTGGGTTTCGTTGGCCCTTACTCTTTCCAGAGGGATAGTGCTGGGAAGTTAGTGGGGCCCCCCAGCTCTGGACGGTCTTAACGGCAGATTTTTCTTCAGAAAATGCTTGTCATGGCAACAGTTAGTGCCAACCCCTGCCAGACTCGCTCTGGCTCTCTCTCACTGTCTCCCAGCGCAGGGAGAGGAGGAGGAGCAGGAGAAGTAGAGGTGGGACTAGGCTGCCAGCCCAGCGATTACTCTATTAAGGTGGTCTGATTCCTTGGATGCTTCCTGGCATCTTTTTAAGGAGGAATGAAGGGGAAAGAAAGGAGAGGAATCCTTTCTGGTCTTTCTGCTGTCCTCCCCGCCCTCACCGCGATCGGCCTGGAGAAGCTTGGGGGAGGGAGAAGAGCCGTAGGTTCTAGAGAAACGGCCGGGGGAGGGGGTAGAGGGGGAAGAGACGTTGAGCCGTTGGAGCTCCGGAAAGGAGAAAAAAGAAAGGGGGGGGGGGGAAGCTGTCTAAAGGTTGTGAGCTTTCCGTCCCTTTCCTACCAGGTCTTTCATTCTCTGGACTTCAAAACATTCAATGCGGACTTCGAAAAGTCCCTTGGAAAAGCTTGTAGCTAGCTCTGCAGGAAGAGAAGAAGGGGTTACTCAGATGTACACACATCCACACTGATCCTCAGTGAGATTTCATACATACATGCTCACATCTCCATCCTCTTCCCCATCTTTATATACACACATCCGCACACATGCACGGACAACCACACAGATGCACAATCGCACAAAAGTACCTTTGACCACACACACACACACACACACACACACACACACACAGGTTCATACACACAGTCATGTCCGCACAGATATAAATGGTTCTTATCATTTACCTAGTTTCCTCCACATGCTTTCCTAGAAACACCCGTTATTTATTTACAATTGCACATATTCACTCCTCGATCCATTCACACACACTCCCCATTAACTCTCACCCATATTTACTCGCTGACAGAAGACAGCCTTAACACTTAGGCTATGTATGCCATGGAAACAATGACCCATCACTTACTTTCCCTTTCTAACCGCAGAACTAGGGAATAGACCTGAGAAGGACCTAGTTCAGTCCTCTCATTTCATAGAGGGGGAGACTGTGTCTCTGAAAGTGACTTGTCCATGGTTACAAAGCCAATGTCGGTTCTGCCATACTGTCATTTCCTAATATGTTCAGTTGTGTCCCACTCTTAGTGATCCCATTTGGGGTTTTCTTGGCAATGATACTAGAGTGATTAGTTATTTCCTTCTTCAGCTCATTTTACCTATGAGGAAACTGAGGCAAACAGAGTTTAAGGGACTTGCCCAGAGTCACAAAGCTAAGTAAATGTCTGAGGCTGGATTTGAACTCAGCTTGAGGCTGGGTGCTCTATCCACTGTGCCACCTAGAGGCTCTCATTTCTACTGGGCTCCTCACAGATTTTAAGTTCTTTGAGGGCACAAATTATTTCATTTGTTTTTGTCTCTGCATCCCAAGGGCCTAGCACATATATTTATCAATATTTATCATCATCATCAAGCAGGACTTGCTTATTATATTCTTGTTGAAGGAATGAAAAGTAAAATATGTGCCAACTCCAGTTCAAGAAAAATCTGTACTGTAAAATGAGTATAACTCTAATAGAAGGGAAAGAGCCAGTGAACCACCAGAATGGCCTCTATTCACCCAGACTCCGTGTCCTCTTTCTTTCTATCCATTTAGTCCCCAAAGGTCCCATCTACCACTTCAGAGGCTTTTCCCATACTAGAATGAATGACCTAGCAAACTCCACAAGCAGAAGACCAGGTCCAGAGACATTTGACCTTAGAGGCCGAAGATCCTGGAAAGGAGACCTCACAATCACCATTGATCCATGATGCCCCACTGGACTTTTATTTCTCCTCCATTTTTCATTTCTTTCATTTCTGTGGGGTATAATTTGTGAGATACAGAAAGAAAACTGAGTCTGCTTTTCTCAAGGATTTCTAAAAGGCAATCAGTCTATGTGTAATTAAATTAGACCTGTCTCTTGTGTGTGTACCCCCATACCTGAGGGGCCCTGGTTAAAGTTTTAATGGAATGAGCAATGGATAGAATCGATACTTTAGTTTTATTTCCTGCTCTGCCATCAATTTGATGCATGACTCTGGTCAAGTCACTTTACCTCTGGATATGTTTTCTCATCTGTAAAAAATAAAAGTGAAATGGGATTAGACAATCTTCCTCTTGTTATACACGCACCATTTTGAAGCTGGGAAAAGTGAAATGGGAGATGGAGGGATTTATTTTCAGTTGTTAAACTGTTCTTAGAACTTGGAAGTCCCTTATTTTGGAGCCCAAGCTCTCCTGACTTCATTTGTCCAGGAATATCCAAAATAGAGCCCCTTCCCCCCCTCACTTATTTCTCCCATCCCAAATACAGCACAGCTGATGGGAGAGGAGGGGGGAAATCCCTAAAATTCTGCTAGTACAGTGTCCATGGACACCATTAATGTATTACGTTCTAAGGAATCTTCCTGAATTTAATGTTCATCTTCCTCAGACTTCTGGAGGAAGCTGAAACTATCATTTCTTCCCACCTGGATTTTGGCTACTTAGCATTTCTCCTTCCCCTAAGTAAGCACCCATTTCTTGCCCATGCAGACATTCATTTCAACAGAGTTGGAGCAACTGGTTTGACTGGATCTATCCTGTAGCATTTGAACCATTATCTCCTTATGTGTAATCTTCCTTTATTAGAATAGCAGGTTCAAGGGCAGGGGCTATTTGTATCCCCAGTGTTTAACACAGTGCACATAATAAGCACTTAATAAATGCTATGTGTGTCTATGCTATCTATTTACATATCTGATCTATCTTCTACCTTCTCTCACTTTCTCTGTCTGTCTGTCTCTGTCTCTCTGTCTCTTTCTCTGTCTCTCTGTCCCTCTCTCTGTCTCTCTGTCTCTGTCTCTGTCTCTCTCTCTTTCTGAAGAACTCCTAACAGTAATTGTCATTCCTATTTTATATATGGAGAAATCAAGGCTTAGAAAAGTAAGATGACTTGCCCATTATGACGTTAAAAAAAATTAGAGAGACATAATTTCTGGGTAATTACTCATTTTCTTAATAATGCCAGCATGTCCGTCATGACACAGGTTCAAGGCTTATATGCTCTCGGAAGAGGGGTATTCCTGAGGGTGGCAGTCAACTCTGATTGGTTAACAATTAATGAGAGAATGAATATTACAATGAGGGGCTAAGAATGACATGAGGTCGCAGAGAGACTATCCCTATATTCAGACCACCTCCAGCCTTGGGCAATCTAGACAAAGGATCTATCTCCATCCAAGCTTGATTGATGACCAAGGTTGGACCATGAGTCAAGCCTTGGGAGGGAAAGGAAGGTGTGATAGCAAAGGTGTGAAGAACATATGAATGAAAAAAACTTTGCTTAAGAGAATCCCATATTTTACCTATTTTCAGATTCCCAGGCGGATTATAGCAATTTCATTTTCTTTTTGTATGCAGAGGGTCAGAGGTCTTTTTTTTTTTTTGCTTGAAACACAGCCCCTAAAATCCCCAATGAGGTCCTCTTTGAATGCATCAAAATATTTTTTAAAGCTTGTCTATAGAAACTCGCTGTGGTGTCTTTGCCTGGCTGTTTGACACCGTGGTCCTGGGATGGGGTGGAGTGTCACGACTGAAGCCGCACATGGGGTCCTTCCAAAGACTGAGCCTGTTTCTGTGACTGCCTGCTGATTCCCTCTCCAAGATGTGGGGGTTTGGGAGCAGATGGAGGAAGGCAATATACTGGTTGATGTATACTAGGGCCTTATTTTTAATTTAATTTTAATATTTATATTAGATGTGTTTATGTATTATTTGGATTTATATATTTACATTCATTTTATTACAGAAAGAACTCCTATACACAAACTCCCCTGAATAGCCCTGTCTCTCCACTCATACTTCAGGATTTCCTCACCACTCACCAGGACTTCTATACTACCTTCCATGTGCCCTCTAGTCCTTCTACCACATAGCTGTCATGGTCTCCCTAGGCCACAGGGGGTGTCATGGCTCTTCTCTGATCAAAAGTTGGACCTGAGGAGTGGCTAGGTATCACCAGCCCTGGAGTCAGGAGGACCTGAGTTCAAATCCCACCTCAGACACTTAGCATGTCCTAGCTGTGTGATCTTGGGCAAGTCACTTAACTCCAATTGCCCTGCCTTCCCCCCTCCAAAAAGCAAAAAAAAAAAAAAAAAAAAAGATTGAACCTGAAGTCAGCAAGACCTGAGTTCAAATCTTTTCTTAGACACTAACTAGCTATGTGGAACACATCATTTAAATGCTCTGTGCCTTAGTTTCCTCATTATAAAGTGGAGATAATAAAGCATCTATCTCCCAGGGTCGTTATGAAGATAAAATGAAATCCATTTGTAAAGCACTTAGCACACCTCAAAGTGATATACGAATACTAGTTATAATAATAATGTACCAATTAATTATTATATTAGTGGTAGAGTGGGACAAGCACTAGCTCTGGAGTCAGAGAATCTGTGTTCAGATATTACTTACTAGCTATGTGACCTTTAATAAGTCACTTAACTTCTGCAGGCCTCAGTTTCTTCATCTATAAAACGAGATGGTTGGAGTAGATAGCCTCTGGAATCCCTTTTATCTCTAGAACTCTGACCCTAAAATAGAAGCTCTTCAGCCTGGCATTTGGGGCCTTTTACAATCTGATTTCATTTCACTCCTTTTCACAGGCTACTTTCCAACTTAACTGGACACTCACTGGACTCTGAACTCAACTTTCCTTCCCTTGACTCCATGTACTGGCAAAAGTCATGCCCCGCACTCCCTCCCTGCCTCCGTTCTGTTTATATCCTTGTATCTCCCAGTGCATGGAGCACGGTAGGTGCTTGTCGAATGGATGAATCTTGGCCTATTTTATTACAGAATATCCTTTCTTTCCTTCAAAGCTTAGTTAGTTCTTTGTTCATTCTCCTAGTTCATTCACCTTTCCCTATCCCCTCTGCTATACTCCATAGGGTCCTTTCTCTCCTCAAATTGTCTTCTATGATACAGATATGTTATGATAATCATAAAACAAATTAACATATGTCCTCCTAGGTCAAGTGCCACGTTTTTTGCCTCGATAGCAAGGGGCCTTACCTGAGGTATTTACTTAACCCACATTTGCTGATTGGAATTTTTAAAGAAGGACCCTCCAGTGATTGCTGAGGTTGGCCTGACTCTGCCTGGCCTCCAAGACTGCCATCCACTTGAGAAGGGGAACTAAAGAAGACTCACCAGGTCCAGGCATATAAAGAAGCCAGGTGGACTCTGTAACATCCAGGCTTGTGGGGCCTGCAGCTGCACCCCGTGCTCTGCAGTCACCCTAGCCACTGGGACGCCTGGTTTCCGCAGGCAGGTTTGAGGGCTGATGCGGTGGTGGGGAAGTGTGGGTAAAAATAAATCCGCTCATAAAAATAGCCGCTGAATGTGGGAAAGTCGAGTTGCCCCCCCCCCCCATGGCAGCAGGGAGGGGCACTGACTTCAGGCAGCTGGAAGGTCAGAAGCTAACCCTGCTACTTTTCCCTCAGTCTCATCCCCAGAACCACCCGACTCATGACTCCGTGTGCCTTTTTCCTTACTCTCCAAGCAATTCTCTCTCCTGTTTTTCCCCAATGTAGATCATAGGATTGGATATTGGCTCATAGCTTAAGAGGGCCTAGTTTGAATTCTAGCTTCTATATGACATGATTAAGTCTCCTAACATCTCTGTGGCTCATTTCCCCCCTCTTCAAAGCGACAGGGGCTAAGACTAGAATATGACCCAATGACTTAGAGTTGAATAGGACCTTATGGGCTACCCAGTCAATTCCCTACATTTTACAAATCAGGTAAAGAAGGCTCTCCAGGGGAGCTTGGGACCATCCCCAGGAGACCAGGATGCTGGGCAGCGTCCAGGGGCTTGGGCCACTACTGTCTCCTTTTCTCCTGGGAAAACATGAACAGTGCAGTTTCCACAGTATGGGATAGATTAAACTTAGAATCAGAGGACGTGAGTTCAAATTCTGATGCTGCTATTCAGTAGCTGTATGGTTTTTAGTCGGGTCACAGCCTTTCTAATGTTATTTGTGAAGTGCTTAACACAAGGCTTGGCACATCACAGATGTTAAATAAATGTTTATTCCTTCCTTCCTAATAATAGCTTGCAATGCTTTACAAATATTATCTCATTCAATCCCACACAACTCTGGGAAGTAGCTGCTGTTATTAGTCCCCTTTAGAGTTAAGAAAACTGAGGTGAACAGAACTCACTGCCAGTGAGCTTCTGAGGCAGATTTCAAACTCAGATCTTCCTGACTTTGGATCCAGTGATCTATCAGCTATCACAAGTTACATAAAATGCTTTTAAAGTCATCTTATGATTTAAAATCTATGCTACTATTACTGTTATTACACCCCGCCCCACCTCCGGCCTCCTTGGGGTAATGTCTCATTACCCAAACTTGCTTTCTCTAAACCAGGGCTGAAGAACTCACGGCCTTGAGGCCACATGTGGTCCTCTAGGCCCTCAAGCGCTGCCCTACTTGAGGACGTAGAGGGCCACATGTGGCTTTGAGGTCACAGGTTCCCCACCCCTGCTCTGAGTTATCAAAGACTCATAGAAATGTAGAGATGGAAGATGCCTCGTGCTCCATCCATTCCCTTATTCTCAGCCCCCTCCCCCACTCTGCACCAGTAAATAGTTCTATTTCTATGGCTTTATTTAATAGCCATTCTACTGAAATTCAGTCATCCATTCCACCTATCAGTCACTGAGCTAGTGCTCACAATGATGCATAGCCCAGTGCTAGGGTTGTGGGACATTCAAGAGAAATTAAGAATATGGACTCTATCCTCAACTTGCCTACTTTTTGGTTATAGAGACATAAATGGTGTACATTAAATGTATAAACAATATAAGGCAGAACATATTAAGTACCTTCCCCAATAGGTAAGACAAGTAGCAGCATCTCAGTTTAGAGATGGAGAAGTTAAAGGTGGGCTAAAGCAGATGGTGAAAAAGGTGGGCTGAAGCTTGGATTCCTCTACAAACTTATCACCCCCCTTGGTTCCTGATTCTAAGAAGAATGGTGAGTGACTCCATTCTGTGGATAGACAAATATCATATTATACCACACCCAAGCCCCGTTGGCATCAGAACCAACAGCAGCCGCAGAAGCTGCAAAGGCTAAGCCAATTTCTCTGATGCCTGACTGCCCAGGCCAGGGCATCTAGCTGGATGTCATAAGGGAGGCCTGCCTCAGAGTTCACCCCTTTCTGAGTGCTGGACAAGGGATAATTTCACGTCTTCCATTTTCTGATACTTTAGTGGAGGGGGGATGGTCCAAGTTGTCAGGAGCCTCGTCTCAATCCCTGCAGCAGGAATGCAAAGTTAATTAATTAAAAGGACACACTCTCTTTGAAGGCCTAGAGCTGACCTTTTCAAAAAGCTGCCTAGACGGGGATGCTTACAGCATCTTTCATAGCTGGACTCATTTTCTGGGTCTCTACTGATTCTTTGCCCTGGTACCCTAACAGGCTGGTCCTGGTTTGAAGGTAAATTTCCTGGGGATGCCTAGAGTACACCTTCATTTCTACCTATGGAAGGTAGTCTTTTACAGGGAAGGAGGAGCCAAGAAGAGTAGGAAAGTCATGTGAAGATAGTTTGTAAATACTGCAGAATCAGGATCAGGGCACCAGTCTTTTTTTTTTTTAGGGGGAAGATAGGGCAATTGGGGTTAAATGGCTTGCCCAAGGTCACAGGGCTAGTAAGCGTTAAGTGTCAGAGGCTGGATTTGGACTCAGGTCCTCTACACTGTAGTGAAAGGGAACTCCAAGTTTCCCGTTCTATTTTTGACTTTGCCACTAAATTAAGTCACTTTCCCACTCTGAGCCTCAATTCTCCCCTATTGAAGCAGCTGAGTTGCACTGTGGATAGCGTGTGGGACCTGGAGTCAGGAAGATCTGAGTTCTAATGCCGCCTAATCCCTTACTAGCTATATGACTTTCCAACAGTCACTTAAATTCTCTATGCCTCAGTATCCTCACTTGTAAAACGAGAATAATAATAGCACCTACCTCCCAAACTTGTTGTAAAAATAAAATGGCACGATTTTAATAAATCTTAAAATGCTGCATAAATGCTAGCTTATTTTTATCATCATTTGGATCAATGAACTCAAACCAAAAGAAGGATGGGGAAAAGAGGAAGGAGACTTCAAAGGGGAAGGAAAGCTGGACTTAGAGTCAGGGGCTCACATCTTGATTTTGCCCTTTTTTTGGCCTTTCTTTGTATCTCCACCATTTAGTGTGGTGTCTGTTGTCTAGTCGACACTCATTAGTAAATGCTCATAGATGACTGACAGTCATTATTTATGTGACCTTAGGCAAATCTCTCCCACACATGGGCTTCAGCTTTCTTATTTGTCAACAAGGTGGTTGAACCAGACGCCCTCGAAGTCTCTTACAATTTCAAATCTCTGATCCTACCAAGTTCTAGATTAGTTCAATATTTCAGTGCATAATAATAATTGCTCCCATTTATGTAGAGCCGGAAGGTCTGGAAAGCATTTTGCATAGATTATCTCCTTTGTTCCCCACAACAGCCTTGGGAAGCAGATGCTGTTATTATGCCAATTTTACAGATGAAGAAATTGAGATTTAAGTGATTTGTCCAGGATCACATGGATAAAAAGTATCTGAGTCAGAATTTGAACTCAGGTCTTCCTGACCTCAAGCCCTGAGGTGAACCTGATTAAAATGTAATTGAGAAACATTTAATAGAATAAATAAAACTACACTAAAGCATAGATAATGTTAATTTGTGGTTTTCTAAGTCAAGGTAGCCCCACAGGGATCCTTTTCTATTTGACTTTGATGCCATTCACTGCAATCTTAATGCAGTCATCCAAGATCCATAATTCCCACACTGTGGGTATTCTCCAATTGATGCCAACCCCAAGCCTTCTGTGCCTCTGTCTTCATGAGTGGCTGTGGCTGAAATAGCTCAACACCTAATAAGGCTTCTGTTGACCAGCCTTCTGGACCATGGCCGGGCTGGTCCTTGGAGGACAGACAAGAGACTGCAGTCATCAGTACTCAAAGCCAGTTGAGCAGAACCTCTCAGTCAGTCAATAAACATTTAAGTGCCTACTATGTGCTGAGCACTATGCTTAGTACATGGATGTGCTCCACTGGCATGGACTAGAATCTAGATGGTCTCCTAGGTCCCTTCCAGCTCTTGATCTAGAATCTCTTCTAGAATTCAGGGCCACCTCCTTACCACAAGGAATTGAGGAAGGGCTTTAGTGGACATCTTATTTACCCAGAAAGTTGTTGGCAGAACTGGCTGGGTATGAGAGAGAGCAAAGAAGGGATAGTGGCCAGGAAGAGAGAAGCTCTGACAGGCAATGGGAAGGAGAAAATTTAAATCCTCCAATCTTAGAATTGGAAGAGAGCTTGGAGGCCATCGTTCCTCTTGCTCCTAATTTCTCACAAGGCTGTACTACCTTGGGACTTTTCCATCATGCCCCAGGACACTCATTATTGGGAAAACCCTGTAAACTTTCATCAGTTGGGGATTCCATCTTATCACTACTCCTGGCTTCTCTGATTAGGGAGGCCATAAATTCCAGTATTCCATTTAACCAGAGAACTCAGCTCAAACAACTCCTCATCTCTCACCTGCTGTGCTATGGGACTTCTCTAACTTTTCCACTGCGCTCCAAGTGGGCTACCTCCTCCTCTGCCCCCAAGCCCACTTTCCAATTTCTTTTTGTGGGCTGTTTTCCCCCATCAGACTGTTAGCTCCTTGAGGGTAGGGACTGTCTTTCTCTTTTCACATTTGTATCCCTACTGCTTAGCACAGTGCCAGGTACACAAAGTAGGCAGTTAATAAATGTTTATTGATGATTGATTTTGTTACACAAATTTCCCTTTTGAACTTACACGTCAAAAAATCTTGAACATTTTAGTATGTAAAGAGTAACAATAGAATATGGTGGCGTAGAAGCAGCAAGGTTCTGCAGCTCCCACACAGCCACCCTAAATACCCATAAAATATGACCCTAAACAAATTCTAAGGCTCTCAAACTCACAAAAATACAGAAAACACATCTCTTGCTGAAGGCAGCTCAACAGGAGGGGCTCATCACGGCGGGCCGGGAGCCGAGGCCAGCCCAGCCTGAAACTGAACGTGGCCAGGCACCAGGGCAGTTGTGAGGAGCTGAGCCAAGCCACAGTCAGTCTACAAGAGAGAAGATCTACAACACCTCCAGGAAACTCCACATCTATCAAGGCGTGGAAAATAAGGATTAGAGAAAGGCAGCTCGGCAGCAGGAGCTCATCACACTGCGGGTGGGGAGCCAAGAACAGCCCAGCTCAACCACAGCCAGGCCCCAAGGTAGTCAGGAGGAGCCAAGCTGAGCCACAGCATGAGTCTACCCTGGGGGGGGAGCAGATCTACAGCACCTGAAGGGATCTTCACATCTAGCAAGACAGGATTAGAAACGGTCAGTGAAAGTGGAACTTTGAAGCTAAATTTGGGGGAGGAAAAGCAGTTTGGCCAATCTGCCCCCAGGGCAAGGAAGCAGTGGGGGAAGGGCAGGAACTGCTGTAACCAGCGGTTGCCTCCACTGACCTGCTTCAGAGCCCTTGGCCTGTGAACCCTGCAGGGGGACTGAGTCAACTGATCAGAGCCAAGTGCTCTTGCGTTGAGTGGCCTGGATTCGGGATCGTGGTCTTGGGTGGTGGTCCTGGGGTGTGCTTTCAGCAAGCAAAAGCTGGGGGCAGGCTGCAACACCCCCCTAATAGCTCCAGCAGCTGAGAAAACCCCAGCGATTGGGAACAGAGCTTTCCCCCCTGGAAGCAGAGTTCAACAAAGCTAAAAGCTAAAAACAACAACAACAACAACAATAACAACAACAACAACAACCAATTAATTGACTGGCCAACATGAGGAAAAGGAAGCAAAATAAGAACAGCAATGAAACTCTAGAATCCTTTTTTGTGGACAAAAAGGATCAAAGCATGGAACAGGAGGAAGACAGCACAGTCAGAACTCCCACACAAAATGCTTCCAAGACACTTAAAGAATTCCTAGAAGCTATACATCAACTGAAAAAGGACTTTGAAAACCAAATAAGAGTACTGGAGGAAAAATTGGGAAGAGAAATGAGAATGATGCTAGAAAATCATGAAAAGAGAGTCAACAACCTGACTGAAGAAAACGACACTTTAAAGAATAGATTAACTCAAATGGCAAAAGAAGCTCAGAAAGCCAATGAGGAGAAGAATGCCTTAAAAAGTCAAATTTCCCACATGGAAAAAGAATCTCAAAAGCATTCTGAAGAGAATAATTCCTTCAGAATTAGAGTGGAGCAAGTGGAAGCTAATGACTTTATGAGAAACCAAGATACTATTAAACAAATAAAAATATATGAAAAAATAGAAAGCAATGTGAAA
>CM053593.1:86342747-86367753 GCA_028646575.1 Pseudocheirus occidentalis
GCTGACTGAGAACTGAATGGAGTTTTCCTGAGACCAGAATCTGGTGAAGGCCATCCAGAAGGTCAATATTCCTTCTGGGTCCTAGGGCCAGTTGAACTGCTGGAAGACTGAAGAAGCATGACCAGGATAAGACTTTGTTTGTTCATGACCTGGCTGATCCTTGAGTTCCAGGCAAGAGAAGTGGTGAAGGGTTTGAGATGTGGTAGGCCCTGTGAACCTCAGTGCCAGGAAGTGCCCTGAGGACTGGACAAGGACCTGGGAGCTGTCTACCTCTGAGGACTGGAAGAGAACCTAGCAGCTGTCTGCTTCTGAATCCAGGTGACTGTTTGGTGGATTCAGGAGGGAGCTGGGACCATGGAAGGGGATCCAAGGAATCAGAGAGAACACCCAGAGTCAAGATGAGTCAAGGCCTCCCCTTGGATGAAACTGAGATTTTCTGGACACCAAGGGGTGGAAGGTTTGTATGATTTTCTAATGACTGTACTAGTGATTAATGATATTTAGTAATTGGGAATCTAGCTTAGTGACTGACTGCAAGATGAGTAACTAATTAAGTTAATGGTTGCCCCATGAGTGGAAGATTGATATATTGTGAATTGATTGAATGAATGATTAAGTGAGAAGGGTTTCCCCCTTAGGGAAACCAGATGATTATTCTTTTGTTCCTTGTTCTAAATATTGTGGCCAATTACAAGGCAAGTTCTCATAAGAGGCAGGTTTCACACTCAGGTCTTTTTGATTCCAAGTACAACATGACAAATATACTATGTCAGGTTGCCTCCCCAGTCTTCTTTCATCCTCTTTTACTAGATCCCTTAGTTTAGTAACACTGCCTCAGACATTTATTAGCTATGTGACCCTGGGCAAGTCACTTAACCCTGTTTGCCTCAGTTTCCTTACCTGTAAAATGAGCTGGAGAAGGAAATAGCAAATCATTCTAGTAACTGTCAAGAAAACCCCAAAACAAGATCATGTAGAGTCGGAAAAGACTCAGCAACCACAGCAAACTTCCTGGTTCCATGTCCAGTGAGGTAGAGGGGAAGAAGGTAAGGAGGTAGAACAGTAAATAATCAAGGGGATAGGGAGAGGTGTCGTGTCACAGGTGAGGCTAAGTCTACACCCATGCTATGGCTGTCTCTGGTAAGTGGGAAGGATTTAAACCTCCAAAGAACCTCAGAAGTCATCTACCCAGACATCCTAATTTTATGTTGTTTTTAACGTTTTATTGATGCCTTTTGAAAAAGTGATGCTCGAAAACTGCTGTGGGGCATAGAAAGCTGCCATTGGGTTCAAGAAGACCTGATTTCAAGTCTTGTCTGTCCCACCTACTGACTTGGGGGCTCTGGACAAATCACAGTGTCTCAGTGTCCCTAGGCAAGACACTGGCGATCTTCTTTGAGAGAGGAAGTTAACTCACCTGGAATTGCCTAACTGATGAAATCACAGGTTCAATAAAAATAAATTAAATTAAATTTAAATTTAAATTGATAACTATGCTTTTGTATCATCCATCCATCAATGTACCCCTCTTTCAAGGGTGTGCTAGTAAATATTTAACAACCAGCTCCCATGATACACTTTGAGGTGTAATTTATATTATCAATATTTTCACCATTATTTTCTTAAGTCTAGAAAATCAACAAAACAATAAATCAAGCTCTGGTTTGTAACACGTACAGATTTCCAAGGTAAAAATGCTCAAAGTAAAAATTTAACAATGAATCCCAGCTGGCTCCAGTCTGCTCCATCCCCATTCTATCTTCCCTCAAAACGAAGCACAGTTACACAGAACAATCAAAATCAAACAAACTCAGAATGTCTAACATTTCTCATTTGGAATGCCCCTACCTCTCTACCAATTGGAGGAAAGTGTGTTTTATCATCTGGTCTCCAGGACTGAGGATGGTTCATTATCATTTATCTCATTTCAGCTGCCTGTTAGTGATTTTTAATTTTTAGTTTGCATTACTTTAGTTATTTTATTTTATTTTAATTAAATAGGCAGCTAGGTGGCACAATGGATAGAGTGCTGGGCCTAGATTCAGGAAGACTCATCTTCCTGAGTTCAAATCTGGCCTTAGACGTTTATTAGATATGTGACTATGGGCAAATCATTCAACCCTGTCTGCCTCAGTTTCCTCACCTATAAAATGATCTGGAGAAGGAAATGGCAAATCACTCCTGTATCCTTGCCAAGAAAACCCCAAATGGGGTCAAGAAGAATCAGACATAACTGAATAACAAGTAATTTTTTAGATTGATCTGGTTCTACTGCCTCTGTATCAGTTTACACAAGTGTTCCCATATTTCTCCAACTTTCTCACATTTATTATTTCTCACAGAACAGTAATATCCCATTACATTCATACACCACAATCTGTTCCCTAGTCAATGGACACCTGCTTGGTTTCCAGCTTAAAAAAAAAATTTGTTACCACACAAAGTCTTGCTATTAATATATCGGTATCCATAAACAGAGAGATATTCATGTGAGATGTGGAGTGCCTTTCTGTCGTTGGCTTCCTTGGGGTATATACCCAAATAACAGAATTACTGGGTCAAACCATTTAGTGATTTTCTTCATATAATTCTGGAGTTTTCTAGAATGGCTGGACCAATTTACAGCTCCACTACGCATTTTAGTGTGCCTGTCTTCCCACAGGTCCTCCAGCATTGATTATTTCTGTCGCTTATCATCTTTTCTGCTTTGATAGGGATGAAATGAAGCCTCAAAGATGCTTTAATTTACATTCCTCTAAGGATTAGTGACATAGAATATTTTTTAAAAATATGTGAGCTCATCATACCCTCCTTTACTTTTACAAATGAGAAAGTTAAAAGCTAGAGAGGGGAATGGAGTTTCCTTTGGTCCCACAGCAAGTGAGTAGTGGAGTGGGAATTCAAACCCATATCCTCTTATATCAAATTCACACTGCAGGCACTGCTTTATCCATGACTTTTCCTTGTGCTGTTTTGGAAGGCACTGGACCTTGATGCCTTCCATTGCTTTGTGCTTGAAGTAGGGATGGTGGGAGAAATGATGGTGGTGTGTACCTCGGACAGAGAAAAAACAATGGGCTGTCTTCTTTGGGCAGTAAGTTACATTTACAGAACTCTTTCCTCATAATAGCTCTCTGAGGTATTACTGCGTCCATTTTACAGATAAGAACTATGAAGCCCAGAAAAGTTAAATGGCTTTGCCCAAATCCATAAAGTTAGTAGCAGAGGAGGAGCTGAACCTAGATCTCCTGACCCCAAACGTAGCCCTCTTTTTACTGAACTTGTGAAAGTGAAGGGAGAGGCATTTAAATAATAATTTTTAAATGATATTGATATAATTGATATAAATTGATCTCTCTTGTTTTTATACCATTTATATTTCTCAATATATCCTTTCCCCCTCTTCTTCTTAGAGATCTATCCCTTATGCCAAAGAATAAAGAAAAGGCAGGGGTGGAAGGTTGGGGGGGATAGTTTAGTAAAACTTATCAACACATAATAGCTAAAAGTTACATAGCACCTAGTATGGGCCAAATGTGCTAAGCTCCTTACAAAAATTATCTCACTTTGTCACAAGGACCCTGGGAGGTAGGTGCTATAATCATCCGGATTTTACAGATGAGGAAACTGAGGCAAATAGAAGTTAAGTGACTTGCCCAGGGTCACATAGGTAGTAAGTATCTGAGGCTGGATTTGAACTCAGGTCTTTCTAACTCCAGGCTAGGCACCCCTAGCCCAACACCTAGCTTCCTGCCACATTAATCAAGTGAAACATTACATATAGTGTTCCACACCTACAATTTCCACCATTCTCCCTAAAAATAAGGGAGGTGTCTTCTTAAATCTCTTCTCAAGGGCTAAGCTTAGTAATTATAATGTCACAGGATTCAATTTCAGTTGAGTTGGGGGTTTTTTGGTCATTGTTCTTTTAATTTATGTTGTTGTATCTATCATTTTCCTGGTTCTGCTTCATCCTGAATCAGTTCCTGTTTCTTCTCATAGTTCTCTATATGCATCTGTAATGGTAATGGAATTTGGAGATGCCCCTGTATTGGCTTGGTTTTGGGGCTCAGTGTTAAAACCCTGAGCTTGTGAATCCCACTTGTGGGATGGGCTTGTTGACATGAAGAGAGAGGGCTGAACTGGGAGGAGCCATGAATTGGGAGAAAGGTGCAAGCCAAGAGAAGGCCAGAAGGACTTTTGGAGAGCAGTATCCAGTATTGTGGAGCCTGAGTTGCTGAGAGAAAGCCTGCTGAGGGCCAGTTGGAGCTGCCCAGGATTTTTAAGAACTGCCTCCCAGAGCTGCCAAGAACTGAAGAGGCATGGCTGTGATGCTGGTATTTTGTCTGTTTTGACGTTGTTTTGCCAGATTCACATGCTGGTGAAGGACAGTGGTGCTGTTGTAGAGGTCCTGGAAACTTGCTGTTGGTTCAGAAGCCCCAAAGGAAGATTTTCTTGTGGTATGTTTACAGAAGTCCTGGAAGAGGACCTTGTTGATGTTTTCAGGGGTTCTGGGACTGTTCTATAGGGAGAGAGGGACTTGATGAGGACACTGGCTATGGCTTTGTTGAGCCTTGTCTCCCCAGAAACTGAGATTGCTGAGGGCTTGCCTTGAGTCAAGATGAAAAAAGGGCCTTTCCTTGGATTTTCAATGCTGAGATGATATCTTAACCTTGTAGTTTAAGGGTGGATGGCCTTTTGTGCTCTCCTGCCCCTTTTGAGAAAGTGCTTGGTGTTAATGGATGGTATTGTAATTCAGTAGAGGCCAGAGGTAGAAAACCTTTGGCCTTTTTGTGCTCTGTGATTGATTAAATGAATGTACTTTGTTTATGACCTGAAACTATTCTCCATTGGAGAAGAGACTAAATGAATGTATTGCCCAGGAGTGGGCTACTTTGACTACTGATCCAAGGGTGGGATACCTAGATCTTGGTACTTTGCAACTGAATTGAGAACTTACTTGTTAAATGAATGAGTTACACTGTATTTTTACTTTCTCTGTTCTGTGAATGTTTGGCTGAATAAATGGGGTTTGCTGTGCTGGTAATTCTAACCTTGGAAGTTGCCTTTGCTTAGCATTACAGCATCATACTCATCATTTCTTTCAGGCTAGTGGGTAATGTTCTATTACAACCAAGTACAAAAACTTGTTTAGTTTTCTTCCGATTATGTTCTTTGCTCCTACAAATGGTGCCAAACAGGTATTATTTTTTATTTAATTCACTAAATGTGAATTAAATTCTTACTAGAATTGTAGAATGTTAGAGCTAAAAGGAAATTTAGAAATCACGTAGTCTAGCTTTTCCTTTCCTAGGCTTAGCCCTGAGAGAGGTGAACTAACTTGTTTAGGGGTTGGTCACATAGTTACAGTAAGTGGGGAAGCTAATGCTCTTCCTACCACACTACTCTTTCCATGTTTCCCACCTTACTTTGTGCAAGGCACTATGATTTTCATGACCAGAGTCAGTTTGCTGTTCAAGATCCTTCACAATATTAGTAAAGCTCTTTGCAAATGCTTAAAATGCTATATAAATGCTAGCTATCACCACCATCACTGCCACCACCACCATCACCATTACCACCACCACCATCATCATCAGTTGGACTTGATAACCTCTAAATTCTCTTAGCTACAAAATCTGTGATCCTCTGGTCCTTATCTGTAAAATGAGGGAGATGGATTGAACCAGTGGTTCTCAGCCTTTTGTAACATGGACCCCTTTGGCAGAATACTGAAGCTTTGAGACTGTCTCAGAATAATACTTTTTAAATTCCTAATTGAAAGAAATGCTAGCTGTCAATTAGGAGTTAGTGAACCATGTACAATGGATGTCTTATTGTTTGGGGTGAGGGAGGGGTTAGAGAATTTGGAATTGAAAATAATAATAAAAAAAAGAAAGTAGTGAAAATAAAGTAATATTTTTTTTCCTATACAAATTCATGCACCCCCTAATATCTAAGAACTCAAGGATTATACAATCTCCAAAATTCCCTCCAGATCTAAATTCCATGTACCTCTGGTGATGCCATCTGAAGAGTCACAATTATTCGTATAACAGCCTCTTTTGTTTTTTAAGTCTAGCATAGACTTCCAGACTGATGGAGTAATCTCTATACGACTCCCTCCCATCTCTCCTCTTAGCTCCACCTCCAAAGCTACTGTAAATGCAGTTGACTCAAGCCCTTCTCATCCAGTTCCTCAAAGAGGTGGGGCTGCAAGATTCTTTGACTTCTTAAGACACATGGCTCCCCTGGGAGGAAAAACTAAATTGAAGTGGAAAAAAGCCAAACCTCAGATCCAGAAACCAATGGACCCTTCTGATATAAGATTAGAGCAGCTGCCTGGGGCTTTGTCGGGTCACAAGTCCTGCCCTCCCCAAGCCTTGTGACAGGCTAGAAACATCGGGGCAGATTCTGCCCCAGGCAGATAGGGACCTCCAGAGCTTGGTATAGGGGAAAGTTCACAGTCTAACAATCAGAACACTTCCCCCCTTCAAATTCCAATTCTGTTGTCTCTCCCACCTCAGTTTCCTTCTATGTAAAATGAGAGGGTTGGAATTAGTTCTTTAGAGACCTTTCTCTTATTTAAGGCTCTATGCTGGGATCATAGGATTCAGAATTAAAAAGGACCCTGTATAGATCATCATGTTTGGGTTGAAAAATACCCTTCATCCTTAATCTAGTAAAAAAAAAAAAGTCAACACAGAGATGTCTTAGGATAAGAACAGGAGTTTATTCTCTTCCTCGGGAGAAGAGGGCTGTCTGCCCCATGCCTGGACATGAGGGAGAGGGTGCGTTTCAAAGGGCAGAACCAGAATTTATAACTTAACTTAGTCAAGCCCCCTTTCCCAAATGTTTCCTCTCTCATTGGTAAAGAGACACACCTCACCAGATTCTTCCCAACTGGGACAGCAAGAGAAGAGAGGGGGGAGGAGGGTCCCACCAAGGCAGGAAAACAGACAAAGGAAGGTAAAATTGATTGACAGCAGCCATGGAAGGGGGGGAGGAAAGGAAGGTTAACAATCCCAATTGAGAAGTTTTCACTCATTCCACACAATCATTTGCCAAACACATCATTTTACAGAGAAAGAAAAAAATGGGAGACTCAGAGGGGTCTTAGGCAAGACCACACAGTTAGTAGGTGACAGAGTTGGGATCAAAATCAGGTCCTCTGATGCCAAACCCACTCCTCTTTGGAACAGACCACATGGCTTCTTTCCCAGGTCTCCCGACTCCCAGATCTGTCACCTTTCCCAGATGCTTATCTCATCCCTTGCCCTTCCCATAAAAGACACGCACCCCACTGGAGCTTAGATGCCAAGGTCAGGGTCCCTCTCACCTAGAAATCTGAAAAGGAAATTCTTGAATCTTCCAATCTTTCAATCAGCTGTGGGATTTTAGAGCTAGACCTCAGAGGCTATCAATGTCAACCTTCTCATTTTACAGATATGGAAACTGAGGCTCAGAGGGATGGAGTGACTTGGCTGAAATCACATGGGTAGACTTGGGATTCATACTTAGATCTTCTCTGACTCCAGATCCAAAGTTGTATCACACTTCAACCCTCGGCTTCCTGGTGGATAAGGCAACCCATGGAGCAAATTCCTTTAAGTGGATATAGAGTCTGAAAATAGAACCCCTATTTCTCATTCCCATTAGACCATTGGATTCCAAGACAATGAGGATCATTCCCTTCAAGGAAGCCATAATAACTGCATTGCAATCACTTGTAAAGGCAGCAAAGTGGTCCTGTGTATAGTGTGCTGGGCCTGGAATCAGAAAGACTCGTCTTTCTGAGTTCAAATCCAGCTTCAGACACTAACTGTGTGACCCTGGGCAAGTCACTTAACCCTGTTGACCTCAATTTCCTCATCTGTAAAATGAACTGGAGAAAGAAAGGGCAAACCACTCCAGTATCTTTGCCAAGAAAACCCTAAATAGGGTCACAAAGAGTCAGACACAACTTAAATAACTGAACAATTACCTGTAATCAGTTGGGGTTTTAACTGCTGGTGGTAATTGCCCTAGCTCAGTCAACATGAGATCATCTCCACAGGAAAATAACCAATCTGCTAGGTATCACATGTACAAATTCTTTTGAACGGTGGTTATGGAATAACTCCCATCAGGCCCCAATGACTGGGCAGTTCCTGGAGTTCCAGGCAGCTGTTCAGGAATAATTTCCAGCTATGTCTCAACCTAGACTTTGTTGTCATTGTTTAGTTGTTTTTAGTCATATCCAGTTCTTCATGACCCCATTTGGGGTTTTCTTGGCAAAGATATTAGAGTGGTTTGGAAATGTCTCCAGTTCGTCTTACAGATGAGGAAACTGAGGCAAACAGGGTGAAGTGACTTGCCCAGGGTCACCCAGCTAGTAAGTGTCTTGGGCTGGATTTGGATCCAGGTCTTTCTGATTCTGTGTCCAGTACTCTATCCACTGTACCACCCATCTGTCCCAACTTATATGTTAGTCATGAGTATAGGCAAAATTTCACACTTGAGTTTTTAAAAAATCAACTTCACAAGTCCAAGAAGGGAATGACATGGTTAGACAGCTTTGTGTCTGAAAACCTGAGGGTTTCAGTGGACTGATGACTCTATGTATCAACAATATGATCTAGTAGCTAAGAAAGCTAATCTGATCATTAGTTTCAATAAGAGAGGTAGAGTGTCCAGAATAAGGTGTGTGGGGTATGGGGACCCCAAAAATCCCCTACCCAAAGGTATCTCGAGGTAAGAACAGGAAACTTTTTTAAAATTTTTATTTATTTATTTTCTTCTTTACATCACTCATTTCCATGAGATTTTGAGTTACAAATTTTCTCCCCATCTTTCCCCTACCCACCACCTCAAAACAGCCATCCCACTGTATAGCCC
Organism: Pseudocheirus occidentalis; assembly: GCA_028646575.1. NCBI lineage: Eukaryota > Metazoa > Chordata > Mammalia > Diprotodontia > Pseudocheiridae > Pseudocheirus > Pseudocheirus occidentalis. The sequence continues at coordinate 86,351,625 of CM053593.1, forward strand.
TTCCCCTGGTCTGCTCTCTCCTATGTTCTCCCCCCTTTCCCCTCTGGCTTTCTGTTAGGGCAGGATGGATCTCCCTATCCCAGTGAGAACAGGAAACTTTTATTCAGTTCTCATGAGAAGAGGACATCTCTTCTACCAGTAGGGACCAGTGAAATGAGGCTTGTTACAGAAGATAAAACGAGATTATATACTTTAGTGTAAACAAATTCCCTCCCACCACTATCCTTCATTCCCATTGATTGGCTGGGAGGTGGGCTTAGGGCACAAAAACAGACAAAGGACAAGAAGACAGCCCACCTCATTCTCATTGGCTGGGAGGTGGGCTCTCAGTCTGAGCACAAAAAGCACAAAGAACAGGGAAACAGGGTATAGCCTGTTTCAAATTCAAATATTCATGTCCTTATTTGGCAAATGCTAAAGCCCGAGAGGTAGAAGGGTCCTAAAGGACTTAATGCTGATGTGGCAGTAGTAAAGAGGGGGGAAGGTTGAAACCGAAACTCAGGCCTGTTCCCACAAGAAATCTTCCTAAATTTTAGAATATAATCTGAGAAGTTTTCACCTCTCCCACTCAGAGCAATGGGCTACTTTGCCCTGGTCAGATAGAACACAATCTGGAGTATTGAGTGTGAAGTTCTAGGTGCCCCATTTCAAGGAGATCATTGAAAAGCCAAAGAGCGTCTAAATAAGCATCTTGAGTGCCTGCCATATGAATGAATGAATGAAAAAAAAAGCATTTATTAAGCACTTATCTACAGGTAAAACATGGTGCTAAGCCCTGGGGATACAAAAGGAAGACAGTCTCTACTCTCAAGGAATTCACATTCTAATGGAGGATATATATAAAGGTTTCAATGGCAGGTCAGAAAGAAGATTCCCCTGGTCCTTAGGGCATGGAAGCAAAGTAGATGTTAGTGCCTCTCCTTTCCTGTCATTTCTGCTGCTAAAATACTGTCAGAGTCTGATGTTAAATCATATGACAAGAACTTTTGTTGGCAAGAATTGTCTTTTCTGGGTCTTCAGTAGTTGTGGCTTTTTTGTTATTGTTTGTCCTTCATTCTTGAAGAAGACCAATGACATCACAAGGGTGATGTCTTGCTTTGTGAGTGAACTGGATTTAAGGGAGGATGGGTTGATGAAGCAGGCATATTTAACTTAGAGAAAAGAAGACTGGGGTGGGGGTAGAAGAGGTACAGATAGAAAGGAAAGAGGAAGAGAACTTGAAAACTGTCTTTAAGGATTTAAAGGGATACCACTGGTCACCTAAAAAGCAGATTAGATTTGTTTTGTTTGGTCCCAGAGGTCAATATTAGGAGTACTGGGCAAAAGTTGAAGAAAATTGATGGAAAGAAAAATTTCTTAGCAATTAGAGCCCTTACAAAGAAGAATAGGTAGCCTCTGGAGATAGTGAGCTCCTGGTCCTCGGGTATTGTCAAGGAAAGACCAGATGACTACATGTCTGGGAGATGTCCAGGAGTTTCCTTCTCAGGTATGAATTGTACTAAAACCACTGAGGTTCCTGCCAACTCTGACATTTTGTGATTGTATGATACCCTATCATGGACTAGAAAAATTAAACCACTACAGAGATTTTCTATATGCTTCTGTTTTGTCTGTGAATGCAAGCCATATATATTCCTAGTCCCTAGGGCTATCACACATATATAATCATAAATAAAGACAGAAGCATTAGGGAGACAAAAAGTTCAGAGATTTAGAGTTGGAAGGGACCTTAGAGGTCATCTAATCTAATCTAACACATCATGAGGAAACTAAGGCTAAGAATTAAGTCAGAAAAATACTCTCTTGGTACACAGGAGAACTATATCTCTAAAGTTTCCTCTTCTTTTTTAAAGTCATGGTTTTTCTAAAAGCTTTGGGGTTTGAATGCCTGGAGGCAAGTTCAGGCCTAGTGCTTGGTCCTCCCTCATCCCCTTTGTCTGAGAATGGAAGTTAGGAGAAGAGAAAGATAATATGGAACAGGGTAGGGTGGTCAGAGGCAGTTTCAAGAAAGAGATGGAATCTGAGCTAGGCTTTGAAGATTGGGTTATCGGATTTCCTTCGGAAAACTATAGTGAGCCATTGCAGGTCTTTGAAGTGGGGAATAACTCAAGGAAAGCAGTGTTTTAGGACCTGTCCCAAAAGCACCGGAGAGATTGGAGAAGCAAGACACTGACAGCAGAGAGAGACTCTTCTGGAGCCTCTTTCAGGCATGGACATGGATATTATGAGGGCCTGAGGATGGTAGCAGAAGTGAAAGGGACATATGTGGTATAGCAGATAAGGCACCAGACTGGGAGAAGGAAGATTTCCATTTAAATTCTGCCTCAGATACTTTTTCACTGAGTGTGACTCTGGGTCACAGTTTCTCCATCTACAAAATGAGGGGGGTGGGACTTCAGGGGCTCTAAGGTCCATTCATCTCCAAATCTACGGTTCTATGATAGATACAAGAGACTTTGGAAAAGAAAAATTTATAGGATTGTATCTGCTGACTGAATAAACAATAAATGGCCAGAGACTGACATGAATCCTTCTCATTTCTTTATGATAGCTTTGTAAGTAACACCCTGGTGCCAGGACAATGAACAGGAAACCAGATGATATTTCCATGACCCCTCCTTGGGGTAGAGGAAGCAAGGAAAACAATTTAGTGAGCCAATGATTTATATCTTATTTATTGGCAAAGTTGGGTGGGCTGTATATTTTCCCCAAGGCAGGGAAACAGGGTCTTTGAAAGGTCTATTTGCCTCTTCTGGGCCCATCACATCATGGGTACTCAGCAAATGTTAATTGATGGTGATGAGCTGAGAAGCATCTGTAGAAGGAAGAAGCAATCTTTTTCAATATTTTATGGGCTCCTTTGCTTCTAAATTAGATGTAGCAAATTGGTCTAATGATACCCTCTTCACAGATGAGGAATCCATGTTCAAGGAGCTCTCTCTCTCTCTCTCTCTCTCTCTCTCTCTTTCAGAGGATACAAAGACAAAAATTTAAATAACCCCTGATCTCATGGAGCTTTCATTCTCCTGGGAGGAAGCAGCATGTACATAAATAAGTCAATACCAAACAGCTGGAAAGTAATGGGTGTGTCTGCTCAGGGGAGAGAGCCCTAACAGCTGGGAAATCAAGGACATTTTCATCTAGAACTTGAATTAGGGATTCCAAGAGACAGATGAAGAGGAAGTTTTCCAGGCATGGGGAACAGCATTTGCAAAGATCTAGAGGCATATTGTGCCTGAAGAACACTAAGCAGACCCGTTTGGCCAAAGAATAGAGTACATGATGGGGACTAATGTGAAATTAGCGTAGAAGAATAAGTTGGAGTCAGTTAGTGAATGCCTTTAAAAGACAAATAAATATAGGAGCTCATCCAAGTGGCAGTAGAGAGTTACTGAAACTTCTTGAGCAAGAGAGTAATACTGGTATACTGGTGCTGTAGGAAGAAAAATCCAATGCCTGTGTAGAGATGGGATTGGAGAAGGGGCTTAATGGTGGCAGGGAGAGCAATTAGGAGGCTGTTGCAGTAGTCTTGATGGGGTGCTGGGGAGCCTTTGTTTGTAACATTCAGTTGTAACTTCAGTTTGTAAAATCTCACTTGTGTTCGGGTACCTGTGTTTGTAATATCAGCTTGTGCAATTAAATTGTAAATCCACACTTCCCCCAGCCTGAAACCATTAACTCTGCCTCTCCTCTGAACGAGCACTCTGCCTAGCTGCAATTAATGAACTGCTTTATCCCTGCTTGGTACAATAACAAGCTATACCTATGAATCTTTCACTAAAGCATTTTATAAAACAATCCCTTTAGTTTAGAGAAATGTATAGCCACCTTATTCTAGTGGACAGCTACACCTATGAATCCTTCAATGCACTATCAGTAAGATAACTCCTCACTAATTAGGCACATCCTAAATTCCTAATTAGTCTAGCTTCCCAACATCCATCTTGTCAAACAGGACATTGATGGGTAACAGACTGGGCACTCTCAGAACTGACTGCTAGCTGACTTAGTGATGTTTTAAGGCAAAAACCACATCTCCTGGTAGCCTACCTGTGGGCTTTCTCCCAATGAATTATGGGCAATACACCTGTGCAGTTGATATAAAAAGTGCATGTCCCTTTAAGCACTGACCACTCCTTAACTCCTTCCTAATCCCACCCTTATGCACCTAGTTAGCATAACTGATACCTGATTTATGGATTTATCACTTTATAACCGGTACCTCAAACTCATGCAGGCTTGCAGGTTTCCAACCCCCTCCCTCTACCCCCTCCAACCTACCTCCCCCCCCCAGGCCTCTGCAACGAGTAACAATAAACTTTTACAATCCTTCTAAGATTGCTTGAGTCTGGGAATTCATTTCAGACTAAAAGAACTCTCCAAGGATCTCTTAGAAATCCCTGCAAAACCTTCTCCCTCATCAGTCTAAGTGTGAGAAGATAAGGGACTGAGCTAGCATGGCGGCCCTATGAATGAGAGAAGGGGAAGGATGCCAAAGATCTTGTGGAAGTAGAATCAAGTAGGCAAGACTTATTCATTGGTTTAATATAGAGGGTAGAGGAGAGTGAAGAATAAAGGATGAATTCTGAGGCTGTGAACCTTGGTGACTAGAAGGATGGCATTGGTCCCAACAGACATAGGAAAATTGAGAAGAAGGGTACATTTCAGGGAGAAAAATGGTGAGTTCTGTTTTGGACAAATGAACTTTAGATGCTTTATGGGACATCTATGTAGAAATATACAGTAGGCGGTTGGTGATATGAGTCCCGGAGGTTAGAAGAAAGATGGGGAATATAAAATTTGAGAACTGCTTGTATAGAGGTGATATTTGGATCCATAGGAGCTGGTGATCTTATCAAGAAAGAAAATAGAGCCCAAGAACAAGACCTGGGGTACATGAATAAAGATGGGAATGTTTGTAGGTAGTAGGGAAGAAGTTGGTGGCTAAAGAGAAATTGAAGATTAGAGAGAGTTGATGACCAAAGGAGCTCAGAGAAGGAATAGGATCAATGTAAAGGTTGTATGCAGGGTTGGCCTTGGCAATGGGAAGGGCCATGTCTTTCTCAGAGATCAAAACAAAAAAGGAGAGAATTGGGGAAGTGGAGATGGGATTTGAGAAAGAAAAAAACTAAGTCCTGTAGCCTTAAGGCAGTATTCTTTGGGGAGGGGAGAGAAAGAGAGAGAGAAAGAGAGAGAGAGAGAGAGAGAGAGAGAGAGAGAGAGAGGAAAAGGAAGAGAGAGAAGAAAGAGCAGGAGGAGGAGGGGAAGCTAGTGACTTGAGAGAACACATGGCAACTCAAACTTCCAGCTTCCTGCCTCTATGGTTTAGCTCAGTCCTATTCACAGAAGGAGCCTGGTTTGCTGCATTCTTCCTAAATATATTGTAAACCTCCATTCCCATCATTCCATGGGCTATGAATAGTCCACAGTTACATGGGACCTACTCAACCCCAAGGTAGAAATAGCTGCATTTCAAAGAGAAGTTAAGTACTATCCCTAACCAAATAGAGAAACCAGAATGAGAATGTTAAGTGGCCAATGAAATTTGCCTTCCTACCCCAGTCCTTTGACCTACTAGCAATGCCTAAGACAGCAAAACCACAGAGATAGGGATGGGGGTGTCATTACTCTTGGGTCCCATTTCCCCAGAGTCCTAGATGGGCCTCATATAACTTCAGTTTTCCTCTGAATTGGCAGACATTTCATCTTCAATGTGCTGGTTACCTATTGGTACCTGTTATTGATCTCTATGGGCTCTTTGCTGCCATCACAGTGTATTATCTGCAATGCACCCCCAGTCCTGTTTGGGAGATTTCTGGTACCACCTAGTTTCACCCATTCTTTAGACCTGTTAACTCTGAGACCAGACTTTCTGGAAAACTCTGGGAATAAAGAGGGAACCAGGTACATAGAAGACAACATTGGTTGCGTTATGAGAAGATTCAAGCTCTACTCTGGGCTCCACTCCTTATTAGCTTTGTGATGTTGGGTAAATCTCTTCAAAATGATGAGTCTCAATTTCCTCATCTGTAGAAAGGTGAAATAATACTGTTCCCTCCCACTCTCCCCAGACTTTGGTAAAGATACAATTAGATAATATACGTGACTAGTTTGGGAAAGACCAAATACGATGTCATTTATAATTTGGGAGATTGTCATTAATTAGGTATCTTTATCCTTCATCAATACCCCTTCTCTCACTTCTCCTTTTGGAGCCTCCTTTTCTGATTCTTCCTGACCACCCCACAGGATCCTGGGTACCTTCTCCTCCTGCTCTTCCTTCTCTTTCTTCCTCTCTTTCTTTCTTCCTCTCTCTCTCTCTCCCCCTCTCTTTCTTTCTTTCTCTCTCTCTCACCCCCCTCTCTTTCTTTCTCTCTCTCTCTCTCCCCCCTCTCTTTCTCTTTCTCTCTCCTCCCCCCTCTCTCTGTCCCCTCCCCAAAGAATACTGCCTTAAGGCTACTGGACTTCGTTTTTTTCTTTCTCAAATCACATCTCCACTACCCTAGTTCTCTCCTTTTTTGTTTTGAAGGTACCCTTCCCCTGGGTACCTTTTAGACAATATCATAGGATAGCCCTGACCCTCCAACCTCATCAACAATTTATCTGTTTTCTTTTCTGTCCTCTTAAGGCCTATTTTCCCAAATTGATGTGATGACGAATAGAATGGATGGCAACGTGACACATTTAGGGACCCAGCATGCATCTTGGGTATTTCTGAAGGGTCCTTCAGGAGACAATGACTCGACACAAAGGAATGGACAGCAGTGGAATCTCACCTTCAGTGGCGTGCCAATTGGGGAGAAATCTGGAGGGCAGGTATATTAGCTGTGCCTAGTTCTGTCTACATTTAGTCAATCCTGCATGACATCTTCTGTTCAGCGGGTCTTCCTCCCATCAATGACTGCAGCAGCCATAGCCTTCTCCCAGTCCTGAGCTCCAGCCCCATATAGAAACTCAGGGTTATTAGAATCGTGGAATTATACAATCTCTAGGCTGTGAGGAATCTTGGAAGTAATCTAGAGCTAGACTCTTGCTTGAGCAATATATAATGAACACTTCACAAATATCTGCTCAAGTTCCCTATCTCTTGTTGTTGTTACTGTTGAATCATTTCAGTCACATCAGACTCTTCAGGACCCCATTTAAGGAGTTTCTTGGCAAAGATTCTGTAGTGCTTTGCCATTTCCTTCTCTAGCCCATTCTACAGATAAGCAAACAGAGGCAAACAGGGTTAAGTGACTTGCCCAGAGTCATGCACCCTATCCCAGTGCTGTATCCACTGTACCAACTATCTATCCCCTCTCATAGGATAGGTCAGTTAGTTTCCTTCTTTTAAATGATAAATATACCTGGGTAAGGTATATGTATGAGAGGCAGGATTGGGGTGGGGGAGGGATGTCTAGTCCTAAGGCTCTTAGGCTAGGGTCTGGTGGGGGCAGGTAAGGAAAGGAGCCCAGCTATAAACTCCTCAGAGCTCAGGCTGTCTCAGAAATGTTGTCAGGACCAGACGCTGATGGCGCCTTCCTAAACTCCCAGCTTAGAGCTAAATATAGGAGAGGGAGAGAGGGTGAGGAATTTGAGACAAGGGAAGGAGGGAGGGATGGAGAAAGGATGCAGAGGGGAAGTGAAGGAGGGAGGAAAAATGGAGAGAGATTAAAGGACAGATGGAAACATGGGGACAGAACAAGAGAAAGGAGGAGAAGAGGGATGAAAGAAGGAAAGAGGGAAACCAAAGAGAGAACTGCTGATAAAAGGAGTAACACAAATAAAAGGGACCACAAGGAAGGAGGCTGAAATAGTGAGGTGGCATTTGGAATATAGGGGGGAAGGAGTATTCTTGAAATTCAGTACTAAGTGAACTTTTCTGTCCTGGGACTATTTGGTGAGAGGGGGTGGTGGGAGCATTCTTGAGCCAGGTCCTGAACCCTCCTAGGGTCCATGGGTGGTCCTTAGCTTCTCACCAAACTGAGTGCTGACTAAAGAAAGTGTTTTTCCAATCTTCCCCGCCCCCATCCCACTTCCAAGGAGGAGAGACAGTCCAAATATGCCTTCATTATGGGCCTAGGCCTGGTATTATCTAACCCCAAAGTAATATTTAAGCCAGCCCAGTGTCCCCGCCTGTCTGTCTTACCTGGCCATCTGGCTCTTACCTGTGACCCTGATTAAGGCTCCAAAGAAGAGAAGTGGGTTCAGAGTGATGGTGGGAGGAGGGTCATGCCACAGGGAGGCCAAGTAATAATCTTTGCATATAATTTCAGATATCCTCTTCTGGTCCCCCAACCCTAGCCAAGGGAGTCAGAGTAAGGGGTGCATGAGATAGGGATGAGGAACCCTGGAGAGAAAAGAGTAAGAGCCAACAGACCATTGTGGAAACAACATCACAGAAACCACAGAAACAACACCTCTCCTTATCAGGGCAGATGGCAACATTTCCATCTCACAGAAGGCATAAGTGAGAGCAGACTAGGCAAAGTCACTTTTCCCAGTCAGTCAGGCTAACACTAGGAGGAGGGAAGGCTATATCCTAGTGCTCTTGCTGCCCCAGCAGAAGAGATAGAGGAAAAATCAAGAAGTAGAAAGAACTTTAGTCTTAGGATCTAAAGACTCAAGTATTTTCCCAACCTGAGCCTCAGTTTCCCCATCTATAAAATAGAGAAGCTCTTTGTAAACCTGAAAACACTTCCCAGATATGAGTTGTTGGCATTGTGCATTCTTACCTGAGACAAATTACTCTTGTATTCACTGGGACTCTAATGGAGACAACTGTTTAGACTAGTAATTCTCAGGCTTTTTGATCTTAGGACCTCTTTACACTCTTTTTTTTTTTTTGCAGGGAGAAGCAATCATGGTTAAGTGACTTGCCCAGGGTCACACACCTAGAAAATGTCTGAGGCCACATTTGCACTCAGGTCCTGAGCCACTTAGCTCCCTCTCCCTTTACACTCTTAAAAATTATTGAGGTCGCCCCTATCCCAAGATTTTTTGTTTATGTGATGTTAATCATATTAGAAATTAATAGTTTTGACCTCATGAAGCCCCTGAAAGGGTCTTGGATATTCCTGAGATCATATTCTGAAAAATCTGGTTTAGATCTTTGGGGTTATATGATACAAGAGGGGTAATGGAAGGGAGAAGGGGGGAAAGGGAAGAGGACCTGATGGAGAGGACCAGGCCTTGTAGGAAGATTTCCTTCTGAAGTGGGGACCTCTGGAGAATCAGGCACCTCACACTATTCTTTTTCTTCCCCGTCCTATTTCCCTTCTCTTGCTGGCCCAGAGAAAGGAGAGATGAATGAGGAAAAGGAAGAGGCTAGGAGAAAGAACGCAGGAGGAGATCCACGCTTCTTGTCTCCCCTCAGCCTAGCTGTACAATAGCAGAGCTGCTTCCTGTCCCTACCATGAGGCATAGGCTGTTATTTATGAGCTCATCTGGAAGGGGCTTACTGTAATATAGATTTTTGCTCCACCCAACAGAAATGAGTGAAGGAAGTGGGGGGTGGGGTGGATGGGAACTAGGGGGAGAGATTCTGAGAACTTGTCCCTTCTTAAAGACACAGGGGGGACATTACACCAGTGGGCACTGTTTAGGTGGGGTTTCAGTGTCTGTAAGTGAGATGGGGGTTAGATGTCAAAGAGGACTTCCCAATGGTAAAGGATTCTGGGGTTCTAAATAGAACAATAGAAAAAGATTATGGACTTTGTTGAGGACAGATCTCCAAACTGGGCTGTGCTTAGACTGGTTGAGAATTAAAGAGGGTAGTCAGAACCAGCAGCAACACAAAGAGACACTGGGAGGTGGCGTGGAGTGGGGGATATTTGCTTCAGCTTTGTTGCCGTTCCTCAGAGGCTTTCTGTAGGCAGGAATATATCTCTATCCCAATTAATTAATTCTCTGCTGCAAAAAACCTTGATACAAGACAGTGAGGAGTTCTGCATGAGGCAGGGAGATGGATGAAACAGTAACCATGAAAATTAGCACCTTGCCAAGCCTAAAAAGAAGCCTGGCAAGAGATCTTAAGCCAGAATTGGAGACTTGGAAAGAGTCCAAGGTACAAGAAGAATGGTTTCAGATTTTTCAGTTCCCAAGTTTGGGATCAGAAAACCCTATTGGTAGGGCTGATTTTGTTTATGTGGGGACCTGGTCAGTAGAAAGATTAGGTGAGTGTCATAGTCTGGTAGAGTTAGAATTGGAAAGGATTGTTGAGGTTATGAAATCCAATACCCCTACCCATTTCCATCACCCCTCAGTTTTACAATCAGGACCCCCTGATTGGAGACCAGAGAAGGGAAGGGTTTCACTTGTATCCCTAAAGGAAGGAGGTAATAAATTTGGTAATAGAATCAGGATCTCTGACTCTTAAGCCTAAACCAAGGACCCTTGAGAAGGGATTTAAGCAGAGGAAGGATGGATTGAAGAGAGAGGAAAATGAGGAGAAAATTGAAGAATGGAGATGGGAGAGCAGGGAGGGAAAAAGTAAGGGAGGGACAGGTAGCATCATAGATTCTTTTAGAGATCCTCTAATCCAGTGGTGGGAAACCTACAGCCTCCCAGTCACACGTGGCCCTCTAGGTCTTCAAGTGTGGCAGTTTGACAGAATTTGTTCTGTGAAGTTTAGATTCAGTCAAAAAGTTACACTTGAGAACCTAGAGGGCTGCATGTGGCCTCAAGACTGCAGGTTCCCCACTCAGATTGAATCTAATCCTTTCATTTCATAGGTAAGCAAACTGATGGATGAAGTTAGTTTTTCCTGCTAGGTTGTACAGTGGATAGAATGTCAGACTTGGAGTCAGGAAGACCTGAGTTCAAATCTAACTTCAGATATATGCTAACTGTGTTACCCTGGGCAAGTCATTTAACCCTGCCTGCCTCAATTTCTTTAATTGTAAAATGGAGATCATAATAGTACCTATCAGAGTTGTCATGAGGATTCAATGAGTTAATATTTATAAAGCACTTAGTACGGTGCCCAGAATGTAGTAGGCATTTAATAAATGCTCCTTCCTTTCTTTCCATTCCCCTAAGGCCACTTAGCCATTGAGTCAGGGCTAGTTCTAGCCCAGGTTTTCTGTTTATTTCCAGTAAGGAAAAAAATGTCCTGAGAGAGAGGGGGTAAAGGGGAGGGAAAAGCCCTGGGTTTGGAGCCAAGAGCCCTGGGCTGAAATCCTAGCTCTGCCTCTTACTGTGTGACACTGGGCAGGTCCCTTCCCCTCTGAGTTTCAGTTTCCTCACCTGTCAAATGAAGGAGTTATACTAGAGGCTCTAAGGTTTTTTCCAGCACTAACACTATAAGGAAAGTAATGAAGAAAAAAATGGATAAATTGGAGGATAGGGAGACAGAGAGAGAGAGAGAGAGAGAGAGAGAGAGAGAGAGAGAGAGAGAGAAAGAGAGAGAGAGAGAGGGAGAGAGATAGGGAGAGAGATGAAGAGAGAGACAGAGAGAGACAGAGACAGAGACAGAGAGGAGAACAGAGCAAGGGCTGAGGGTGGGGCACGAAGAAGAGAAGATGAGCCATGAGCAAAGATGGAGGAAAGTAGAGAGAAAAGGCAAGGAGAGGAAAAGAGGAGGGGGGAAAGAATACAGACTAGGAGAGCCCTGGGCCTGAAGAATGGAAGAGAGGAAAGCATACAGATGCTGAAGAAGGCGGAAGGAGAGGCCATGGCAGAGGGAAGCTGGCAGGCAGAGCCAGGCAACTGCAGCAGAGTGGCATGAAGGCATCCCAGCTTCTCCCTCCACACCTTTCATTTTAACAGCTATTTTAATGTATCAATAATACATTCTTGAGAAGATGCCTTTGATGACAATTCAAAAGACACTTATGAGCACAATCAAAAGCATTATTTTCCAGCCCCCCACACTTACTGGGCAACGGTCCGTAGCAATGATCTCCAGGGTGGTATGGAACCTGGAAGAGGGAGGTGGTGGAGGAGTTGAGGAATTGCTGTCTCTCTCTCTCTCTCTCTCTCTCTCTCTCTCTCTCACACACACACACACACACACACACACACACACACACACACACACCCCCCAGGGAGAGGGAAAGGACCAATAAATGGAATCATCAATTCTTTATGAGAGAGTAGGCTGGAAGGAGAGGAGCTGTGCTGGTCTAGCCAAGGGAATTTTTGAGGGGTGGGGGAGAGAGAGCTGGGGATTTTAATTATGTCACCACCAAAAACCTTTCCCAATTCCCAAAACAGAGATGAAGCTTAAGGGGGAAGGGCAGTGTCAACACTCCAAACTGGTGACTGGAAGTAATCCTGTCTCTATGATGGCCTGTTAGACACCTGGGGTGGAATGTGGGTGGTCAGGGGATGAGGAGACTTGCGGTTTTTAATATCACTGGATCAGAAATCCGGAGCTGGGAGGGACCTCACAGACTAGGTCAACTTTCTTTCAGATGAAGAAATAGGCTCCCCAGGGGGGAATAAGTCCTTTGCCCAAGGCCTCATAGGTGGTAAATGTTAGAAGTAAAATTTGAACCCAGTTTGTTTGACTCCAAATCCAAAGTCCTTTTACTGAAGGGGAGTATTGAAGTTATGAGGGCCCCACCATTCCCTTGAGACCTTGGAGAGGGAGAGACATGCTTCTTTCATCCCTTTTTTGAAGTAATATTGCCTGGAATTGAAAGGACCTCCTCCCCAGCTCTAAATTCATGGGCCCTATTTTCCTATGAGCTGGATGACATTTCATTTGGTCGCAGAACCTCTGATTCAAAGGGACCATCCAGTCTAGTGATGCCAAACTCAGGCAGCAACAGGGGCCACCCAACAATACACAAGAATCCCTGCTTCTTGCAGGATGACTTAGAAAATCCCATATTAAGATATGTCCTATTATGTTTTTATTTATTTTACTCAATATTTTCCAATTATATTTTAATCTGGTTTGGGCAGCATTTAAAAATGTTGCTGGCCGTGAGTCTGACACCTCAGATCTAATCCATCTGAACGTTAAATCCCCTCATGACTATTCTCTGGGCCTGTTTTCATAATCTCCTCCTGTCCCAGCCCCTCCCCCGAGCCCCGCCCCTGCCCCAGTTCTGGCTTTTGTGCCTAGCTCAGGTGCTGCTTCCTCCATAAAATGTTTCCTGACCCTCTCAGGAAAGGTGACCTCACCCTCCTCAAATTTTCCATTATACTTCACCTGGACCTTTTTTTGAAGGTCTCAAATTCTCATGTTCCCCTACATGAATTTTATACACACATATGTGCGTACACATATGTGCGTGTATGTATGCATATATATAGAAATGTGTATATGTGTATATATGCATATATAGAAATATGTGTGAATGTGTATTTGTGTTGTGTGTGTGTGTGTGTGTGTGTGTGTGTGTGTGTGTGTGTGTGTGTGTAAGAGGTAAGAGCAGCTAGTTTACCCAGTGCATAGAGTGCTGGGTGTGAAGTCAGGAAGATTGGAGTTCAAATCCAGCATCAGATACTAGCTGTGTGACCCTGGGCAAGTTACATGTTTGGGATGAAAAATACCCTTCATCCTTAATTTAGTGAAAAAAAATGAACACAGAGATCTCTTAGGATAAGAACAGTTTATTCTCTTCCTCAGGAGAAGAGAGCGGCCTTCCCTATGACTCATCATGGAGAAGAGGCACGTTACAAAAGGCAGGGCCAGAATTTATAACTTAACTTAGTCAAGCCTCCTTTCCCGACTGTTTCCTCTCTCATTGGTGGAGAGGCAGACCTCACCAAATTTTCCCCATCTGGGACAGCAAGAAAGGAAAGGGGGGAGGGGGAGGGAGTCCCACCAAGCTGGAAAAACAGACAAAGGAAGATAAAAGTGATTGACAGCAGCCATGGAGAAGGAGGGAGGAAGGGAAGGTTAACAACCCCAAATGGAGGAGTGTTCACTCATCCCATACATCTATCTCATAACCCTGCTCAACTCAGTTTTTTAATCTGTCAGTTGGGCTGGAGAAGGAAATGGCAAATCACTCTAGTATCTTTGCTAAGAAAACCCCAACTGGGGTCCCAGAGAATTTGACATAACTAAAATGACTGATCAACAACATATGTGTTTATAAATGTGCACATACATGTAAGTATACACACATACATAATATCATTTATTTATAGTTAGACGGGGTTTATATATAGCTATGTATATTTGTAACATTTATTTTATATTTGTAATATTTTAATGGTAGCAATTACACGGCAAACTCCTTGAGAACAAGGTTTGTGTTGTAATATATTTGATGATTCATCACCAGCATGATGTCATGTACACAGTAGGGGCTTAATAAATTTCTAAAAAGCAAATGTGTCTCCATTAAATACTTCTTTGAAGGAAGATATATTGAAGACAGATGGTAGGAAGAACTCCCTGGTGACCCAAGTTCCTAAGACATTGCATCATGTAATGAAAGGAGTATTTTATGGAGAGCATGGAGGCCCTGGGAAAAATGGAGTATGTGCCCAGGGACCTCAGACCTATAGGATAAATAATTCCTCCTTATGATTGGGGTAGAGGGGGACCTAAGACTATGGAAGGCAGGGGTACACCAAGAAGCTTCGGAGGCTTCATTGGAGCCTTAGGCTGCTGTCTCTTTGTCTAACATATCTAGTACAAAGTTTAGTCTAGATTATTTCTCCAGGAAAATTAGGGAAAGAAACTCACTCCCTGCCTGTAGGGAGCTCCTAATCTGATGGAAGACATGGTCTCAGCCCTCACGGAGCTCCCACTCTGACATGGGAGACTGAACACACATACACAGGATACAACAGGATTAATCAGATAAACACATTTCAGTCTTCTACTAGTATTAGGAACTGGGGTGGGATGAAGATTTAGATGATGAATGAGATGTGGGTAATCTGTGTAATTGTGGGCAAATCATGAAACATTTTTTCCTAGACTTAGTTTCCTTAGCTACAATTCAATTCAATTCATTAAACACTGGTAGCTATCCCATTGGGGATAGGCAAAAGACAGTCTCTGCCCTCAAGGAATTTACAATCTAATGGAAGAGGCAACATGCAGACAGATATATACAAAGCAAGCTGTATATAAGATAAATAGGAAATAAGTAAGAGAGGGAAGGCTCTAGACTTAAGAGGGGTTGGGGAAGACTTCCTTGAGAAGGTAGGATTTTAGTCAGGACTTAAAGGAAGCCAGAGAAATCAGTAGTTGGAGTGGAGGGGGGAAACTGTTTCAGGCATGGGGGACGGCCAGAGAGAATGCTCATAAAGACATCAGATTAGATGAGTTCTCAGTTCTCTTCCTGATAAGAATCCTCTAACCCAAAGTACAAAAGCCTATATTAATTGAAAAATGGAGCACCTGAGTGTAGAGAGGCCCTGGGGTAAGAGCAGAGCCAGGTGGGATCAATCAAAGTTCAGAACAAAAGCAAGCCTAGAGTTTTGACTCTTGGGTGTCTAGGTTTGCTAGTACACTTTTGGGGGGAATGTTCCCATCAACTAGGACTCTTCCTTTCCTGAAAAGGTCTGAACTCTGTCTGTACACACCTCTGATATAAGATTGGGTGACACCCTGGCAAAAAACATTCTGGAGGGAGATTTGGGGAAAGAGCCAAACCTGGATCAGAGGGCCTGGGGTTGAATCCCATCTTTGAGGCTTATTATCTCTATGAGTTTGGGCAAGTTACGTTATCTCTGTGGGCTTCCAGTTTCCTCACAGGTAAAAATAAAGGGGTTAGATTAGATGCCCTCTGATGTTCCTTTTGAAAAGGGTGCCCAAAGAGGGTTAGGGCTTCCTGAGACCCCAAAATACCAACATGCCAGATCCTGAGGAAAGAATTCTACTCAAGTCTTCTCAGCCAAAGAAAAAGTAAAGTTTATTGAAAGTTCAAGTTCACCATATGGGGTAGACTCTTAAGGAGCCAGTCTATACCAGGTCCTTCTATGGCGCTCTCACAGAGCAAGTCTGTGTTAGGCTATTCTATGGTACTCTCACATAGCAAATCTGTGTTAGGCCCTTTCCTGGTGCTCTCAAGAAGATGGAGGGAAGATGGGGTCTTATATACAGAGGAATCTAGGGGTGGTTCAGAGGAGGAGCTTGGGGAGGGTCTTCAGGAGGAGTCAATGAGGTCAGACTCCAGTAATGAGTTTGGGGAGGGACTTCAGGTGGAATTAATGAGGTCAATGCAAGAGT